>BTHU01000022.1:63736217-64421217 GCA_036184795.1 Tokudaia tokunoshimensis | reverse complement strand
GATCCTCAGCACTTTTGGCCCAAACTCTCACTGAATTCTTCTCATCTACAACCATTATTGATCTCCATATGTTGAGATCTAATATTCAATCTGTAGTCCATATCACATTTGACTTCCCTCTGGCTTTGAACCAAAGAAATCATTTTTGGTGTCTTACCAGGCTCTTGTGTGCTGCAGTCACTTGTTGAAGCCATTCCTCGGCCATCTTTGTTAAGGGTTTCCATAAGGCTCATGGTTTAAAGGCATCTATGTGCTGCCTTCCAAATGCACCTGTGTGCCCACAGCTCCCTTTGGAAACTTAAAGTCATGCAATAAATCATCTACCTGGTTTCATTACATTGATATTCTATAGACTTTTAATTTTGTTTTAAAATCGGATCTCACTAAGTAGCCCTGGTTGACTTAAACTCACTACATAGACCAAGCCAGCCTCGAGCTCGTAAAGTTCTGTCTGTCTCTGCCCTGAGGGTATGGGAATTAAAGGCATGCACCATCACATCTGACCATACATTCTACAGAAGTTTTTTGAAATTAAGATTCCCCAAATTATTTTTGTTTCCCTTTTCAAGCCCACTTCTCCCTAAGGGTGCCTTTCGGGAAATGGAGCTGACATTCACATAGTTGTTCAGCTCATGCACCCCCTTTCGGACCCCAGCTTGGTGTGTTATTATCTCATGCAGTATGGATCTATGGTTTTATCACCTCTACCTTCACAATACATTCAGGATGAAACCATCTTTCAAGATTTCTCTCCAGCAAATATCCTAGATTAAGCCCTTTTCTCTTAACCGAGGTATTGGTTGTGCACACCATCTCTTTGGTGTGTTTTAGCTCCTTGAAGTCACCATACAGCATGACAGAGGCCACTGCTGAGGTATCAGTGTTGTCTGTCCTTCACAAAACTCTCCCATGGCTTTCACTCACAAAGTCTTGTTGCTATAGTGATGGAATGATCCTAACTGATCCCAGTCCCGGCCATTGGAGGAGATGAAATCACAAGCCCCTGCCGACCCCTCTGTGAGGATGGTGTGTTCCCATCTCTTGTATTTATCTAATGCTTTCTTTTCTTGATCTCATGTGTTATTCATGTATCATATTCTATACTTACCTTCCACAGATGCCTTACATGAGACAGGAACTTAGTCTCCCTGTCTGTCATTCCTACCTCTCTTCCCAAAATACATCGAAATTGCAAGTTGGCGTTTAAAAATACATGTCCCTATTTTCTTTACCTGCATAGCACCTTAGGAGCAGAGAGTTTTTCATTGTCCACTTGTGTATCTGTGGCCTAACTAGATTTTCTTGTCAACTAGGCACAACCTTATGTCACTAGAAAAGAGGGAACCTCAAACTGAAAAAAAACTGTCTCAATGAGATTGGTCAATCTATGAGAGCTCATCTTGATTGAAGTTTGAAGTGGGAGGGCCAACCCCACTGTGGGTGTCACAATCCCTAGGCATGTGATATAGAGATCTTCCATGGCCTATGGGCTGTGAGGTGCCTAGCAGTTAGGATATTCACACAAGATTTGTCTTTTGGGTTTGCTCAGTTTATTTATATAGGCATTCCTTATATCCCGCTAACATAAAAGTTAAACAGACATCTCACCAACTGGAGAACTTGGACAGGAAACGCTGCAGGGTTCCACTTGGGAATGTTTTCTAGTGAGGACACTTCAGAAGCTTGAGGCTCAACTCACATTCTCTTCCCCCCTACATCCCGCCCACCCCACCCATTCCTGTGAAATCCTTCAGCTATACCTGGTTGGGAGAATAGCACTAATGGTGGTCCAGAAACTCCTTAAGAGCTTTGGCCAATGAGTACTGTCAAGCCAGCATCTGCGAGTGGTGACTCTAAAGAGGCCGAGAAGCTGTGTTTCTGGAGTACTGGCTGTGTGATCCTAGAGCCCACTCCTAAAGTCCCAGTGTTTGTATCATTTATTGGGCAGTAGCTTTGCATGGATCAGGGCTCACAGCTTGGAGCTGGTTTATCAACACCACCTTAGGGTTAGTTGCGTAGCATATCAAGGACTGCCTGGAGCTTGCTTTTGAGGCCTAGTTCTTATCAGAGCCGCCTGGTGACAAGCTCCTATTTTATAGGCATTACATTATTCCAAATCATACAAAATAGCTTTTAAGTCACACAAAATGGTTTCACTTATGTTCTTACCATGTGGAGCTGGGCTGCATAAGAATACTAGTTGACATGAGCCAGAGAGCAAGCCAGTAAGCAAAGTTCCCCTGGGATTTGTAGTTCAGTTCCCTGACTCCCTGCTATGTCTTTTTAGTATCAAAGAATTTTATAATTTAGTCAACAAAACAATAGTTAGTGAAACCTAATTATGTGTTAACAAGGTATTTTGAAGAAAAAAGGAAGCAGTAACTTTTAAAAGGGTTATTTTTCAGACTTAAGACTACTAAAAAGAGAAATCCAGTATAAAGTGTGACAGTATGGGAAATATTTCTGTGAAAGTGCCATGAGAGTCTAAGCAAAATATAAACAAACCTATGACTGTCGTGAGTATTTTCTGGGCCAGGTGTGATGGAACACACCTGTAATCCTGGCACTCAGAAGGCAGAGGCACAAGGATGGTGCATGAGCTCAAGGCCATCCTCGACTGTATTGTGAAACCGGCTCCTAAGTGGGAAAGTTTGGATTGTGTCAAACTATCTTTACTTGTACTCAAGCACATAGCTTGACATAAGCTGTCTTATGTGTGTGTGTATGTGTGTGTGTGCAAAAAATATATATGTGTGTGTGTATAAATATGTGTATGTGTGTGTGTGTCTGTGTGATAATATCCACTGTATCCTATGCATGAGAGTTATATAGGGAACTGAATCCACTGTAATCCAGCAAGGCAAGGCTTTAATCTTCTGAAAATATTTAAATTAGGAATACTCAGGATAGGAAGTGCAAGATTTTAGTTTTGAGTAAGATGGACTTATACAGAGCAGAGTAGGATTTTAAGACAAAATGAACACAGGGCATATGGATACCTACCTGTGCATTTTCTTTTTCTTTAGATACCTTGCTAAGAAAGTCGGGTCATCTGCACTAATATAGAAGTTTACCAGTCTTTAGTCTCACACCACTGTAGGCCGAAGGCAGGCAGGCACACCTATGCTTCTCTGCTTCATTTTAGCTCCCATATATGTGGAATCCTCTAGAAAACCATCCTGAAGACCCGCTACACCACAAAGACAGGGTAGTAGTAAACTGTCTTCATGGCTCTCTTAGCCAGTGGTGGATTGGATACATTTCCTCTCTCTTTTATCGCTTTTGAAGTGATTCCTCTAGACTTGCAGAGCATTTCAAGGAGTGGTAGGTATGGAAGAAAAATCTTTTACCTTTAGCCAAAATTAAGATTAAAGATTTAGCATGACAAGCTACTTGTGACCACCATCAAAACTACAAGTAGGAGAAAATCGAGGTGGGATATTTGGAACCAGACAAAGTTTATGCTGGGCCTTCTCTCTAAACAGTCGCCCTTTTATGTAGGGTCCAGCCCTCATTTAAAGGTTCAGTGCCATTGTGCATAAGCCTCACCTGTCCTAAGTATGGCTTCTTCCAAAGCCACTCGATGTCCCTCTTCTTGTCTGTCCTACTCTCTCTGGAACTTTTCAAGGCCAGTAGGTGCAGGGAGGGAGAGCAGAAAGGGAATGAGAGGATCCATTTGCTTCAACCACTGCAAGCTGATACAATTAGGCTTTCCTTTAACTGATTTTTGTTCCAGCTTCACATCTGGCCAGCCAGATGTATCCTCTTGAATGGTTATAAGGTCATTGACATGTATCAGAAGCTCATGATAAGTAACAATATTTTTGGGGATTGTTTTTTTTTATTATTTTTTTATTTCTCCCTTATTTTTTTCTTTTTCATTGATTGACTTTGTTGTTTGTTCATTTCACACACACACACACAAAATGAATGAATGATTACTCTGTGCCCCACTCTCTCTTATCTCCTTTCCATTCCTAACACACACACACACACACACACACACACACACACACACACACACACAAAATCACAAGCAAACTTGCACACACATCAATTCCTTTCTTAGGTTCATCACTTTTGGTTTTGTCATCTGGCCCATTTAGTTTATCCAGGGCCATCTGTGTCACCATTGGGTGAGAAGTACCCTTGGAACCTGGTGGGTTCACTGATGGGTACAGACTCAAGCAGTGATTTCCCTCCTTCCTCAAACTGGCAATGAAATTATTTTAGGAACAAAGACTCTTTTCAGTATGAAAACCCTGGGGTCCTAGAGAGGGATAGGTGAAGTATATCCTACTGCTAAGACTGGGGAGTTGTACTGCATTAGTCAAGTCACTCACCTGAGATCTGATTGTTCATTTGCCATCTAGGGGTGAATGACATTGGTCTTTGTAACAGTCTCTAGACTAAAGGAATCGTGCTCACCCCTGCACCCATTTTGTCCTAACTTTCCCTTTACATTTGACTCATACCAAGTCTGTGAGTATGGTGTGAGGCTGCTTCTACCTCACTCCCCTGAGTATCCTACCAAATGCCATTTGGTGTGAGACACTTAGCGTCCTCTGAAGGTCAGTCCGAGAAACAGCCCTTTAAAGCCCGCTGTGGCATTTCCCGTCAGGCCCGTCAGGAACACTGCTTGTGCCTTTACAAGATGTTCCTTTTTATGGGACTTCAGGAGAATTTGGTGTCTGCTGTGAGTGCCAAGCAGCGTGGCGCTTCTGAGCATTGGGTTTATTTTAAGCTTATGGCCAGTAAATTATGTAACTGACCGAGTTTCCCTTTTTGAGTTGCCTGCTAGAAAGCTTACAGCGAGATTCACGGCTCCTCTGGAGGAAGTGCACTGGTCATCACAGTGTGTTCCAGTCTTTATTTCTACATCTGTTGCCCCGCCTCCATCTTTGTTGTTCTTTTATTGTAACTCCTTTTATATAATTTAAACATTATTTTAAAATTTATTCATGAGCACTTAGCTTACTGTAGAGTGAGTTGGCTAGCATGTGCAAACCCCAAACTCAACACTTAGTACTACCAAAACCAAATTATTATTCTTTCAAATTTCCTTAAATGCTTTCTCAAGTTTGATGAGAGCAAGGAAGAGTGTTGGAAAGGGAGGAAGAGAAAAATATAAATTATATCAATTTCACTTGCTATAACTCCTATAGTTAAGAGATGAGTTAGTTTTCATAACATGGTACTAGTTGGGTCTACATAGTAAGTTCCAGGCCAGCCAGGACTATATAGTGAGACCCTACCTCTATAGGGGGAGGGATCTAGTGATATAGAATGAATTCTCTCATGAGTAAAACTTTTCAACAAAAGGAAAGAAAGAAGTTTAGATAGTGAATGATCATGAGAGTGGTTTGGAAAACTACTAGAAAAGAAGCCACATAGAGGCTGGTTGACTCTGTTAACTGTAGGGGAAAGTGACTGCCAGTTTATTAGAGAATAAATAAACTATTGTGTATTCCTCCAGGGTTGGCTTGTAAAATTACTTTTTATCGGGCACAGAATAAGATGGAGAAAAACAATAGCTTGGGATTCTGAAAACTTTATCCTGCCTGTTTTTTGAACAATTAACTCACAACGCTTTGGTGTGGGGGTGAACCTTGACTATTGACTTGACTAGACTGAGAAAGTCTGGGAGCTTCCTTAGTAAAGTGCTCCCTTGGATGTGTCTGCTAGCATTTCCAGGGAGAATTAACTAGGGAGACAAGACCTACTTTGAATATGGAAGGCCTCATCCCATACATAGAGATCTGGGTGGGATAAAAGCTGAGAAAGGAGGAAGCCAGCAAAGACCCATCCCCATTGCCCCATGTCCCCCTATTCTCTTCTCTATCCCTCTATTTCCTTCTCCCTCTCTCCTATTTTCCTTCCTCTCCCTCACTTCCTCTTTCTCTCTCTCCTGCTATGATGTGAGCATACCCTTCCTACCCTTCCTTCATTTTTCTTTGTCATGACTGACCAAAGCCTCTGAAACTGTAAGCCAAAGTAAATAATTATTTTCTTTAAGTTGTTTTACTCAGTTATTGGTCACAGTGACAAAAGTGTGACAAAGTTTCTTGATTTATAAACTAGAAGTAAATCAGAACTTACACTGCAGGAATTGTTAGAATCACTTGTGTCAAGTTTCTAGTTTACTTTATAGACTGGAGCCCAGTGAGAATCCATACATGTCAGCTGTTACTCTTCTTTCTCTTTTCTATCTGAGCAAAGGATTTCAAAAAGTGTTGAATTTGGGGCTGGAGAAATGGTTCTGAGGTTAAGAGTACTGACTGCTCTTCCACAGGGCCTGAGTTCAGTTTCCAGCAACCACATAGTGGCTCACAACCACTATGATGGTAATCTGTAATAGGATCTGATGTGTTCTTGTGTGTTTGAAGACAGCTACAGTGTACTCAAATACATAAAATAAATAAATCTTTTAGAAGGAAAAGGTTTGAATTTTCTCTTATAGTCTTTCTACCCCACCTTCTACAATGTTCCCTGAGGTACAGGTATTGGATTATAGATGTATTCATTGTGACTGAGCTCTGCATTTTGATTGGTTGTAGTTGGTTGATTGGTCTCTATCTGTTGCAAAAAAGAAGTTTCCTTGTTGTTGGGTGAAGGCTACACCTATATGTATCTATAAGGAGAAATATTTAGAGTATAATTAGGGATTATGCTGGTTTAGTACAGTGGTTGTAGTTGTAGGATCTTCTCCAATCTATTACTTCACCAGACTTGGATAGTTGGCTGTTTCCTGTACCAGGCATGGTTTTCCTTTTGTTGAGTGACCATAATTCAAGTTAGAGAAATTTTAGTTAACACCACAGTATGTGTGCCACTACTGCGTCCTTAGAATTATTATGGCATGCTGGTCATATTGTGGTTCATAGAGGCATCAAAACTGTGTAGGATTGTAAGGGTCAGAGGATGAGGGGGATGGAAGTGAGATTGTGTCTCCTAATAATGACAGAAACTACATCCGTAAAGTTTCACCAACATGAGTGGTTAAACAGGAACTGAACAAGGGCAACAACAATAGACAAGCCAAAGTGTAGTAGAGAAAGCCCACAAGGCCTTAACTACACACACACGTACACACACACACACACACACACACACACACACACACATACACAAACTACAAGCAATTAAGGAATGTTGAGAGTAGGAGATATAGTCTTTACCCAGGGAAGAGCACACAGTGCTGTCTAGCTTTATGTCAATTTGACACAAACTAGAGTCACTGAAGAGAAGAGAGCCTCAACTGAGAAACTGCCTCAATAAGATTCAGTGATAGGTAAGCCTGTAGGGCATTTTCTTAATTAGTGATTGATGGGGGAGGGTCCAGCTCTTTATGGGTGGGGCCATCCCTGGTCAGGTGGTCTGGGATTTTATAAGAAAGCAGACTAAGAAAACCATGGGGAGCAAGCCACTACTCCTTGACCTCTGCATCAGCTCCAGGTTCCTGCCTTATAAGAGTTCCTGTTCTGACTTCCTTTGATGTTGAAGTGGAAGTAGAAGCTAAATAAAGCCCTTTCTCTCCAAGTTGCTTTGGTCTTAGTGCTTTATCACAGTAACCTTAGCTAGTATCATAGTAACCTTAGCTAGGATACACACCAACTGATTATCCAATAACAAATGGCCATCTTTGCAAACATACATTCAAATAGCATTATGCAGACGGAGTAGCTTGCATTTGCATGTTTAGAAATACATATGTATGTACATATATGTATGTATGAGCAGTTAATACAAAAAGAGGCCATGCATTTGAAAGAGAGCAAAAGTATATAAGGGTAGATTTAGGTTGAGGAAAAGGAGAGGGAAAAATGGTATGATTATATCATAATCTCTAAAAGTAGAATAAGTAAAATGAAGTGGTAACTTGCTAATTTTGTAAATGAATGCTAATGGTGGAGCCAGTGGTGGGACAAGTGTGTGTGTGTGTGTGTGTGTGTGTGTGTGTGTGTGTGTGTGTTAGAATTTTAGAGTCTGTCAAGCATGTTTTGTGGTAACTGAAGGGGAAATGTGCATTTTTTGTTCTTGGTCATTCCAATCAAAGAGGAAATTAAAATAACCACTTGGAAGTATTTTATGCTGTGGTCATCATGGATTTGCTCATGAGATATTATATCTGAACAACATGCCTTTTTCTATCCAAAGACCAATATTTTTTTTCCTATATGTAGGTTGTATTTCTTTCCATCCATAATGAGTAAAATGAATGGGTCAAATTTATTTTTGGAATAAAGGATGAGCTGTTGTGAATTTTAATCAGCAGATGGTCTTGGACTTGGGTTTTCATCATTACCTTTCTGATTAACATAATGGACTTCTGCCTTTGTACAGTGTTTCTCTTGCAGTTGGAAAGTAGTGATATTGCCTCATTGCCCTGATATCTGTTGGGGAAAATCAGAGGACTGGGTAGAGAGGATTTGAGCCAGAGTAGGAGAAGGAGATGATTGGGAAGCTTATTTTCCTTGTATACACTCTGAGTAACCAGTTAAATGAAGAAATTTTAAAAAGATACACTAAGTCACAAATTCAAATACTAAGCAGAGGGAGACAGTTGGGAACCTGGGTGAATTTTAGTGTTTAAATGTTTTACTACTTTGTGCTGCAAAGTAGGGACATGCCCTTGGGTCAACTTTGAGAGACTCAAAGGAAAAGGGATAGAAGTGGATTTTGACATTCGTTGCAAGTTTCCTTGAGCTTTGCAGAAAAAAGGAGGGCACTGGACTTAAATGACTTTCATTTCAGGATTGAACTCCTTTAGATGTGATTGTATTACAAGATAAGAGGGGATTATTAGGATTACTCAGTTTCATCACACACTTGAGTGTAGCATGTGTTACATAAGCTGCAGCATAAAGTAGTTTGTCTTCCAGGTATCCCACCTATGTCTCAGGCTGCATGGAGCCAAAGGCAGTTAGGAATGTGACCCTTTACAAAATCATAATCTTACCTGAACACTGAAGTTTTTCTGTTTTGTTTTGGGGGCAGGTGTCAGTGACTTGGTTCTCACGCATGATCTTTCTAACTTATAATGTTGAGTCAGTTTCAAACGTTGGAAGTGCTTAAATCTTACTGAAGCCAAGTGCCCATTCCATGTCTTCTAGTAGTTTGGGAAGCATGCCTTCTTCTCTTCTAACTACCTCATTATTTTGCTGACTTATACTGTTATCTGTGTGTGGTCTTATTACTGAGAAATATGGTTATTGATCTGGAAAAGCAAACATCATAGTAGATCAAGAAATACAGAAACCTTGACAAAAAAATAAATCTGAGAAAGAATGATACATATTTTCATTGAAGCTGAGTCAAATAGAATTGTGCTTTTTGGTGGTTAAAGAAGTAAAGATTAAGGCTGGGGAGATGACTTAGTAAAGTGCTTGTTATGCGAGTATCAGATCTCTAGCACCCAGTAGAAAACTAAGGGTGGTGGTAGGCACCTATAATCCTAATGCTTGGGAGGCTAAGGCAGTAGGATTCCTGGGGTTTGCTGGCCATCTAGTTTAGCCAAATTGACGAGCTGCAGGCTTAATGGAAGACCCTGACTCCAGAAAACCAAGGTGGAAAACAATTGCAGAAGACACCCAATGTTGACCTCTGTCCTTCATGTACTCCTATACCTACATGCTCACACATATGTGAATACACCAGAGGAGGTGGAAGAGGAGGAGAAGAAGAGAAGTGAGAAGAAGAGAGAAGAAACAGAGGAGGGGGTATGATGATTAACAAAGATATAAGGGGCTTGATAAGAATCCTGCTTGGAATTCTAAAGTGAGACTGGATGGTCAGAACAAGACAAAGAGCAGACTAGAGCTGACCCTCCCATGAATGCACATCAAATTGTCCCATCAGACTGAACCACAATCATGAATGGAAATGGGCAGAGATGAGGGAGTGTGAAAGAAACCATCTTTTATACACACCCCGAGGTGTTTTTCCCTCTGTTGTTTCTGGTCATACTTTCCTGTTCTAATCCTCTGAGCGCATCTGCTTCTCTTACCTCTCACTCCATGTCCTCAGGAGGTACCACTATCATCTTTGACTTAGATGGTTCCAACGTTGTTGTTTCCTAGCTGCTCTCTGCTTTCCCTTCAGACATTTTTCACCCCACTGCAACCTTACCACCAACATGTATGTTAAGTGCTGTCTGTCTGGTCCTGCCTGTGGCTGTCTGAATGAAACCATCCCATTGCTCTTACTACAAAGATGAAAGTCCTAGCACAGATGCTATGGCATGCTTACCACCTGCCTTCTAAACCCGCTTTACTTGATCCTCTAACTACTTAAATAGTATCCCTTCCTCTACAGAGACATTTGTAGATGCTTGTTTCTGTGCTCAAACCCCTCCCCCTCTTCATTTCAATCTTAATTCTTTCCCACTTGGCAACCTTAGCTCAAAGAGCACTCCCACAAAATGCCTTTTCTTCTTTTAGTAATCTGAAATGTCTACGTGCTCCATGCTTTTATAACATTCTGTAATTTCATGCAACTAATGTCCTACTTTGTAAGTGTGTGTGTGTGTGTGTGTGTGTGTGTGTGTGTGTATGTGTGTAGATTCAAATGGTTCCCCTGTATCTTGACATCACTACATTTAAAAATCTTGGGTATTATATTTCCTATTTTATGACCAGTTCCTGCAGATTCATGCGCATGCCCAATAACTCTCAGGTGATATGAACTTGACAGATAAGAATAATTGTTGTTGATTTTTATGTTGCTGTTTCTGTTGGATGGTTGTTGTTGTTGGTGGTGGTGGTGTTATCGTTTTGCATTTATGAAAAGCAGGGGAGTGGGGTTTTTTGGTGTACTTAAGAATGGGGGAAGGGGGGATGAGATAGGGGGTTTTTGGAGGGGAAATCAGGAAAGGGGATAACATTTGAAATGTAAATAAAGAAAATATCTAAAAAAAAAAAAAAAAAAAAAAAGAACTCCGGGAGCTGAATGTGTGTAGCTATAACACTGGACTATGATGGGTGTGTATGAAGGGAGCCCTGAGGCTCCCCCAGCTCTGAGGCTCCCCCAGCCCTGAGGCTGGAGACTGGCTTTGTGAAACCTCAAAAGAGCTGTAACACTCAAACAAAGTTGCTCCTGATAAGGCATCTCTGTTCTACTCTAGAAGGTATCTCAAGGTTGTGGCGACATTGGGGCATTTTTAAATTAAACTTGTCATTAGCTGATTATAAAATTATGTATGACTTGGAAAATGATGTATAAAATCATAGAAGCTAGTGTTGGCAGGATACCTTAGGAAGTCAAGTTGTTCACTACTGTACCCGATGACCTGAGTCCCATCCCCAGGATCCACATGTTGGAAGGTCAGATGTGAGTCCTATAAGCTGTCCTGACTACTGCACATGGTCTGTGGCATATGCACAAAAATAAGTAAATGTAACAAATGCATATACATGTATGCATGTTATATTGGCAGATCTTTTGAAATATATGTGTCTTATGTAATAATTGAATTAGGTTAAATTTATCTGTCTCCTTGAATATTTCTCATTTTGGGTAAAAACCTCCAAAGTGCTACATTTTTAAAATATGCTATAATAGTTATCTGTAATCACCCTGTTTTGCAGTAGCCTGCTAGAATCTCTGTGTGTGCATATGTGTGGTATATGCATGTCTATACAGATGTATGTATGGATGTGCTCACCTGTGTATGTTCATATAAGCTAACACATGCATGTGCATGTTGAGGCCAAAGGTCAACCGTAGATGTATTTCTCCATCTTTTCCATTGTATTTGGGTGAAATAGGGCATCTCACTGAACCAAGAGCTCATGAGTTTGTCTAGATTGACTAGACAGCAAGGTCCTAGGATCCACCTCTCTCTGCTTCTGCTCATCCTACACTGCTGTGAGAGTGGGCATCACCATGGCAACACATGATGTGAGGGGTAAGAATCCAAACTCAGGTGTTTGTGCCATCTCCCAGTCTTCCAAGCCAGGACTTCTTGTTCCTCTGGATAGCTAACATTGTGGTGTTCAATCTCCCCTTTTGTTGCCTCTCCATTCTCTCTTACCTGCTGGGAGATCACCTTTTGCAGCTGGCTTAATTTCTCTAGTGTCATTCTACGGAAATACACTGTCTCAATCTCTGTGTACTTTCTCTCTTGTCACTAGGAGTAATGCACAACACGAACAACAAAACAGCCACTGATGTCATAGATGTGTATCTGTGATTCTTCATAATTACTTCAATCACTCTTTCTTTATCATGTTACAATATTTTAATGTAAAGATACCGTATATTATTACAAAATACCTCTTTGAACCATTCATTAGCTTTGTGGTGAGTTCCCTAAATCACAGTCTATTTGATTAACTTCATTTGATTTGATTACTTAGTAGCTGCACACTAATTGCTCAGCAGCTTCAGATTTCTTACTGGAGAATCTGTTTTTGTTTTGGGAGAAGAGTCCAGTATTTTTAGACCAAATTATCAAGAGAGGATTGTTTTTCCTACTTGTTAATAAAAATAGGCAGTTATTTTCACACTTAACAGATCCAGTCGTTCTGCTGGATAAAATCTGAGTGAACTCTGCTGTGGAACTGGATACATCTCTCTGCTTCACTTCTCCACCCCATCAGCTCCTACCTCTCCATATTCTCCTTGGATACTATGAATTATTTATTCACTCTAACACTAACACAAGGAGGTATTTTTAAAATACAGGTTTCATTTCTTTAACTGGGGTCAAAGTAGGAGTAGCTTAGACAATATGGGAGCTTAGACATGTTTCTCTTTATAATGCCATACCATGACAAGCCACTTCCAACGGATATGGCAGCTCCCAGTGAGAGATTGGAAACCTGCTGCTGTGTCCCCAGAATGAGGGGCAGGCTTTCCTGTGTTGCTACAACACTACATCTACTTTAGGGCAGCGGAAAAAGGAAAGTACAGGAGGAAGGCAAGGTCCAGTCCCTCTAGGGACATCCATGGGATTGATATATGTCATTTTTGCTTCTTTCTCATTGGTCAGAAACTAGTCACATGCACCACCCCAACCCCCAACCCCCAGTTGCTAGGGAAGCTAGACTATTTGCCTTAGTTTGTTCTGGTTACTATGGATAAAATGATAAATAAATAACAAAGACTCAAGTGTGAATTTATGTCTCCTTATCCACAAGTTTTTTCTATGCTCAGTGCTAAGACTGTACACATAAGTAAGGACTGAATTTCTGGGAGGATGAAGTTTAGTTTGAAGACTTTGGACCAGGTGTGGTGATGTACACCTGTAACACCAGCACTTGGGAGGTGGAGGCAAGAGGATTAGGGGTATGATGGCATCCTTCTCTGTATAGCACATAATAAATCTGAGGATATCCTGTGTGATGTGAAACCCTGTTTCAAAAAAGCCCAGGGGCTAGGCACACACACAGAATAACCCAACACAAGAAATAAAAATACAAATCCCAAAACATACTCTGGGTTTGTTTCTGTGTTATCTTAATGTATCATGAGTATGTAGGCCACTCACATTTTTGCTTGTACATTTTACATAAGCAGATGTAGTGTGTATCTAGTCTGCATGTGAATTTTGTGCTCTGTCTTCTGCCTAGTTATCCAGAGTTCTTCCTCTACTTATTGCCCTTTGGCTGCAGCACTGCCTGTCTTGTAATAGGAGCCCACAAATCCCTGACTTTACAGAGCCTTGAGTGCATCTGGGAGGGATAGTTAGGGGCTGTTTGCCTGGCGTTCCGTTCTCCTTGTCACTCTGTTGTCTTCCCTCTGCTGTCTTGCAAGAGCCTATTTTCAGTGTGGTGGCACCTACCTTACGTTAACCCTTATAGGAAGATGGTGGCATGGACTCCCTGTAGAAAGGAAAGAAGAGGGAGTCACAGATGAAATGTACTTTATTGTTTCCTATCCACAGTGCGTTAACCCAGCACCGAGAAGATAGAAGAAGATAGAAGAAGATAGAAGGTCCCCAGCAAATGTTTGCAGAGCCCACTTACAGTGCTCGGCATTCTTTCTCGGGTTCTTGAATGACAGTGTGGGTGGAATCTCTAATGAATTAGGGGATCTCTCACATATTGCGTTTAAAAGTACCATACTGAATAAAGAGTGAGGAGAATTCCAACTCAAGGAGAGACTCCCTACCAGTGTTTTCATCTTATTCTAACTTTGACTTCATTTTTAGTCTCTGTTTTTATGAAATGTGAGATAAAGGGACTTTTTAAAACCCTGATTCTCCTTCCTACCTCCCTACCCCTTTCTCTCTCTCTCTCTCTCTCTCTCTCTCTCTCTCTCTCTCTCTCTCTCTCTCTCTGTTGGGGGAAGGGAAAGAAAATTATCAAATTATATTGTACAAAAATTTTAATAACCTCAACTATGTGTCTATTAGATTACTATACTTCTTATTACCATTTCTTCCAAAAAAAAAAAATCAAACTGAAATCCTGTGTACTAGAAGTATATCTTATATAGTCCAAATATGTCAACTTTCTTTAAAAGATTCAATTCAAAAGCTAACTCCCCATTTAATTTAGAAATGTCTCTGACTTAATCAAAGCTCTACATCAGTGTCTTAACCTGTGGGTCATGACCCCTCCAGAGGGAGTGGCTTCAAAGGACCCTTTCACAGGGGTTGCCTATCAGATATCCAGCATAACAGATATTTATATTATGATTCTTAACAGTAGCAAAATTGCAGTTATGAAGTAACAAAGTAAATGATTTTATGGTTCGGAGCCACCACATGAGAGAAGTTGTTTTAAAGGGTGGCAGTATTAGAAAGGTTGACAACTACCTTTTTATATAGTCATGTTTTTCCCTTTGATCCTTCAAAAACCTGGACAGTTAGTATGCAATAAAACAATAAAATTTGGGGACTGTGTTAAGTCCAGGCTATTAATTATACTACTGCTATATTACGAAGCACTAAGGGGCTCAGTTCCTCTGCCAGTCATATAAGAAATCTGAATTAAAGCAGAGACACCTTCCAGTTCTTAGTCATGTCTAAGATGAATAAAACAGCAACTCGGGAGCCAGTTAACCAGGCTCTAACAAAAACATGAGCCAAAGGTTAGGAATTAGTAAGCTCTCGTTTTCCGCAGGTCTAAGAAGCATGACAATGGTTGTTGATCTTAGACTATGGTGTGAAGTTAATTAATGTACCTTTTAAAGTAATATGGAGTGACTTGGGTGTGGGAGCAAATTTGGGTCAATATGTGTGGTGTACTAAAAGGTTATATGAATCATTGCTTATTAGAATGGTTGATATCATCCAAATTAATAGCTGAGTCCCCAATGCCGGAATGATTCATCTTTCATGGTGTAACATATACAAGGCCTCAGACAACGAATGTAAAGATCTGCTCTCTGCCAGAAAGCTGTGTCCTTGGGGGAAAGGTATAAATAATAGTTTACATGGAGTATTGACTTGTAAGCTCTCAGGCTCAGGGAGTATTTGGCTTATTGTGTCTAAATCATAGATGATATATTATTTAACCAATTAATTGGGTCTGACTCTGATCACATTTGCCTGCCAGAGCCGTGTTTATTTAACATGCTTCCATGTAGAAAATGAGTCTTTGGCAAGCAGAAAGAAAAAGAAAAAGAAAAAAAGAAAAATAAAAACTGTACAGCTGCTGTGGTTGAGTGAGTCAGGTCCTGAGGCTACTCCAGAAATCTCCCTTACAATTCCTTTGAAATATATAACTGCAGGACAAAGCACCTCACAGTGTGTAGGGTGGCTCTGGAGTCCTAAGAATCCACAGTGAATTAAAGTCTAGACTCACTCATTTGTCAGTGGGAGGGGAGGAGGGAGAAAGAGCAAATCAGATATGCCCAAAATGTTACCAAGGTACCAGTGAATCAAGGATGCTCTCGCCACGCTGTGCGTAGTGAGGAGGGCGATGTAACAGCCAAACAGCGGCAGGAGCAGCCTTGTTCTCAGAAACAGTCACATAAACAGCAGCCAGGGTAGGCCTCCTCCCTTCTGAAGCAGCAGCGTACTGCAGCCTGATGAAATGCAAGGCTCTGAGGTTTGAAAAATCTCTGGGGTTGAGCATGGCTACTGTTAAAGGCTGGCTCAGAAACCCTGATGATCTGAACAGGCAAAACTCCATGTTAGCAATAGCTCCTTCAGGAAGAGAAATGCTACCTTTTCTAGATTTCTGCCAGTAGGCAGCCCCCTGAAAGAAGATCTCAAATTACCTGTAAGAAAATTTTAAAAGGCAGTCAGAGAGAACAAAGTTTTGGCATGCCTGCAAAAACAGCAGTGTCTGTAAAAACTACCTAGAGACAGCAGCTAAGTGTTGATTTGCCCATGACTCTTACCTGGGAGTGGAAGGTGGGAAGAAATGGACATTGGCTGTGACGAGAAGCTGAGGCACGGTGCAGCTTGGTGAAGCCACGCTCTGACTGCGTTCTGCCTCCTCTTCATGCAGTGCTGCGGGCTGGTACATCGCCGGCGAGTACGGGTGTCCTATGTAAGTTTCTATTGCTGTACAGTTGTAGCTGGGAGCTGAAAATATAACTCGTGTCTGTCTGGTTCATGCTGCTT
Organism: Tokudaia tokunoshimensis; assembly: GCA_036184795.1. Lineage (NCBI taxonomy): Eukaryota > Metazoa > Chordata > Mammalia > Rodentia > Muridae > Tokudaia > Tokudaia tokunoshimensis. The sequence goes on along the minus strand of BTHU01000022.1, from coordinate 64,404,698 downwards.
CTTTTGGGTGCTTTAATCCCTGTGCTGAACCAAACAAACAGAAAATCAATCATTTGTGCCATGAGTTTGTCAAGGCACCTGAGGGCTACAATACTCTGAGGTCTTTCTGGAGATGTTTCTGTGTGTTTATCTTTTGTTCGGGGTTACTTTAATAAGGTTGGAAATAACTTGTAGAGGAACTGGTTTGATGTGTGTGTATGTGTGTGTGTTGGGGGGGTGAGTATCTATTGTCTCAGATATCTGTATCTGTTCAAACCAGTTGATATAACTCTTTTGCTTGGAGTTTTCATATTTGAATTGTGGCATGGGAAAGGAAATTATTTTCTAAAGATGAATTGCTATGGAGTTTGTCAAATTACGGACAGCCACGGTGGCTAATGTGAAATCCTATTTTGAAGAGCTTCAGAGAAATAGTAGATGATAATCATTTGATGGATGACACGGCTGTTGCAATAATGCCAGCCTTTCCAACGGCTTTATCATCCTCTGTCTGTTTCTCTGGAACAGCCCTTATTTCGGGGACCTGCCAGGTTTTTTTTGCAAAATGGCTGTCTGAGTATTAAATTCTAAAAGGCAGACTCTCACAGATACTGAAGTACCACTGTTGGAGAAGGTTGAATGTTAATTGAAATACACTGCACTGCTACGCAAGTAGACAGGCTCCAAGGAAGCCCTGGCTTTATTTTCATATGCCGCCGTCTGTGTGCAGCCGCCTTATTTTCACTGAACGCTGTGAAAGGGAGCAGGCGATTTATGCAGGCTAGTCAGACTGCAGTGCTGAATGGCTTAGCACTGACTTGAGATTCCTGGATGCAAAACAAATGGAAAATTGACAATGAACACTAATCAATTCTTAAGGGTGTCACTAAGGAAATCTGTGACCTTGGGAGTTTGGCCAGCAGATGAGATTCATCTGAGACCTCAGGACAAACAAGGTCAAAATCTGCTACGTTCTAAAGCATAAAGTTGAAGATCAGGGCTGGGAGGGACAACGGGATCATTGCATTCCTATAAGATTTGGAATGATCTCCCATTATTAAATAAATAGCTAAGAGATCTAAAAGCCCCCTTAATTGAACGGGTTTTAGAATTGTTATGTACTTTTTGCTGTTTGTGTTTTGAATGCAACAGCTGACACACAGGTCAGGAGTAAATGTAGTTGTGAGGTAGCCAGCCAAGATCATATCTGCAGGACGGCATCTGCAGAGATGGATGGATTTTCCCAATAGGAAAATTAATTGATTTTTAAATAAGATTTGGAAACAGGTGCCACAAACTTTTTTAGTGTGTAAAACTGCTTAAAAATGAAAATCTTTAAAATAATGTCAAGTTTAAAACCCCTATTTTCATGAATTAATGAGGACTCTAACTTCTGTGGCTTTATGTCTTTCTGTTTGTCTTCTTTATTGGGAATTAGAAGAAATCTATTGCATTTGCCTAGTGTGCTGGGGGTCTCTGAAATATACTCTCAAGACTGTGATTTATATTTGGCTTGGTTTTGCCCCTTGTGTTACACATGTAAATACATAAAAAGAACAGACACTACAATCTGTTTTTGTTATTTTGGTTTTTTGTTTCTTTGTAGTCATGAATATAAAGTATGATACTTGTTTCTTTATAATTATCAAACTTTTTACCCTGTACTTTGAGTAAGGAGCTATAACACTATATAGCAATGTATGTTTTAAAGACATTGGAAATTAATATACCTTGGTCTGGTATATGAATTTTTTTGGAATATTTTGTGGAGATCATGCCAGTATTAAATCCAAGCATTTGTATATGCATATAAATTAGATATCTATTATATATAATTATATGCATATATATGTAAAACACTGTAAGTTAAAAACGTAAATAAAATGACATATGTGCACCGTCACCCACTGATAAATTGCACATATCAGAGAGGTCTAGACAGATTAGGATGCCTGGTGGTGATTGATTTACACATCTTAGTTTGTATAATTATATCCTGTGACACTTGTACAGATAAAGGATTGCTTGGAGATGTATCCTTAGACAGGATATCCTTTGTTAAATGGTGTGTGTGTATGTGTGTGCATGTGGTTGTATGTGTGAGTGTGTATGTGTGTGGGTGTGGGTGTGAGTGTGGTTGTGTGTGTGTGTGTTTGTGTGTGAGTATGTGTGTATGGTTGTGTGTGGTTGTGTGTGTGTATGTATGGTTGTGTATGAGTGTGGTTGTGTGTGAGTGTGTATGTAAGTGTGGTTGTGTGTGTCAGTGAGTATGGGTGTGGGTGTGTGTGTGTGTGTGTGTGTGTGTGTGTGTGTGTCTTCAATCTTCTGAGAGTTTTTCTTTTCTTTTTTAACCATTTTCTTTTTAGGATGACAGCTTTGTTAAGGGTTCCTCCTACTCTAACCTTGTCTTTTAGAAAGAACGGTAACATTATGTGGGCAGCAAAGAAAGTTATATACACGTGTCACCATCCTTCATTTCTAGCGCTTTACTTTTCATAGCCATTACTTTTCTTTGGCTCTCTTTCCTTTCCTGTTCAACACTGAATTGATAGACCCAGCACCTGTCCTGTGAGCAATGAGTACAGCCTATGGGCAGAAGCTCTGTTTTTCTCTCTAAGACTCAGCACATAAGCCTTTCATTTAACATTAGCATTTATTTTTGGAACTTAGTCTTCATTATTTTGTTTATACCTAACAGTAATTTTTTTGATCTGACTTATACCTTACAGGCAATTTCCATATTTATCTAAACTGCCTTCCTGCCTTATTAAATGATATGAAAAGCTGTCAACAGAATAACTATTATTAATTCAAACATGGATCGCTCTAATGTGAACTTGGAAAACATTGACATTTGCATCTTTGGAAGAAGGGCTTGGCTGCCATTCTGCTAAATGTTTAGTTGGGGTTCGGGTGGCTTTCCATGGTCATAAGTTCCACATTTGTGGATTTTGTAGCAGGATCAAAAGTCTTTGAAAGAGGTTACATCTGTATTGACATGCACAGTTCTCTGGTCATTCCTCAACAGCACAGTATAATAACTACCAACATTGTATTGTGCTGCTACATGCTAAATCATCTAGATGTGATTTAAGTTTGTAAGAAAATGAACACATGTTATATTCAAGTTTCATCCCATTTTATATCAGGGACAAACTTCTATCAATATTGATACCCACAGGCACTGTGGATACTAGGCAAAGGTTGTACAGATTAAATGTACCTTATTGGAAATGCTTAGGAGTAGAAGTGTTTGATATTCTTAACTTTTTTAGGTTTTGGAACATTTTCATTATTTTTTTTCCCTGAATAAGCATTCTTAATCTGAAATTCTGAAATGCTTCAAAATCTAGATTCAAAATAAAGAGATGTGTAACATGCAAGTCAAACACATAGGAGAGTGGATGCTAAATTTTCAAGTTGCTTAGATTGAGGAATGTGGCCAGCACTCAAGTCAAGAGATCATGCACCAGGGTTAGAGAGATGGCTCAGCAGTTAAGAATGTGTACTGTTTTTCCAGAAGACCTGAGGTTGGTTCCCAGCACCAGGTCAGGCAGGTCAAAGCCACCTGTATCTCTAGCTCCAGAAATCTGATGGTCTTCTGGTCTCTTCAAGCATCCACATTCACAGGTACATATAAGCACACACATGAAGGTTTATTGTTGTTTGTTTTAAAGAAACCATTCATTGTCAATACCTCTAATATGCCTTCTGTTCACTCTTGCCCACTTTGCTAGTGTACCCATTTACTTGATTTAAAACCATGGTCCATTTTCCTATATCAGAATCTTATACAAATGAACTAATATAGAATAATAGTTCTTCATCTCATCTACCTGTGTCACTTATCCTTCATTTATAAGACAGATCTCTGTGGTTCTAGTTCTATTCTTATTATTGCAGCTATATGGTAATCCATTGTGGACTAAACCATGATTTTACTAGTCAGTTTGCTGTTGGTAAGTATGTGGGTAGCTTCCAGTTGGAATTACAGTAAACATCATTTTTAAACAATTGCGATACGTTAATGTTAGTTCTGTTGAATTTCTTTTTATTTTTTATTTTTTGTATTTTTTATTGGATGCTTTGTGTATTTACATTTCAAATGTCCCCTTTCCCAGTTTCCCATCTGGAATCCTCCTTCCCTTTCCCCTCCCTCTGCTTCTATGAGGATGCTACTCCTCCTACCCACCCACTCCCACCTCACTGCCCTGGCATTCCCCTACACTGGGGCATCAAGCCTTCACAGGACCAAGGGCTTCTCCTCCTATTGATGCCAGACAATGCCATCCTCTGCTACATATGTAGCTGGAGCCGTGGTTCGCTCCATGTATACTCTTTGGTTGGTGGTTTAGTCCCTGGGAGCTCTGGGGGATCTGGTTGATTGATATTGTTGTTATTCCTATGGGGCTGCAAATCCCTTCAGCTCATTCAGTCCTTTCTCTAACTCCTCCATTGGGGACCATGTGTTAAGTCCAATGATTGGCTGCAAGCATCTGCCTCTATATTTGTCAGGTTCTGGCAGAGCCTCTCAGGAAACAGTTATAATAGGCTCCTGTCAGCAAGCACTTCTTGGCATCAGCAATAGTATATGGGTTTAGTGAATGGATATGGGATGGATCCCCAGGTAGGGCAGCCTCTGGATGACCTTTCCTTCAGTCTCTGCTCCACACATTGTCTCTGTATTTCCTTTAGACAGGAGCTCTTCTGGGTTAAGAATTTGAAGATGAGTGGGTGACCTCATCCCTCAACCAAAAGCCTTGCGTAACCTCTGGATATGGTCTCTTTAGGTTCTCCCTCCCCTTTGTTGGGCATTTCAGCTAATCTCATCCCTGTTGGGTCCTGGTAGCCTCTTGCTTTCCTGGCATCTGGGACTGGCTGTGGCTACCCTCAGTTCCCCATCCCCCAAAGTGTCAAATCAGAGGTTACAGTATACCTATATTCATCTTCAGTGTGTACTGGTAAACAGTTTTCCAAAACATTCAGCCAATGCATACTCCTCCTAACTGGCAGGACTCCACAGGAATTTGCTTGTCTCTTACACCGGAGCCAGTTTATAAGTGGAAGTATCCTCTGGTGGCTTTCCTTTGCATTTCCTAAGTGACTAATAAAATCAAGGCTTTGAGCATTTGGCTATCCTTTGTGCAGCACTTGTTGAAGTCTCTGGCTTCTTTTCTTTTAGATTATCTGTCTTTTGAGGCTATTTTGTCGATAAAAGAACTGATTAAGAAAGCACCAACAGGCGATTAGCATGTAACACCAGTGGAAGACTAGCTATAAAGAAAATTCCTTAGTCTGTTTAGACTTGGCACAATTTGGGATTTAGATGAGATCATTTATTTACAATGTCATACCAGAGAGTTTTCTTCTCTTTTGAGCCTGATAGTTGTTCTATATAATCAGAACCACTGTAGTACATTGAATATTTGAAATGTAATAAAAACAGTTTGTCAGCACCTGCACACCAACCACAATTTAGTTGGTTTTAAAAAACCTTGCAACCCTAGGTTAGGACCCAGGAGGCATAACTATAAGAGAGTAGCTGAGAAGGAAGGGAAGACAGTGGTGGGTGATTGATCTTGACTTGGTTGCAGCCTGTGCATATTGGTTATTACCAATAATCTCAAAAAGCCTTGCTAAAGGAGGGGGCAAACTCATCCATATATTATGAATCTCTGAATAGATGATATTTTTCTTGGACTCTATTAATTTCTTTTTTAATTTTTAGAGTGTTTAACTGATATTGTGTGTTACTTTGGTGCATTTAGTAGGACGCAGTCACTCAGCGCTTCATCTGCGATTAATGTGCTTGCCTCACACACAATCTTTTAGAGTTAACAGTTTTTGCCTGTTTCATGTCATGTTTGAGAATGGATAAGAAAACATGGGATATCCTCACACATGTAGCTGTACTCAGCTGTAAAGGAAAATGAAGTTTGCAGGAAATGGACGGCTGTGGACGGCATTATACTACATTAGATGATCCAGACTCAGGACAAAACTTGCATGCTATCCCACAGGCCATGCCTAACTTTTCACATTTGTATGTGTAAGAACAAGGCTGTGTAAGAGTGAGTATAAACTACAGAGCTGAGTAAGAGACCAAGACAGGAGAAAGAGAGAAGTCTGAGGTTGTTGGAGATGCCTGAGACAAGAAACAAAGGTTAATCAGGGAATGAGAAATGGAGGGAAGGGAAAGAAGCAATGGGGGAGAAAAGAAGATGCAACAAAGCCAATTGTGTTTGGAAGGTTCTTTGTACACTAATAAGAATTTGTAAGATTACTTCAAAGGTAGGCAAGATAAAGAATTCACAAGTCAGAGGAAAGAAACCAACATGGTGAGCTGTATTGCTAAAGGGCTCGGGATCTGACGATCAGCTGAGCTGAGATTCAGAGTGGGATGATTCCTTCTCTATGTTCAGTGTTTTGTTCGTCTTGCTTGGAAAGTATTCTTATGTTTGAATAATTGGATTCTCATTGAATTTAATTAATGTGGAATTTTTATAATACTTTGGAGCATAAAAATCAATGGTAATTGAACTTGAGAAGGGCTGGTTAGCGGGACTGCAGATCACGTCCAGATTGGAATTTTTCACTCAAGATGCAAGACTAATGTTTTTCTCCAAATGGGATGAATCTAGGGAGATCCTAAGGTATTCTTAAGGATGGTATATGACTTTTAAGACCCACCTTTTAAATCATGTTTAGGGCCATCAAGATGGCCCAACAAGTGAAGGCGCATACCACCAAGCTATATGACCTCAGTTCAGTACCCAGAACCTGCATGGTGGAAGGGGAGAACCAACTTTACACGTTGTTCTCTGACCTCCATACAAGCACCGAGACGCACATGCCCCCCAACACACTGTATGTACACATATATGTATGTGTGTGTGTGTATATATATATATATATATATATATAATGATAAAAACTTAAGTCACATTTATATATCAGAGATTTCTGACTTTCTAGATTTGAGATATGAGTTGTAATAGCTTTAAATTTTCTCTATTAAAATTTTTCATTTTTACCCTTCAAATTTTAATTTTTTAATATTACACTTATTTATTTGTATGTGTTGGAGGAAGTGCACACACAAGGACATTCATATGAATGTCTGCGGGCCACTTTCAGAAATTGGTTCTCTCCTTCCACCATGTGGGCCCTGAGGATAACTCAACTTGTCTGGATTAGCAATAGGCACCTTTACCCACTGAGTCATTTCGGCCCCTCAGTTTTTAGAGTTACACAATGTCCTACTTATCTATTGGCTAATTCATTTCTATCTTTCTTGACCATGAGATGGTCCTTAAGAAAGTCTTTACCTACCTGGGAGCAACACATCTCAGCCTCAGAAGCACCAAACCCGAGCTGTGTATTACACATGCTGTGCAATACATGCAGCATTGAAGGATTTAATTTTTCAGAGCTTTGAATTTTACTTTAATCATTAGCTTCTCTCTACCAACATTCTATTACTAAAGAAGGAGATATGTGGGCATTTCATAACCATTTCATTTCATAAATATTAAGGGACTCAGATGGGGAAATGAAATTAATCAACAGCTAGCCACTTGAAGATGACAAGACAAGGTTGCTGGAGAATTTCCTGGGAACTGGAACTTCCAGTTGCTTTAACTCCTCCCCAGCAAGTCCTAGGTCACTATGCTCTTCTTCTTTTCCTGGGAGAGGTGGGTCCATACAGGATTGACAACTGATCTAGAGCAGGGATCTTGTACACTGAAAAAGTTCTGGGAGACTTGTTCTATCACTGTGGGACACAAGGTCCTTTACAAGCCATAGGGAGTGCTGAGAGAGTGGTACCTAAAAGTTTCCTGTGACTATTATGCATACAGAAGATTTATGCAAAGAATTGCTCATCTTCTCTCCAGTGGGAACTGTTTTTTTCTCCTAGCCATCCATGCAAGGAATACTTTTCAACTGTGCTGTATAAAGTCCATCAGTTTGGGAAGTGTGCTTACTGCTGTGAAGGGAGGGGAGCTTTGTAAAGTTTGTAGAGTGGTGCAGAACTCCCTGAGGCAAATTTATCTATACATTCATGAAATAATTTCATTGTTCATAATCTTTCCTGTGAGTGTCTCTGTTAACATTAAGATGAAGTAGACCTCTAATCTCTGTCCTCTGCATGTGGGGTAGAGACATAGGTGATTATGAGACACCAATGTGTGTTTAGTTTAACAGAATCTGACAGTTGGAGAGGCTAAGAGCATCTTGTGCCGTGGAGAATACCACAGTGGCTCTAAAGATCTTACAGAAGCTACAGTTGACATGTAGGCATTCCAGACGCTAAGGCTATTTTTTGTGAAAATCAAACTTGAGGATCATGTTTATAATATAACAACATTTCCCCTAAAAGTACTTCTGTTGCTATTGGTATCTACATGAGAGGAGTTCTCAAAGTCTATGCTGGTATGTGGGCAGCTCACAGAAATGCATAAAGAGACAGAGGAGGTCTTACTTTTTATAGGATCAAACATTTGATAAGTAAGTTTTATTTTGTGTTAAATGACTTTATTCCTAACCTTTTTCCAGAAAGCCTTATCAAATGTGAATTTGTAGGATTGGAGATGTGGCTCAGTGGTAGAAAGCTTTTCTAGGATGGATATGGCCCTGAGTTCAATTTCTAGTCACACACACACACACACACACACACACACACACACACACACACAGAGTCTGTGTGTACATACATATACATATTATATATACATATATAATATACAACTATAAGTATGTGATGTGTATATATATCACATGTAGATATATATTTTAGATATCCATTGTATAAAATTGTATGTATTTTATATTAAATATATATTTTAATATAAAATATTTTATATTAAATACATATAATTTTATTATGTATTTAATGCATCAGAAAACAGTTAACTTGAACTGTATTGGGTGACAAACTTGCTTGAGAAATTGGCATGTATTGTCCTGGAGGACAGGGCTTGGCTGGCTCTCGGGGTTGATCCTTCATGGGGTGTTTCAGGCAAGCATTCTTCTGTGCTGCACAGTCGCATGCTTTGTTTTGCATGCTGAGACAGCTGTTTTGTGCCCTGGTGTGGTATGCTGCCATCCTGTTTTCTTCTCTCCGGTGCCCATTTCCTCCTGCACCTCATTGGCAGGTTAGTTGGCATGTGTGAAGCCTTGCTGCTTTCCGATCCGGGTTGATGGTCATTGTCCCTGTCCTTTTCCTGAAGAGAGCTCATCCAGGCAGAACATAGCTCTGCGCTGACTTCAATTCTTAAGCAGCTCCAGTTACGTCACGCCCAGAAGACCTCAGCCAAGTCCTGACTAGTCTTCCCATCTATCTCTTCATTCTTCATCAATAGGTTGCTAACAGTACTAAGGCTACACAAGTGAATTTCCTCCACTCAAACCCCTCAGTTGGATCCCGTTCTCTAAAAATTTGGGTGCAGTCCGAGCAACACACACCAGGACCCTCCATGATCAAGCCTCTGGGCTTGACCTTAACCCTGAGTACCTTCACAATCCCACGCCCCAGTGACCTTGATTATTATGCGGAGGCCAGGGGCTCAGGGCTCATTTACCCTCAGACCAACCTCAGTGGAAGCTTTTACTCATGCTTGGTTAAGTAGCCTTGTTGCTTTTACTCCTAGAGGCAGCTGCTGTATTCATCATATTGGCCCTTTTCTTGCTCCTCTCTGACCGCCATACTTTCTCTGTGCCTCATTCATTGCTTTGTCCTGTGGCCCAGCAAAGAACTGTCCTGGACACCGTCTCAGAAGACATAAAGAGTAAATATATATAAAACTAACACCAGGGAGATACTAACAAATTCTTATTTTTTCTACTGCCACTCTCTGTTCTTGCGTATCCATGTAATATAAAATGTTCATTTTATCCATGTGCGGAATCCATCAGAGACTAATATGTGTAAACACATAAGAGTTCTGTTGTTGTATCCAGTTCTTGTGAAGATATATGAAGTAGAAAGCATTTGTCGCTGAAGTTTTAAACTGTCTCATCAGTTTATTCTATTGATCTTCACCCCCCCACACACACACACTTATGGAATATTTCATTTAAAGGACTAAATGAAAAGGACCAGATTCCTCTTCAAATTACAAAGAGTCCTTCAAGTACAGAGAAGATCTCACTTCTGATTGATAAAAGCAAACTAAAAATCAAACTAACTTTATTTTAAAGTTGTTTATAAAGTAGGAAAATACGTTCTTTAAAAAACTTTTGAATTAGGCATAACCATTTAAAAATAAAAGCATGAAGACTGGACAGATTGCTCAGTATGTAAGAGACTTGCTGTGCGTGTGTGAGGACTAGGGTTTGAAACGCCAGTAACTACACAAAATTACACATGGCTACAGAAACCTGTGCCCACAGCACTGAGGAAAAAGACAGAAACAGAAGGATCCCAAGAGCTCGCTGGTCAGCCATCCCTAAAACAGCAGTCTTCCAGTTTAGTGAGAAACCTTGTTTCAAGGCCACAAGGTGGAGGGCAATGGGAGAAGATGCTCAGTCCTGTCAGAACAAGTGCATGTGCACACTTGGGTGTGTGCACTCACCTACACTCAGACAAACCCCATGCACATACCACACACAAATATGTTGATAAATACACCACTGGGTTTCTTATATGAACCCTTGAAGCAAAGATTTAATAGCTACATGTATTACAAAAGCATCCCTGGCCATCTTTATCATGAACAAAGCCAGCTGCTCCATTTTTAGGAGCTGTGACATTCATCACCAGCCCCCTCCTTTCCAAGTCCCAGCCCAGGCAGGTAGCTGCCTTTTGTGTGGATTTGCAGCCTTCAGTCACAGGGTGACCTTTCTGCTCAATAGAACTGCTTCTCAGGACTCCTGTGTTCCATGTCTTTCTTGCTCTTCCATTGAGAGAGCAGCCACTTCTCCTCTGGGAACCACCAGAAGCAGCATCCTTCTGTGGTGACTGTCCTTTGTTCTTCCTGGCACTTTTGTGATATGTATGTGGCCCTTCTCCTCCCCAGGACCAAAGGAATAAAGGATTTATGTAATCTCAGACTTCTAAACAACAAAACCTAGTAAAAGAGAAGGGCAGAGCAGCTCGAGACGGCTCCCAAAGTGCATCCCATCGCTTGTGTTCTCCCTTCTTTGCTTTTTTTCCACGCTTCCCTTTTTATCTTGTCTTTCTTCCATCCCTTCCTTTTTCTTTTTCTCTCTCCTCCTTTTACTCTTTAGTAGTAGTGTCACTGCAAGTCCATGAAACCTTACCTAAATCCCCACAGTGTTTCCTGTGGTCCATTCATTATCCATTTTCATCCCCTCTCCCTCCTTGATAACAGTAGACAAGAGACAAAGTGAATGTTTTTCTCAGGAATGGATCTCAATCTCTTTCCTACAAAAGTGAGTGGTGTACATTCAGACTAGATACAAAGTCTGACTAGAGACGCAGACTTCTGACTGACAAGTGTCCTCATTAAGGAACACACAATAGGCTGGCTGGAGAAAGGGGGTATCTAATAAAGAATCCTATGACTGGGTAAAGATAATGGTAGAATTGTAGCTGTGTATCAGGCCCTTGCCTGGGTTCAATCTGAAGCCTCAAAATAGTCCTCCCCTTCATCATCATCATCACCACCACCACCATCATCATCATCATGCAGCCAAATGATATGGTATCCTCTTCAAGTGGTCTTCTACAAGTTGCACGCTTCTGTATTTATAGCAGCACTCTGGAGCATTACAAAGGCTGGATATTATAAGGTTTCCTGGTGAGTGATAGAAATAACCCTTTCTGCTATTTAAATAACATAAAAATCCACTGGCAGCTTGTAGGAATGTTTTTAGTAAATTCCTCATCACTAACATTGAAAAGCCTATAGATTCTTGTCAGTAAGTAAATAAATGAACTGCAGTCCTGCAAAATGTCAGGGGGATGGAGCCTATTCATTTGTTTTAAATAATATGTCCGTGTACGTGTGTGTGTGTGTGTGTGTGTGTGTGTGTGTGTGTGTGTGTGTTCCTGTGATGTATGTACCTATTCACATGCCTATGGAGGACAGACACCATCAGCTGTCATTCCTCAGGAGCTGTCTGCTTTGGCCTTTCACTAGACTGGAACTCACTGACTAGAGTAGGCTGGCCGGCCAGCAGACATCAGATGCCTTGCACCTGTCTCTGCTCCCCAGCTCTGAGAAAGCAAGCACACCACATCCATCCAGCTTCCTTTCATAGGGTCTCTGAGGATCAAACTCAAGATCCTCCTGCTTGCGAAGCAAGTGGTTTACTGACTTAGCATCTTCACAGCCCCGACTGAGGTATTGTCATGTACAGTCTTATTTGAGGTCCATGGGCCAATGGGAGAACTGAGCAAATGACAAGTATGGAAGTTGAGTTCAAGGTGACCCTAAGCATCTGGAGGCAGAAACTATGGCCGGGTTTCTGGAGTGTTTCCTCTGTGGGTAGTCATCTTACTTCAGGACAATTTGTGTACGGTTATTCAAAGTTCAGATTTCTGAGAAAGGGAAGAAAGATCAGAATGGCCCAGCACTATCTTCTCTGGCCTAAGAGGAAGAGCCACTTGAGTGACACCCCCACCAGCCCTGCATACAGTGGAAGACGATGGTCTCTCAAAGGAAAACCCAAGTGTTCTTCGTGGAAAGGGGCAAGCATCATCTGTGTGAATACATACTGTAGCGATTCTTCACATAGAAATAAAATACAATGACCTTCTGCTTTTAAGGCAAACCAATTTTCTGTGTGGATTAGTTACTTTTAAGATTGCTGGAATAAAATATACTGACAAAAGTAACTCGGGGAAGGAAGAGAATGGCTCCAAATTCAAGGTGCAAGCCATCATATTGATGTATCCAAAGCAACAGGAACAATCTTGAAGCAGCTGGTCACTTCACAATCACACTCAGAAAGTAAGGAGTGCTAAAAACTAGCCTCAACTTGGAGAGGGGTTCCTGAGGGTCATGAGAGGGGTGTCTGGGAGGAGCAAAACAAATAACTAGAAGTCAAATCATGGGTTTCAGGTTGACAGCCTGTGTTCTGTTCAAGATAGTTTTCCAGATTGATTTTTATGTTCTGCTTTCTTGAAATAGCTCTTGGAATAGCTCATCTCTTGAAGATCAAAAGCCCAGTTTTTTATTTTACACATCAATTCAGTCTTTACCCCAGGTTTCCTTTTGATTATCCCAAGAATCAGCATCCCATGACCCCAACCCCTTGATTATTAGAAAGAGACAGCAAACACAACCATAGGTAAGAATATATTTGGGTGGGACACTGCTCTGAAATTACCATTCTGACCATGCCTAGACCTAAATTAGCTCTGTTTCATGTTGACCTTGAACTCAGGAACCTACCTGCCTTTGTAGACATAAACAAAAAAATCTGGGTTGGTTTTTGCCTTCAGATCACTACTCCTTAAATTTCTTTATCTTCTTCCTCAGTATCTTCTTGATGACAAATTGATTCATAGTGCAGCTACCTCTGTTCCTTCAGATCTGTGAAGCTCCTTATACAATTCATATTGCATCCTTATATTTTGCATAGTTGAAAAATTATCTATTTTTTGAACTCATGTTTTCAGCGTTCTTTCCCATAACCTTAAGGGCTGTCCTTTAGGTCACAGTGCTCTACCATTTTGCTGAGACACAGACATTCCCTAGCTTCCTAGACTTGTGCTGTTTCTGATTATCATGGAGTCATTAATCTTGGTAGAGAGGACATTCCTCAAAGGAGGAACATGAAAATAAGTATATTATATACATATAGGCCTTTTACCCATAGTAACTATTAACACTCACGGAGGCCCTGCTGGTTCTGAACCAGGGGCAGGATCCATGTCACAGTGTCCCTTACACATGACCAAGCAGGACTTAGTAGGAACAAAGAGAGATAGATGCCTACATTCAGCCCCTCTCCTTTTTCCACAGTCTTGGATCCCAGCCTAGGTAGTAGTACCACCCAGAGTGGGCAGGACATCCCCCACTTCATTTGTCACAATAATCTTGACAGGTATTCCCAGATGCCTATCTCCCAGGTGATTCAAGAGCTTAGGAAGTTGATTTTTGAGATTAAGCAATTTACGGTGGTAAGGGTTTAGGTGTGAAGCTTCCACAGAGTCCTCAATGGCAGTGCTGATTGGTCTGTATTCTCTGTTACTTAAATGAGCATCAAGGAATGAGTAGATAAGAGCAATGGAGTTTGTGAGGAAGAGTTCAAAACTGCCTGTACCGTGGGATTTATATCTGATAAATACAGAGTAAAGACTCAAGAAACATTTCGTTAGATTTATTAATTTATGATGACAGTAAAGAGTTCATTCACATTTTCTGAAGGTGTAAATATCAGATTGAATTACAAAGTTTAATGGTACTTAAACTTTATAGAATTAGCCCAGAAACACTTAAAAGGGTATATTGATAAGAGGCCGATCTCCATCAATTCCCTAATTACTTCCCAGATCCAAATTTTTGTTACTGGTTCATATATACAAGTCTGATTGCAAGGACTATGGAGCGAGTGGACACAGATGGAAAAAGTCCAGAATAAACATTGAAACTCTAATAACTCATTTCTAAAATGTCCTATTAACCTTCAGCTGTAAAGAGATAATAAATGGTGAAAAAACAATGGAATGTCTTTTGTAGGTGCAGTGGGCAGACAAAGCTGATGGCAACTTTCAATAGATTAATTTTGCCTTAAATTTATTGGCTTGCACGGTTTTTAAAATTTTTGTTTGTACTATGTTCATGTGGAATATGGGTGTGTACTGTTTATGTGTGGGTGTGCATGCGTGTGTGTGTGTGTGTGTGTGTGTAGGTCAGAAGTCTGTGTCCAATACTCCCTCTATTGTTCTCCATCTTGTTATTGTTTGTTTGTCTTTGCCTTCATATTAATTGTTTTGTGAGAGGAATGCATCCCACAGCGTGTATATCAAGGTTATAGGACAACTCAGAGTACTTAGTTCTCTCCTTCTACCATATTGGTCTCAGACTGAACTCTGGTTGTCAAGCTTGGCAGCAGTTACCTTCACCAGGTGAATAGTAACATCAGAATTCCTGCTCCTTCCTCCTCCTCCTCCTCCTCCTCCTCCTCCTCCTCCTCCTCCTCCTCCTCCTCCTCCTCCTCTTCTTCTTCTTCTTCTTCTTCTTCTTCTTCTTCTTCTTCTTCTTGTAGATACAATCTCACTATATAGCACTTACTAACCTTAAACTCATAGAAATTGGCCTGCCTCTGCCTCCCAATTAATAGAATCAAAAATAGGCATGTCCAGCTTCTACCTAATATTTTGGTACAGGGTTTTACACTGAACCTGGGGCTTACCAACGTGGCAAGACTAGCTGTCTCTCAAGCTCTGGGGATAGCTCTTCCTGTCTCTAACTCCCCAGAATTAGAATGATAAATGCACAGCTCTGTGCCCAGCTTTTATGTGGGCATTATGGCTCAAACTCAGGTCCTTGTGCTTATATGATGAACGCTTTATTCAGAGGCATCTCCATAGTCTCTACGCAGTTACTTTGATGAAAATAAATTGCAGTCTGAAAGAAAGAAAGAAAGAAAGAAAGAAGGAAAGCAAGCAGGTAAAATAAAAAGGAATACAAATGTTTTCATATTTTTAGTAATCTGACAGTACCTCTCAACACCCATGTTACTCTAAGAGTTACCTAAAATTAACTATGGACTTTAAAATATTCCATTTATTTAGTGGGGGGAGGGGAGCATGTTTGTGCCATGCCATGTGAGTGGGATCTGAGGACAACTTGCTGGAGTTGGTTCTGTTTTTTTACCATATGAATCCCAGGGATCAAACTCAGGTATTCAGGCTTATAGCAAGCACCTCAACTGAATGAGCCATCTTGCAGGCCAGTCCCTTCAATGGTGATTTAATAACATAAAAAAAAATCCATCCACAACTAGCTTTTTTATCCCTGCATATCAGATCTGATAAAGCAACAATACAGATTAAAAACCTAGACAGGTTTACTATGCTGACTCTTAGCACTGTTGGCCTATGGAATTTTGTCTGTTTGAAGACGGCTAGATACAAGGTCAGAACTTCCCAGTGTCGTGACTTTCCTTCAGAGTCACATATACACTGAAAACTAAACTCTTGTTTTGTATTCTTCCTCTGATACAGTACACACCTCCACCTTACCTAAAGTCATATAATTTTCTTTTTTTTTTTTTTCTTTTACAGACTCTTGGTCATTCTCTGCGAAGCAATCAATCTAATAAAATCTCCATCTCTGATTATAGTCTGCTCATTACCATTTGAAAACATCAGAATCTTCATTTCTGTGCCCAAAGAGCAGTCATTTTGAGATGAGTTTCTAGCTCAAGGGGCAAAGCCCTCCCTGCTGGAGAGAATGTCACTCATTTTTCTCTTTTTCACCCCCCATAAGATTTATTACACCCTTTTCCCTGTCAGACTTAACTGTGTCCCAGTGATAAGCAGTACAAGCAGATCAAAGAATAAGCTTGTGAAAGAGCCTGATTTTAGTTCCATTTGATTTGCTTCTCATGCAAATGAGATGCCATGCTTCCTTTCTTCCTCTTCCTCCTCCTCCTGGTCCTCCTCCTCCCCCTCTTCCTCCTCCTCCTTCTCCTTCTTCTTTTTCTAAGTTTTTTGGTTGATTGGGTGTTTATGTTTGCCTGTGTTTTTAAGGCCTTAAAGAGACCCAGTGTTCATGTGGCACTTTGTACAAGCCTTAGTCTGGTCGGCCATACACATGCTCTCTCAGATATCTCTGTTCCATGACTGTCTGGTTCAAGGCCAGTGAGTGACCTTGCTAGCTCTCATCCATGAGTAGATTTGTAGCTGCAGGAGTTTCTTACATGCCAGACCTGAGATGAGTTAGATATACACGTTGATAAGGCATCTGCTTGCTCCCAGAATTTATTTCTCATTGCTACCCTCTGAATGGCAGCACTCCTTCCTGAAGGAACAAAACTAGAGCTTCACAGTAAGGGAGATTGTACAGTAGGCTGCCGACATGATTTCTGAATATCAGCCTCTAGATCAGTGATTCGAAACCACTGTGGGCTGCAACCCCTTTGGGAGTTGAATGACCATTTCACGGCAGTCACTTAAGACCATCTGCAAATCAAGTATTTACATTACAACTCGTAACGGTAGCAAACAGTTATGAAGTAGCAGTGAAAATAATTATATGGTTGGGAGGTCATCACAACACAAGGAATTGTATTAAAGGGTCATAGCATCAGGGAGGTTGAGAAGCACTGCTCTAGGTGATGCTAGAAGAATGAGCAAGGGAGATTTTTCTTAGAAAAAGAGCTGCTGTACAAAGAGAATACCATGTTACTCTTCTCTCATAGTGATTTTAAATTTATCTTCATTTTAAATGATAACTCTCCCTTTATAAACATCAATTAACTCAATAAGTACTTTATTGACAGCTTTTCTGTGACCAGGTAGACCCTAATTTTAATCAGTATATCTAGTTTCAAATAAATTACTTAATTACAACCATACTGTAAAATTGTGTTTATATTAAATGAAAGACTTGCAATTCTATTTTTTCTTGGTCTTTGCCAGCCCTTCATAAATTTCAGTGTCAATGTGTCAAAAAAAAATCCTTATTTTGTGATTATTTCAAACAATAAATTAAAAGTTCAGGTTCTCTCTGTATGATACACTGTTTTCAGCTTCATAGGAGACAAAAGACTAGAACTGTGTAAATTCTAAGCAAAAAAGCAGTGATTTTGGATAATTTTACACACACACACACACACACACGTACACACACACACACACACACACACACACACACACACACACACACCCCAACTTCAAAGCAAAGCCTGAAGCCAATATAAGCAAAATGAAGAAGTGGTTAACTGTCAGTTTTATTGATCATGTCAATCATGTAGACTTCTGATCTCCAAGCTTGTATGGAGTCTCACACATCTGCAAGTTAGGCCCTCTTCCTTGTGAGAACTTCAGGAATCTACATTCTTTTCAGCCAATGTGCCAAACTTGGGGAAACAAAGGTCTTCTAAGGAGATGAGAAAGACTGCCCCCTGTTAACATGAATTTAAATGCTATTGCATAGTAAGTCAATACAAGGCTGGGATAAAATACAAGCAGAGAAACTCTTCCAACAAGAACAAGATAAGCATGAGATCGGGGAATTTGACAGATGGGTCCAGTAAATTTGTAACAGTGTTTGTGTTTATCCATTTAATCAATACCTACTTAGCATCCCACACATACTGAACACACTGTTTGTCTTGGGACTTTGAGAATGGCCATAGTTCCCTCATGAAAAGCACAGCTGAGGTGCCAGACTGCAGCGACAATGATTATCTTGTTTTCCTTCTTTCTTTTTTTCTCTTGAGTCAGGTCTCACTATGTAGCTGTGGCTATCCTGAGCTCACTTTGTAGACTAGCCTGACCTGTAACTCATAGAGATTTGCCTCCCAAAAGCTGGGTTTATACCTGGAGATTGTTGTCCATCCACTGCCTTTGAGTCTTGAGTAGAACTGTTAGGCCTACTTATCAGATCACGTAGGCAAGTTCGGAACTGGTCTCCTGTAGCCAGCTGTAACATGGAAGAATTTTCACATCTAATTTTGACTTAGAACTTGGATTTAAGTGAGTAATTTATGTTATTATCTAAAAATGGTTATGTTGTAGAATCAAAAGATTAGCCTTTTTTCCCACTTTGGTTTTTATTTTGTTTTTAGGGTTTTTTTTTTTCCGTTTTGTTTTTTGAAACACAGTTACTCACATAGTCCAGACTAGCCTCAAGTTTATCATGTAGCTGGAATGACCCTGATTTCCTCATCTACCTCCCCCTACTTCTGATTACTTCTGGGATTAGAAGGACATGTCACCATACCCTGCTAAAGTTACTTTTAATATTGCTGTTACTATACAGAGTTATGTCAACCCCAACTACATCATTCATTCATATACATCATGGCCAAAGACACAAAGTTTGGGTTGTGGACCTTGAGAGAATTCCCCTACTCCCAGTCTTCACATCCTTCCTATATGAATGCAGAAAACCAGGTAGCACTGAGTCTCACATGTTCCCCGTGTGAAGTTCAGAGTGATGAGATACATCCTGACAATGGGAGCCCTTGAAAGAGGGGCAGAAACATATACAGTTAAAATGGTAATGCTAGCTTTCTAGTTTTACATTTAAAATATAATTTATTTAAGCATTCATAATGAAAGCCATAGCAATCAAACTGTTGAAGACAACCAAAAACAATTCAGTTTTATGCTACAGTTGGGTCCCTTAGATTCTGAAAAATAATCTTATAAAGAAATTATGCTAGAAAATAAGGAATTTGTATAGCTCTCTGCTCCCATTTTCTTAGAATGATATTCTGATTTAATTGGTTAGACAAATTAAGTAAATCTGAAGGACATGCCTATCTTTTTGAAAGTTGTCCCAGAAGTGGCCCAATAAATGGTTTTGTTCATCTTGTAAATGATTTGGAGTACCTCTCCCAGATTCCTGACCATACATGCATGCTGCATGTACACACACACACACACACACACACATATATATATATATATATATATATACATCATGCATACATACATACATACATGTATCATGACCTATTGACAGAATTTTAGGCAGCATAAATTGAAATTTACCTAAGCAACTAAAAAGCTCTTCAAACTCATTGGTACCAATTAGCTTAAAATTAATAAAACAATTCCCAGCCTAAAAGATCAAGTTGTTTCAAATCACTGGAGCGTGTCTTTCCTAACCTGTGTGTTTCCGGAATGTCTTGAACTAAGTTCATCCATGTTTCCATTATAATTCTTAAGAAATTCAGGAAAGCAAACTTACACATTGCTAGATGACCTCATTCAAAAACACATGCACACAAAAACTGGCTTTGAAGGATCCAAAAGTCTACTTCAGATTGCTAATGCTATCTATGTGTTAGCACCATGCCACATGCTGCCATGCACTTTGTAGGGTAACTGTGACATCCAGGGAATTCTATATGCCTCTGGGATTCCTATCATTTGGGAGGCCAATAAAGAAAAAAGAGGCAGAGAGGTTGTATGGCAAAGAGGTGCCAGAGCTAGAGCTTGGATTTGATGACTCTGCCTCTAAAGTCTTTTGTTTCATTTGCATACATAAGGCCTGCATGGGGCATTAGGGCCTCTCAGTGGGTATTAGACAGAGGTCCTTTCTTTGAATGGACCTCTGTCTAATACCCACTGAAAAATTTACTCCACTAGGAGGATACAGCCTATCACCTTTTATCTGTCAATTATCCCTTGACTGTATAGAGCAGCATGAGAGCCTCCGTTTTCATTGACCTCTGCTCTCTAACAATTACCTCTACAAACCTCAAGGAATGTTTACTCGCTCCCTTGCACACTTAGATTTGTTTGTCTTCCGTGTGTGAAGTGAACCTTTCCTGTGTCTCCCTTACAAAAGGGAGGCCTAAGATAAAATGGGTCTCAGTACTGATGTTAAGTACACCATAAAGCCCACGTAAGAACTAGGGAGAGAAAGCCTGGGTGCTAGGAGAGAAAGCTAGGGAGAGAAAGCATGGAACTTCATACATAGTTTCTTTTAAAGTCCACAGAAGGCCCTTGTTGGGGGAGCCCGAGTCCTATAAAACCAGGTGAATTGTCTTCTACTCTCCATTCTTCCTAACAATATGAGTTGGGATTTAGTCCTGATCTGATTGATTCCAAGTCTGTGCTCCTTCTGCCATGTTGGCTCCATCTCTATTTCAAATAACCAATGGTGAGTTATAGATATTCATACCATACAATTGTAGTTTAGGATAAGCATTGTTTGGATGGAGAACCTGTCCCAGAAGACACTGCCTGTCTTGTCAATAGGGGATGCCTTATGATGCTTCATGTTCACTGTCACCTTGAGAGTTATCTGTAATCATGGAAGGGACGTGCCTCTGAGTCTGCCTGAGAAGGGTTGTCTGGATTAGGTTAAATGAGTTGGGAAGATTCTTTACCTATGGGTGGCACTGCTTTATAGGCTGGGGTCCAGAACTGAATAAAAAGGAGAAACTGGATAAAGCAACATCACTCCCAGCTCTTTGCTTCCTGACTGAAGATACAGTGCACCCAACTGCTTCATAGTCCTCTGCTGCAAGGTCCCCACTGTGAAGGGTTGTACTCTCAAACTGTGAGCCAAAATAAGCCCTTCCTTTCCTAAGCTGTTTGCCGTTGAGTATTTGATCACGTCAGCAGAAAAGCAATAAATACAGAGCCGATAAAAGTGACACCATTCAGAGGAAGAGGGGTTTCATTGTCTAACGGAGCAACTGCAATGCTAAGTAGCCACCGAGGTGCTGCTAAGTAGATGCTGAGACGCTGTATGAGGAACAGAGCTGAAAGCCAAGCCCCCTGACCTTCAGAAGTATTATAGTCTCATCAGTGAGGAACCCAAAGCATTGGTGTAAAAATGGTAGTGAGTGGCCGGGCGGTAGTGGTGCATGCCTTTAAGTCCAGCACTTGGGAGGCAGAGGCAGGAAGATTTCTGAGTTCGAGGCCAGCCTGGTCTACAAAGTAAGTTCCAGGATAGCCAGGGCTACACAGAGAAACCCTGCCTCGAAAAACCAAAAAAAAAAAAAAAAAATGGTAGTGAGTCATTTTGAAGGCCAGCGTCAGTAGACACTCACCTAACAAAAGGATAAGGGAAAGAACATAGGATTGGAGAAGTCCACTCCATGTTCTTCATGGACACTAGTCCTTGAAAGCAGAGCCCTAGATAAGAATTTAGTGCAGGCAGTATGTTGGGCCAGTTTCATTCCTGATAAACAGAAGGAAAAAAATCCAATTTAAAAAAATTAACAAGGGTATTGGTAAAGTGAAGTAAATTCAACCAGTGCTCCCCCCACCTCCCAAAAATACGTTCTGAACTTAGTGGATGTTTGTAGGCTGTGAGAGCCTGGAGCAAAGAGTGAGGGAGGGCCACAGGCTTGGTCTTGAAGTAGGACATAGAGTGTCCTGACATGCAGCTCAAGTGAGATGGGGCATAACAGAGTGTGACACCAGGCCACAGTGGGGTGGGCTACAGCCCTGCTTCAGGCCTCTCTGCCCTTGGCATCCCTGGACAGATGTTCATGCAGCTGCAAACAGACCAGCCATCCAGGCAGGTGTTGAAGCCTGACATTAGAGAGCCAAAGATGGGTTTGACCATTGGACTATTAAACCCTCTGAGTTGCCACCCGTGCATGGAAATAGTAACAGCACCTGCCTCATAGGCTTACAATAGGGGTTCAACCTGTTGGGAAACAGACCCCAGAAAAAGTTATACTGACTCAGCAGGAGGATGTTTCTAAGTGCATTCATTCATTCATTCACTTGTTTATTTATATGTCAATTACTTGACTGAAGTAGCCCTAGGTGATCTTAGACTGACTATGTAGCCATAGATGGCTGGAATCCTGATCCTCCTATTTCTAACTTTATTAAATTCTGGAATTGCAAGTGTACATCACCATGCCTGGCTTTTCTTTACTTCTATTTATTTATATATTTTTAAGGTTTTAGTTAATCTAGGTTAGCTGTTTCCTTGTTTCATTTATTATTTGTCTCATCCTCCTGGGTGCTGGAACTAAAAGTGTGTACCACCCCACACAGCTGTTTCCATTTTAAAAAATCTACTAAATGGTTAAAGACAATTAAGTTCTACTGAAATATCCCTGATCGATGGAACAATCTGATATGTGGTTAGAATAAAATTCAGCTCTTCTATTGAAAACAAATGTATTATGCCACTAACCCCAGCATTGTAGCATGGGGCAGGGCAGGGGTAAATACATATCCACAGAGCCGAAGCCTCCTGGCCAACCAACCTAGCCCAAACCGTGAGCTTCTGGTTTAGCCAGGCATGGCTCAAGACAAGAAAGGGGAGATGGGTAGAAGACAATTATCATACTGCTCTGACCTCTGCTTGTAACATACGCATAGTCATATATGTGCACCACAAGCTATGAACATACTTGCATGAAGGAAGGAAGAACTGCATACTTCACATAAAACCACATGAAAGATGAATGGAAGCAAGGAAGGATGAGGAGGGAAGGAAGGAAGGAAGGAAGGAAGGAAGGAAGGAAGGAAGGCAGGCAGGCATGTGCTTTAAAAAGGAAAATGATGAATCCCACTAAGAAGTAGTCTGAAATGAACTTGGGAAAGTTAATAAAAACACAGGTTTCTGGGAACCTCCTCAGCCTTTAGGAAGAAATATTTTCAAAGGAAAAAAAATCTAGATTTTGATGCCTTTTAAATTTTTCAAAGTAACTTCAGTTTTGCAAACAGGCTTATTTTATGCCACATGAAGTTTTGTGGGTCTTGCAGAAACTTATTTTACTGGATGGCTTTATGTCATTTTGACACAGGTTAAAGTCATCAGAAAGGAGGGAACCTCAAATAAGAAGATGTGTCCATAAGACCTGGTTGTAAAACATTATCCTAATTAGTGATCAGTGGGGGGAAGCCCAGCCCATTGTGGGTGGTGCTATTGCTGGGCTGGTGGTCCTGGTTTCTATAAGAAAGCAGGCTGAGCAAGTTGTAGGGAGCAAGCCAGTAAGCAGCACCCTCTATGACTTAGGTGTCATCTCTTGCCTCCAGCTTCCTGACTTTGTGAATTCCTACCCTCATAGCTTTTGATAATTGTATTGTTAGATTGAACTGTGAGCAAAACAAAGCCTTTTGGTCCCAAGTTACTCTGGTCATGGTGTCTAATCACAGCAATAGTGAGCCTACCTTGTCGTATTTGAACATGCTATAGAGTATAGAGTAACATTATGTAAGTTTTACTTTTGATATTGTGTATCTTATCATGTGCATATGCATCCTAAGCAGACACAAGGCCTATATCCCAGCCCCCACACTGCCTGAACAGTCAAACAACAACAACAACAACAAACTGAATTTAATAACATGTAAAAAGGAAGAAATCTTATTTGGTTCTGGGTGAATGTGTGTTTACTTACATGATTTTTGTGTTCTAGGTTATCATACAAACTATATCTCTTAATAATTTAAGTGAAAATAATGAAAAAATATTGAAAATGGCATATACATGTACATATCTATTGCATATATATACATATATGCACAATATACAATATATGCAGATATATGTGTTTGCACATACATACACATACACACACACACACACACACACACACACACACACACACACACACACACAAAGGTTTCTCTATGTAGCCCTGGCTGCTGTCCTGGAACTCATTCTGTATACCAGGCTGGCCTCTAACGTACAGATGTCTGCCTGCTTCTGCCTCCCAGTTGGTGAGAATAAAGGTGTGAGCCATCACCAACTGTCCTTGA
Source organism: Tokudaia tokunoshimensis (assembly GCA_036184795.1). Taxonomy (NCBI): domain Eukaryota; kingdom Metazoa; phylum Chordata; class Mammalia; order Rodentia; family Muridae; genus Tokudaia; species Tokudaia tokunoshimensis. The sequence continues at coordinate 64,380,382 of BTHU01000022.1, read as the reverse complement.
AGATGGTGTTTGGTTTTGGTGGTAATTGGAGATATAAAGAAGTTTTCTGAGATAGACTTCAACATGTTCAGATTTACTCTATTAAAAGTATGTAGACAAAATTTATAGTGTGGATTTAAATAAGGAAGAACAGCATGTTAAAGTTAAAAAAAAAAAAAAACTAGTCTGAAGTTTCCATACTCTGTCGGAAAGCTGAGTCCAGAATGGTGGTTGCCATGTTCTCTATGGTAAAGCTCAGAAACATAAACTTGAGTTGAGTCCTCCAACACACTTCTCGAAGCCAGGATAGCTTTTCACATCTTATTTTTCAGATGATGAAAATTCCTGGGTTATTTTTGAGCAACTGCTATGTATTTGCTTATTTATAGAAATAAGAAGGTATGGAAACAAAAAACCACATATATAATACATTTATCATCTTTAAAAATAATCACTCTTAGCAAGGCATGTTGGAATGAGCCTCCAATGTGGATCTCAAGACACTGAAACAGGTGTGAAGCAGTAGTTTGAAAATAGCCTGAACTGAACAAGCTAAAGGTTAACCTTTGATACACAGAGAAATTCTATCCCATATCCATAGAAATAGGAGGAAAAAGTCACCCATGTTGGAAGACTTAGATGAGAGTAATTGAACTTTTGATGGTTCTGGGGAGCTAGGGAGTTCTTGGTCCCATTTTTATTTACTGAAGGCCAAAATAAGAAAATAGTAGAAGGGGACTCCTCTGGGGCTTCTGGAGAAATAATGAGCTGCAGTGACTGTTGAAGAAATGAGTGAACAGAACTAACCATCACAGTTCACCTCTTGCCAAGCACAAGGCTATGTTATATGTTGTAAATGTAAGGGGGAGATGCATGGATATAGTGCCTGGTCTCCTGGAACGTCCTTCTTGCCTGCCATAAAATGTACAACCAAAAGTCACAGGCCAGTGTACCTGCCTCCCTCTGACTCCGAGCTGGCCCTCTGACTCACTTGACTTGATAGATGCTGTACGATTCTCAAGGTTGATGAAGAATGTTGCAGCTCTACACACTCCCCCAGGTGTGTGTCCAGGGTCTGAAAATGCTTAGTCTGAGAACACTGTCTCTAGGACTCTAGTTGGCATACAGCAGAGCTCATAGCTTACAAAGAAATCTCAAATTTTCCTAAGGTGATCATCTTCAGCTGAGCTTCCAATGGACAGGCAATATCCACTGCCAGTCAGGAGAGCAAACCAACTTGGATGTTCATCCAGCATGTCTACTCAAGGCTTGACTGTAGCTCCAAATCTCTGGTCACTTATAAATGAGGTTCCCAAATGCATACTGTCCATTTGAGCTCAAAGGACCCATAGAACCATAATTGTTGTGAAGCTGTTATGTTTGGAACTCTTTGTTACAAAGTTAACTGGCATAGAACTTGGAAACTGCCATCAAATTCAATTCAATGATCTGACAAATATCATCAAAGGTTTAATATGGTACAAATATCATGTAGCATAATGATTTAAATATTTAACTTTTAATACTTTACCTCTTAATAACCATAAACAAAGGGTTCTTTTTCTTTTTCACATAGTTCTGTGGAGTAATATTGGTGCTTCCTAATTGAATTCATTAAAATTTTGTAGGTGATAGTCTTATATCTACTGTGCCATTGACTCCATTAGACTCTATAAAGCCTAGAAAAGCCTTTTTTGGAATATTCTTACATGTATAACGTAACATTTTGTAACATTATAAGTGAAATAATCATATGAGAATATACTTTTCAAACCATAAAGGCAAGTCTGTGGTATAGTAATATATGTACATCTTATTACTACAATAAATGATAAGACTAGTGGATATAATTTCTATGATTACTGAAGTATTAGTAATGATAGCACTTTTCTAATATCTTATCATAGTGATTTTCAAATATATTGTAAAGTCAATACTTTTATGGAGCATACACATGTGCTCAGCCCTCTTATTCTCTCATAAAGGCTTGTTCTGTGATATGTCTGGTCCAAATATTATTGAGTAATTTTTGTGATTTCCTGTATCTCAACTTAAACCCTAAACAGCTATATATATATATATATATATATATATATAACTAATGATTATATATATATATATAATCATTAGTTAGAGAGGGCTGTAATTCTATTATTCCTAAGAAAAAAATATATAGTTAAAATATCTGTGATTGATCATTCTTTGCCATAGGTGGGATCAGTGTGCTAAGGCTTGATGCTAATATTCATAATTAAAAATATTTAAAAATAGGAGGTTTAATGAGAAGAAAGACATGATTTCATTTCATTTGATCTCATATACCTATACATGTATACACTCTTTGAAGTCTGAAAGTCCTCACTTTATGGATGCCCAGTATATGAACTATGTAGAAAATTCACAGATAGGGTAAAATGTAAGCCCAGTATACACTATAGATATACTTAGTCACATTAAAAAAAATGTGACATTTTTATCTATTGGATTTTGAGGTAAAATTAATGGATTTAAAAGAAAAACAAAACAAAAAAACCCTTTGAATATTCCCAAGTTATGGAACTAAAAATGCATGACATGTGCATGACTGTGCTGGGGTGGGCAGGGGGAGTACTCAACAGTATCAGATATGGAGGAGCTTAAAGAAATGAAAATTGGTTTCACCATCATCCTGGTCACTAGAAGCCTGCAAATCCAGGGCAGTGCTCTTGCTAATAGCTCCACAGAGAACCCCCTGAACTTTCCTACACAGCCCCTGAGGGTTGGGGAAATCCTGAACCTTCCTGAAGTGGTCCATGTAGCACTGTAGTAGGCATGTGTTTGTCCTTCCCCCAGGTTATCCACAGCACTGCCCTTCTGATTCTGTGCCCAATATTCTCTTTTATAAGGAGACAGTCATATCAGAGCAAAGCAACCCAAGCCTCAGGATTTAAAAGGACAGCTGATGTGAGTGTGTCTAGAGCCCCACGGTATAGTCTTTTATAGAAAACAATTTCTTCTAGAATATTAAGTTTGTGTTGGTATTCCTTTCATGGCTCTTTGAAACTTTTAAATTTGAGAATCCAATCCAAATGTAAACAAGAAATGTCTAACATCCATATTTTAACCAAGACATCAGAATCCAAGTTGCTTGATGCATTATATTTATTCATTAGCATTATACCATAAAATTGTTTAACCAAAAATCGTATTCAAAGGATTGTTGAAACTGCATAACAGAACTGTATCCAATTAGTCAACAATAGTTATTGAGCAGCCTGAGGTACTGTATTCCCCAAGGAGAAAATGTAGAAAACATGAGCCATTTCCTCAGGCACTTAAATACAACAGGGCAATGAGATACACACACACACACACACACACATACACACCCCACATGCACACATACCAACTACATACCCAGCTCACACACACACATACACATACACAATCACATGCACACACACACATATATACTATATAAACATATACATACCACATACAAAGTTACTCACATACACGTAAGTATATATACATTCACCTCCACAGGTATACACACATTCACCCCCATATACATGACTCACCTACCACACATACCAAACCACACACTCACTACCATGTCATATACCACATCATTATATACCTTACACTCACCACACTATTCCCTCACACTTACATACCACATCACACACACTCACTACTTCCCCCATACACCATATCCTTGCACACCTTATACACATCATACTATATCTACACACTCACACATGCACACACACACATACACACACACACATGCACACATTACAAAAAAAGTAGATGTGGACTCAATCCAATCCTCAATTTAAAAATATTATTTTATGTCTACTCCTGTGTCTGTTTTATTTTCTCTTCCAATTTTGAACTGATAAAATCCTCAGTATCTCTAAGATTATAATATAAGGACTTTCCTCTTTTAAAATAAAAGACGACTATGCCACAAAATCCAAAATCATTGATAATCAACCTCATGAAGTTGTCATAATATATTTTCAATACATGTTAGCTGTTACCCTTTTTATAGATGCTGAATGCATACTAGATCAGAGAGTTGCAAGTCCTGTGCCAACAGTGTTCATGTGTATGCAGGGAACTCTGTGATCCCTCTTTGTTTTATGCTTAATAAAAATTTATCCTACAAGAATTCTTATGAGGAACCCTAGAACATCAGATTTAAAAATAAGAACAATAATTCCTAAGAATTTCTAGAAATACTAGAACAGCATGTACTCCATTAGAGTGTGTGTGTGTGTGTGTGTGCGTGCGTGTGCGCACGCACGCTCACGCTTATGTATATGTAGGACTTCTTTAAAGTACACTGAGACTTGACAGACTCAAATCCATATGTTGTTTGATTTCAGATAGGAGTCTAGAAAACATTGCTTTGGTCCATTAAGTCATTATTGGGAGGTAGTTGAATCTGAATTTCCTACCCTTTAAAGTTGTGATATCAATATCAATTTCCTGGTTCTGAATTTATGTGAATTCATTTATGCAGTGCCTGGTATATCATAGATGATTAAGAAAAGGGATGCTTGTTAGGTGTGAAGGTATGTGATAGCAGTCTCAACATTTGGGTAGATGAAACAGGAGGATCAGGAATTTACCCATAGCCGTGGCTACATATTGAGTTCCAAGCAGGCCTAGGTAACATGAGAACTCATCTCAAAATTGTAAAGAAATGAAGGAAGGAGGGAAGGACGGAAGGAAGGAAGGAAGGAAAGAAGGAAGGATAGAAAGAAGGAAAAAAGGAAGGAAGGAAGGAAATGCGAAGGAAGACAGAAACAATAACAAAGAGAATAAAAGTAAAGGCAAGCAAGCAAACAAACAAATAAAATCTTGGGTCCAAGGTCACAGCCCCATGTCTCTCCTTGACCCCTGTCATACCCCATGACTTCAGTTTGTATACCAACATAGCCATCCTGATTTTTAAAAAAAAGTTTCAATGACATCAAAACCTACCATGTGTCTTTTCTACAATGATTTTCCTGCCAATCCAAGGGGCTGTTAGAATTTGGAAGGAAACTAAAGTGAAAAACCAAACAGTTGTTTCCACTTCTGCCTGTGGCTTCTTGGCATCGCGTGAGCAGGTTTTCTCTGGTCCACACATTCCCCTCTCTCCAGCTTCACTGTAGTGCTGAGAGGGACAGGAAGCTCTGTGGCCGTGTGGTGTTGCAGAGAGAGCAGGCCTACGCTGCCTGTATAATCCGATCTCATCAACTCACACTAATCACTACTGATAGTAGCAAAATTTAGCCTGGATCTGCTTAGTTAATCTGGGCTGACAGCGGGGAAAGGAAAGGGACACAAGGACACAGGCACAGAGGGACGAAAGCCAACACTCGCATCTCGCCTGACTCGAGCATCTAGAGCTTCTAATTTGACCTCCTTGGGGATTTTCTTTCTTACCTTATAAACAAATACACACCTGGTTGTCAGGATACCAGCCTTTTCCAGAGTGGCTCCACAGACAACAGGTGCCCTGCTGAGTCTGGGAGAGACGGAGACAGCGATGCCTACCTCCTGATGCTGCACAGCAGATACTTGCAGGTGCGTTGTACCTGAGACTGTATTATTTATTGAAACTGAGCCCTCCAGTCTCTTTACCTCCAGGCAGCCCTGGAGTCTGGTACTCCTGATATGGAGCCGCCAGCAGCTGAGCTACAAGGTTCGGCAGATAAACATTCCTTGCTTACATTGTTTTTCTTGTCAGTAATTGCAAACTAGTATCTCCCAGCTTTCTAAACACATCTTAAAGAGTAACCAGGAATGGCCATCCAGCATCTGATAGAAGGACTCCTCTGTGATCTGAGGCTTCTCCACAAGGATTCAAGTTTTCTTTCTTACGGGATTTCTCCACTCTGGTGCATATGTCAATGAAACTCAGACTACAGCTGTGGCCTCTTTGTTCTGTGTGGCTATAGTAGTGACCTGACTGTGATGTGCAACTTCACATGCTTCACCTCCGGCAGGAAAATGGGGTATCTGAAAATGACCTGCCTTGTTACCCATGACATCTGTGTCTGGCAGACCAGGCGACTCTTTGCATTTGGGTAACAAAGACACTTGGAATACATGCCACTCGATTTTCCATGTTGGTGAAACTGCTGTTGGTCACCTCAACTGTCCTGCATGTTGCCATGCTAAAAACGCCTAAGAGTAAAAATGTCTCCTGGGTAAGTAGATGATGCTTTGGTATCGCTTAATATATTTTAAGCATCAGCACAGAATGTGAGCACACAACAACATTTAGTGGCTTCATGGTGGTAGGAGTGTTTGGAAAGACTCGGGAGCATTTGCTTTCGAAAACAGTATAAATATGAGCCACCAAGCTTCTGCCAAATGTCGTAGCATGCTTGCTAAAATACGAACCGGAAGACACATGAGTTCTGGGGTGTTTGGGGCATTGTCAAGCTGCTTTATTTTAGTGTACACAGGCAGAATTTAAAATGCATTCATCGAAAGCTAAGCCTTTAATTTTAAAATGTGTTCAGCTCCAAGGCCTGATAGCACAGATTTTGAGTGGGGTCAGGGGTATGGCAGATGTTAGGGGTGGATTGTAGGAGTCGTTCTCTGAGATTGTTGTCGATACGTTCCATTCCTTTGGTTTTTCTTTTTCTTTTTAGAAACATACTAACAAAGAATATTTCTTAATTTTATATGCTTAAGTAATTCTCATCAGTATGTCTAGTGAACACTGAATATTTCAGGAATGGCTAGCATGCGGATCCTAATCAAATTTGACTGTGGAATATTGTCTTAAGGTACTTTCTTACCAAAGATAGAAAATAAGTAGAATTGAGCTCAGAGTAATGAGTCCCATCTGTAAACTCTTAAAAAATGGCTTGGCTTCTAGCTAGGAGGTTTAGTGAGCTCGGCACATGACAGTTAATTGGCAGTGAATGTTCCTCTACTTTCTAGATAAAGTTGTGCATCCAATGGTACCTTTGTAGCCTGTCATCATACAAGTGTAACCACCCTCCGTGGAGACTTTGTATGAAGTTGACTATTGTTTTCTTAAGGTAACTCAGGAAATATAAACAATTCTACTCAAAACATAAATTCACACAGACAAACTCTGCCTGTCTCAGAAGAAACAAACAAACAAACAAAACACCATAATTTCACCACAACAGCTGAGGTTTTCCAGCTATGCTTAAATCATGTGAAATAGCACAATGGCCATCTGAATATGGTAGTTGTAGCTTTTTTTTTTTTCCTGTTATGGAAAAGGTTTGTATTATTTTCCACTTGTCATTGATTTTAAGGAATAGCCTCACTATGTTGACCATGTTGGCCTCAAAAATAACAGTCCTCCTCCCTCAGCCTTCCGAGTGAGTGCTGGGAATATATGCAGGAATCCTACCAAGCCTGGCTGAGGTTTTTTGGCTTTTTCTTAAAAATTATTTAATTCAAAGAGACATATCTTAATTTAAAACACATTCTCATGATTATTTCAGGCAAACTGACAAACGTTTGATACTATCCATCCTAAAACCTTTTATCTTTTGCATGATATTTTTGCTGTTTTAATTTTTCTGTCCTTCCTAGCATTATTAAGGGCTGTGGCTCAGAGCCCTTGACCAAGTGATAGCTTTGTTTGCATTCCTGCATAGATGACCTCAGATCTAATTCTCATGCTCACATGAGCACCTTCCCCTGCTCATAGACACTCCGTAAGAAAGGGGTAGTTTCCAAAGAAGATCTTCCCTTTCATCTAATTAATCTTCCTAAAAGATTAATTCTCCCAGAGCAGAGGAGAATTTCTCCCATGAGGACAGAACTTGATACATTTTACAGACTTTGGCTATCCTCCATTTTGCTTTATTTCAGTTCAATTATGCTAATATTTTTTTTGAAAAGTTCAAGTCATTCACTAACGATTTAGAACCTTTCTTCCAAATAGTGTAAACTACTCCAATCACTGGAAGGAAACTCGCCTCTCTCCAGTTACTATGAACAGCATTTGGAATTATTGGTTCCATAGAAGACAGGAGAGATAGCTTAGTGGTAAAGTACTTGATACACAGGTATGAAGACTCAAGTTCCCCATCATGCATGTAAACTGTAGTGCCACTTGCCTTAACCTTGTATTAGGGAGATGAAGACAGGAGGATGTCCTAGGACTTGATGGCAGTCAGTCTTTCTTAGTCAGTGAGCTCTAGGTTCAGTAAGAGACCTATATTCCAAAGTAAGATGAAGAGTGATTGAGGAAGCTACTCAATGTCAATTACTAATCACATGCGAGCACATGCATGCATACACCAGCACACACACACACACACACACACATTTTCATGCAACTATGTCTACAAGTGTGTACACAGATGAATTCCTATACATATACATACACACACACAAACACATGTTCATGCAACTGTGTCTACAAGTGTGTACACAGATGAATACCTACACACACACACACACACACACACACACACACACGTACACACCACAGAAAACAACAAAATTTGCTAAAAGTAAAGCTAATGAGTTTAATAGGTTGATGTGTGCTGATTGCGTAATGAAGCCGTAATTCTTGTTACTACTCTAAAAGTTCCTTACTTTGAATATTTATATGCGGAGATGCTCTCAAAGGTTGACCTCTTGAGATGATTACGTTTCACCAGTTGTGGTTGTTTGGAGCTTTGATTGCTTTTCCAAGTTGTTTGTGTGGACTGAAAACTCTCCAGCATTTCCGCTTTGTCATTGGCCAGTCCCCACTAAACTCTAGTCTTGGAAGTGCTAAAATGACAGCTGTTGTACCCTTAGCCATGAACTGGGTGTCAGTGTTGAGAACAGGGCTAGCTCTCTTTGTCTCTGCAGAATACTGTGGCCCTGAGGTAAACAGGACAAGTCTTGGTCCACAAGTACCTGAGGAGATGCCACCATCCCTTTTCTTGTACATTCCTATGTCAGAAACTGGTCATACTCTCCTTGTCTACTGAATGACAAAGAAGCAGTAGGTATAATTTGTTCTCTGAGATGAGGGAAGGATTGTCAGGTCATCCTGGCATGAGCATTCAACAGCCATTCCCCAAAAGGCATTGGATGCCCTCCTCATGATATAGAGAAAAGAGCAGTGGACTGATGTTTGAAAATGCAGGAACTCACAAAGCTCCCATTCCAGGGTGGGGAGACACAAAGAGAAAATCCATGAGTAGAGTGTGAGATGCAGAATAAAATCCAAGAAGGAAGTGTTAGGGAATGCCAGGGACTGAGGAGGGATTGCAAATTTGGTCTACTTTACCTGAGCTGAGACTTGAAGACAGTTACAGAACAAAAGAAATGCTTAAGTGCAAAGGTCCTGAGGAAGTAGCATGCTTGGAGTATACAAGTAATGGCAAGGAGGGGAGGCTAGTGTGGATGAGCTGAAGGGACATTCTTTGAATTTGTTGTGTCTTTTGTGGAGAGTCATCTCATCTCCAAGAAGTTAGCTTCATGATCCTTAGAGCTGACTGCTGTGTATAAAGTGGAATATTTGCCTATAGTCTATAAATCTTCTCATATACTTAAAGTATCTCTAGATTGCTTATCATACATAATGCAATGTAAGCATTGCATAAATAGTTTCTATCATGCATTGTTAGAGGAATAAAGGCAAAAAGAATCTGTAGGTGTTCAGCACAGGTAGGATTATGTTATTTTTGGTCTGTGGTTGAATCCACACATGTGGAAAGTGGGGATAATAGGTAGGATTATGTTATTTTGGGTCTGTGGTTGAGTCCACAGATGTGGAAAGAGGAGAAAAGCAGACCAATTTTACTTGTATGTCTGGTAGTTTTTTCCTTTGGATTCAAAGGCAGATATGTATGTCTCTGTTCAGTCTCCACACAATACTTTAATATAGAGACATCACAGTTGGATAGATAAGAACACGACGAATCAGATTACAGATGACAAGAAGGAAGTATGGAAGGGAGACCATGGGGAAGAGTGGAACAAGGGTCCTTTCTAGCGACTGGCCATCACAGTGTGTCATCCTATTCAGCTGAGGATGGCTCTCGAAAGGTGAAAAATTGATTGTTTTATTTTTAACATTATTGAAATAGTTTTTTCAAATCAAAATGGTGGTACTTTGTATGTAATAGAAATTAGGAGAAAATATAATATAATATTAAAAATAATATTAGAAAAGAAGAGAGAGGAGGTATAGGTTCAGGTTGAGAGAGGCAGCTTTTCTTTTTTTTTTTATTTTCTAAGTTTTTTTTTTATTTACATTCCAAATCATTTCCCCTTTCCCGTTTCCTCCCTCCCCGAAAGTCCCATAAGCCCCCTTCCCTCCCTCTTTTCTCCATTTCTAACAATTGCTTAAAGTATTCTTAAGCACATTAATGGTCAACAGGTATCTTCTGTATTTTGACCTATGGTCTTACTGATGCTTGCTTGTGACAGTTACATAGAAGAGTTTAAAATGTGGCTCAGAACCCCTGCCAGACTGACCTACTTTATAGAAAAGTCACTTAGACTTGGAAATGCAAAAGTAAAGGAACAGGTTCCTAACTATGCTGTCTCTGCTGTTCTTGAACTTCTCAGGGGTTGAACTCAGTCATACTGAACTTCTCAGGATGACAAATAGACAGTCTTATGAGTAAGTTTGTAAGCATATTATGTGTCAGCTTTTGGCATTTTCTTTTTATTATAAACCACAAGAAACTAATACAGTTTAAGAAAATGAAGGGAAGTTGTCAAGAACACAAATGGGTATGTTTAACTTAGCAAAGAGACTTAAGTAGGGAATCAGAAGCTTGGGACTGGCTTCCTGTTCTTAATAGAGATGTTAGTGGGGGATACTCTCGATGCCTACCTGCTATTGTAAAAACACATGCTACTTACTAGAAGCTTGCTAAAAGCCTAATGTGACCAGTAAGCATGCTGCCTATAGGCTGAAACCCTGGTTCCTTCCTTAATCAGAAACACTGTCCACAGGACCAGAAACCCCAGCCTTCCTTGGTCATTTGAACCCATGCATGCATTTCAGCATAAACAATGTGCGTATTTTGAAGGTTTGCTATCTTTTAGGTGGTTGTTTTTATTCTAACCCCTGTGATCACCATGTCTATTTTGATAAATTTCAAACTTAAGGACTTGAAGTCATGACTTACTGTCAGAGTTTGCCTCTTGTTGGTTTTGCTTCATACCAAATACATATTTCATTGCACATGTATTTTCCTGTCTTTTCAGACAATAAAAACAGTTACTGAAACTATGTAACTGCAAAGTTTTACCTTTTTGCCATGAACATATGACATTATCATTAAAATTTCTTCCCTATTATTGGAGCTGGAGATAGTTAAGAACCCTGGTTATTCTTCCAGAGGATATAAATTCAATTCCTGGCACCAATGAGCTATCTCATAATATCTGTAGCTCCAGTTGCAGGGTTATCTGACATCTCTTCTGGTTTCTGTGAGCATTAAGCATGCACATGGTACCTAGAAATAAATGTAGGCAGAACACCCATTTACATTTTATATATATGAATGTGTGTGTGTGTGTGTGTATGTGTGTGTGTGTGTGTGTCCTGGTTATTATTTGTCTTCTCTTTTTCTCTTATTAAGATGTCAGATGAGATGGTGCTTGATTGTAATCCCAGCACTAGGGGGTTCAGATCAGGAAGATCATATGTTCAAGGCTGGCCAGAGCTACATAAAAAAGACCCAGTAGAAAGAAAAAGCAGCAAAAGGATTACTTAAAAGCCAACTCTCCTCAGGCATACATGCGACCTTGAGTTTTTCCAAACTTCCTTATACTGGATGAACTCATAGTGAGTCTTGTGACATAGATAAGTGAGTCACCTGCTCACACAGCCACTGTCCTTTATCCAGATGCTCTCACACACGGAGGACATTGTTCTCTTTTTTCAACAAAGGTTCATTTTGGTCTATGTAGACTATGTCTACACTGGAAAACCTGAGAGCTTGCACACCACATTGACGTTAGTGAGCATGTGCATGTAACATTTTATAGAGCCAGCAAGAAAGCATTAAGAAGCCTGTATTTGCATTCTGTCACTATTCATTTTTGTTATTTATTACTTTGATTTATATGTTGTCAAAACACTCATAATTCAAATTCGTAGAGTTCTTAGAGATTTTAATGGAATCAAGTCACTCCTGTCTCAAAAGCAACTTCCTTCCTGCTCCAGCTCCTGATGGTGCTCTTTTCTCCTCTCCTTAAGTCCAAAGCATCACTGACAGCGCACTGCAACGGGGATAGATATGTCTGCTTTGAGGACCAACTCTAGGTCTAATCCTAATTTTACCACTAGCTATGTGACCTGTGTTAAACTATTAACCATTTGAGCTTTAGTGTATTCATCTGTTGATGAGGGTAATACATTTGTCCTGGAGGAACATTTTCGTAAGTACCCTGTATAATGTCCTTACCATACCACCAGCGCATGCATATGACAATCTGCTTCTCCCTGTTTCCTTTCCCAGTTCTACTGCTGTGACCCTACCTTGGGATCTTATTGTTTCTAATGTAATAGGCTGTACACCAGCCTCTGTATTTACTGCAGATTTCTAACCCTTCTCTTTCCCCGCCCATTCCAAATGTTTCTTCTATCCAGTAAGCGTCATTAAACCTAGATCTTCATCAGTTTCTAGGTAGATTAAACCCATCTCGCATTTCCTCACTGTCCCCAGATAAATTAAATATTTACAATCCATCTGAACTGCCTGCGTAGGACAGACAAGTGAAGCATCCAACACCAGACACCAGCTGTTCCAGGCACTTCTGCTTACTGACTCTTATTCAGTCTCTTGGGTTTGAGTTTGGTGTTCTCTTGTTATGATACAGGACAAAGGGTGTTCTTTTGTGATTGGTTTACCTCACTAAGGATGATATTTTCCAGTTCTGACCATTTGCCTAAGAATTTCGTGAATTCATTGTTTTTAATTGCAGAGTAGTATTCCATTGTGTAAATATACCACATCTTCTGAATCCATTCCTCCATTGAGGGACATCAGGGTTCTTTCCAGCTTCTGGCTATTATAAATAAGGCTGCTATGAACATAGTGGAGCACGTGTCCTTATTGCATGCCGGGGAACCAGAATCTCGGAATACCCAAGACACAATTCACATATTAATTGATTTCTAAGAAGATGGAAGGAGAGACTGCTGGTCCTGGAAAGACTGGATGTAGGGGAATACCAGGACAGAAAAGCGAGAGGGTGTTGAATGGAGAACAGGGGGAGGGAAGAGGGCTTATGGGACTTTCGGGGAGGGAGGAACCGGGAAAGGGGAAATCATTGGGAATGTAAATAAAAAAAATATGGGAAAAAAAGACAAAGGGTGGGTTTGAGCTCATGGTTTGATGGTATAGTCAGTCATAGTGGGAAGAGTCTGCTGGGGAGTTTGAGGAGGGTAGTCACATGTCCACAATGGGAAAAGTGAAGGCAACAGAAACTGTAAACCCTCAAGTCTTAATGCTACTTCCCTACTGCTGACAGCTAGGTTTCACATCCTATAGGTTGTTAGTTCCCTCAAACAGTGCCACTACCTGGCACATTCAAACACATGTGCCTTTAAGAGAAATTTCACCATATTCAAGTCATAATAGAGGCCCAGTCTTTTGATTAGAAAATCCTCCAACCTGTCAGAGTCTCTGTCCTGCATGAGTCTGTAATGAGAGTTCCAGCTCTATGTCTGAGATTAAGAAATGAAAGTGCCTTTGAACAACAGTGCTATTCTCTGAAGATGCTTCAGACTGGGATGTTAATATTCACCCTCTGGGGCTAGTATCTCTGCCTGGGAGTACATCTTATTTCCCATATAGACATTTTGAGGGCTTAGGACCTAAGACCAGTGGTAACTTATTCCCTCAGTTTGAGACACACTATATTTATAATATGTTCACGAATCACAACCTGCTCAACATGGTCCCAGACAGTGCTTAGTTTGGAAGTTTTATTCCTACTAACCCAGACTTGGTGTAGGCAGACTGTGAGGGAAAGCCCTGATGACTAGCTACCTTAGACACCCAGATCAGTAGAGAGAACATGCCACATATTTGTCCTGGCCATGCTGCTAACATGCCACTTTGGTACCAATCTGGATTTGTGAGGATGCCTATTTGAGAATATCTGCAGTCCAGAGTCCTCCTACACGTTCTGCTCTGCTCCTAGTCATTTTCATGAAGAAGATATCTGCCTTTTTGACACATGCTGCTCTTGACCTTCATATTTACCTGTGCTCCCTCTCCTTGGCTACCAAGTTGACTCTTATACCTCACTAACTTCATTTTTGCCATTTCTCCTAAGCCAAGATCAAAACTGAATATTATTGGCAGAGATTATAAGGAATTAGAGATTTTTAGAGTTACCCTCATCTCATCGTGTATATAGCTATAGCCATAGCAAAAAGTAAATTCACTCAAATTACAAAATATAACCAAATACAGAATGACATCACAATGCTAGTTGTCTTTCTTGCCTTTGAGAGTTAGCATGTATAATGCAGACAAATCGACAAACATGCAATGACTTTGGGGGAATAGATGAATAGAACTTTCAAATTTCCTGGGGGAAGGGGAATGGAATTTTCCTGGCAATGAGTGCTAATTCACAAGAAAATGAGTCAATTAATTTAAAAGTACATGCTTTTAACTTTCATCCCTCTAAATTAAAAAAAAAACTGAGATGGGAACTCTTAAGCTCTCTAAAGGAACAGAGCAAACACCCACTTCTTTCAAAAAAGGGGGCACTAATATATTCAGGACTGAAAACATATGAGGATTCCTGTCACCACAGAGGTTGGGTATTTTTATCTTAGCACAGTTTGCTAGCTCTTAGCTTTTAAGTTTGTGATCATCGTAATTAATTGCCCATATCAAACCAAGAGAGTGAATTTAGCTGGATTTGTCCTCTGGAAACACCTGTACATAAAGGTGTATGACAAAGTTCTTGGTTACATTTTGCCTAGCTAACAAGCTCCACACAATAAATCTACTGAGCCTTGTTCCCAGATACAGGAAGAAATTGTCCATTTCACCTTCCCATGGGATCCAAGAAAGTAACCCAAGTTATTATTTCAGTTCAAAGGGCTGGGTATAAAAATGCTATCAATAGAGTAGAAAGAAGATTACTCAAAATTAGTCACACCAGGAATCCCAACCTGACATTAGGTAGCTGAATGAAATTCAATTCATTCTTGAGTTTTGGAACAGAGGTGGTGATCTAGTGATACTGCTCCATGAGACCTAGAGTCTAACTGGTTTGGTAATTGGGTATTTATCTTATGTTAACTGTCTGCATAACTTAGTAGCAGCAGCAGCAGAAATAGCACGTATTTTTTAATATGAATTACAGGCAGATGTGAGGTAGACTTTTCTGATCTAACAGATATGATACAACAATGGACAGGCTATACTGAACAGAGACAATGCTCTCTCACAAAGATCCATGTCCATACACAGGGAATTTTTCAATTCCGAAGTTTCCTGGCATCTCCCTTGGGTCATAAGTCTCATATTGTAACTTGCACTGAATGGGGTCAAGTTCAAACCTTCTTTGACACTAGAGTCACCTATTGAGATAAATAAGTAAAGCAAGACTTTACTCTTGCTTTTCTTTTTCTCTGAGATCTTTCCAGGAGTGCAGACTGAAAGGCCAGATCTTAGAACTATTTGTGAGAAAAAGGAAGGGAAAGATTGCATCATAAGATCCAGTGGTGAAGTTTTACCAGTGTGAGAAATTCTATAAATATCTTCATTTTCTTCCACTATGTCAGTGATCATGTAGAACGATATAAGAAGCTAGAAGATTGCTTTTTTAAAATCAGCTATCCTTCTGGATACACATTCTAGCTCTCTACTTAATAAGTTGTAGCTCTAGTTACTTGTTTTCCTACAGTCAGGCTTCTCCTCTTTTCAGTGGTATTTTCTCTGTCCTATCAACCATGAATTATAAGTAAACTTGTCTCCAGGAAGGGGTCTTATCTATATAATAGCAAAAAGTATTCTCATTTTACAAGAATAAGATTGAAACTTACTTAATTTTTTAAATCACAAGAGCTGTGGTTACCTGTACAAGACATGCACAAGTTCAAGTCAGTCAAAATTCTAACATAGACAAGGTAAATGATCTACAGGTCAATTGGCAGTAAATAATTGCTGGGGAAAGAAGAATCATTCCTTTTGAGGATGTGGCCACTGATAGATGTTCTCTGGACCCCAAACTCATGCTTATACAGACAGCACTAGCTGAACTTATTGGGCTATTAAAAAATTAATGGATTTATGGATGGGGACATATGAGTTAGAAGGGGAGAATAGAAGTACATATTGAAATGGATCGTTCAGGAAAGCAGAAACTAAACAGGGACACAGTGAATCTAATTGAAGCCTTGGACCAAATGGAACTAACAGATATATATAGAACATTTCATCCTAGAGCTAAAGAATACACCTTCTTCTCAGCACCTCATGGTACCTTCTCCAAAATTGACCATATAATTGGTCACAAATCAGACCTCAACAGATATAAGAAGATAGAACTAATCCCATGCCTCCTATCAGATCACTATGGAATAAGGGTGGTCTTCAATGGCAACAAAAACAAAAGAAAACCCATGTACGCATGGAGGCTGAACAATGCTCTACTCAATGATAACTTGGTCAAGGTGGAAATAAAGAAATCAAAGACTTTTTGAAAGTTAATGAAAATGAAGGCACAACATACCCTAATTTATGGGACACAATGAAAGCAGTGCTAAGAGGAAAATTCATAGCCCTGAGTGCCGCCAAAAAGAAACGGGAGACAGCATACACTAACAGCTTAATGGCACACCTGAAAGCCCTGGAACAAAAAGAAGCAAATATACCAAAGAGGAGTAGAAGTCAGGAAATCATCAAACTCAGGGCTGAAATCAATCAAGTAGAAAATAAAACCATACAAGGAATCAACATTTATGAAATTCTCAAAAATAAAAGTAAAATAAAATATACTGTTCCTGTGAATACAGATAGAAAATATAAAGGTTTTCAACCAATGGTAAGCCGTTTTCCAATTGTTTATTCCCCAGTGTAAGCATATCTCTGATGGGAATGGACAGCAAGAAGCTTATTCATGGGGAAAGAACTTTCAATTAGGAATTTTGCATTATCTTTTGCTCCCCTAGTTAATTTCTGGGGGAGTATGTCACATTTATTTGCTCTCTTAGTTGGGCTACTTCAGCTATCTCTGCAAATGTTGTAAATTCCTGATCCAGTGATGTATGCCCGCTCTCTGCTGCTTCTATCTGCTCTTTGCTGTTTGTACACTTACATTTGCTCACTACAAACTCAAGAGACTCACTCATGTAAAACAAGAAATATAACATGCCAAACATGCCAGTGTTCTTAAACACAGAATTGCAAATCAGTGACACTAAGCAAGCACATTTCTCTATATTCTGTGGCTGAAAGCATTACCTGAAATGAGACACTGAACTATCTTTGTCCCACTAGAGAATTGCAGAGGATAGTAAAGTATATGAAATATGCTTTTTTTTCCAAATATTTAGTTTATAAGATGGCTTGTTTCTCCCATATTTTCAGATGAGGAATATATCTGTCCTCATTTTTACTCCATGTTGTTTTCATTTGTTTTCAGTGCAACATAAACCTGTTAATATCTATATTCAGAAAAGCTGCCCTGGTTGCCTAGCAACCAAGCTTGGTGGGTTAGGAGGCACCAAGGCAAGATATCAAATGCAGCCAACACAACCTTGATTTACACTGTCCCCCATGCAGACATTCATCCTCTCTGCATTCTGCATGGATTTTTATTTTCAAAACAGAAAATAAATCTTTCAAAAATGTTAGCTTAATGCCATTAGGAATTTAAAAATGACAACTCTTGGGGTAACATTTCAATGTGGTTGAATAAGAACGAGGAAGAAATTGCTTTTTGCTCTTCCTTAATTAAAGCAAGGGTAGTCCTTTGCTTGTAGGTCATGCTGTTCTTTCCAGCCGTGCTTTTTATTTCCTCTGCAGAAAGATGTATGCCTTATTCCTGGAATAAGACGGAATGGAAATTGATGTATCAACTTGGAGAAATAGAAGTTTTAGGATTAATTATTGCTGAGCATATATCCTTGTGTCTTATGCAATGGATTGAAAAAGGAAACAGATTGTGTTCATATTCCTCTACCTTCCCATTTTTCCTTCTTAGCTTTCTTAAGTGTCTCCCTTACAAAGTCCCCTTGAAATAAGGAGTAAGCGAGGAATAAAGGAAGTAAGAGGCATCTACCTCATGGACAAATTATATACTCTGTACACAGAACATAATATTTCCTTTAAATTTTAATATCTTCTTTAAGTATCTCATTTGTTTTACAATTCAGCTCTTATTAGGTAAATTGAATATTTGGAAGGGAAAAAAAGTCCCTGAAAGGACTTTGAATTGATCCTTTTGATTAATAATACAAGAGGAAACAAATCCCTGGGATTGTTCAAGCAAACCTGTGAAAAATATGACACGGAAAGGAACAGAGCACAGACAGTAAATTCAGTGTTAGCATTAGTCCTGGAATCCTGCAGTTAATAGAGCTTTAGTATCTTAGATGATAGAAAATACCAAGTAGCCATTTAAACAGTCTGTTTTCTTCTATCCTAATGCCATAGTGGGTATAAATTATGGCTTCTTAAGGCACACAGCATATCCAGATATTTTTATGTAAGTGTTGAATCAATATAAACTAGGACACCCAATACCACAGGCCAAGCAGAACTCAGCTAGAAATCAAAATTTAATCATGATGGCCGTTTCTTATCCTCGGTATGGAAGAAAGAAGGTTGATGAGGCGAATTCCCAAGAATGTTCACAAATGAAAAGTCTGCAAATAGGCTTAAGGGACTCTCAGGGAAGAAGGATGAGAAACCAGGTTCCAGTGTCTGTGATGGAAGGGATTTTGGGCAGGAATGCAGGGTTTCCGGCATGTTATCACAGCCATGGGGCATTTTATTGTTGTCTTAGGAAAGTAATTTCAAGGAGTTAGATGGAGTCCAGCACACATCTAATGAGGATTTAAAAAATGAAAACAAGCTCAAACAACAACCACAACAAAATAAAGCAAAATGAGGGATGTATGGGTGGTAGAAGTGAAAATAAGCAAGAAAGATGGTAGAAGAAAGAAGGATGACCTTATGGTTTGAGATGATGAAAGTTGAGCCAAAATGGAGGTATATTTGTGAGTGGAGAACAAATTTCTGTTAGAGGTGGGAGAAGAGAAGAACACATGCAGAAGTCTAGGGCTAGGAAGAATTTAAAGAAAATCATAGCATAATATGTAAAATGTTTTAAGTAATGGCATGACCTGCAAATCAATTGTGTCTGACTTCACCCTAGTTTTGCTGAAGTAGATAGAGCTGGGGTCCTTAAAGAGTACAAAGGGCAGGTGTGATGTGAAGGCAGAGGCTACGAAAGCTCGGTTGAAGCAAGGTTTTAGGAATCATGGTGAAATTGGACTGAAGGATAAACTGGACTAAATTTTCTTAGTGTTTCCCAATAATGTGAAGCAATATCCAAACTTTCCATTAGATGTAAGAGCCAAAGATAGCTAGGAAAGTTTCTATGTGTCAAAGAGAGGGCTTTGGAAATACTTAGAAAATAGAGCAGACAAAGTGAGGATTCTAGAAGTTTAGAGGACCAGTCACTGTAAAGGCATTGGAGGACATGGGGAAGACTGAGTGTAGATTCATTAACTACAAAAATACATAGGGCAGGAGGGATGGCTTGGGGTGTGAGAGTACTTCCTGCTCTTCCGGAGGATGGTAATTTAGTCATCAACACCCACATCAAGTTGTTCACAACTACCTGTAGCACCAGTTCAAGGGGATCTGACAGCCTCTTTCTTGTATACATTCACACAGGCACATAAATAAATTTTGAAAAAAGTATTTAATTTAATTTACCTGCAGCAGTCAGAACTGCTGGCCCTCACCCTTATTGTCTGCAGCACTTAGGAGAACAGGCCTTGTATACCTTACCTGGGCAGCACAATAGAGCTGGCCCTGGTGCCATGGGTGTGGGTTATCTCTCCATGAAGGCATGAAAGCAGGAGAGCTGGCCCTGCCCATTGCCAACTGTAGCATTGGGTGAACTAACCAGGACAGTGCTGGAGAGCTTACCTTTGTTGTGTGGGTGAGGGAGGGTTGCCAGGGTGACCAGCTTAGCTACCACCCAAGCCCAGAACCAGGGCTTTGAATTAGCCCACCCCCAACATCTATCCCATCTATGTACTGCTGGAGTACATTAAAGAGCCAGTCCTGTAGATCCAAATCCACAAGACCTCCCTGATACAGGGCAACAACAGTACATCCAAGTGTAGTCCTGGGGAGGATCCAATATTCATAGTCTAGTAGAAACCAGAAGCCTCAAATGAGACCAATGAGCATTTACAAGTACACTTATAAGAACATTACAATGAACATTTGCAAGTAAGATGTGTGAACAAAAGGGCATATACCGTGGAACACACTGTGACACACTACAGCTTTCACAGTGATTTTGTTTTCTTCTAGTATATAGGTTACAAGGGCAGACGGTAGATACAAAGGGATGGGGAGATGAGTGGGATTGGGGTGCATGATATGAAATTCACAATGAATCAATAAGAAGTTAAATAAAAAAGTCAAAATATAAAAAAGCAATGGACAAAATAAAAGGTCTCAATTAGAGAAATGTGTCAGGATTTGAAATATTTGTTACACTTGGGATGAAGGCAAGAAGACTTATAACTTTGGCATGTGAGAGGCTAGGAAGAAAGTAAAAGTCTTTCCCTGACTGGAAAGCCAGGAATAATGGCTCAGCACTTTGTATATGACATCCTGGGTGACACTATGAAGGAAAACCAAGTCAAGGTGAAATAGTGTTTTAATAAACCCCAAGGAATATTTCCCAAACCACTAGATGGGCATTATGGTTTGTCCTGATGGTGTCAGTCATAATTTGCAATCTTGGATTCATTTGTGTGCCCGAGTCCCCTCTCCTCTGCAAAACTGGAAACAGTAGCTGTATTGTGTGTATTTCATTTATTGCTGGAGCCCTTGTTCCCAGCCCAATGCTGCTCATAGCAGCCTGCTTGGCAATCACTTGTTGCATAAGTTACATGACAGGAAAGGAATGAGATGGGAGACATGGAAGGTGGCACCTTCAATGTAAACCATGAAATGCCCCAGTAAGTGTGTCACTTACTAAAAACCTAAAAAAAGAACAACATTCAAATTGATGATAATAAAATAATATGACCAGTTAAAACCATTGCCTTTGAAGCAGGAAGCAAAAAGTGGTGAGTTGATTCTTTTTGCCAGTAGCACTGCTCCAATCAGATAAACAAATGAGTTAAGACTAAGTAATATCCACTAACATTTCCATTCCTCACACTTCTTAAAAGAATGTTATAAAATGGAAATTAAAAAAATATATTGGGAGCTTGGAACTGAACCCAGGAGTCCTATATGTTAGCAAGTGCTGGACCACAGGGCTCCATTCCTAACCCAAGTATTTTTTATTAACCTCAACTCTAGAGGTAACGTCTTGGGTTGCCATGCAGTTTCCTCCAAGGTCACTTTCAACAGTTCAGCCATTTTGGGGCCCTAAAGAATAGTAAGTTGGAGATGCATTTGCTTGCCAAAACCAAGCCTGAGTGTGCCAATGCTCAACGAGCCAAGTTACGGAAGGCATAAGGTATGCTTGACACCTATGGCTCTTGGCAAAATGAGACAAGGGTATGACTTCACAACTTTTTAGGGTGAATATATTGTCCCTCTTACATAAAAAGGTCATTAGCTCACTGAAGTATATTTGCTGATATCAGTCAGAAAACAAAATACTTGAGTTAATATTTGAATATGTTGTGTATTGTCTTATAAATTATATCATTGTCTTTCTGGTCCAGTTGCTTTTGTCTCCCCACTAAAATAAACATTTTCTGTATCTAAGCAGCAGAAACTGTTGTCTGATGTGGTTTTAAAATATTAAAGTAGCAATTGGTATCCATCCAGACTCAATAAGTTATGCTTATTATGCAGAAGGAGAGCTATGAGTGGATCCTGGAGCGATGGGTATGGGGTGAGGGATGACTTGGAAACAGAAAGACATGAAGAGTCAGAACACGTCTAGCAGGGCACAGGCTGCCATGGATTTCTACAATGAAGGCTGAGAAACAGATAATCCCGTGGAATCAGTCGGAACTGAAGGAAGGGAGGAAGAGGGAGAAAGGAAGAGAGAAGGGAGGGAGGGAAGGTGAAAAGGCTGGTTTCTCTTACTGGTTCCTGTGTATATCTTTATTTTAATAATCCCCCAAGGACAGAAAAAGTACATGTTTTTCAGCAGTCACATAACAGAATTGGTTAGGCAATTGTGTGGAGACAGAAAAAAATAATTTGACATAAGGTTCCCCAGTTTTAAATAAATAAGGTGAAGACAGTTTCTAGGACCAGTTATATAAGAAAAAGTACAGAACATCTTAGCTTATACATCCAAATAAGAATGACTGAGAGCCTGTCATGTGTGCTGAGGAACTGATGAGGGGTACAACAATCCTTCACAAAGGAATTTCCATTTTGAGAGCTAGAGAAAACGCAGAACCAATACACGGTGCACACGACACTGAAGGAAGCGAAGGAGGCCAGGTGACAGAAAAATGGCAGAGGTTCCTGTGAGTGGAATGAAGAGGACTCTCCTTCTGGGAGAGTTTTCAGCAGATGCGGGCACCTTGTTCTAGAAAGCAGTCATTTGATGCATGATTCAAGTCTTTGAAAATGACAGCACAGCTGTTTACAAGCCTGTTGGCAGGTACTTGCTGTGTATTTCATGTCCAAGTAGCTTATTTTTGTTTTAGATAGTATAGCTTTTCTTCAGGACTTCATCAATTCTAGACTTTGCCTACTAAGCAAGTGTGTGTGTGTGTGTGTGTGTGTGTGTGTGTGTGTGTGTGTGTGTGTGTGTGTGTGTGTATGTGTGTGTGTGTGTGTGTTGGGTGGAAATGTGTGTGCAGGTGTGTATGCTGAGGTTCGAGAGGTATGTCAACTATCCTGCTGTCTTGCTAGCTCCTTATTCCCTTGAGAAAGGATCTTCACACTGAACCTGAAACTAGGCTGGCTGCCAAAACCCCCAGGAAGCCTCTTGCCTCCACCCCCTTTGGGA
The DNA here is from genome assembly GCA_036184795.1 of Tokudaia tokunoshimensis. Taxonomy (NCBI): domain Eukaryota; kingdom Metazoa; phylum Chordata; class Mammalia; order Rodentia; family Muridae; genus Tokudaia; species Tokudaia tokunoshimensis. The sequence goes on along the minus strand of BTHU01000022.1, from coordinate 64,357,255 downwards.
GCAGAATCTCAGGTACACAGCCATGCAACATCACTTGCATGATGCTGGAAGCCAAGCTCTGGTCCTCCTGCTGGCACAGCATGCACTAATCCCCCAAGACATCTCTCCAGCCCTGTATATTATCATCCTCTCTAAAGTTAAGTCCACCCTAATGGTAATAATTTCATTTATTCTGCTGCAAAGCTGAAGAAAGCATATGATAGAAAAAAATCTTCGAAGTATAAGTTTTATATGTAAAATCTGAAGGGTATTTGTTCAGTAAGCCTTTTCTAGAAATTTTTACTTCTCTCAATTTTTTTCTGTTTTCACTATACTTCTTAGTTTTACTCTATAATAATTATATAATAATTATATTTACTATATAATAATTATATTAAATTATATATTTTATATGTAACCTATACATAATTTTATATTTTTCATTATGTATAATTATATAATAATTATATTTGCTATACAATTATTATATAATAATTATATTTACTATATAATAATTTATATAGTATAATATAATTATATATAATTTTATATTTTAATTATATATAATTATAATTACATTTCCTATATAATAATTATATTTGTTATATAATAATTTTGTTAAAGGATGTATTTTTTAAATAAGATAAACTTGTGACTTTGTATAAAAATCAAAAAAGTATCAAATGCATGTGGAAAAATATTGTGCAAAAGAATAACCAGATATAAAATTTAAAATTTTGTTTCCTCTCCCTGCCCAGTCTCTTTCACAGATGTACCCCTTAGGGGGAAAATCACTCTTAGAAGGGCTTAAATGCTAAGTCACATGATGGATATCAGAATAGAAATGAATAACATATTTAGCCCCCTACCTAGGAAGTTATTATTTTTATATTAAGGAAGATAAGAAATTTGGAACATTCTGATAAATAATAGTTTTTCTTATTTATGTACATTGCCCTATATTCTGAAACTAATCAACATTTATGATGCAGTTATGAAGATATAATTTAAAAGCTGATTCTATGCAGAGTGGAAAAGTCTCTGATAGCATTAAAAATCGACACTCAAAGTGATGCTTCCATCTCTCTTAGTCAGCGCTGCCTCCTGTTTCCTGTCACATTCCTGTGCTTCTGGGTCACATTGAACTGGTTTATATCTATCTCATGAAGGTTTGGGCGGCTGATTCATTTGCTATTTTGTTGGGCCAACTTCAGTGTTTTTAATAGGTGTGTGTGTGTGTGTGTGTGTGTGTGTACATGCACACACCTTCTATGTTTTTGCTCAATCTCTTTTGCGCTGTTCATGTTGTAATTAATTCTATTGATGTAGAATTTCACCTTCAGAACATATTTTGCACTCAGATAAACTTGTGCATTATCTTTCTTGCCCCATGCCAAGTTACTGATAAGGAACATATTGACCTGACTGGTTTTGTAGATAGTTTATTCCTTTGGTCTTTAACCATTATTCTAATTTTTACTTAAATTTCCAATTTCTAGTGGGATAAATTCAGGTGACTCTTTTACTCGATCCTTTCATTTAATATTAAGCAAATTCCCCACTTAGACACATCTATATTCCCTGTATTTTCTCCATTTCTTTAAAGATAAGTATGGGAACACTGGAACATGTCCATATGTCTTGGTTCTGTCCTATCATCTCCTTTTTTCCTTGTTGTATACTCTTCCTCTCTGGGCTTCAAATATGACTATTACTAATATTGTCCCATTAGTGTTTTATGTTGGCAAGAAGATTCTGATGCCTAAAGACATTGTCACGGCCCATTTGTATGTTTTCATAAGTACTTATTCTTGTCCTATACATGAAGTACATTTCTTGACTCTCCTTGAGGTTACTAATCTGACCACTATATTTAGGTTCCATTATTTCTAGTCCCCCTAGTATCAGTTTTGCTCTTAATTTTGGGCCTCCTCTGTGAGTCTTTCCCTTGTCTTTGTTTTTCATATGTCTGCTTCGATTCTTCAACCCACAAACAACCACCTGAGTTCAGAAGACTGTAACTCTTGGGAATGGAGCAGTTTGGTTTGGTTTACCATCTGCCTGTTCTCCCCTGACTATCACCTACCTTTGCACTTTAGAGTTTGTCAATATTTACCTGCAACTCCTTTGTTTCACTTTCTGTCTCTGAATATTTTCAACATGTATTTATATATTTAATACCTTTATTTTGTGAAGCCTATACATTGATAAAGTATTCATAAAGAAAAATATTGGTGCTGTTGGTGATGGAGCCCCAAATGATAGCTAAGAATGCACCATTGAACTGTTACACATCCCCAGTATCCCCAGATAAGCCAGTCTTACACTATTTATTAAGTATTTTATAAAAATGGCACAGTTGAAAGTTTTCTTTGTGTTCAATAAACCATATAAACTTAATACTTTTTAAGTTAAAACCCCCAACTTCAGCCAATTATTTGGTTACATATTTTAAACTATAATCAAAAGGTAGATCTGTTTTTATTGGGCTAAATTTCCTTAATCACCTAACATGCATGATACATGATTGAATTCTTTTCCTTAACAACAGTACTTATATTTCATTAGTCACATTTATGTCTTAAATTCTAATCTTCCTTAATTTACCCACAAAAGGATAACCCTTATCATCTTATGTAGTTTGGAATATATAACAAGAGGAAACCCTGGCCTTGGATACAAAATGTATCCTTATCAAGGTCAAAGAATTGATATACTTAGCTCTTAAGGTCATCTTTCCAACGTCACTCACTTTCATCCTTTTGAAAGTGATTGGCTGTTCTGAGTGGGATGAAGATGAACTGGAGCCCATTTAGAGTTAAATCCCTCATTCTCCCTTCTTCCTCTGTACCCGGGGTTAGATTTTGATATTTTTCTTTAGCTTATAAAATATATGGGCTCCTCTTTTGTTTAATTCAGACACTTTTGCTAAACATTGACACCTCTCATCATATCCTTTAATGATCATACAACAGAACCCTCAGGGAGTGTTCGTATCATATCCTTCTAAGTTATAGAGCATCCCCAAGATATGATTCTTTCTGAGAAACAGAACAAGTAACTGCTGACCCCTAGAGGATATTTGACACAACAAATAATCATTTTCAGTAATAAGAGTGTCGAGGACACATATGGCTACAAGGTATTTGGATCAGAATGATGCAGGCAGAGCCCAGAGCTTAACACTAAGCACTCATTGAGAAGAGTGAGAAACACCATTTAGCTAGGCTATAATGGACCAAGAACTGTCACTGAAAATAAATTAAAGTATCCATAATTTTACACTAGCATTGTATCTACTGAGTATCTTCCCATTTGTTCTGATAAATATTTCATTAATCTAATGTTCCAAATACTTTAGCTTCATAGTAAATTCTCAGTTTCAGCACTATTGCTCCTGTAAAATGGATACTTGTTGCAGTACTTGTAGATTATGTAGCTCTGACTGCTTGTCTGCCAATAGATCCCTGCCAAGTGTCATGGCGCAGAACCTCTCCAGGCTTTATCATATGGCAAGGATGATATCCTAAGAAGAGGATGGATTGCAAAACGACCACTATTTTAAAGTCAGACAAGTTTAAGTGCATACACACCTATATACACACATTTAAACATAATGTGTTATGTCTGTCTTATCTCTGCATTTTCTCTAAACTAATGGCATGTCACACCAACACTCCCATTTCCTCCCATTTTAAGGATGAGAATAAACTTAATACTTTATTTAAATTAATAAGAAACATATTATGGAGAAAATGTAATTCAAAACTGGTCAGCCTGAGAGCCTTACTTTTGCTTCTGTTTGTTTCTGGTTAAGAGAATTGCAGATGTATTCCCCAGAGGAAAGTGGTATGTTCCCACATGAATGCAAGACATTGTATTCTTCTGGTGAAGCAGTTTCAAAGATCTGTTGCTATTTGTGGTTACTACAAAAACAATGACCCCAGGTCATCTATTTAGGATAAAGTTAATTCCTCTACACCAGAATATTCTAGGCTTTTATTAAAGGAACCAACTTATTAGATGCTTCTAGATATTAAATTTAACTTGTATGTAATATCACGTTATTTTACAGTAACTTTAGATTATTGTTAAGTCTTTTTTCTTTTGAGTGGTGCTGGGGATGGAATTTATGGCTGTGTGCATACATGGTAAGAACCCCCTCACTGAGTTCCATCCTGGCTCCTTCAGTGGTCTTGTATAATAATAAATATCGAGTAAACTCATAATTGAACATAAATATAAATGGAGTTCTGTCATATAGAAACTCACTATTTATGATTCCTATATAGCAATCCCAACATGGTAGTTATCAACATTAGAGAAAAGAGAATTGTTACAAATGATAATGTATCCACAGTGAAAGTTAGGATAAGGTAGAAAGAACTGTTTAATTTCCCAACCTGTCAAAACCCTATTCTCAGGAATATTTCTATTGATAATATTGATAATTGATACAATTGATAATAATCCTGTCATTGAATTTGAGTATTAGTTCAATTCTTTATTTTTGGATGAGGATAGGGGAGGATGCTTAACTGCTGGCCCATATGGCAAAAGCGACTGCACTGTTTGGGACTGACATCTCAATACAAGACACACTCTAGACTCATTAGAGTGGTAAATCTGGTTTTCCTACCAATTTGTGTCTGAAAAATTATGAGCAGAGAAGTGGGAACATATTTAAACAATCCAAACTCAACAGTTCATCTGTCTACATCTGTTCATAGGGGGCAGGGAGGAAGCCATTCTAAAATAATAAAAATGATCAAACCCATCTGTCACCATTGTCCTTGGTTACTGTCTAGGACCAGCTCCCTGGAGGCATAAAGCCTTCAGCACCTGCTACAGCAAATACAGTAAAAAAAAAAAAAAGGGCATATAAAAAAAAAACTTCCCAGGCTCCAATGTCAGAAGAATTATAGTACAATAGCAATTTCAATCCAATAAAAGAATTCTGTTTAATCTGTGAACCTAGAAATTGTTTTAAGAGATTAAAACCCATAAACACTCAAAATATATTAACTCGTAGAATTCATGGGAGAGATAATTTTTTATATTGTTTTGTTTTCTAATGATTTTCATCCTTGGAAATTTCCACACGAGTTCCAAACTTAAAAGTTGTATAGAAACTAGGCCTGTAATCATAGCTTATTGGAAGATTAAGAAAGGAGGATTAGAGGTTCAAGGACTGTCTGTGCTACAGAATAAGTTTAAGATCAATCTGAAGATAGATAGATAGATAGATAGATAGATAGATAGATAGATAGATAGATAGATAGATAGATAGATAGATAGAGCGATAGATTTATAGATGATAGATAAATAGATACATACATACATTTATACATACACACATAGATACATAAATACATAGACATATACATAAGTACATGGATTGAAGGCTGTATACATCTCAGTGGAAGAACACTTGTCTAGTATTCTCAAGGTCCTAATTTCAATGCCCAGGGCTTTATACACATATAAATAGTAAAAACATTTAAAAGCATGCATAAAGGTAATTCACAAATGAGTGGGGTATTTCCTGGTAAATGTTTAATATCCAATTACTTTAAAATATAAACAGAAAGTAGGTTTTTCTTGTAATGCTCAGCAGGTTCCATGCAGTTCTTAATTTCTCACCATGGTTGAAATGCACACTCCAATATGTACCTCAGTGAGCACAGTACTAGCAGACCATAACCATGAGCTCAGGTACAGCATTTCAGTATGTGGACAATGTGGATGGGAAAAATCTTAAGCATATGCATGCAAATAAAAAAACAGTAAAATAGGGGCTGGAGAGATGGCTCAGCATTTCAGAGCACCAGCTGCTCTTCCAAATGTTCTGAGTTCAAATCCTAGCAACCACATGGTGGCTCGCATCCATCCTTAACGAGATCTGATACCCTCTTCTGGAGTGTCTGAAGACACCTACAGTGTACTTATATATAATAAATAAATAAAACTTAAAAAAATAATTAGTAAGAAAATTAGTGTTATCTTTGTATTCATGCAATATATTTAGTTATGAATTGATCACTTAACATTTAGCAATGGCTGTGCTTGTACATGGACTCTGAAGTGTTTGCCCTCACAGGGTTGGCTCCAGAAGCACTCTATTGATATTTTATTTGTATACAGACTTCCTGAAATGTTAACAGGTATTGGGAACATCAATTTTGAAAGTATTTTAAGGTAATTTCCTGACTAGATTGATGTCTATTCATTCACTTCTGTGGGCCAAGTAGCTAACAAGAGCTAGAACTCAGTATGTGACTCAGTGGTAGCACACTTGTCCAGCATGCACAACACCCTGGGTTCCATCCTCAGCATCAAAAGAAAGAAAAGAAGAACAAAGAAACTAAGCAAAACAAGAGCTTCCATATACCAATCCCCCCAGTAAACTTTTCTGAGTATGGACAGATTGCCTGCATATGTCTGTGTACAACATGCATGCCTGATACTCACCAGGACCAGAAGGATGTCCAGAAGGGTTGTATCCCCTAGAACTAGATGTTTATGAGATACCACGTGTATGCTGGGGGTCAAACCCAGGTCCTTGGGAAGAGTAGTGAAATGCAGTATCTGTAACAACTGGACTATTTCTCTAGCTGCCTTGGTGATTATCTTAATATGAAACAGAACCAAAGCAAACTTCGGGACTCCTTGTTGATGTCATCAACATTGAAAATATTTATAAAAGAATGGAACCCGCCATGACCTACTAAGGGCATGTAAGAATCATTAAGGACACCCCCATAGGTGGTAACTACCTGTCCTCAGTAGGATCATGCAAAATCAAAGGATGCTCTTAGGCCTAGCAGATCTTCCTGACTTCATCTTTCCCATGCTTGCTTTCAACAGTATCACATTTCTTAAGAAAACAGAGAAGAGAAAACATGATCCTTTGACAAGAACATTGCCTTTTGCTTCTGTTTGTCCTTCTCTGGGGATGATAATAGGGAGCATGGCCTTCATTCCCTGTGCCGTGCTATGTGCTTCAGAAAAGCCCATATTTGGGTTCCATGTCTTTTACAGCCAACCTTATCACACATATTCTCTCAAAGTCTTCCCAAGAGCATACATATCCTTAAGGTCTCTGTAAAGTAAAAAACTACTTTTCTGTTTATGTGATAATGTACCATGATCTAGGAGGCTTATAGAAGAAAGAGTTTGTGTGGGATTCTGATTCCAGAGGGACGGTGCATTGTCACAGGGAAAGCATGGCAGCAGGTCTCTGGAACAAGAGCCTGAGAGGTTCCAGCTCTGACTAGAGAATGAATTGGAAGTGGGGTGAAGCTGTAAACTCTCAGACTCCACCCCCAGTAGGATCCTTCCTCCAGAAAGGCTACACCACACCCCCAATCAGGGCCACCAAGTGGAGACTCACTTGTGCTATGGGACATTTTTCAGAGTTCAATCTTCTTGTTTAATTGCATGCCTTCAATTTGAACTTCATTCTACCAAACTTTTCCCAAGCTTTTGACCCTAAGGAAACCCATTCTTTCTTAAGATTATCCAACTGCTACTTATCTATTAGAATACTATTCAGCAAATATTTACTGAGTTCTCTCCTCTGTGCCAGGCAGTATTCTGCTCATTAAGAAATTTAATCACAAATAAGGAAGTTTTTCTTCTATTAAAAATCAGTTTTGATAAAGAAATACAGTAAATAGCTGGGCGGTGGTGGCGCACGCCTTTAATCCCAGCACTTGGGAGGCAGAGGCAGGTGGATTTCTGAGTTCGAGGCCAGCCTGGTCTACAGAGTGAGTTCCAGGACAGCCAGGGCTACACAGAGAAACCCTGTCTCGAAAAAACCAAAAAAAAAAAAAAAAAAGAAAGAAAGAAATACAGTAAATAAAGAAAACAAATGAACAGATTAAGGAGAAAGGTGTTCTTATAGCAACAGAGCAAAGTCTCCACTAGATGACATCACAAGATTTGGATGGGGAAAGCTTCATAACAGATCAAGGTATAGAGGCAAGTGCCAAAGCCCTGCACAGATATGTTCCTAGCTGACTCAGGTGAAGAATGGCCAGCATAGAAGGAAAAGAAAGTTAGTGGTAAACATGCGGTGCCTATGACAGTCTTTGGAGTGTTTTCAATGTCATTTCATAGCATGTAGAGAGATAATTGGCAAAAAATAAAAAATTGAGAGGGGAAAGAGGGGGAAGGAGGAGTAAAGGAGAGAGAAAGAGAGAGAGAGAGAGAGAGAGAGAGAGAGACTGAGAGAGAGAGAGAGAGAGACTGAGAGAGAGAGACTAGTTTCCTTGAGGTTGAACTACTTGCTGCAGCACTCGAGGGAACAGGAAATGCTGAGCGTTCCTTCTCAGTCAGTGGTTCTCAGCCTGTGTAATGTGACCCCTTTGGGAGTTGAATGCTCTGTTTACAAGGAACACACAAGACCATCGGAGAACACAGATACTTACGTTATGATTCATAACAGTAGTAAAATTACAGTTATGAAGTAGCGATGAAAATAATTTTATGGTTGAGAGTCACTGAAACACGAGGAACTGTATTAAAGGGTCACAGCATTAGGGAAATTGAGAACCACTGCTCTAAGGAAAACCATTTTTAAATTCTTCACTCTCTATACCACAAAATGAAGTCCTTCTAAAGACAAGCCAAGAAGAAAGTGAGTCTCAGAGACAGAGAACTGGAGAGTAGGAGTAGTGAGTCAGGTCAGTGCTGAGGCACTCCTTTATACAGACCAGATAAACTGGAGCATGAGGCTGAGCATGGGGACCCTTGTTTATACTTCAACCAACCATTTAAGAAACTGAGTCATGGGGATTATGAGGTTGAGGCAAGCAAGTTTTAAAGCAAAAATTCCTTTAAAAAATGATATAGAGCCTCAAAACACTGGAGATACTAAGCTGATGTCATCCATGGACTAGGTTAGCTTGGTATGTAGATACAATGATAGAGCTAGAGTTGGAAGACTTCTTAGTATAGATTCTGTCACTTACACACATTCCAAACTATCACAGTATCCTGGGGATAGAGTGTCTTCACTAGCTCCTGACAGTATGACAAACTACTAATTTAGAAGTCAGATTCTGCCTGACACTATAGTTCTCCCACTGCTCCATGTATATGATGATCTCAGGCATTATCATCTTCTACTGGGTCTATCTGCTGAGGCACATTTTGTTCTCTGCCCCCTCCTCTTGTCTTAAGAGTCGTAGATTGCTAATGTTGAGAAATGTTTCTAAGATGGTCAAGTCCCTTGGATCATCTCTCAGAGAGCATTAGCCCCATTTTCTAAAAGCTAATTTCAAAAACAATTCAAAGAGCTGAAAACACTGAGAGAACATTTCAGTCACCTTTCCTGGATGACACCTCGTGCCTAAAATAACCAACTGGTGAACAAATATTTTATGACATCTTTGTTGATTTCCAAGGTTTCTTTTTATTTTATATTGCCTGTGGAAACATAATTAATCTAAAGATTATTTGAAGTAAAAGGTGCAGAAGGGTATGTCACTGGATGCAGCAGACCTGAGCATTTGTGATTTTGTATCTAGGGGGTGGATCCTAGAACCAGTTGCCCATGGATACGGAGTGATTACTGTATTAGTATAAGATTTTATTTCCTCTAAGGAAAACAGTATTTTAATACTACATTAAGTTCTGATATCAAAGCAAATTATTGTTAAAGAAATAATGACTATAATTGTCTCATTGAGGTTGAAGATATGATAATCAAAATATGACACCAAAAGGAGTAAATTCTTTATATGTATTATTTTGAATTAGAGACTATTACTGGCAAAGGCATTAGACATTTTAAAATTAACACATGCTGCCCATGGTGGCACATATCTTTATTCCCAGCACTCAGAAGACAGAGGCAGGCAGATCTATGTGAGTTCAAGGTCAGCCTGGTCTATAGAGTGAGTTCTGGAACAGACAGAGCTACACAAAGAATCCCTGTCTTGAAAAGCAAAAACAAAAAAACAAGAGAGACAGAGAGATTTAAAATTAACACATGATACTTGTACATATTTCTATAGTACAGGGTGATAAGTTGAGATTTATGTACAACCTATAAGCAAAAATCAACATAATTACCATTTTTCCTCAAAATATTTTTAATTTATTTTCTAGTTATTTTGAAATGCACAATAAATTGTTATTATATTGTTATTTATATTATATAACCTCCTTAGTATACTTTGGAACAGTAGAGCTAATTCTCCCAACTAACTGTTTCAGTGTGTATTCTCCAATCTCCCTGTACCTCTGCCATGCAGCCTTCCAAACCTCTGTTTTCTGCTTTTGAACATCTGCTTGTATGAAGCCAATGTTTTTAGTATTCAAAAAGATGAGGGACCGTGCAGTGTTATCTTTCATATCATGATTAGTTTTACTTATTGGTCTCCATTCATGGTGCCACAAATGACAGAATTTCATTTCTTTGTGACCAGATGGCATTCTATTTTCTATAGAATGGAGAAATTGAGAAAAATGGAATTTACATATTTATATAATCAAATAGTTCCTTTTTAAAGTTAAAAAAAGACAATTTTTTTAACAAATAATGGAGAACTGGATACATATTGCAGGAAAGTATAGGCAGAGGGTTCCTAATTCTTAATGTATAAAAACTTACTAAACTATATCAAAAACCTAAATTTATGATTTGCAGTGATTAAGCTACTAGGAAAAAACAAACTAGAAATATTCCAAGGTATTGATACTGTCTTAGTCAGAGTTTGTATTCCTGTACAAGAACGTCATGACCAAGAAGCAGGTTGGGAAGGAAAGGGTTTATTCAGTTTACACTTCCACATAGCTGTTCACCACCAAAAGAAGTCAGTACAGGAACTCACACAGGGCAGGAACTTGGAGGCAGGAGTTGATGCAGAGGCCATGGAGACTTGCTACTTACAGACTTGCTTCCCCTGGCCTGCTCAGCTTGCTTTCTTATAGAACCCAGGACTACCAGCCCAGGGGTGGCACTACTCACAAGAGGCCCTTCCTCTTTGATCACCAATTGAGAAAATGCCCCACAGCTGGATCTCATGGAGGCATTTCCTCAAGGGTGACTCCTTTCTCTGTGATAACTCAAGCTTGTGTCAAGTTGACACACAAAACCAGCCAGTACAGATACCAAGATGTTTAGATAACAAAAGCAAAAATCAACAAATAAAATCACTTCACATGAAGGACCCTCTACACAGCAGTGAAAATAATCACAAAAACAGAAAACCTGCACAATGTGGAAAATAATAGCACATATTATATAAAGTTATGAATTTGCATATACATATAACTTTGATCATGGTCATCAACTGTTACTCCTTTTACACCCCTTCTTCTCATACTGCTCCTTTCCATCTTCCCCAATAGTCCTTGTACTTTTCCTGTCTGTTTTTTTTTGCTTTTTTTAAAATCTGGAGCTCACAGAGAAATTCCACATACAGGTTTTGAGTTTCTGGTTTGGCTTATTGTGCTTAACATCTCCAGTTCTGTCTATTTTCATATAATTATATCACTTCATTCTTCATTTTGGTTGACCCAAATGCCCCATTTACTATGAACATCATATGTTCCTTGCTGATGTGCACCTAGGTTAATTCTATTGTGAACAGTGCCATAATAAAAACTTTGCAAATAGCTCAGTGGCATGCTGACTTAACATCCTTTGGGTACATAGCCAGAAGTAATATAAATGGATTATATGGTAGTTCTATTTTGAGTTTTTTTTTTTTTTTTTTTTTTTAGATTTCCTTAGTGGCTATACCAATTTACATTCCAACCAAAAGTACATAAGGCCCTTTCCCTCTGTATTTTTACTAGAATTTGTTTGTTTTTAGTGATAGACTAGAATGAGATAGAATATCAGTGAAATTTGGTTTTGTATTTTCTGATATCTAATGATGCTGGGCACTTTCCCATCTATTGAATATTTGTACTTCTTTTAGTAGCTCTCTGTTCTTTTGCCCATTTGTTAATTGTGTAATTTGTTCTTTTGATGTTGAACTTGTTGAATTCTTTATATATTCTGGATATTAACTGTAACATACCTTTTATTGACCTGAAGGAATGTCGTCTAGGAGGCTCAATGCTTCCTTCTGCTAACCCAGGCCTAGTCCTGGAAGCCTCTAGCTCCTGTACAATCTAATCTAGTCTTAGAATGTATTCAGGCTCTGAGACTTGCTACTGAATTAGCTCACCCTTTCTAGCTTTTTCTTACCTCTGGTCAAAGCAACTGTTTTGACTCAACTCCTTTCCACACTGATTAATTCAATCCAGCTTCTCTCTCAGCCTCTGACTTTTTGCTCTACTTGGAAGCAAACTAACTCTGACAATCTGTTCTAATCTTCTGACTCCTTCTCAGTCTCTGCTTTGTTCTGTCTTCACCTGTGTCTAGCTTGTTCTCTGTGACCTGTGTCCATACCACTGTCACAACAAATCTTTCCCTTCTCTTCTGCATTGCTCTCTCTTAAGTCACCTCTCTTTCCTTTCGGTTCTCATGAGAGGGGTCCTATCCTATTCTATCAAATCTTTCTCTGATTCATCACTTTGTCGGCTACTCAATTAGACATCACTTTCAAACAAGGATACTTCCTTCTACAAACTAACTTTACCTACAATATTTGAGATTAAAGGTGTGTACCAAAGGTGTGTCTGTATTCCAGCTAGAGGGATAAAATGAGTGTTCTAAGGCTGAGCCACACCACAAGTAGAAACAGGTTTTTCTAGTAAACAACACAATCTTGGGGTTCACAGTGTGATCAAATATCCTGCAATAGTTAACACCCTTTAGTAACTAGTTACAAAGATTTTCATCATTAGGTAGGCTTTTTTTTATAACTCTGATGATTATTTCTTTTTCTGTTTAGAAGTTTTTTTTTTAATTTTACACAGTCCTACATGTCAATTCTTGGTGTTATTTCTGGAGTGCTGGAGTACTTTTCAAAAAAATCTTTGCCTCTGTATGTATATTAAAGTGTGTGATCTATGTTTTGTTGGAGAAGTTTCTAATTGCAAGTCCTACATTAAGATCTTTGATCCAGAATAGTAGAAAAGTCAGAACTCTCCATCTGGCAAGAGATTCTTGTTTAATGGTGTGTGTGTGTCAAATCAACTATTCTTATATCTATATGCTCAGTAGTAATAAATTTATTAGCTTAAAACTTTTAACAGTTTGTTAAAAGCATCAAAGAAAATTTTAAAGATTTTTTAACAACCATACGTAGATAGCTGGATGCCACTATAATTTTAATTTTTTTAAATCCTACTTTTAATGATGGATCTTAAATGCTTTAACCTCCCTTGTAACCAACCCACCACCCACCAGAGGTAATGGAAAAGAAAGGATATGTGGAGGTGGGGGTGAGGGAAAGTAGAAGTGGACCTGTTTAGAAAGGTTCTTTGGAGCAACTCCCATCTGTGTTGTCTGGAAATCAGTAGTTCAGTTCACAGGTCAGCAGTAGCAGCAGTTCAATCCACTCTCAAACACTTCACAGATGCGCCGGCAGTCCAATTTGGTAGAGTCAGGATAGCAAACATGAAGCAGCAGGAGGGCACTACCTACCAGAGACAACCTGACCTCAGCCACAGCAGGAATCAGCAGGAGGGACCTGGAGGAACACCAGGAGAAGTTCTTAGCTGTGCCTTTCTCAAGGAAGTAAAGATCAGCACAGACTCAAGAACCACAAGCATCACACAGCTAGCTCTATAAGCAAACCAAGCTCAACCTCAGATACTGTCCATCGATTTTGATTTATATTCCCTTCAAACATCACATGTCCTCCATGGGTCTTGCCTCTGCACGTGTCTTATATCAGCACATGTGTCTTATCAGCTGACATCACTCTGCCAATCAGCCTGAGTCCACAGAAGTGGCAAGAAACTTCAGCACACCACCAGAAGTTTTTTAGTGTGTTTCTCTCTATGGAGTCCCAACAAATGCAACTCAACTACACAATGTAAGGCAGACCAATACATGCATGTTGTTATCAAAGAATCCTTCATCACGTATCCTTTCATGTGCTTGCGTTAGCAGAACATCCTCTCTCCGGGGTCTGCTTCACTGAAACGTTCCTTCATGAGTCTTCCTTAGTCTTTTACCTGTGCCCACTTCAGCTAAGTGTTCCTTCATGCTTGCCCTAGCAAAACACCATCCTATTGACTTTCCAAATAACCCTTAAGTTTCCACTTCATGCCACCTTGACTTCATAGTGATAATTGCTGTTCTTGTCTCTTTTCACTTATTTCTGTGTCCAAATCAGTGTAGTCATTTATCTACTTAGTAATTTTCATATTCTCTCTCTCTCTCTCTCTCTCTCTCTCTTTCTCTCCCTCCCTCCCTCTCATTATTTGTTTCTGATCTTTGTGCAATTGGACTCGCACCATGTACACCTCAATTTGTGAACTCTACTGTCTGTGAACATTTGGGCTAGTTTGGAAGACAACAGAATCATAGTATAATTAACATTCTCAACTATAAGTGTGGATTATATGTTCATCATAAGAGTATACAGATTTAGACATTAGTGCCATAATAATGCATGTATATGGGAAATTTTTGAGACTGACTGATGAAGAGATGAGTTTCAATATAAGAACAATTATTTTATGCTCTAAAAATATCACATTCAATATGCTGAGATGCAAAGAAAAATCTTTTTTATTAGATATTTTCTTTATTTACATTTCAAATGTTAAACCCTTTCCTCATTTCCCCTCTGAAAACCACCTATCCCATCCCCGCTTCCCCTGCTCACTAACCAACCCACTTCTGTTTCCCTGTCCTGGCATTCCCCTACACTGGGAGCCTTCATAGGACCAAGGGCCTCTCCTCTCATTGATGTCCAACAAGGCCATCCTCTGCTACATATGTGGCTGGAGCTATGAGTCTCTCCATATGTACTCTTTGGTTGGTGGTTTAGTCCCTGGGAGCTCTGGGGGTACTGGTTGGTTCATATTGTTGTTCTTCCTGTCGGGCTGTGAACCCCTTCAGCTCCTTGGGTCCTTTCTCTAGCTCCTCCATTGGGTACCCTGTACTCAGTCCATTGGTTGGCTGTGAGCATCTACTTCTGTATTTGCCAGGCACTGGCAGAGCCTCTCAGGAGACAGGTAAATCAGGCTCCTGTCAGCAAGCACTTGTTGGCATCCACAATAATGTCTGGGTTTGGTAACTGTATATGGGATGGATCTCCAGGTGGGGCAATCTCTAAATGGCCTTTCCTTCAGTCTCTGCTCCATACCTTGATGTGACTCTAACTAAGCAAGTGAAAGATCTGTACAACAATAACTTCAAGTCTCTGAAGAAAGAAATCGAACAAGATCTCAGAAGATGGAAAGATCTCATGTGTTCATGAATTGGTAAGATTAATATAGTAAAAATGGCCATCTTGCCAAAAGCAATCTGCAGACTCAATGTAATCCCCATCAAAATTTCAACTCAATTCCTCATAGAGTTAGAAAGAGCAATTTCCAAATTCATATGGAATAACAAAAAACCCAGGATAGTGAAAACTATTCTCAACAATAAAAGAATTTCTGGTGGAATCACCATCCCTGACCTCAAGCTCTACTACAGAGCAATTGTGATAAAAACTGCATGGAATTGGTACAGTGACAGACTGGTAGATCAATGGAACAGAATTGAAGACCCAGAGATGAACCCACACACCTATGGTCACTTGATCTTTGACAAAGGAGCTAAAACCATCCAGTGGAAAAAAGAGAGCCTTTTTAACAAATGGTGCTGGTTCAATTGTTGGTTAGCATGCAGAAGAATGCAAATCGATCCATTCTTCTCTCCTTGTACAAATCTGGATCAAAGACTTCCACATAAAATCAGATACACTTAAACTAATAGAAAAGACAACGGGGAAGAGCCTTGAGCTCATGGGCACAGGGGAAAATTTCCTGAACAGAACACCAATAGCTTATGCTCTAAGATCAAGAATTGACAAATGGGACCTCATAAAATTGCAAAGCTTCTGTAAGGCAAAGGACACTGTCAATAGGACAAAATGGCAAAATCTTAAAAAGCTAAAACATCTCCTTTTCTTCTTAATAAAAAGATTTATTTTTAATCTTCTATATTTGTATATGTGCATCTGTGCATATACATGCAGGTGAATTTGGCATCTAAAGACTTCAGATGCCCAGGAACTGCAGCTACAGGCCATTGTGAGCCCCCTGACATGCATCTTGTGAACTGCACTCTATAGGAACATTATGTGCTCTTAGTCAGTGAGCTATGTCTTCAGTTGCTGTTGTCTATTTTTCTAGTAAGAAGGAAGGAAGGAAGGAAGGAAGGAAGGAAGGAAGGAAGGAAGGAAGGAAGGAAAAAAGGAAGGATGGAAGGAAAGAAAGAAGGTAAGAAAGAGAGAGAGGAGGAAGGAAGGAAGAGAGGAGGAAGGAAGGAAGAAAATACTGCATGGCAAGTTTCACATTTTTGAGGAGTTACAATTGACTATAGCTCTCTCTTTTGACATATTTAGATGAAACAGAATAAGTTCTTTCATCGGAATCTGAAAGTCACTTGTTGAAAACCCCACATTGCATACCAATATCTTAACAAATAGCACATCATAAGAAAAGGAATGTACCATTGTAAACATTTGTCTGATCACTTGAATGAGACCAACATCCAAGACAGTAAATGATATTTGCATAGTCCAACTTGCCAAGACTTAATAAATCATGCATTCATCCATCAAATATTGATAGGACATCATCAGTGTGTTAAAGCCCAGACATGAATGGACATAGCAACTTCTCATGAGGAGCTCTGAGTGACAGGCAACTGAAGTACATTACAGACAAATATTTGCATTCCACAGTGGCTGGTGCTGTAGAGGAATATGCAGCAGGTAATGAAGGGAGGTTTCTCCTTGAAAAGGTCAGAGACAACCTCTCCTCTGAAAAGAGGGGAAGCTGTAATTGGGAGTTAAGAGTTGAAGTTGGCAAAAAAAGAAAAAAAAAATTGAATCAAGCCCCATGGTCGAATAGAGAAGGTTCCTGACTTGACCCAGTCATGGTTTTTTTTTCCCCAATTAATTAATTTTTTTACACTCCATATTTTATTCTCCCTCACCCCTGTCCACCCTCCTACTGTTCCACATTCCATACCTCCTCCCCACCCTCCTGTCTCCATGTGGATGTCCCTACCCCTCACCCCACCTGACCTCTAAACTCCCTGGGTCCTCCACTCTCTTGAAGGTTAGGTGCATCATCTCTGAATGAACCAGCAGTCCTCTACTGTATGTGTGTTGGGGGCCTCATATCAGCTGGCATATGCTCCCTGTTTGTTGGTTCAGTGTTTGAGAGATCTTGGGGGTCTAGAGTAATTGAGACAGGATTGCCCTTTTCCTCAGTTTCGTTCAGCCTTCCCTAATTTAACAACAGGGTCAGCAACTTCTGACCATTGGTTGGGTGCAAATATCTGCATCTGACAGTTTCAGCTGCCTGATGGGTCTTCCAAAGCGCAGTCATGCTAGGTCCATTTTTGTGAGTGTTCCACAGCCTCAGTAATAGTGTCAGGCCTTGGGACCTCCCCTTGAGCTGGAACCCACCTTGGGCCTGTCACTGGTCCTTCTTTTCCTCAGGTTCCTCTCCATTTCCATCCCTATAATTCTTTCAGACAGGAACAATTATAGGTCAGAGTTGTGACTGTGGGTTGCCCCCCTCCCTCATTTGGTGCCCTGTCTTCCTGCTGGGTTCTATAAGTTCTCTCTCCCTACTCTAGTCACACGTTTTTATTAAGTGTATAGTGACAGAGGAATATGCATGAGGAGACCGTTGGAAAGTCGTTGAACAGAATGCAGGATGAGATGTAGTGCTTTTAAACATCACTGTTTATTAAGGGATGCTGTGATTAGCCTTTGATATGGGTTACCTGTTTATTCCTCACACGTCCTCTGTGGAAGATGTGCTGTTAGCACAGGAGGGTCAGCTTCTGTGCTGAGAGGAGCCCTACACTTAGATCAATGCTTCACACTCACCATTGTAAAGCCTTAGGCATTCTGAGCAGGGGAGACCTCGTCTTTGTGTACTTGTCCCCATCAATCTCATACAGTCTAGTGTTTCCATTACGTCATCCGGACCTAGAGAGTGAAGGAAGAACATGCTGTAGATCACTTGGCTTTGGAGTAAAGATGGAGCCCCAGGCTTTGTTGATGCCAAAGTGGCTCATTAAGCCTAACTGCTTTATCTCCAGTGTTCAAGGTGAGTGATCAGAAAACAAGAACTACTACAGTTAATCAGAGTCAAAACACAGGCCTGGTGGTGCACACCTATAATCCCACCATGTGGGAGGTAGAGGCAGGAGTTTCAAGAGTTCACAGTTATCTTCTGTTATGTAATGAGTTCAAACAATCTTGGGCTGTGTGGGACTCTAAGGCAGTCAGAGTTAATATACTAAATTAGAAAGAAAAGGAAAAAAGGAGTACAAAAAAGGGAAAATATAGATTTAATGAGTAATTTTGGAATAAATAAAGCCTGGTTATCATGAGCATGATTTTGAAGTATACAGAAGAAATCCAAAATGAATTATTGGTCACTGTAAAGTCTTTTCATAAAGCAAATGTTGCTCTGAACTCAAAATTGTGTCTCAAGGTGAATCTGCTGTCTTTGTTCACAGCAGGAAAACTTGGTGTCCATCTAACTCTGCTTTGGTAATTTGTATAAGGGAAGTAAAGGGCCCCCACTTTGTCCAGGAACCAGGAGCAGATAGAGGGCAAGACACAGCTCCTCATGTGTTAAACTGCATCAAAACTTCTCTAGCCCTCTGACACATTAGTTAAATTCTGCATCTGAGTTGGATTCCAGTGCCTGCCTCAGAAGCACAGCCCATTCAAAGGAAGTCCACTCTCAGCTATCCTCACATTCGTCAGGAACTTAAAAGTTTAGTCATTGAACTAAGAAAAATTTTTTTCATGCCAATTGAAAAGGAGAAAGCAATGATTTTTTTTTTTCCAAAATGCTTGCGAAGTCCACCCAAGTTCACCCTTTTTGGAAAACTAGCAAGTCCATGTTCCATGATATTAAAGAATAACTTCCTAGAACATTCCTGATTCGTTCGTTCTGTTTGAGATAATGCCTTGATGTTATTCCAAAGCACCTGTGGATTTTAGGGGCCAAGTAGAGAGACCGCAAAGAGCATGCCTATTACACAAAGGGCATGTTTTTCTCCTAAGTATATCCATTACATTTTTATAATAAAAGCAGCATAATTGTCTTGTGATTCATTTCTTCAGCTTCCAAAAATATCAGATATACCTAAATGCTGTTTGTGGAAATAAGCACATCTGGAATGAATAAATTACTCCAGTGTTACTGTTAACTACCATATTTGTGCAGAATATTCCCCAAGGGCAGAAGTGTAGTACAGAACCTCTGTTTCCCCTCATGATAGATGGGCAAAGTTTGACCTCATAGAGCCTCTAAAGCCAGGACTGAGATGAGACCAAGCAAGGCTGTTCCAGCAAGGTAAAAGATATTGGTAAATACAAAGCAAAGGTTGAGAGTAAATCAGAAATGCCAGGTGTTTAAATCTGATAGAGTTTGGACTGGACACTAACGAGCGAGCTACTTCAGGGTCATTGTCAGATACTGTATGTTTTTCTGAAGTGACCCAAGATACATAGAGGTGGGGTCTTTTAGCTCAGCAGCTGGCATCAGTTAACAACTGTTGAATATCATGGTGTACATTCAAGAGATATGAGAATTCAAAGTCTATACGACGATAAAACCTTCAGAGGAAAAAGGGCAATTTTTTTTGTCCTAAAGCAATCCTTCTCTACCTTGACTACACATTAGGATCACCTGGGGAGCTTTTAAAACTCCACACACCCAAGCTACATCCCAAAGCAATTAAGACAGTGTCTCAGGGATTGGAATTTAGGCTTTGCTATAACTTTAGGTTGCCCACGGGTGCACTTTACAGCAAGGCGGAAAATGCATGGTTTGGAGTAAGATGTTTACCAAAGTACTTTTGACTTGTTTTAGGTACTTATGTCTCATCCACACACATTCATCATAACTCTCCAATCCAGAGCAGTTGCACTTGTCCTCAAGCTATACTGCATAGGATGTTAAGACACACAGGGAGTTGTGCATCACTGCAAGGATTCAGTGCACATCACCAAAGCCTGGGATCTCTAAGCAAGAGCCCATGTTACCACTCTGAGAAGCACAGGTCAGGGATTGTGCACAGTGAAAAGGAAATTAATTGTGCACAGGTGCATTGTGCATTTTTCAGGGTTCATTTGCATTCAAATATAGGCTTTCGTTCTGTTTTGGATTTCGATTTGTTCTGTTTTTCGAGAGACAGAGTTTCTCCACACTCTCGTGGCTTTCCAGGAATTCTCTCTGTGTAGACTGGGCTAGCCCCAAACTCAGAGATCTATCTGCCTCTGCCTCTCAAATGCTAAGATTAAAGGTGTGCACCACCATTCCCAGCAAAAAATATAGGTTGTCGTTGTAAGGATTTTCTTTTCATTCTTAATTACCCTACTAGTCCTTGCTCCACTTAGCCATGGTTTAGACTAAATGGATTTATTCTTGTTTATATGGAAATAAAATACTGAGGCTGGAAAGATGACTTATTTGGTAAAATGCTTGTCACATAAGCATGAGGACCTGAGTTCAGACTCCTAGCCACCATGGAAAAGCAGAGCACAGTGGTTCACATCTGTAATTGTAGAGTTTGCGAGATAGAGACCTTCATACACATATGAATGTCCCTGAATGAACACACACACACACACACACACACACACACACACAGAGTTTGATGTGGATGCTTAAATGTACCTCACAGACAGATGATAACACCCAAACTGAATGACCTGGGGAGGTCATTTGGTAAGCTGTTGTGAATTACATTTTTCAAACTTGAATAAAGATTCTTCTGCTTATTTAGGTTTCAAAAATTCTCTAAGAAATAAAAGCAATAGTCTCAAGTTTATATTCTTAAAAAAGAAAGGAATAATACATGCCTGTACTGTTTTCCTAATTTTGATTATGAATAATGCTTTTTCCAGAGTTGATTCCTAAATCATCTCTTAAGATTAAAAAGAAAGAAAGAAAGAAAAAAAAAAGCAAAGAAGAAACTTCCAAAATATGCTGCTGTGATAAATCCAGAAGCAAAGCATCACATTTTTTTTGTGGTTTATATTGTTTATATCTAGAAAGAGGGATTGATTCACTATGTCATTGGAGAAATAAGTAAAATGAAATACAGGATAGGAATGTCTCTCTCTCTCTTAGTTCTAAGTCTTATGTTTAATGCTAGTATATGTCCCTGCAGGTGCTGGAGAGGTGGCTCAGTGGTTAAGAGAACCCAGATTCAATTTCCAAGACTCACATGATGGCTCACAACCATCTGAAGCCCCAGTTCCAGGGGATCTCTGCAGAGTTACTGGGCCTCTGCCGGTACCAGGCATGCATGTAGTCCACACGTATACAGCATGCACAATAATATAAATCTTTAAAATACTAAAAATAATACCTCTTTCACACATGTGGTATTTCTCACAGATTTTTTTATGCATATTGTACTCATGTAGACTCATGTTTTTAAGTTTTACAAGTTCTACAAATACAGTACAAGGACACCATAAAAATCACATTTGTTATTTAGCATAACGTATTTGACAGACCTCACTGGCTAGCAATACATCAGTTACATATAAAGCATATGCCACACTTGAGCGCCCATGCAGTCCTTGGATGGGCTCTCTCTACAACTCACTACATCACCAAGCGTCAGTGTAAACAAATACTGAAAGAAAACATAGTTAACCAAGCAAGTTCCCTTATTATTATTCTGATACTTTCCCCTATCCACATTAGCTAAGGTATCCTGGAGATTATAAATATGGACTGTGGCTGAGATGAAGATATTAATTCTGTTCCTGCCTACACGTAACTAAGTTATCACTAACTCCTCTTAAGTGTCTTTCTCCCCACATTTCCAAACCCCCAGTGGAACACCTTCTCATTATGCTAGAAAACTCTAAGGCTCAGGGAGACCAAACAGCTTAGCTGGCTAGTTTTTGGGCAGCCAAGTCAGGCCTAACACAGATCTCCAAATTTAAACCCACCGTACCTTTTCACTTAATGGAACATACCAGAAAAAAAATTGAAGCTGAAATTAGTCTGGTGGGCAAGCTTCAATTTCTTCGTTTTAATTAAGGAAGGTAAATATTTATACATGTGTGTCACATAATATTTATGAACATTAATTGTATCTAGTATATTAAATATATTTAATCTGTTTCACATAGGTATTAAAAATATACCCCATGTAGATGTTATGAAAGATAAAATTATGTGGTAAAGAGTAATTTTACTTTTATCACAATGTTTAAGGTTCCTTTGAGAACATAGTGTAGAGAGTGGAGAGTTATAGTCTAGACTGTAGTTCTATGGGATTTTTGTTGTTAGTTGATTGGTTGCTTTCCAAAGTGCTGGGGGTAGAACCCAAGCCTCAAGCATGCTAAGAATGAACTCCCCTGATCTAACCCCAAGACTCTCAAATCCACAACTATGGGATACCTGTTTGTCAAACTAAACATTTCACAAAGAAAACCCTCAAATAGCAAGATGGAGAAGGGCTGGGAAAAGAAAATTAGGGAAAGTGGGACTAGGGAAATGGCTCAGGGGATAAGAGTTACCTATTACACAGGCATGAAGACTCAGGTTCAAATCACTGGACCTCATATCAAAGGCTAGGTGTGGCCAAGTGTGCGTGTAACTCCAGTGGGTTAGCGTTAGGGTGGAGAGAAGAGGATCTTACTGGGGCTTGATAGCCTGTTGACTAGCTCCCAGTTCAGTGAGAGATGCTACCTTAAGGAAATCAGGCAAGTACCCTAGATCTTCCTCTGGCCTCCATACACATGGATGTATATACCCATACACCTGTGTGTGCATATATCACATATATACCATCCCCTTATTGATTTCTCATGTACATTAAACAAATAAAATAAGCAAAAGATTTGGAGCAAAGAGAAAAGATCAGGGAAAGGAACAAGAGAGGATGTCTCAAAAGCAGTGAGTAAACCCCAGCACTTTACGTGGCTTCTCTAATCCACAGCGCATGCCTCCTACTCCACTGGCAATTGTATTAAAGAAGGCAGTCAAATATTATACAAAACGTTGGACATTACATACGTCTATTTCACTCATTATGCAAAGACATCACTGGTTCTATAGTTAACTCAAGAATGATGTTTAATTAATTTTAGTGGCATGGAAAGAAACTTTTACATTCTAAATGTGGGTTCTAGGCACCAGGAATTCTGAGATACACTTTTCAGGGCCAAACTGACGATAGAAACAGATTCATGAAGAAATAATGCAATCAAAAAATCTTCACCCCCATCTCTTATTTTTCCTAGAATTGCTTACATGGGAGCTTTTATATTTACAGATAAAATTACCTTTCCACTCATTGCAACATTCACTTTAAGTACTAATGGGCTATGACACAAAGGGATAACTTCAATTCTTTCAGTCAGTTGACTGTCATATACATGAGTTTAACATGTCAGCTCCAAATGAAGTTTTTTTGGGTACAACATAAGCCCTTCAACAATGATAAAGAGCATAGCAAATGTTATATGGGTGTAAAAATTTACTACTTAGTGACAGCTGAGATTGTTTAGTGGAAAGAAAATTCAAGCATGTGTGTATCTATTTCCATTTTTTTTCCTTTAAACTTGGCGTGTTAAATCGGTTCATATTTTTATCTCTTGAGAAAATAATGTGTTTGGCTGTTATTTACCAAAACCACATGTACGCCCTTGCATATGCACACACGCTAGTGTTCTGTTTTGTAGTTCTGTTTCACGGCCTGGCTCACGCATCCCATAATTACCCACATTCATGCGCATCTCACGGACTTTGTAATCAAAGACAACACGACTGATGCAGAAACCCCCAAGTGGGGTGTGAGCAAAGGAAGCTTTCTGCAATCCTGGCTGCTTGGATCATCAGTCTGGACTTTGAAGTCTGTACTGGCCACTTGAAATATGTGGCCTCCAAAATTCTGCATTTTTTCCTGTCTCCTGGCAACATCATGTATTTGTACTCTGGCTACCACAGCCCTGTTCACAAAGGTCTGCTGCTGTTTTAGAGTTTAAAACAACAACTGGCCAAGTTATCTGGATATGGACAATCAGAATGACTTGAAGTTCTACCCTTGTCTCTGTTTATATAGGCAGTAACAGGACTGACTACCCTTGAGGTAGCAAAGAGTGCCTTCTCTTCTCAGATAAGAAAGTGTGCATTTTTAATTATAAGAACAGCCCTCCAGGAGTTTTTAACAGTGTAGGCTCCATCTTCCTCAGAATTTAACATGGATGAGTTGGAACTGGGGCCAGGAGAATGGGGTGGGAAGTTGGAAGAGACTTGGAAAGTAGCTAAGGTAAAATATTATGGTTTCCCCAAGGATCTATGCACTTCTGTGCTTCAGCTAAACTCTGACAGTGGCCCTGGTAGACTTCACCTCTATTCACAGAGCATCTCCATGCACAGTTGGTTCAGATCACAGCTTGTACTTCCCTTAATCCTCCACATCTTCTCTCTAGCTGTCTCCCACTCTGAGACAACCTGCAGAAGAGCTAGAAATGATCTGAATTTCAAGAGCTCTTGTCTTTGGTTTTAACTGAGAGCATCTCTCGCTAGCAGTGTTGATATAAAGGGTGCCTTTCTTTCTGCCACAGCGTTCTGATCTTAGCACTGTGAACATACTGCCATGGATCCCTGTGCATTGCATTGTGTGTGTATTGTGGATGTCAGCAGCAGCCTTAGCCTATCCCAGCTAACCGCCAGCAAACTTCCCTGTTATGGCAATCAACAACGATGGTTCTAGACATTGCTCAATGTCTCCTGGGGAGCAAACTCACCCCCAGTGGAGAATCACTCTGTTATACAAAGGAAACTGACATTTATTTGGAAACTCTGATATGGCAGATGTGTGCTAGATGTTTTGTGTAATCTGGCAATCATCCTTTGGTGTCTGACCCCATTTCTGTAGATTAGGAGCCCAGGGGAAGGCAGTGGTAAATCTTTTGTTGCTGCTGCTGTTACTTGATATTTTTGTTGTCTTATTTTCTAATAGTCAACAACGAAAATAAATTATATCCAGAAAATTGGATTTATTCCTAGAGAAAAAGAGATCTTAGTTTCAGTGAATTGATACTCTAATATAGCTGTATATTTTCTGTATCCCCCTAAATTATATATATCTAAATTGAAATTTTGCTAGAAGTATAAAAAGCCAATAATTAGTATTTGGTAGGGATTTATTTTTCTGACTTTAAGGATTTTTGTTATTGTTGATTTGTTGGTTGTTGTTTTGGGTTTTTTGGTTGTTTGGTTGTTTGCTGTTGTTGTTGTTCTCTAACACTGGAAAGGGATCAAATTATCTTGAATTTACTATTCCTACTGGCTTTTGGCATGGTGAACCATCTCTTACCTTGTCTCCATCACTTGCTTGTGTTCAAGTCCCTTAAATGGCCCTTCCCTGCATTTCTATCTCTATGTTCATGTGCCATCATTACTGCTTTTGTTTATGATCTGCCAATGGCCTGCTTTGGCATCCATGGGGTGGGTAAACTGAGGCTGGCAGCTGTTTGGGGTCAGTGCTTAGAGCTGCTGACAGAGGTGGATCCAGATACCTCCAGGAGCTGCTACCAATGGCAGCCAGTGATTAGAGAAGGTACCCAGCCGACTTTTCTCTGAGGGAAGAAAGGTTAATTTACTGGTGCTGGCATTCCCTGTGACCAGCGGAAAAACTATGAACTCTTTTAAGTACTTGAAAAGGAAAGAGAGAAAATTCACACACACACACACACACACACACAGACACACACACACACACACACGACACACACAGAGTGCGTGGATGAAACAAAAGGCAGAGTATAGTAACTTTACACACACAAATACACATGAATACATACTTACACACATGCATACATGTATACAGACCTACAGACAGACATATACACATTCACACATAGAATATTTATAGCAAAGTTCCAGCAAGCAGGCTCCAAGCATTTCATACATACACATAGAAACATACATACATACATACATACATACATACATACATACACACAAATACATAGCATACAATTGGTAGATGGAGCAAACTCCAACACATCCAGATAGGCTTTACATATATACATATATATACATAATTGATGGGTGGAAGGAACAACGGACCAACTCCCACTCACACAAACCTTACACATATACACACATACACATAGTTGATGGATGGAAGGAATAATCTTTCTTTCATAGCTTATATATACCAGCAAATCTTTTAACCAATATAAAATTCTAATGTGATTACATTTTAGTTTTCTTCTAGTGAATGACTATGAAAAAAATCAATGTGTTCCCCAATACCTTTACGAGAAATAATATTATATAATACAGATAAAGAAAACAAATTATTCCCCAAAACCCATGTACATCATAGCTAAGCAATTTGTTATATATTAACAAAGTATACGCATGCAAGGTAGTTTTCTCAGCCAGTTTCTCTTACTGGCAGGGAGCAAATTGAAATTACAAAAAAATAAGTAATTATTTTATTATTTATCTTTACAAGTAATTTTGTAAGGATCTTTTTTAAAAATCACAAATCTAAACTTTTATATAAAAATCAGTCATACGTACCTTAAATCCTCAGAATGCATTGTCTACTCACCAGCAATTCTTATTAAATCATATCAGGAAGCTGAAGACAAAAGTGGGTATTAGAAACCAACCATCACCAGTCCAGCCTCAGTGAGAGTCATGTCAGTCAATGCTGCCATTGTTCTTGTTCCCAGACCATAAAAGGTCCCTTGCTTAACTAATAAGAGTGTGCCTTTCTGAACTTCAAATTGTTCCCTAACATTTTTTTACATCAGAGTCAGTAGTAAAACCATCTCAACCTAGCATTACTAACAATTTCATTTTTCCAAATGTTTTCTAAGGGTGGTGGTCATTGCTGACAGTCTACATCTCTAAGTTCTTCTCTAGGGTGGTGTTTGAGTCATTAATCTGTTCCAGAAGAAGTGCCTTAAAGAAGTCAAGCTTTAATACTGTGAGTGCCAGAAATACTGACCAGTGAGGGG
Source organism: Tokudaia tokunoshimensis (assembly GCA_036184795.1). Taxonomy (NCBI): domain Eukaryota; kingdom Metazoa; phylum Chordata; class Mammalia; order Rodentia; family Muridae; genus Tokudaia; species Tokudaia tokunoshimensis. Next base: position 64,330,154 of record BTHU01000022.1, on the reverse strand, counting down.
CTGGAAGCCCCGTTAGAGTTTTCATATAATTATGTGAGGAGAGCTAACAGAGCAGAACAGCATGAAGTCCTCAGGACATGAGGCTATGGTAGCCTGTGGGCTGCATTCTGTGAGTTTCAAAGCCATTTTGTTGTTCTTCCTGCATGGCCCTCAGCCATGATCTTCCAACCAACTCAATACAATGTCTCTCAAGCTGATCTGAGAGCAAGAAGAGCAATATCTCAGCTAATACATTTAAAAAATAATATTGCTTAGTATTAAAGAATTTTTTACTCTTTTTTATTGAAAAAGGAAGTAAAACATTTTATGATAAATTTGAAGATTTACGTGGGAAATATTTCTGACAAAATTGAAGAAATATATAGAAAAACATGTTAAAATTGACAATTTTCATGGAAAATTAAAGAGTAAAATAGTAGACATAGAAACATTGCTACATTAATTAAAAACCCCATCACAAAAGAACACACATGGTATGCACTCACTGATAAGTTAGTGCAAAAGCTCAAAATAAACAAGTTACAATTCACAGACTACAGGAAGCTCAAGAAGAAGGACTGAAGTAGGGGTGCTTTGGTTCCTCTGAGAAAGGGAGCAAAATACTCACAGGAGCAATAATGGAGACAAAGTGTGGAGCAGAAACTGAAGGAAAGGCCACCCAGAGACTGTCCTCCTTGGGGATTCATCCTATAAACAGTCACCAAACCTCAACACTATTACGGACTACAAGAAGTGCATACTGAAAGGAGCCTGTTATGGTTGTCTCCGGAGGGGCCCTGCCAGAGCCTTACACATACAGAGGCAGATACTAGCAGCCAAACCACTGGACTGAGCATGGGGTCCCCAATGGAGGAGTGGAGGGCGAACTGGAGGAGCTGAAGGGGTTTACAGCCCCATGGGAAGAACAACAATGTAGGCCACTCAGATGCCCCAGAACTCCCAGGGACTAAACCATCAACCAAGGGGTACACATGGTTCCAGCCAAAAATGTGGCAGAGGAATGCCTTGTCGGGCATCAGTGGGAGGAGAGGTCCTTGGTCCTGTGAAGACTCAATAGATGCCCCAATAAAGGGAAATCGAGGTGGGGAGAAGTGGGAGTGGGTTGGGTGGAGGGGCATATACTTGGAGGCAGGGAATAGGAAGAGGGGTTGGGGTTTTCAGGGAGGGGAGAAACCAGAAAGATTTTAGCATTTGAAATGTAAATGAATATTATATTCAATAAAAAACATTTTATGTTATAATTATAACATAAATTATAACATTTTATGTTATAATTGAAGATTTACATGGAAAACATTTCTGCTAAAATTGTAGAAAAATATAGTATAACATGTTAAAATTGAAGATTATCATGGAAAACTACAGATAAGATGGTAGGCATAAAATATTTCTAAGTTGATTGAAAGTGGAATTATAAACATTTTCTGATAAAACTGAAGATCTACAAGGAAAATATTTCTGTAAAATTCAAGAAATATACAGAAAAACACATTAAAATTGACTACTGCATGGAAACTTATACAGATAAAATGGTAGGCATAAAAATTTTTCTAAGTTGATTGAAAGTGGAATTATAAATATTTTCTGATAAAATTGAAGATTTACAAGGAAAATATTTCTGATAAAAATTGAAGAAATATATAGAAAAACATGTTAAAATTGAAGATTTTCATGGAAAATAATACAGATAAAATGGTAGGTATAAAATCATTACTTAATTAATTGAAAGAGGAATAACAAACATTTTCTTATAAAATTGAAGATTTACATGAAAAATATTTCTGTTAGTCTATGTCTATTTTGGGGGGAATTGAGTCCATTGATGTTAAGAGTTATTAAGGAATAGTAATTATTGCTTCCTGTTATTTTTTATGTTATTTTTATGTTTATGTGGTTACTTTCTTTTGGGTTTGTTGGAAGATTACATTCTTGCTTTTTCTAGGGTGTAGTTTCCCTCCTTGTGTTGGTGTTTTCCATCTATTATCCATTGTAGGGCTGGATTTGTGAAAAGATATTGTGTAAATTTGGTTTTATCATGGAATATCTTGATTTCTCCATCTATGGTGATTGAAAGTTTTATTGGGTATAGTAGTCTGGGCTGGCATTTGTGTTCTCTTAGGGTCTGTATGAGATCTGCCCAGGATCTTCTAGCTTTCATCGTCTCAGGTGAGAAGTCTGGTTTAATTCTGATAGGTCTGCCTTTATAAGTTACTTGACCTTTTTCCCTTACTGCTGTTAATATTCTTTCTTTGTTTAGTGCATTTGGTGTTTTGATTATTATGTGCCAGGAGGACTTTCTGTTCTGGTTCAGTATGTTTGGAGTTCTGTAGGCTTCTTGTATGTTCATGGGCATCTCTTTCTTTAGGTTAGGGAAGTTTTCTTCTATAATTTTGTTGAAGATATTTACTGGCCCTGTAAATAGGAAATCTTCGCTCTCTTCTATACCTATAATCCTTAGGTTTGGTCTTCTCATTGTGTCCTGGATTTCCTGGATGTTTTGGCTCAGGAGCTTTTTGCATTTTGCATTTTCTTTTACTGTTGAGTCAATGTTTTCTATGGTATCTTCAGCCCCTGAGATTCTTTCTTCTATCTCTTGTATTCTGTTGTTGATGCTTACATCTATGACTCCTGAATTCTTTCCAAGGTTTTCTATCTCCAGAAATGTCTCACTTTGTGATTTCTTTATTGTTCCTAGTTCCATTTTTAGATCCTGGATGCTTTTGTTCAGTTCCTTCACTTGTTTGTTTGTATTTTCCTGTAATTCTTTAAGAGATTTTTCTGTTTACTCTTTAAGGGCTTCTATCTGTTGACTCATGTTCTCCTGTATTTCTTTAAGGGATTTTTGTGTTTCTTCTTTAAGGATTTTACCTGTTGACCCATGTTCTCCTGTATTTCTTTAAGGGAGATATTTATGTCCTTCTTGAAGTCGTCTATCAGCATCATGTGATGAGATTTTTAATCCAACTCTTGCTTTTTTGGTGTGTTGGGGTATTTGGGACCTGCTGTGGTGGGAGAACTGGGTTCTGATGTTGCTAGCTACCCTTGGTTTCTGTTGGTAGTGTTCTTGTGCTTACTTTTTGCCATCTGGTTATCTCTGGTGTTAGTTGTTCTTGCTGTCTCTGCCTGGAGCTTGTCCATCCTATGGGTCTGTAAGCCTGTGTCCATACTCCTGGGAGACCAACTCTCTTCTGACAGGGTCTGTGCACAGAAGGCTGTGGAGGCACCTGGCTCCCTGGTGCAAATGGCGGCTGGAAGGGAAGACTCCTGTCCCAGCAGATCACTGATCATATGCCCTGTGCTTTCCTAGCTGTTCCCTTCCAGAGAGAAGGTGGAGATCTCACCTCTGTGCTCAGAAGTGAAAGTACTGTTGGGAGATCACTCTCTCTTGGCAGGCTGTGCACAGAAGACTGTAGAGCCACCTGGCTCCCTGGTGCAAATGTATTAAAGAATTTTTGCAAGCTTGCAAAAGCATTAAATTTCATGTTTCATGGGGAATTTTCACCCTCCTCCTTATGAAACCATGGATGTTTTTGGTATCTAAGCCATTATTAGTTATTAATATTTGCCCATTGTTTGTATATTTTAGAAGCATTATAAATCAAGGTGGGCTGGGCTAACAGTCCTATATGTCAGTGTCCAAAAGAAAGACATTGTGTTTCATCTTCAGGTATAAAATATTTCCAAAATTTTATGATATTTCTTTCTTTAAAACAAAATTTATAGCATGTGGGGTTTTTGTTTTTTAAAATAATTATTGCTCTGCAGACCAGGATGGCCTTCAATTTGTGAGCCTCCTACCTCCTCCTCAGGTGTACTGTAATTATGGCAATTTGTCAAGATCCTTGGCTTATGAAGACACTTTGGTGTTTGTTGACTGGTTGGTTGGTTGGCCGGTTGATTGGTTGGCTGGATGGTTGATTGGTTGACTGGTTTGTTGGCTGGCCTGTTGGTTGGTTGGTTGGTTTGTTGGTTGGTTAGTATACTGACTGAGTGGCTGGTTTGTTAGCTGGCTGGTTTGTTGGATGGATGAATGGATGGATGGATGGATGGATGGATGGATGGATGGATGGATGGATGGATGGATGGATTGATGGCTCACTGGCTGGCTGGCTGGCTGGCTGGCTGACTGACTGGCTGGTTAGCTGGTTAGTTGGTTGGTTGGCTGGTTGGTTGGTTGGTTAAGTGGCTGGCTGGCTGCTTGCTTGCTTGCTTGCTTGGTTAGCTGGCTGGCTGGCTGGCTGGCTGGATGGATGGATGGATGGATGGATAGATGGATGGATGGATGGATGGTTGGCTGGCTAGCTGAATGGATGGTTGGCTGGCTGGCAGGCTGGTGGGTTGGTTGTTTTGTTAGTTGGCTGCTGGGTTGGTTGTGTTTTTTTTTTCCCTTGAGGGAACCAGCAGAATAATCAAGATATTTTGAAAGATTTTTCAGAGAAATATTAGTCTTGTACTCATCAAAAGAATGAATGCTTGGTTAAGACCATTATATTTGAAGTGCTAATACACTATAGGCCTATAAAGCCATAATTTTGAGGGTTTTTTTTTCATAAAACCAATACATTTGCATTCTGCTAGCCAGACCCATCCTGTTCTGCAAAATCATTTGCATTTCTTTAGGATTTCTATAGTTTACTGTCTGCTTCCACGGAAACACAAATTATCCTCTCAGAGGGAAAATATCTTAAAACTGAGCAAAGCCTATATGAACTCACAGAGATTGAAGCAGCAAGCACAGGGTCTACATGCACCAAGTCATATACATATACACATACACATCCATATACATATACAAACACACATACATATACACATACATATATATACATATATACATATATATACATGCTATATATATATATGTATATATAATATATATATATTAGTTTAATACTTTTATGGGATTCCTGAATGTGAAATAAGTAAGTAGGTCTCTGAATCTAATGCCTTCTCTTGAGGCTCTCTTATTTTGCTATTGGCTTGTCTTGTCCAACTTCAAAATGATAGATTTTTTTTTGTTTATTTTTTCATTTGTTTGTCTTCTGATACTTTATTTTTGTCATGTTTTGCTCTTATCTTAGAAACCTGTTATTTTCTTTTTTAAAAAATTTATTTATTTAGTGTATCTGAGTGAGCTACATCATACACCTGCATGCCAGAAGAAGGCATCAGATCCCATTATAGATGGCTATGAGCCACATGGTGGCTGGGAATTGAACTCAGGACCTCTGGAAGAGCAGGCAGGCAGTGCTCTTAACCGCTGAGCCATCTCTCCAGCCTGCCTATTCCTTTCTGATGAGAGACAGAAAGGGAGTAAATCTGGATTGGAGAGGAGATGAAGAAGAACTGGGAGAAGTAGAGAGAGAGTAAACTATACTCAAATTATATTGTATGAGAAAAGAAACTTTTTTTAATTATTATTTATTTTATTTTATTTTTTTAATTTACATTCCAAATCACTTCCCCTTTCCCGTTTCCTCCCTCCCCGAAAGTCCCATAAGCCCCCTTCCCTCCCTCTTTTCTCCATTCAACCCCCTCTCGTTACTCTGTCCTGGCATTCCCCTACATCCAGTCTTTCCAGGACCAGGGGTCTCTCCTTCCATCTTTTTAGAAATCTATTGATATGCGGATTGTGTCTAGGGTATTCCGAGATTCTGGGTCAATATCCCCTTATCAGTGACTGCATACCATGTGTGTTCTTTTGTGATTGGGTTACCTCACTAAGGATGATATTTTCAAGATCTGACCATTTGCCTAGGGATTTCGTGAATTCATTGTTTTTAATTGCAGATTAGTATTCCATTGTGTAGATATACCACATCTTCTGAATCCATTCCTCCGTTGAGGTACATCTGGGTTCTTTGCAGCTTCTGGCTATTATAAATAAGGCTGCTATGAACATAGTGGAGCATGTGTCCTTATTGCATGCAGGTAAAGTCTCTGGGTATATGCCCAGGAGTGGTATAGCCGGATCCTCCGGGAGTGTCATGCCCAGTTTTCTGAGGAACCGCCAGACTGCTTTCCAGAGTGGTTGTACCAGCCTGCAATTCCACCAGCAGTGGAGGAGTGTTCCTCTTTCTCCACATCCTCGCCAACAACTGCTGTCTCCTGTGATTTTGATCTTAGCCATCCTGACTGGTGTGAGATGGAATCTCAGGGTTGTTTTGATTTGCATTTCCCTAATGACTAAGGATGATGAACATCTCTTTAGGTGCTTCTCAGCCATTAGATATTCTTCAGGTGAGAACTCTTTGTGTAGCTCTGTACCCCATTTTTTAATAGGGTTACTTGCCTCTCTGGAGTTTAACTTCTTGAGTTCTTTGTATATATTGGATATTAGCCCTCTGTTGGATGTAAGGTTGGTAAAGATCATTTCCCAGTTAGTTGGTTGCCGCTTTGTCTTTTTGACAGTGTCTTTTGCCTTGCAAAAACTTTGTAATTTAATGAGGTCCCATTTGTCTATTCTTGATCTTAGAGCATAAGCTATTAGAGTTCTGTTCAGGAAATTCTCCCCTGTGCCCATATGTTCAAGGTTCTTCCCTAGTTTCCCTTCTATTAGTTTCAGTGTGTCTGGTTTTATGTGGAGATCTTTGATCCACTTAGAATTGAGCTTAGTGCAAGGAGATAAGGATGGGTCAATTTGCATTCTTCTGCATGTTGACCTCCAGCTGAGCCAGCACCATTTGTTGAAAAGGCTATCTTTTTTCCACTGGATGGTTTTAGCTCCTTTGTCAAAGATCAAGTGACCATAGGAGTGTGGATTCATTTCTGGGTCTTCAATTCTGTTCCATTGATCTACATGCCTGTTACTGTACCAATACCATGCAGTTTTTAACACTATTGCTCTGTAGTACAGCTTGAGGTCCGGGATACTGATTCCCCCAGAGGTTCTTTTACTCTTGAGAATAGTTTTTTTAATAAAAGGAGAAAGATCATATATCTATATCTATCTATCTATCTATCTATCTATCTATCTATCTATCTATCTATCTATCATCTGTCCATATGGATATTAAATAAAGGTTTAGGACTGGAGTACAGCTCAGTGATAGAACCCTTATGTAGCATATGTGAAGCCATGTGTTCCACCCATCACTACAAGAATAAAACTGAACAATTTCTCTAGAAAATTATCCTTGACTGCCTGTTTGACACTTGACACTAGGAGGAAAATAAATTGTTTTTGAGGTTGAAATAGTAATACAAATTCATTGTAGAATGTCTTGAAAAGTACTAAATTTATAAAAAGGAAAGAAGTCCTCCACAAACCACAATGACAGTTAATATTCATAATTCCTTACAAGCTTTTTACTAAAATTTTAAAAGTGAAATTTTTACTGTAAAGGAAGAAATTATGTGTTTTGTTTCCTCTTACGATCATATTTATACACATTATCTAACTAAAATGTTAAATGACACACATATGTATATATATGTATATATGTATGTGTATGTGTATATGTATATGTATGTGTGTATATGTATATGTATGTGTATGTGTATATGTATATGACTTGGTGCATGTAGATACCTGTGTTGCAGATTTGGAGACAGAAGTTTCAGAAAGGACAGACTACTTAAAAAGTTTCAGGACAGACTGGTAAACCCAGCAAGACCCTTCCTCAGAGAGGGGGTTGGGCGGGGACAGAAGAGAGAAGAAAGGAAGATTAAAGAGGGAGAGAGGAAGGAAAAAGAACTCTCATGTTGTCACAAATATTTAGTGTTCTGGCCATTTATATGCCATGAATCTTTTAACAATGTTTCCTAATTTTCTACCATTTACTATATTAAATATTTTAGAATACAAAGTATAGATACTAATATGTTATTCAGTCCTATAATTATGCCTAATTAAGAAACAATATAATTTGCCCTCCTTACCCCCAAATATATTCCTCTAGAAAGATAATTACTATCCTATTGTTCTGTGACAAAACATTTCCTGTAGAGACCCAACACTTCTACTGACCCTGTCTCGAAAGCCCACCACAAACCAAATCTGGACACCATCAAAATCTAACTTGGTGAACCAATGAGTTTAACTGAGGTTACTTACAAGAGAAGAAATGACTCAAAGACAGCTGCCTAACTAAGGCCACCCCTGCATAGGTAGCAGCTCATAAAAACTGGGAAATGGAACACACTGTGCAGTCTGCAAGCAGCTCACATGTTGGAGAGTGTTCCTTCCAAGTGACTCTGGTCTAAACTTTGACAGGTAGGTCAGCTGGTTATAACTTTTTCGGAGCAGTTGGTCTGGTCTCAGAGTCCTCTTCTTTACAATTTGGCTTTATCTGGGAGTGACTCTGAGAAGCTTTATTGCTTACTCTGGAAGGGAGGGTCCTAATGAATCTCTTCAGATTAAGGGACTTCCGGAAGTTATTTAGTTGTTTTTTCCTTGCTTAAAGAGCTCCCCTGCAGGATGGAATCTCTCAATTTGGAAGGAAAAAACTATTATACAACACCTGAATTTTCTTTTCATATTTATCTTCATATATACATAAATTAAGTTGTTATTAGTTATTTGAGAGTTCCATACAGGCATTTATTGATAATGATGTTTGTCTCTTTCTCCCAATTCTTCTCCAATTCATTTCCTTTCTCCACCCATTCATGTTGTATCTTTTTTTATAAACCTTCAAGAACAGTTTTTTTCCACACTTCTAGTTTATTATTTTTATATACTTCACTACATCTTAAACCCTTTTCTCTCATTTCCTTTCTGCTTTGTCTTCTGCACCAATACTCTTGGATATGTGATCTTCTACTGGAGAGTGGTCAATTTCCAAAGGACCACATTCTTAGATCTTTCTCTCTCCCTCTCCCTCTCCTTCTCTCTCTCTCTCTCTCTCTCTCTCTCTCTCTCTCTCTCTCTCTCTCTCTCTCTCTCTCTCTCTCTCCGCCCCCCCTTCTCAGCAGCCAAAATTTGTCAGTGATACCATAGCTTTGGGTTGGATTCCGTACCCATCTCCTCTCTCCTTGCTATGATTTGATCTGACTTGGCCTTGTACAGGTTTTTTATGTGCTGTCACAACCACTGCGCATTGTTTTTCATTTTTCTTTTTTAGTCACCTTCATGAAGTACATACTAGTTTTTGCATACTTGGAAATTTTATACCAAAGTTTTAAAAAGATTGAGAGGCTGTAAAGGAGGCTCCAAAGAACATTTTTTTGCTTTTACAGTGCAAAGAGTTTGATTCCAAGAACTCATATGGTAACTCACAATCATCTTTGACTCCAGTTCCAGAAGATCCAGGGCCCTCCTCTGACCTCCAAGGGACACATGTGGTGCATATATATATATATATATATATATATATATATATATATATATATATTTGCATATATATATATGCAAAATACTCATATATATACATATATGATACTCATATATATGATATATATGATGAATAAATCTAAAATAAATTAAAACCTTTGAGAAAGGTTAGGGTCTAGATGGGTGACAGAGACTTTCTTAGCATGTATAAGGTTCTAGATTTGACCCTTAGCACTAAAAACAAATTAAGATATGCAGCATGTTTTGATGTACATCCACCCAGTGAGACAAAAGTGGACCTTCATTTTTCAACAGTTAGAGAAATCAGTTAAAAATGGACTTCAGCACTCACCATTTAACCTGAAACCAGAAAGCTGGAAGAAAGCTGGGGAAATGAGTTTTCTGATACGGGTGGAGGTGATGATTGTTTTGAATCTCACACCAAAAATTTAGCAGAGTAGAATGCAAGAGTCAGCAAGAGAGACTACACCAAGAAAAGAAAACTATTCTCAGCAAACAAAACAGTAACCAACATAAAAAGAGCCTGGGGGGACATACTACAAACCATATAGTTGATAAAAGATTAACATCCAAGATATGCTAAAAAAAAATCACAGCTCAAAAAAAAAAAACAGCTCAATTAAGAAATAGACATTTTATGCCTACCATCTTATCTGTATAATTTTTCATGAAATAGTCAGTTTTAACGTGTTTTTCTATATATTTCTTGAGTTTTATCAGAAATATTTTTCTTGCAGATTTTCAATTTTATCAGAAAATGTTTATAATTCCACTTTCAATCAACTTAGGAATATTTTTATGCCTACCATTTTATCTGTATAATTTTTCCATGAAATAGTCAATCTTAACGTGTTTTTCTATATATTTCTTCAATTTTATCAGAGATATTTCCCATGTATATTTACATAATGGAATACTACTCAGCAATTAAAAACAACGAATTCATGAAATTCTTAGGCAAATGGGGAACAGGGAGAGGGAAGAGGACTTATGGGACTTTCGGGCAGGGGGGAACCGGGAAAGGGGAAATCATTTGGAATGTAAATAAAGAATATAGAAAATAATAATAATAATGAAAACACCAGCAGGTGATGCTTAATACTCTTGGGACTGAGAAACACTGCTTTAATTTTGTGTTATTTAATTTTTATTTAAAAATTAAGCAAATGAGATATATCAAAAAAAGAAAGAAAGAAATAGGCAAAACCTATGAATAGATACTACAAAGACATAAAAATGCCTAATGGGTGTTGTAGGGATTGGTATCTGCTCAGGATACCTCAAGACCACATTCTCAGCACAAAGGAGATTTATTTACCCAAGAGAGACAAAGAGCAGGGACTAAGAAACAAAAACAGGAGATAAAGGATGAGGGAGACTCTGAAGTGACAAGGGAGAAAGGAAAGGGGTATTTGTCCTGGAGGAGACACAAAGGACTGTCTCTAGATAGAGGATACAGACATAGCTCATGGGAAAATGGCAGTTTATAAAGGTAAAAGGAGAAACCCTGTGTTAGGATGAGGTGTTTAATTTTAATCTGACATGTTAATAAGGTGAGCCAAAAGGGTCTTTGATTGCTAGACTTCAATACTTTGGTAGCTGGACCTTGGTTCTCAGCCTCAGGAGGAGGAAGTGGCCAACAAAGAAATGGACCTTGGTGGCTAGCTTTAGGCATCTAATCTCATGGTTTTTTAGCAAGGCAGAGAGAATAGGAGAGAAAGGCAAAGTCCTTCCAGAACCATGTTTAACACACTCAGTCTGACTAGAGTTCCTGTTGGTGCTAGAAAAGGTATTGAACATCATTTATCAGAGAAATAGCTGTCAAAATATAATGAGAAAGCACCTCATACTTGTGAGCTTAGTGGCTTCTAAGAGGCAACATGAGTTGATTATAGAGAAGAGGACATGGCTGTACACATGGGTCATGAGTTGGCTATAGAGAAAAGGGCATAGCTATACACATGGCTTACTAGGCTTGTGCTGCTCTGTGACTTTGTGTATTGGGGTCCAGGCATTGCCCCACAAACCACATGTACACTGAACTCAGTCAGACAGGGATAGTTTATTGATCATTCACCCTAGGACTGACCGATCAGGGACACAGTCTAGATTCAACAACTAAACTGTGACTCCAATCCCACAGAGCTTATAAGCCTGAAACCCACAAATATCTGTGCCAATTTATTTTACCAATCAGGAATTAGGGATAAGGGACTTCCTTAGAAACATGTCTTTGTAATACACTTATCCTGTCCTCATTGGTTGAATTATTCAATTGTGGCAGGTGATTTAACTTGCATTCATGTCCCAACTTGCCAACTAGGTACTAACTTGGGTACCAGGATGTCAGGTACCCATGTACATGTCTCTTTCTGCCAAGTAGGGTGTCAATTTTCAGGGAGAATTTGGGTCCAATCTTATTTTGGCTATCTATACAAAGAAGTTCTAAATGACCTCTATTGTGATTGGTTTCCAAGAATACCAAAGCATAGAATATAACAGACTTTGGGCTAATGGTTTATTCAGGCATGAAGAAGATCCCAGTAACAGTACATGAGAAAGTTTCCTTGTAACAGTAGTAGCAGCATTTGAGAAAGTTTCCTTGTAACAGCACAAAATGCCTGGCTAGATAGGCAACAGTTGCCCAACCTTTAACATGTACTTAACTTCTAGAATCTAGGTCATTTGCTTTCACTACAAAATAGTGGGTCACAATTTGTTCGCTTATTTTTCTATTTATGTCATTTCTAGTTTTTGATAAAAAGCCCACTGCAGTCTTGAAGATTGTGCCTAACTGTCTACTTGGTAATGTGTAGTGTTGACTCTGAGTATGTAGTGTCAAATTTCAGTATCCTAGGTGATTGGCACCTAGAGCCTCCTATATACCAAAACCCATGGATACTGAAGTCCTTTGTGTAAAACATCTTTGTGTTGCCTATAAAGTGTGCATATCCTGTACAGCACCTGTAGATTGCTGATAACACTCAACCCATTATAATGATGTTAATAGTATGATGACTCATTTAGGGAACTTACTATAAATAATAGGGAACAATTAGCGACTTATTGCAAATTCTTATTAAATTTTTATCTAAAATATACCTGTTCAGTACAGATGCAATATTCTTCAAATGTTTAGTTGATTCCATAGTTGCAGAACCGACAGACAGGAGTATCTGGCTACTGAATAGTGTGAATGTAGAGTCCAAGGTATGAGCCCCTACACCTACATCAGGTCGCCTCTTAGACTGCAGCTTTAAAGCCACCTCACCCTCCTAAGTTCTGGAAGTCACTGGACTGTTCTTCATTTCAAGGATTTTATATAAATGGAGTGGCACAGTACAGAGCTAGGTCCCAGGGGACCGATGGACCTGTCACCTATAGTTGTTGTCAGGGGTTGTCTAGTTTCTCTGGAGCATCCATATGAAATACTGAGAGCTTTGTGAGTCACACACCACCCTGTCACGACTCTATTCTTCTGTAAGGCTGAAACATCCACGAGGACATGTTAAAAGAAAAAAAGGGGTGGCCATGTCTTCATAAATCTTTATTAGTGAATTTAAATAGAAACTTCATAATTTTCATTTTGTGTCACAAAATGCTCTTCTGGTTTGGATTTTTTTTTTGACAAGTGTGAAACATCTAATCCAGTGACCCAAATCTATAATCCTAGCTATTTGGGAGGCTGAGATAAAGCCAACCTGAGCTACAGAGCAAATAAATGGCTAGCCTGAGCAATTTAGTGAGACCCTGTCATTAAATTCGAAATTGAAGCTTCTAGAAGATATATCTTTAGCTTGTAGGTTAGCAATTGCCTCTGTCATTCTCTGCCTTACTCTCTGTCCTGGGTTTTCTCAGGGGAGCTAAGAGGGCAGCTGACAAAGTCACAGAGATTTGCTTGTCTACACCTCTCCCAGCAACTCTGCTGGAATTACAGGCATGCAGCCACACTGGCTAACTTTCACGTGGGACTAGAGATTTGAACTCAGACCTTCCCACTGCAGCCAGACTCTCCCCCATTGAGCCACCTGTTTTATATTTCCTAGATAGTAACGCTTTGTAATATGCAGTGTACTGATGACCTCAGGGCACAGCAGCAAGTGCTTCCCTTTTGTAAAGAGTGTGTGACTTCTTGCTTGGTTCGTTGCTTTTTCCTGTTGCTGGAGTTTGAGATGTCTGCTTTTGTAACCCAGGCTTCCACTGCATAACCCAGGCTTGCTTTAAGCTCACAGGCCTCCTTCAGTCTCTGAGTCCTGGGACTTTAGGCCACCACACCTAGACTGAAAAGTGTCTTTGGAAGAAAAGTCTTCGATCTTAGAGAAAATCAATTTAACCAAGCAATATTTGACTGTAAACATAATTATGAGCTCGGAGAACTTGGAAGACAACAGAGAGAGAGAGAGAAAAAAAACAACCTACTCTCATGAATTAAAAAAAAAAGTCTTTCTTCATTGGGTAAGAGAAGAATGTTTTCACTTTTCTCCAAGACTTTTCAGGACAGTAGTTGAATGCTAACATATCCGGTTGTGTAATCTATTGTTCTATACGCAGAAAGTAGCTTTAAAAGCTGTGTTGTGGCCAGTGCTGCCTGAAGGCATGCATCTGATATTAATGAAGTGTTACTTTGCTTTGACAAGTTTACAGGCGTCTCTCTTCTGAGCCAGCTGACGTAATTCAAAGTAGGGAAAGACCCTCCCACTTGGCCCTTGCTAACTGACTGTGATGGGCTTCTCTGTCTTGCTTGAAGTGGTCCCGAAATCAGAGAAAGCTCTTGACATCTGAAGTACGTTAGAAAATCATGAAGTCATACTGACTAAGATTACACATCTCAAACTTCAGGGAAAACTGGAGCCTGTGGTATGCTCCTGATCGGCACCGAGAGGCAAAGCCACCTTTAGCTGGTACCTGGTCCTTGCGCCTGTAAAGGACTAATTCTCCAGCATTCTGTACACTGTTGGAACTGATCTGGCATGCTTGACAGGGAGTTGGTGTCTTCTCAGACTCAATCCAGTATTCCTGGGGTAAGCAGGCAGGAAGGGGTAGGGGAGGGGGGGCACTGTCCTAATGTACTGTGTGCTTTGGAGAGAAACTGCAATGTTTTAATGAGCCCAAGTTACAGTTGTGCTAGTTGCTTTGCTGTGTTAAAAAAAAATATTGCCATTGCTGGAAATATCATATGCATTGTGTTTGTTTGAATACTGAGGTGCGTTAAACCATTAAAAGAGTAACTCTAGTTTTAAACTTAATCTTGCTGAGATTCCATTAGTAGCTAGAGGAGGGAGCTGGGGTCAAAGGACTTGATGGGGAGACAAATGCTTTTCTGGCTAGGAGTAGACACTTGTTGCAGATTACTCTGACAACTTGGATGCTCTGCGTTTGGCTTCTTTCTTTCTTTTTGGGAAATTTCTTTATAAATCAGGGTACTTTGACTTCAGGTGTTACAAATTAAGACTGTATTGCAGTTTATTGGGTTTTTTTTTCTAATTTATGAATTCCAGACAGGGGAGTCTAATGTTTAAAATACTTTAAAAAAATACAGAACTTTACCATGCAAAGACTGGTAGCATCTTCAGGTTCAGAGTTATTACAGAAAACATAATATATTATGAATGGCATTTAAAGAATGTTTTATAATATAATTTTATAATAATCATCGAGTTATTATTATACAGCAACTGCGTTGTCTAAGATTAGGAATAATGATATCTGTTTTTAAGGAGAAATTTCAAGCAAATCACATTACTTACGTTATTATTTTCCATTTTCTGAGAAAGCTTTAGGAAAAAGAACATCACCAACAATTAAATTAGAGCTCACATTATTAGTCTGAAGTTACAAGTATGATTAGCAGGATGCACAAATATTTTATAATCCATTAAATACAGATTGCCTGAAAGTTCTCTCTGGATTTCCTGGTTGCTTCAACCTACAGTGCTCTTAGTTTAAGAGGGGAAAATACAAGCTAAGAAATAGCTGTGTGCTGTTCATTCGTTCTGGATGCTATTATATAAGATTATTAGCACAACCAGTAAACCTGAGGGCACTTGGCTTAATGCCATGTGCTTCATGACTATGGCTTAATTATATTTGACTTGTGACTGGATTTCACTTATGTTTTCTAAAGATACAGAACTTTCTTCTTCTGTTGGTGCACATTCAGTTTTGTTTGCTTGCAGGCTGTGTATGTAGCTCAGTGGTAGAGACCTTGCTTAGGGTGTACCAATGCACTGGGTTTGGTCCCCAAGGCTGAAAGTAAAATTGTCTATAGTTGTAGTTCCATTTCTTAAGTCTCTATTGTGGCTGATAATTTGTTTGATGATCACAAAGGATTTCTGGATGCTAGAAACCTGGTATATTGGCCACATTTTAAAATGCTGTGTGTGATAGAGAAATGAGTCAACCTGTTTAGTTGTTCCTGTTTTCAATGACATCTGGAATAATCATTTCTGGTAAGCTTGCTGGATTTCAAAGAATATCATCAGAAGTGAAATAGCTGCTTCATTTTTTTTTCCTTCAGAGATAATTAGGAACATCTACAACTTACAATCTGAATTCTAAGTGCATTCAACCAATGAATTTGAGTTATTTCAGCAAAGAAATTGTGGACAATAATGCCAGAGGTATTTAACAGTAGTAGTAATCTCTGTGACTCTAAATGAGTAGTTTATCTTATGTTAATTTCATTCCTGTCTTGAAGGGCTGAGGAATTTGCCCAAGATTTGTTCTTTTAAACTTCTTTCCCAAGTCCAGGCCTGGATAGTTCTCATTATAGGGTTTTGTTGTTGTTTGGTAGGTTTGGGATTGGGGGACCATCTTTCTATGTAGTTCAGTCTAGCCTAAAACTCATGATCCTCAGGCTTCAGCCTCCCAAGTACTGGGATAATGGGCAAGCACCAGCAAACCTCACTGGCTTATTTTTGAGGCAGGGTTTCACTGTTTTATCTACCTTGTCCTTAAATGCACAATACCCCTGCCTCAGAAGCCTGAGTACCTGGAACGACAGGTCTAGGTCTAATTTTGTTCTTACTTAGTTTGTGCCTATGCTTGAATAAGATTCATAAATGAATGGATTTTTTGAATAATTAAAGTTTAAAGTGATACTTCATCAAAGTTGTCTTCTGTGTAACACTGTGAATCTAGCTGTCCTCAGCTTTCTCCAATGATGATAGAAAACTTTCTCTCAAGATTAAGTAGTCATGCAGAGAATTTTTCATAGATATGTTGACATGTATGTCATTATACATATGTGTATTATGTATTAAATAATATAAATACATTATATATTTATAAATAATATATTATAAATATATATTAAAGAATAGCTTTGGAGACTGTCAAATAAACTACATGGTCTTTATTTTTGCTTTCATCTATGTATGATTTCATATTATATCTGTTTTTACTGAAGTTATTTCAAATCCCAACTTCATAAAAACATGTTTGAGAAATCATTTAAATGTCATTGCCCATTGAAATGAAATGGGTAAAGCTGTGCATTTTGCACACTTTTCAGCACAAAAGACAAACAAATGTATGTATCTGCCTCAGGCTCAGTACACCTGTTGCTTCTCTGGGATTGCTGGCTCATGAGTTGCTTGACCATGATGTAGTTGGTGGCTGGAATTTTGTTCCATTATTGTTAGACCAAGAATGTTACTTCTTGTGTGTCTTTGTACACTCTCCTCCACATTACAATGACCTCTGGCGAGTACAAGCCTTTCTGACTCACTTTAAATAGTAATCAACCAAAGTGTTTCCACGACTCCTGCAACAAGTATGTAGATCTTGTCAGACGTGACATTGAACTCTATACATTCCCCTTACTGCATGGGAGGTGTGGCAAGTATTGGGTTGTTGTTTTTTGACATCTGGAAAATTAAGAATAATCATATTCATTTTCAAAAGAACTTAAAGCTAAGCAGAGTGCATATAGACGCTGATTGTATGTAGTACAGCTTGAGGTCAACTCAAAAAAATGTTTTTGAGACAACGTTTTGAGAGATCATTTAGCCTGGAGTAAATTATCAGTTCAATTAGACTGGCTAGACAATGAGCTTCAAGGATCAATCTTTCTCTACCTTCCCAACCCCAGAGCCCAGGTACAGGCACACATCACCACCTCTGATCTGTTGTGTCAGTGCTAGGGATCTAAACTCAGGTCTTATACTTATGTAGCAAGAACCTAATCAAATGAGCCACTTCTCTAGACAGATTATTGGATTTCAGACTGTGTACTTTTGACCCCATTGAATAATTTCTATGGACTAAAATCTCAGATGTGGAAATATTTGCATTAAAAGGTAGGTGTGTAAACATTCTTATTCTCTATAGTTGCGCCTTTGATAATTTTTTCTGAAACTATTTGTTTGACAATTCTAAGATTACAATATGCTGGCCAGACACAGAGATTCAGGAGTCTGAGGCAGAGGATCATAAAAGCAGCAGGGTGATGTGGTACGGCCCCATTTAAGAAAGTAAAATCAGCCAACCGCATGTTCTTTATTGAAAAAGGAAGTAAAAACATTTTATGATAAAATTGAAGATTTACGTGGAAAACATTTCTGGTAAAATAGAAGAGATATATAGAAGAAAACACATTAAAATTGACGATTTTCCTTTTTTTTTTCAGTTTTATAAACAAAAGTTTATTAAAAGGTGCAGAAGATCCTGTGGTACAGACA
Source organism: Tokudaia tokunoshimensis (assembly GCA_036184795.1). Classification (NCBI taxonomy): domain Eukaryota; kingdom Metazoa; phylum Chordata; class Mammalia; order Rodentia; family Muridae; genus Tokudaia; species Tokudaia tokunoshimensis. The sequence goes on along the minus strand of BTHU01000022.1, from coordinate 64,312,178 downwards.
GGATCCGGCTATACCACTCCTGGGCATATACCCAGAGACTTTACCTGCATGCAATAAGGACACATGCTCCACTATGTTCATAGCAGCCTTATTTATAATAGCCAGAAGCTGGAAAGAACCCAGATGTCCCTCAACGGAGGAATGGATTCAGAAGATGTGGTATATTTACACAATGGAATACTACTCTGCAATTAAAAACAAAGAATTCACAAAATTCCTAGGCAAATGGTCAGAACTTGAAAATATCATCCTTAGTGAGGTAACCCAATCACAAAAGAACACACATGGTATGCAGTCACTGATAAGGGGATATTGACCCAGAATTTCGGAATACCCTAGACACAATCCGCATATCAATAGATTTCTAAGAAGATGGAAGGAGAGACCCCTGGTCCTGGAAAGACTGGATGTAGGGGAACGCCAGGACAGAGTAACGAGAGGGGGTTGAATGGAGAAAAGAGGGAGGGAAGGGGGCTTATGGGACTTTCGGGGAGGGAGGAAACGGGAAAGGGGAAGTGATTTGGAATGTAAATTAAAAAAATAAAATAAAATAATAAAAAAAAATAATACTTAACAGAAAAAAAAATTGACGATTTTCATGGAAAATTAAAGCATAAAGTAGTAGACATAAAAACATGGCTAAATTAATTTGAAAAATGAAATAGAGACATTTTATGATAGAATTGAAAATTTACATGGAAAATATTTCTGATAAAATTGTAGAAAAATGTAGAAAAACACGTATAAAGCTCTTGACACTATTCTGATCAACAAGTCATTTAGAGCCGAGAGATGGTAAGTGTCGCACAGAATCAGACAAAACAGTAGTTAGTATGGGAACTGACTGTTGCCTCACCTTTATGCTGTAGCTTTTCATTGTCAGGGACAGCCAAACCCAAGAAAGCCTCAAAACTGCATTGATAAGGGGTTAACAGGGCCTGGAGAAGGGACCTTGTGGCCCTGTGGCTGCCCCCTTTTTCTACTGGCCGTTTAGAGACCTGCCCTCTTAGCATTGAGAACTGGGATTTGTTTTTCACTGCCTCATTCAACCTATAGCTTCCTGCATGCTGGATAGGTGCTCTACTACTGAGCTACAGTACTAGCACAAGGCTAGTATATTGTAATGTTAGCATCAAACAAATCATTTCAGAAGGGAATATTGAAGGCACAGCCAGAGAGAATAAGAATGTTTAAACCTATTTATTGATGAAATATTTCCACATCTGAGAACTTAGTCAATAGAAATTATTCAATGGGGTCAAAACTATATAGTCTGAGATCCAATAACATGACTAGAGAAATGGCTCATTTGATTAGGTTCTTCCTATATAAGACCATAGTTTAGACCTTTAGCTCTCACATAAAATCTAGGATTTTTCCATACTGTTTTTTGTAAAAGACATTGAAGTTATTGCCATTTTGACCTTCGTGTAAATTATGTCGTTTGTTAATCTCACAACTGGTCACGGCCAGACTTTAGTCTAACTTCTTAGCTTTGTTATGGAACAGTGTCATTTTAATCATCAAAGAAAACAAAATCTGCCTTGTGCAGTCATCTAAGGTCTTTATCTGCACTACCAGCACTCATGATAGACGTGCTCTTGTTGGGAAGGTGGGGCCACCAATGCCAGCATCAACCCTACAATGTCCATTTTGTTCTGTGCTTTTCCTTGTCCTCATAGTGACTCAGACCAAATATGGCTCTGAGCTCCTGTGTAATAGGAGAGCAGATCTCAGTGTACTTTTAACAAAAGATGTGATTTTTTTTTTTTTGATACTAGCCCTGGTCTCCTAGTTTGGAGCAGGATAATTAATAATGCTAGGGGTAAGTGTATGGACAGGGGAGGGGCGGGATCATCAATCCTGTTCTGTCATTCCCCACCTTATTTCCTTAAAAGGATTTGTCATTCAACAGGGAGTTAGGCTAGGGCCTGGATGACCCTCCTGTACTCACTTCCCCACAGTGTATCCATTACAGGTGTGGAGCTATACGCAGCTTTATACTGCTAGGATCCAAGCTCCCATACTTAGGCAACAGAACTCTTGTCTACTGAGCCATCTCTCTAGTTGCAATTTATTTGTTTTAAAAATAGGAAAGGAATTTAGTTTAATTTTAATTCTTTTCAATCTCTCCACTGTTTAAGAGGTCAGAAAGACCTAGAAATTGAAACAACTTCCTCTGCTCCTCCTCCCCCTCCTCTTCTTCTACCTCCTCCTCTTCCACCTCCTCTTCTTCCCCCTCCTCCACCTCTTCTTCTTTCACCACGTCTCCCCCCCTTCTCTCATACATTGTATCCCAATGGCAGTTTTTCCTCTCTCCCCTCCCCAGGTCTCCTCCTCTCCCCTAGATCCATTTTTCTTTTGTTTTCCTTCAGAAAAGAGCAGACCTTCAAAGGGTATCAACTGAACACTGCATCGCAACTTACAAGACTAGACACAAATCCACATATCAAGGTTAGACAAGTCAACCCAGTTGGAGGAAAGAGTCCCAAGTGCAGGCAAAAAAAAAAAATGTCAGAGACATCCCTTGCTCCTACTGTTAGAAGTCTCACAAGAACATCAGACAAAACATTCTTAAAGCACCTCAGGATAGCTACTTATCAGTCCTCTCCTTGAGGCCTAGGAAGAATTTGAAGAAAGCATATTCAATAAAAATATCATTTTAGTTCTCTTTTGTTTTTTATAGCAGTGTAGGCATTTCTGTGGCATGAAACCCCATAAGACGGAAATCTCCCTCTTAGATTCAGGCTTGTGGCTGTTTTTGTGATTTAGTTTAATAAGGTTGAATGTTCAATAAAAAGAGTTGGAAGGCTTCTCCAAGGCTAAGTTCCATGTCGGAAGGTTTTGTGTATCCAGCACAGCTTAGCTTCCAGGCTTTTACAGTGGGCTGTGAATAATTTATGCTAATTTGACTTTTCAGTATTTTTGAAAAGAGGTTGGTATAAGTCCTCAAATGCAACAATGTAAAAGAAATAACTTTCCTGTGATGGCCAAGAATATTAATCACCTACACATGATTCATATCAACAACTAAATGAAACACAATATGCTCCTGCAGGTGAGGAAATTACTTTTTGCTTTGACTACAAGATAAAAAATACATTTTCAAGTATGCAAATGCTGGGGAACAAACAGGCAGGAGGCAAGACAATTCAGAGAACGCTCAGGATACAAATCAGTTGAAGATTTAGAAGTTGTAGAACTCCCTCTAATTGAACATGTTTGCCGAGTGGCAACAATTACTGTGCCAATTTGCCAACTGCCCCTTTAAAATGATTTAATTAAGATACATATGTTTCTCATTGTAGTCAGAGAGGAGAAACCCATCATGGCTATGAGAACTCAATTTAAGCTTAGTAAAAGTTGATAGTTTTAAGAGACCTCAATGCTATTGTTTCTTTGTATTTGTAGGAAAATGGTAATTTGCAGGTCTGTGCCAGGCTGTGATAAGATTGGACTTCTCATGAGAGCCTCCAGTTCACTGTTACCTCCTGACTTTTAAGGGGTGGGATACTGTCACTGGGACAACTAGTTGGCAGAGATGTTGTTGAGAGCTATTCATTTAAATAGACTGGAAAAGCAGTTTTCACCAATTAATAACACTCCCCAAGGTAATAGGGAAAGCACGTAGGAATAGCAACTACTCTGCTTAGTGTGTGCTTAGGGCTGAGAAAATAGACGTCATCTTGATTTCTAAGTAGAATGCTTGACCTCTTGAGGACATTTTTTCTGCTCTTGCAGCATTAACTTGACATTCCAAATGTTGTGAAAGTTAGGCACTGTGTGTAGTCCAGGCAAAGGGAACTGGGCAGCTGATCTTAAGACCAGAACTTTCCTTACATCAGCTGAGCTAATGCAGATTACCCAATAAACCTCATATGAAAATCACCTCAAAACTAAAATCCATTTTCAATTCTCTCTAAGCAAGCCATTATTGTTAACATGGTGTTTCATCATCTGAGGTGACCAATTAGAAATAACGAACCGGTTAATTTTATTTATCATCTCAACACATCTGTTTTTCAGAAGATAAGAACACAGACTCATTCCCAATGGGAATGCATATAAATGTAAATATATGTCTGTATTAATTAAGTGTATTCTGTTTCTTTCCTTCCCCTCTCCTCATGGAGAAATATGCACTAGTGATCAGATTTCTCAACAAAATCTATTTTCTTGGCTTTGTTTATAATCATAGATAAAGCTACATATACTATCCATCCAGGTGGATTGTGGATCTAAAGAAAATTCTGGGAGAAAGCAAGCATTGTTAAATAGGAAAGATGCTTAAGGAGAGATTGGACTGAGCCCAGCTCTTTCTGTGTCCTTGCTGTATATTGACCAACCATTGCCTCATACTTTAAATCTCTTTACTTACACTTTTAATTAGATGAAAAAAATAAACTTTAAACTACACTCAAGAAAATTCAAAATATTTTCACAATTCTCTTGCTGTTTCTCTGTCCTTTATATTGTAGAGTGGTCTGCACATTCTGGGAGAAATAGTGTGCAAACCAGTATATTTTACATAATTTCTTCTGTCTTTTATATACAGCAAAGGAAAGAAGGTTAGTGAATTTCAGTCTAATAGCAAATCATATTCAAAATTGCCAAATTTAGAAAAAAATCATAATTTATTTTAAAAATGATGGTCATATTTCTTTCAAAATTGCAAGCCCCTTCTAAAATGTAGAAGGTGCATTTTGCTGATTCCATCACTGGTTCAGCATATTAAAGTGGCTGACAGTTTATACAAAGCTATAAGCTATAGCTGGTGATGGGGTTGGGAAGATGGTTCAGCAGTCAGGAACACTTGCCACTATTGCAGGGGTGTTAGGTTCAGTTCCCAGCACCCTCATGGCAGCTTAGAGTCACCTGTAGTTTTGGTTCCAAAGGATCTGATGCATTCTTCTGGCCTCGTCAGGCACTAGACAAATACAGGGTATGATTGTACATATGCACAAATCATCATGCACATAATTTAAAAATAAAGATGGTTATGCATTGAAAATACAGAAATCTTGACTCAGGATTTCAGTTTGTCCCCTCTCCTCATGATTGCCCAGAGCTAACATTGAACTTTCTGAAAAGGACATGTGCCCTGCTGGCCAGCTTCTGACCAATGATATTTTTATACCCTGCTGATTGTCCCTCTTTGTATGTAGGAGAGTTCTCTAGGAGTGGACCAGATTGATTGTATTAATCCCCTAAGTGCACTTTAGGGCTCATATCAACTTCACTGTAGTTTATTCTTACCCTAATAAAAGGTAATGCCATTCTGTTTTGATACTCATTTCATCCTCTAGATGACATAATCAAGATGCCTTCTACACATACCATCCTATACCATTCTAGGCTTCTGTGTGAAGCAGGAAATTCATGGCCTTGATTCATAATCTGGTCTTGATTATGGCAGTAACACCAGGGAACATGGCTGCTCTATCTTACCAAGCTGTGAAGACAGAGCATGTCAATGCCAAGTGAATGCTCACACATGGTGGAAGCTGGCCAGCAATGCTATCACAGAACAACACTGAAGTAGAGTACAGTGAAATTGATAATTGGGATGGGAACGATTAACTAGTTGTAATTGGTGTCTAACAAGCAGTGCATACCTTAAAAGCATCCCAGGGGTTTATTAGTAAGAAGCCCCACCCATTCACTTTGATTTTCTACCTTCTGTGCCTTCGGAGGAGTTTTATTCTTTTAGACTCAAATGTTGTCAGAACACAAACTGTTTAGTATGCTATTAGAATACAAGAAACTATGTGGAGTGGGTTTCAGAATTGTCTTATGCATAGTAATACAGGAAACGTATCTAAAGCATTTCCTAGTCTGTGATATTCTAAGGGAGAAGGTTTTACAAGGATGCTTAGCACTTGGAAATCACTGGATAGTATACTAGGCTTTCTCATTTAAGCGAATGAAGGAGTAGATAACAACCATCACAAACCTTAGGGATTGGATACCAGAATGTGTTTTGAATCCATCAGATAGCCTCCCTATGCCCTTGCCATTGTTGTAAATTATGGAATTATATGATATTGTGTGATATGTTTATGAATATGGGCATGGGTAAGAGGATGCAGAAGGTGTGTGTGTGTGAGTGAGAGAGAGACAGAGAGACAGAGAGAGACAGAGTCAGAGTCAGAGAGAGATAGAGAGGACAGCTCAATTCACCTTTTTGTTTCATTTTATTTTGCTTTTCTTATCCTTTAAGATAGTATCTTTATCTTTCATTTGTCTGGAGCTTCCTAGGTAGCAGGCTAGTCAGTAATCCCTAGAAAATGGCCCAGCTCTGCCACTCTAGCACATAGATCACAAATATAAAACACCACACCTGGAATTTTTTCTCTTCTCATTGCCTCCTTTCCCCTGTTCTTCTTTCCCTCCTCTTCCTCCCTCTTCCTTTTCTTCTTCCTCTCCAGCTCCAGCTTCCATTGTATATGGACTCTACTGACTGAACTATCTCCCCAGGCCAAATTATAGAATATTTTAATGAACTTATTTTTCTTAGTAAAATATTATAAGCCATTTGGCAATAGGAAAGTGTGGTCTTTTTATAAAAAGTTGCTGAAGGAACTCTTATAATGTTTTTGTGCAGAAAATGTGATTCCTAGACAATAATATGATTTATCTTTTAATGTTAGGTGATGATATATTTAAAACAAAATTTGAACTTCAAAATTGTACGTGACTTTTACATAAACTCTATTTTATAAACTTTAAGAAAATTTGGTTACTTGAAACTTCTCAAGTGTTTTTAGCTCACTATCATTACTTTTTTTACATTTGTTTATTTATTTTGCATGTGAGTGTATGAGTATACATTTGTCAAGGCAGAGTACAACTCTCTGAGTCAATTTCTCCTTTCACCATTCTGAGGATGGAACTGAAGTCATCAGGCGTGCTGCTCAGTGAGCTACCCCACTGGCTCCACTGACTCTCTTAGTCACTCTTAGTGTATGCTTTTCCTTTCTTCATGGTCGACTAATCTGTGGTGATTCACTATATGATACACGTTAAAATAAAATGGGCTGCTGAAACATCAAGAACTAATTGGAGGGGGAAGAAAGTGAATATTTGATAAGAGAGAATGTAAGGCTTTAGGGTGTAGTATGTAGTTTTTGCTACCCACTTTGAACTCAGGGTGAACCATGTTACCAGGCCCCACCCAGAGAATATTGGATCCATTGATGAAAAAACACAGACATACACACACACACACACACACACACACACACACACACACACACAAATATACACACATTACTCAATTGCCTTCTTGGCTCAATTGCTGGGCACTACTAAACTCGCATGGCTAGTGTGCCCTTCCAGATACTCTTACCTCAGCACCTCTCAATCTGCCTTCAGCTTCAGTTACTCAGTTGCTCAGTTATCTTTAGTCCCAGCTCAACACCCCAATATCCCACCTGGAGAAGTGGCCTATGGCCACTCAGCCAGAGATCTCACATGGCTGCTCACCTTTTCTCCCTCCAAAGCATGGCAAAAACTCCTTTCATCTCTCTCTTATCCTCACCTCTTCCCCCAGGGACCCAGTAGTCCCACCTCTTTCCTTCTGCCCAGCAATTGGCTCCTGGCATCTTTACTGATGGGTCAAAAACCAATTGGTAAACAGGACCTTAACATCAGAACTATCCCCTACTCTGGGGATTATGGAAATTTTGACTTTCCTGGCTCATTGAAATCTGGTTTGCGAATACAAATCTTGATTTCCAGCTTAGTTCTGAAACCTTTACTGCTCTATGGCAAGAAAGAGCACACTGATGACCTCATATATCTGAGAATACCAGTCCAGTCTATTTACCACCACAGCAATCGATATCTGTTTCTTTGATGTTAAAATGCTTTGAGCAACACTTTATATTTCTAGGGCAAATAATAGTTCTCCCTGGGCATAGCGCAAGTCTATATTCTAGTTTTTCTGAGTTCAAATCCACATTTCCCACATAGAAAGCTAAGTGTGGCCACACACCTGAAATTCAACACTGAGGGTTTGGAGACAGAAGCATGTCTGGATCTTGATGGCCACCACCAAGCTACAGGCTTAGTGAGATACCTTGTTTTAAGGGAGTAAGGTACAGAGAGATAGCAAGACATCTGACATCATCCTTTGGCCTCCATAAGTGAGCAATTCAAAGGTTTACCTCCATGTAAGTATGTATTCTACCCATTACACAATAAACTTTTAAAAAATATATCAGCAGATGTCTAGAGTTCTACCTAAGTGGCAGAACACATTTGTCACATAGACAAGAGCCTCCGTTCAATCCCTGGCAGTGCAATAACTAATCTAGAGCAAGCTTGACCAGTTAAATGGACAAATTACCCACTGTCTCTAAGAATCAAGTTCCTTATCTTAAAACCTGAAGTAGTGATGATACTCTGCCATGGGCCTCGAGGATCCAATAAAGTATGAAAACTTTGGAATCAGAACATCGATATATATTAATGAGAAGCAAGTCATTTAATAAATACTTGCTAAAGATCTTTGTGTCCTCCTAATTTGAGCTGGTGATTCATTCTCTCTCTCTCTCTCTCTCTCTCTCACACACACACACACACACACACACACACACACACACACACACACACACACATACACACACCACAGCCTCTGGATGAGACTCTTGATGAGGCCCCAAACAACGCTGTCCAACCTTTACCATTGTGATATGACCTGGAGATCTACTGTGTTTCCACCCTTTATCCTGTATTACTTGCTCACACAGGCTACACACTGGACTCTGTCCTCTCAAGCTACCTTTCTGTGTTCCAGGTCAGAAGACTGTGAGAGTCTTCTGGGGAGAGAAAAATAGCACTTGATCTAACACACTTGTGTTCAGGCATAAAGCCAGATGGAAGTGGATTAGTCAGCTGTTTAGGATTCCACTGAGGACACAGGAGAGGCTAGAAGGAAACTAAGGTCATTGTGTCTTATTTGTATTTTGTTGTGGTTGTTTTTGCTTATTCTTTTACAGGTGGCTAGGGGGCATTTTTAGGACAGAATCATGACATACTAGGGCAAAGGCCCAAGAACAGGATAATGGGGAACAGATGAGAAACAAGGCAATGAGTAGCTAGAGGTACCTGCCCTAGAACATTCCAAAAATAGATTCATTAGCTGCACAGTGTATGCAGACTGGCAGGGTTCCGAGCATTAAAATATGACATAACTATTTGAGCCACATGGGGTTTCTTTCTTCAGAAGTCACTTTCAAAACAAAGTTATTCCGGATTGTCAGGGTGCTTAATGTCCTACTTCAAATGCCTCATGGTGATCTCTCTAGATCTGCAGTTGTTGAATATGGAGATTTTATTTCATAAACTTTCCTTGTAACTTTTCTTTTCCAAATATAAACCATGGCAGAAAAAAATAGCATTTTTAAATCCAAAACCTCCTTTGGAAAATGGGGTTTCATAAGTGACTGACCATTTAGTGTTATTCTATACATGGCTTACTCTTGGGGTGATAAGTGAGATCGCATGAATGATTATAAAACATGAATAAATATAACTCCTCTCATGCTCCTTTTATGCTGTGAAAGCAGCCCTGCTAAACATTCAGCTCACAACATCAACCAGAGAGGTCAGAGTGGACTGATGATGTTTCCTTACCACTGACCTGTGTCTCTCCTCTGAAATGCCCCAGTTTAAATATGCCTAAAACAAAATCTATTCCTATATGGTTCACATGAAATCATGGGCTTTGTGGCTGTTGAGGTGTTGCCCCATCCCATAGCTGCTGTGATATTGTACATTAGGACTCCTTCCTGGAGGGAGCCCCAAGAAATATGAGCCTCCACCCCATTTTTTCAGAGATGTTGATGCCTCCTTCACCCAAATCTTTCAAAACTATTCAGCATTCACTTCTACGCATGCTCATTATAGACATACCCACCAGGAAGTCCAGCCCCTGCTCCCAGACCGTCTCCTACTCTGTACCCCATCATCACCACTGTTTTTAAAATTCCTCCAACAACCCAAGTTCTTTCCATTTTCACAGCTCTTGCTGTTAGATTGTGCTCTTCCATGACCCTCCAATCCAATCTTATTTTAAAATATTTTATTTTATGTGTATAGATGTTTTGCCTGAATGCATGTCTGTGTACCATGATGTGCTTGATGCTTAAAAAGGTCGTTGGATCTCTTGGAATTAGAATTATAGATGGTTGTGAACTTCTATGTGGATTCTGTAAATCAAACCCAGGTCCTTTGGAAGAACAGCAAGTGCTCATAACAGTTGAGCCATCTCTCCAGCTCCCCTTCCTTCAACCTTTCATGCACTTAGATGGCCTTTCCATCTTAACACCCAGCAGACTCAACTCTGCTCATACGCTATGTATTTGAATGTGTAATTGTGCTGGTGTGGTAAAGGAGTTAGTCATATCGCTATGGAAGGAGTCTCTATGAGGAAGCATATAAATGCAGATTAGTGGTGATATGTAACACAATGTGGCTATTGGTGGTAATGCTTATCCATTCTTGGTAAGATTCTAAACAAATCTTTAATTTATTTACATAGAAATTTTGTTTCTACAAAATCAGGTATATGTTATACCTGAGGCAAAAAACTCTGTGACTTTGGGCAAAATAGAAGTCTAAGATTCAATAATTGTCTAATCTTCATTGCTTTTCATAAGACACCCAGTGGGCCTGTGTATGCAGAACCAGTCTGAGGCTGCATGGAACAATAACATTCCATGTGGTATGTTTGCATCACTGGATGCTGTTTGAAAATGCTCTATAATGTTCTTCCATTGCAAAGATAAGTAGGAAGTCTTCAACAGACTTCAAAAACAGCCTTTTCAGTCCTACCACTACAGATACGAGCTCCACTGAGAGCAACAACCTCATTATCAACTGTAGAAGCCTCCATATCTAGCATATTATCTTCATCAGAGTAATGAATGTCACATGTTTAAGGTATCAATGAATGAAGTTTCCCATGGAAGTATTTGGGAGCAGACAAACATTTTCATTCAGTCAATAAATATTTACCGAGAAACTGCTATGTGCCAGGTGCTGTTAGTATACATCAAATTAAACAAATTCTCGTTCTAATGAGCTTCCTCTCTCCCTATGTGAAACAGTCTTGTGACTACAATGTGACTCCTGGATTTTCATAAAAGCTGCTAATAATCTTGGCATGTAAAGTCTTCTTTAGTTCAGAATACTTCCTATATATAGTTTAGTCAACTGATTATGAAGCAGAAGATGGGCTAGGGACCCAAAGCAGCAGAAGGAAAGGGGAGTTGTGGCAAGAGATGGGAATTATGCTAAAGAAAAACAAACAATCAAACAGTGATGGGAGCCTAAAAATAACCTGGTTATTTATAGATTCTTTGCATCTGTCAAAACTTTTAATTGAGGTATTTTCTGTCATACACAATATGCACAGCAGTATCAGAAATGCTTCATATGACCCTCTCTTCTGTGTTGTGCTGTGTGTGTGTGTGTGTGTGTGTGTGTGTGTGTGGTGAGCGTGTGTGTTCACGTGGGTGTGTGTGTATGCATGTATGTGCTTGCATACTTGTGTGAAGGTGTGGAGACCAAAGGGTGACTGCTTTTTTTCCTCATTTGCTCTCTACCTTATTTTTTGAGACAGAGTTTCTCAGTAGACCTGGTACTAAATAGTAAATTCAGAGTTCTATCTGTCAGTACTGAGGGTACAGATGTGCTCAGCTATTTCCGTCAGTGTTGGTGATCCAAACTCCTGTCCTTATGTTTGCATAAGAAGCACATTACCAACTCAGCCATCTCCCTGGATCCCTGTGCAAACCCCCAAAACCTTATCTTAACCATTCTCTCTTCTTTTTCCCACTGTGATAACCTATCTCTTGAAGGTTGCAACCTTGAACTTTATGTAGTCTAGCCTTAAATACTCTCAAAAATGTCCTATTCTATTCCTAGAAGCTCAGTTCTGTGCAGTACATTTCACTACAGATTTCACTGTCATTATCAGATCTGACTCAAAATTATTAACTACTCCTAACTCCCATAATAGTACTACCACATGTTCATGCAGATCTAGGCCAATTTGACTGGTGGTCAATGCACACTGAACATCTCATCCCATTCACTAGCTGTTGTAACTGGGTTCTTTCCAGCCATTTTTTTTTCAGTATTTTTTATTTTTCACTTCTTACCCACAATGCCTCCTCCTCCTATCCTTCCTCTTCCTTCTCCTCTTCCTTTCCTTCCTCTCCTTCCTCTCCCTCTTCTTCCTCTTCTACCTCTTTTGAAGTTAGACTCTTACTGTGCACCCTTGACTGGCTTGGAATATAGACCAGACTGGCCTCGGGTCTGGTATAGACTCAGAGATACACCTGCTTCTGTCCTTGATATTCTCACCAGAATATAAGGGATATACTTTCAGTTACATTTTACTTACTTATTTCCTGTTGGCATGCCTATCTGTGGCAAACACAGCCAAGGTATACATATGGAGGTCAGAGTACAACTTGTAACATCAGTTCTATCCTTCACTACACAGGACCAGGGTATCAAACTGAGGTTGTCAAGTTTAGCAGCAAGTGCATTTAGCCACGGAGCCTTCTTACTAGCTTTAAAGCTTTTTAGAAAAGAAAAATTTCCAACTTCCTTTGGTTTTCTTTATGCCACAATTATTTGATGACCGATTCTGCAGAAGTTCTGGGGGATTTGGGCTTTTCTAACTTGTTCTGTCTTTGTGTTGCTGTTTCCCTCAAGTAACACCTGAGGATGCACATCCTTTGCACATGACGGTGTGCATAGCTTAATCTCTAGAAACCCCAAATCTGTGCCATATTTGGTCAAATTATTTCTAATTTAAACATCATGGCTTCCTTGGAAGAAATTCTCTCTTTGAACTACAATGCTGTCTGGCAAGGGTTTGGTCATAATTTTTTTAAAGGCTATAGGAAAATAAAACCTTCTTTTGAAGTATTTCTTTGTATTGGAATGTTGAGATAAAATGTAACATTGTGACATTTGTGGTATACATTACCTGAAATTTGACAGAGCCACATTCCTCCTCATTTAAGGTTCAGTGTATCAACTATTCAAGGTTGATTTTATTTCTTTTTTCTTTTTGTACAGACTCCCACACAAAATACTCATAATTTGAAACAGACATAGCTCAAGAAAGAAATACATGTCTTTGTTGAAGTCTAAAAGAATCTGCATAGCTGGCTCATGGAGTTAATGAGATCCAGGAAATTATAAAATAGTTTCCCTTCATAAACTAACACTTCAGTTTCCTTGAAATTTTTGGGCAATATTTTCACCCATTGAAATATACCTTTCTTGATCAGATCATTTTAACATCTACCTGGGCCACTAAAATGTTAGAAAGTTCTCCATGAAATTGTAGAACCTTTTGTGGGTGTTGTATGTGTGCATGTGTGGGGGTATGGGCATTCGCGCACATGTGGAGGCTAGATGAGGATATAAGGTGTCTTCCTCTATTGCTTTATTGCCTTGAAACAGCATCTTTACTGAGAAGTTTGCTGTGTGGGCCAAACTGGCTAACCATCAAACTTCTGAGATCTTCTATTTCTACCTCTCAATGCTGGTGTTACTAGAACTTGCGTGACTTTTATATGATGCTAGGGTTTTGAACTCACATCTTCATTGTTGCATGGTATTTAATCATCGTGAATCCCATGACTGTGTTATTTACTGAAAAACGTGTTTCTAGTTGTGATGTGGCTCAGTGCTTAGCACACACCTTTAATCCTTGTAGGTAGACTACAGACATGCTCTTGGTACTCATTTTTTTATTCCCTAACAATGAACAATGAAGGTAAATTTAGTTTGTTGAAGGGAGAACCCAAGTTTGAAAGCGATGTCTAATAGAATGGTAGACAAAGTGACAAAACCAGAGAAAATGATTTGACAGAGTAAGATATGCCCAACTCTCAAGAGAAGAGAGAAGAAAGTGAAACTAATTAAGGAGCAGTGCAGAGAAAAAGAAGGAAGAGATGGTGTTACTGGGAGAGTCTTACCGAGACATGTTGAAGAGAGAGCAAGTTAGACACAGGTGAAGATAGAATGGGCCAGAGACTGAAAAGGAGCTAGAGATTGCCACAGTTAGTTTGAGTCCAAGCAGAGCAATTCAGGGGCTGAGAGAGAAATCAGATTGAGTCAGCTTGGAGAGAAGTTTGAGCTAGACCAGTTGAGCCAGCCAGAGCAAAGAAAGAGATAGAAAGGGTGAGCTTATTCAGCAGTAAGCTTCAGAGGCTGAAAACGTTCTAGACCTAGATTAGATTGTACAGAGGCTAGAAGCTTCCAGGACTAAGTCTACATCATCAGATGGAGGCAGTAAATCTCATAAATGACAACTTCTTCAAGAGAATAAAGGTTACAATTACCTCGGCTCATGCTTTCACACCAAATGCTCATCTATTAAACCATCTCCCTAGCTGTGAGTTGTAGGAGCATTCTCTACAGCTCTAGATTGTGTGGTTAACATACTTAGCAGAATCTTAAATGAAGGTTCTATGGTCCAACGTTTTTCTTTAGTTAATCTCTCTCTCTCTCTCTCTCTCTCTCTCTCTCTCTCTCTCTCTCTCTCTCTCTCTCTCTCTCTCTCTCGTGTGTGTGTGTGTGTGTGTGTGCGCCTGTATGTCTCTGAAGGCCAGAGGTCAACCTTGTGTCTTGTCACCTTGTTTTTGAGACAGATCTCTCATTGCCCATGAACAGACTAAGTCTAGCTGATGAACAAAGATCTGCTCATCTCTACTTCCCCAGCACCAGACCACCATGCCCAGTTCTCTTTATGTGGCTTCTAAGGATAGAGCTCCTTCCCCTTGCTTGAATGGCAGTACTCTACCGACTGAGCTCATGGGCCCCTGGCTAACTTCTGTTTTATGATACTTACACGCTTCCCACTGCACTAAGAAGACAGATTTTTTTTAACTAATTAGCTGACAGAGTATACAAAAACTAATTATGATATCACATGCCTGAATTTCCCAGAGGTGGCTGAGGCTAAAAGATCACATGAACTCCTGAATTCCAGCCCTATGTGTATAACACAATGAAAAGTTGTTTATTTGTTTGTTTGTACGTTAAAAAAGAAAAGAAACCAAATTATATTACATGTAACTTGGGGCCTATATTAAGAAACAGCAAAGCACAGGAAGGTAATTCATCTGTGGAAGCCGAGTCTCTTGGTAATGTCCGTTACTCTCATAAAGATGCTTCTGGAAACACTTAGAATCTGTAAGCTGTGTATGGGATATGACACTGTCGGGGAACACATTGTGCTGATTTAAAACAGAAAACTATTTAATTGACAAGTGGCATTCTATCTGTTTTTAAATCTATTCCACACTTTTAAACATTTTTGTTTGAGTTATTGTCAGTAATTAAATGGAAGGCAACTTGCTTCCAAAGGATTAAATACAAATATAAATACACAATTTATGTGTACTGTCTATTTTCCTGCACTTTGGATGATTTGCTGTCTTCAACTTGGAGTGGAAGTGCATTTCAGTATCCTCATCCTCTCAGAAGATGGTTTTTAAAGTCCTGGTGAATATTAAACTATAAGTGAGTTAGAATCTTACAAAGGGTTTTGATTCTCCAGTGAAAGAAAGAATATCTGTTAAATATAGTTGAAACTAATTAAAGGGAAAACTGTCACCGGACACATGACTTGTCCAGATCTTGGCGATTACACAGTTGTATATGAAACTGCACTGTAAACAGTGCTGTCCTTAAACACCAAAAAGGAGAAGCTTATGGTTTTTTCACTCTACTAAGTTATATAAAAATCCACATTAAGCCGGGCGATGGTGGCGCATGCCTTTAATCCCAGCACTTGGGAGGCAGAGGCAGGCGGATTTCTGAGTTCGAGGCTAACCTGGTCTACAGAGTGAGATCCAGGATAGCCAGGGCTACACAGAGAAACCCTGCCTCAAAAAACCAAAAAAAAAACCAAAAACCCAAAAAACAAAAATCCACATTAATACACAGAGGAGAATGAACAGGAGGTGGCCTCCTGTTTTTCATCAGTAAATAAAAGATGAGACTGAACTTAATAAGAGTTACAGATTTTTCAAATTGTGCAAAGGTATTTTAAAACATACATTCTTATGAGTGTTATATTTCATTAGAATTTAATAATATTGCTTATCCCTTCATATCTTAAAAAGTAAGAATAGCCACTGGACTGTGGTGTCACATGCTTTTAATTCCAGCATTCAAGAAGCAGAGGGAGATGGATCTCTGTGAATTCAAACCCAGCATGGTCTACAGAGAAAATTCCAAGGCAGTGAGAGCTACACAGATAAACCCTGTCTCAAAAAAATTAGAATGGTCATTTGATCTGATTTCAGAAATATAAGCTCTTTTTTTAAAATTTTCTAAATTCTTTTATTTACATTCCAAATCATTTCCCCTTTCCCATTTCCTCCCTCCCCGAAAGTCCCATAAGCCCCCTTCCCTCTCTCTTTTCCCCATTCAACCCCCTCTCACTTCTCTGTCCTGGTATTCCCCTACATCCAGTCTTTCCAGGACCAGGGGTCTCTCCTTTCATCTTCTTGGAAATCTATTGATATGCGAATTGTGTCTAGGGTATTCCGAGATTCTGGGTTAATACCCTTATCAGTGACTGCATACCACGTGTGTTCTTTTGTGATTGGGTTACCTCACTAAGGATGATATTTTCCAGTTCTGACCATTTGCCTAGGAATTTCGTGAATTCATTGTTTTTAATTGCAGAGTAGTATTCCATTGTGTAGATATACCACATCTTCTGAATCCATTCCTCCGTTGAGGGACATCTGGGTTCTTTCCAGCTTCTGGCTATTATAAATAAGGTTGCTATGAACATAGTGGAGCATGTGTCCTTATTGCATGCAGGTAAAGCCTCTGGGTATATGCCCAGGAGTGGTATAGCCAGATCCTCTGGGAGTGTCATGCCCAGTTTTCTGAGGAACCGCCAGACTGCTTTCCAGAGTGGTTCTACCAGCTTGCAATCCCACCAGCAGTGGAGGAGTGTTCCTCTTTCTCCACATCCTCGCCAACAACTGCTGTCCCCTGTGTTTTTGATCTTAGCCATTCTGACTGGTGTGAGATGGAATCTCAGGGTTGTTTTGATTTGCATTTCCCTAATGACTAAGGATGATGAACATCTCTTTAGGTGCTTCTCAGCCATTAGATATTCTTCAGGTGAGAACTCTTTGTTTAGCTCTATACCCCATTTTTTAATAGGGTTACTTGCCTCTCTGGAGTCTAACTTCTTGAGTTCTTTGTATATATTGGATATTAGCCCTCTGTCGGATGTAGGGTTGGTAAAGATCATTTCCCAGTTAGTTGGTTGCCACTTTGTCCTTTTGACAGTGTCTTTTGCCTTACAGAAACTTTGTAATTTTATGAGGTCCCATTTGTCAATTCTTGATCTTAGAGCATAAGCTATTGGAGTTCTGTTCAGGAAATTCTCCCCTGTGCCCATATGTTCAAGGTTCTTCCCTAGTTTCCTTTCTATTAGTTTCAGGGTGTCTGGTTTTATGTGGAGGTCCTTGATCCACTTGGAATTGAGCTTAGTGCAAGGAGATAAGAATGGGTCAATTTGCATTCTTCTGCATGTTGACTTCCAGTTGAACCAGCACCATTTGTTGAAAAGGCTATCTTTTTTCCACTGGATGGTTTTAGCTCCTTTGTCCAAGATCAAGTGACCATAGGAGTGTGGATTCATTTCTGGGTCTTCAATTCTGTACCATTGATCTACATATTCTGTTCCATTGATCTACATATAAGTTCTTATAAATATAGGTTCTGAGTTATCCTAACAGCAAAGGGGAGCCGTCAAAAGTCAAATCTAGATTTACTGAGTTAGATAGTCTTTGAGGTTGGCTAATTTGGTTGTATGCTTCTTTTTGCAACAATTTTTTTAAAATAAATTTAAAAACCAAAAAGATAATAATAATAATAATAGTGATTAATAAAGTAGAGAGATGACTCAGTTGTTGAGTGTACTTGTTGCTCTTGCAGAGAACCTGAGTTTCATTTCCAGCACCATATGGTAGCTTGCAACCATCTATATCTCCAGTTCCAGGGGCTCCAATGTCCTCCTCTGATACAGGCTTGCATGTGGAACACATACATACATTCAGGTAAAACACTCATACACATAAAATTAAATAAATCTACACTTCTACTTTAAAGACAAGTTTATATTAAGGAATGAATTTAAAGCCAGGCATGGTGGTGCAGACCTTGAATTCCAGCGCTTGAGAAATAAAGAAAGACGAATGTTAGTGAATTCAGTGCCAGCCTGGTCTGCAAAGTGCATTTCAAGGCAGCTTAAACTGCATAGATAGACCCTTTTTCAAAAAACATAAATAAACAAGCCAAACCCAAAACCTAAACAGAATGCATTTTAGCTATCTGGTCATACTGCGTGGAAAATAAATCCTGGGCTAACAACACAGGTCAGAAGGTAAAGGTGCGTACTACCAAGTCTGATGACCTGACTTTGGTCCTCAGAATCCACACGGTGAAAGGGGAGAACTGACTCCTTGGTTTGTATTTATTCTCCAATCTTGCCCTTAACTCTTCCCAGATGCATCCACCCCTATCCCCCTCCCTAACCCTATTCAATTATGTCCTCGTTATTTTTTTTAAACCCATCAACTCTTATTTGGCTGTTCATATACTTCTAGGTATGGGGTTATCCTTTGCATTATGGTCAACCTGCCAGAACCCACACCCTTAAAGCAGACTGACTCTCTCTTCCTGAGAAGCCATCAACTGTCTATACCTCCTTAGTTAGGACTGGGAGCTCATTAACCCCTCCCACTCTATGTCGAAATGTTGAGTGGCTTAATCTTGTGCAGATCCCGTACAGATGAGCACAGTTGCTGTTAGTTCATAGGTGCAAATGTTCCAGTCATGTTCAGAAGACACAGTTTTGCTCTGGTCCTCTATGATATCTGATTATTATAGTCTTTATCCCCCAGTTCCACCTGAGCCTTTAGAGTGGGCATGTCATACAGATGTCCAATTTGTGGCTAAATACTCCACTGATATTTTTTCTCTGTACTTTGAGTAGCTGTGAGCATCTGCATTGAGCTGCCAATGCCTGCAAAGGAGAAACTTCTCTAACTAGGTCTGAGAGTTGCACTAATCTTTGGGTAGAGAGACTTGTATGTGGAGAGAACTTGATAGTGGGTCCGTTTAGTAGAATAACAGTAGTGCAGTTTACACGTGGTTCTTGTGAGCTCCCCAACATGAATTCTTGGTTATATCTACTGTTATCAGGCATGCATTTCCTTCTGTGGAATGGGCCTTTAATCCAATCAGAAAACAATTGATTGCCCTTGCTTTGTTTACCCTTAATTGTCAACCTTACATAGCCTGGAGTCATTGGAGAAGAGAATCTATTGAATTACACAATCAGGTTAGTCAGTGGGCAAGTCTATGAGGAATTGTTCAATTACTAATTGACATAGGGGGGCTCATCACACTGTGGGTACCACTATTCCTCAGGTGGGTGGTCCTGGGCTTTATTTAAAAAAAAAAAAGCTAGCTAAGAATAAGCAAATAGGCAAACTAGAACAATTGGTGACACCATGACATTCATACCACAATTGCACCAGTGCGCATATATTTCCATGGTACTCATTATTACAGTTCACAGGATTCACAACTGAGTAAGACAGTTGATACTTCTTCCTCTCAGTAGCCTATTTAACACCTTTGCGGTGCTAGCCACCAGAGAGGAAGTTTCCTGGTCAGTACTAATGTGATTTCTCAATGTGACCAATGGATATAGTTTTTGTAGCAAGAAAGCAAGACCATCAAGCTCTGGTGGGCAACCAGGAGCAATAGCCTATATTGTCTTGTGGCCTTTAAAACAACTTCTACCAACAACTGGAAGGGAGGTTTTCTACTCAGATCTGCAGTTTCTAAGATATGTGTAAGGTAATTCTTGTGTGTGTGTGTGTGTGTGTGTGTGTGTGTGTGTGTGTGTGTGTGAAATAGTAGGCTTTGATATAGTATCTTTGGCTCTCATCCTTTTGGGTGCCTCTCCCCTGCCCTCCTCTGACATCTACTCCCCATTATTCCTCTTTTCCCTATTTATTATCACCTGTGATATTCTGTTCCAACTCTCTTAAATTCTTTCTTCCTTCTCCCCACCAATTGTCTTTTTCTAGTCCCATAGACTCTATAGATACTCCAGATTAAAGTTCTACAAATAACTAATCCTCACATGCCTGAGAATATGCATCGTTTGTGTGTGTGTGTGTGTGTGTGTGTGTGTGTGTGTGTGTGTGTGTTTCCTCACTCAGTATGTCTTCCAGCTCCATCAATTTACCTGAAAATTCCACAATATCATTTTTATTTACAGCTGAATAAAGTCCTTTTGTATATAGCTATCCCATTTTCATTATCAATTCATCATTTTATGGGCATGCTGTTTCTTTAGACATTGTGAATAGAACAGCCATGAACATGAATGAGCATATGTGTCTGTAGCAGGGAATGGAGTTCACTGGGTATGTGCCCGGGAGTGGTAGAATTTGGTCATATGGTATATCTATTTCAAGTTTCTTAAGGAATTGCCATGCTGATTTCTACAGTGGGTAATTTTGTTTTTCCTTACATGGAAGCTGGCAGTCTGAGCTCAGGTCCTCGTGTTTGTACAGCTAGCATTGAACCCACTGAGTCATTTCCCTAGCCCAGGAAAACATATATTGAGGAATGCTGACAGTGTTGCAAAGAGAGCATTCCTGAAAATGAGTTCCAGGTTTTTATTGTTTTCTAATAAATTCTATGGATGTCTTAAAAAATGATTTCCTAGAATTCATCCCAAAGAATATTTTAGGAATATAAACATTCATTAGTTAGCCCTAGTGTGTTTAAAATAGACACCTGTTGCATGATTATGCACAGGAACCAGTTTCTCATGAATAATTTGCATGTTTTACATAATTTGAGAAACCATATGCTCTGGTTATAATGAAGGGGAAGGAATTAAAGCCTGCTCTCATGTTACACAGTTATAGAACCTTCACTGCACCTGTGTTACACAGTTACAAATCCAGCACATTGATATATAAAGAGAGTGCTGACCTCAATTGACATGACCTTAGGAAGGACAACAATATCACATCTCTCTGAAATGTAGAGACTCTGTGAATTGATTGTCATTTCAGTTATGAGACCAAATTTTAGTTATTCAAATGGTAAAGTCCCTGAAAGACAAACCAAACATTCATGGCATTAAGAAATTTGAGTGTATTTGTTTTATACAGTCAGACATAAGTAATACTTTTAAACTGGGCATCTGGCATTTCTTTTAGGATTTATATTTTAAAAAATGCCAGACTTATGCTACTGAAGTTAAAATTTTAAATATTAAAATGTAAAAATAAATTATTTTTTTTACTTCTTATACTTCAAAAATACTTTTTCTATTTTATACTCATGAATAAAAAATTGCTTGTGCTACTTCTAATTCCTTGTGCTGACTGGTCATTGATTTCTGAGCATTTAAAATGTCCTATATTCTGCATGTTCATGAAGTAGAAGTATAATGTGCTAGTATTTGTATGAAGAGAAGTTTGTGTGTATATATGCATGTACGTGTGTGTGTGTGTGTGTGTGTGTGTGTGCACTCGAGTGCTTGTAGAGGCCAGAGGTCAACACTAGATACCTTTCTTGCTTTTTCTCTACCTTACTTTTTTTGAGTCAGGGTCTTTCACTGAACCTGGAGCTCACAGATTAGATTAGTCTGGCCAGAGAACCCCAGATAATGTCCATCTTTCTGCCTCCTTTGCACTGTCATTAGAGGCACGCATGCACACACACACACACACACACACATATGTGGAGTGAAAACTTATGGTTTCTTTGGAAAATCAGTTATGTCAGATGGTGTTTTGCTGGGGTAGACATGTGAAGGAGTGTTTTTCTGAAGCAAACACAGGTGAAAAGAACTTTTGCTAAAGCAAACACCTGAAAGGATGCATGATGCTAATAAGGACCCAACAGACAATGGACTATGCTGGATGGTATTGGTACACCTTGACATTCCTTGATGGTCATTGTTTCTTGTGATTTTATAGAAAGAAATACACCAAAAAGCTTCTGGTGGTGATCAGGTAGCTTCCTATTACTTCTGCGAACTCTGGCTGATTGGCAGAGTGATGTCAGCTGAGGCAGACTCATGTGGTGAGGCAAAGCCCATGGGATGACATGTGATCTTTAGAGGAAGTGTAAATAGGACCCAATAAATAGCAGGCCTGCATAACTAGCTTTGCAATGCTTTGTTGGTCTCTCATCTTCATCTTCATGATTTTCTCTTCATTGGGATAGGCACAGCAGAGAACTTTTCCTGGCATCCCTGCTGGTCCTAGTCACTCCTGCTGACTCACTCCAATTCATCTTCATCAGAGGCCTGGCTGTTTCTGCTGGATTGTGCCACCACTACTGATTCATGTTTGCTATCCTGACACTACTGAACCAAACTGCTGGTATATTCATGAAGTGTTTGCAAATGGATTGAGCTACTGCTGCTAATTCCTGTGAACCAAATTGCTGATTTCCTGACAATGCAGATTGGATTAGTACCAAAGAACAATTTCTAAACAGGTCCACTTCTCCCATATCCTAATAATCTTTCTTTTCCACTAACTCTGCTAGGTGGTGGGATAGAAGGGAGCTTAAAGCATTTCAAACCGCTTAATAAGAGTAGGCTTTGTAAAAACCAAGCCTACATATGTGTCTTTTTATGTGGGTTCTGAGGGTTTGTTCATGTCCTCATGAGCACACAGCAAGCACTCTGTCTGACACAACCATATCCCCAGCCCTCTGGTGCTATTCTTAATACATCCATAGCAGGGCTTTCATTTCTATGGAAAGGTAATTGTTTTCCTCTAGAGACATTCTTATTTTAAATGAGAAATACATATGGACACTTCTGCCTCTTACTGGCAACCCCAGTGAGGACATACAAATGCTAATCATATCCTTAATAAGAAGAGTCTCATTGCAGTCAAGAGCAAGGAATGCAGAGACTGAGACTACTCATGATGCCTAGAATAAATAATGATTGAGTACTCGGCCCTAAACAGGACATTTATTCCATATTTTCTAAGGCCTGGGAGCATTAGAGATGTGAAAAGAATATGAGAGCTAAAAGATAGGGTGAGGGTCTGTGAAGGTCTATCTTCTGGGTTTGGCACAGCCATCGCAAACATGATTTTATGTCAGCTGTGGTCTCCTGCTCTGGTTCTGTACAAGACTGAACTCCTTAGAGAGGATTATTCAGCCTTAACTCTGCTGAAGTATTAGTCACTTATAGATTCTCGGGGGAAAGATAGTCACTTTCTTCAGTTGTATACCAAACAATGAGTCCAGCAGGGCCCAAACTCATGGCTGAACAAATGATACTGAGTAAAACAAGTGGATCACAAAACAAGCAAAGCACATTATGGCAACAGGACCTGTCAGGAAGATTGGGGATTAATGGGGTAGGCAGGAGATAGGAGACTGGGGGAATGAGAGTTCATAGGATGCCCGGTATATACATCTGAAACTTTCAAAGAACTATTCAGCACAGATGATGACTGTACATCAATAAGAAACACACTAAAACATGCTCTATTTCAAAGGAATACCTTGTATATTTTGTGGTATAAAAATTTATTAAGAGGAGATAGGTGGAGTAAGCTCTGTCCTTCTTAGCCACAGATCTTCTCAGCAGTACTTGGTTCACCTGGTGTCCTCTCCACACAGATTTGTGTCCCTACCGTCTTCATGTTGATCTGGAACACCAGCTTGTCCTTGGAGACCTTGAGCTATTCAATGGTACTTGCTTATAGGGAGTGGAGCTGTGTGCCTTTTGGATGATGTCCTGCATGGATTTGGTGGGGTTGGTAAGGCACCTGTGTATGGACTGTCTCTGGGCTTGTTTACTTTCTTTTGTGCCTTGTGGCACTTGCTGAGGCCAACAGCCCTGGGCTTAGCTTCGGGCCATGGCTGCTATTCTTCTATGGCATGGCAGCTGCCACAGGAAGGCTGTTTCTTTTTTTTTTTTCAGCAAGCATTTGTAATTTCTTTTTTTTTTCTTTTTTTTTTTTAATTTAATTTTATTTTATTTTTTTAATTTACATTCCAAATCACTTCCCCTTTCCCGTTTCCTCCCTCCCCGAAAGTCCCATAAGCCCCCTTCCCTCCCTCTTTTCTCCGTTCAACCCCCTCTCATTACTCTGTCCTGGCGTTCCCCTACATCCAGTCTTTCCAGGACCAGGGGTCTCTCCTTCCATCTTTTTAGAAATCTATTGATATGCTGATTGTGTCTAGGGTATTCTGAGATTCTGGGTCAATATCCCCTTATCAGTGACTTCATACCATGTGTGATCTTTTGTGATTGGGTTACCTCACTAAGGATGATATTTTCAAGTTCTGACCATTTGCCTAGGAATTTCGTGAATTCATTGTTTTTAATTGCAGAGTAGTATTCCATTGTGTAAATATACCACATCTTCTGAATCCATTCCTCCGTTGAGGGACATCTGGGTTCTTTCCAGCTTCTGGCTATTATAAATAAGGCTGCTATGAATATAGTGGAGCATGTGTCCTTATTGCATGCAGGTAAAGTCTCTGGGTATATGCCCAGGAGTGGTATAGCCGGATCCTCCGGAAGTGTCATGCCCAGTTTTCTGAGGAGCCGCCAGACTGCTTTCCAGAGTGGTTGTACCAGCCTGCAATTCCACCAGCAGTGGAGGAGTGTTCCTCTTTCTCCACATCCTCGCCAACAACTGCTGTCTCCTGTGTTTTTGATCTTAGCCATCCTGACTGGTGTGAGATGGAATCTCAGGGTTGTTTTGATTTGCATTTCCCTAATGACTAAGGATGATGAACATCTCTTTAGGTGCTTCTCAGCCATTAGATATTCTTCAGGTGAGAACTCTTTGTGTAGCTCTGTACCCCATTTTTTAATAGGGTTACTTGCCTCTCTGGAGTTTAACTTCTTGAGTTCTTTGTATATCTTGGATATTAGCCCTCTGTCGGATGTAAGGTTGGTAAAGATCATTTCCCAGTTAGTTGGTTGCCGCTTTGTCTTTTTGACGGTGTCTTTTGCCTTGCAAAAACTTTGTAATTTAATGAGGTCCCATTTGTCTATTCTTGATCTTAGAGTATAAGCTATTGGAGTTCTGTTCAGGAAATTCTCCCCTGTGCCCATATGTTCAAGGTTCTTCCCTAGTTTCCCTTCTATTAGTTTCAGTGTGTCTGGTTTTATGTGGAGATCTTTGATCCACTTAGAATTGAGCTTAGTGCAAGGAGATAAGGATGGGTCAATTTGCATTCTTCTGCATGTTGACCTCCAGCTGAGCCAGCACCATTTGTTGAAAAGGCTATCTTTTTTCCACTGGATGGTTTTAGCTCCTTTGTCAAAGATCAAGTGACCATAGGAGTGTGGATTCATTTCTGGGTCTTCAATTCTGTTCCATTGATCTACATGTCTGTTACTGTACCAATACCATGCAGTTTTTAACACTATTGCTCTGTAGTACAGCTTGAGGTCCGGGATACTGATTCCCCCAGAGGTTCTTTTACTCTTGAGAATAGTTTTAGCTATTCTGGGTTTTCTGTTATTCCAGATGAATTTTTGAATTGCTCTTTCTAACTCTATGAAGAATTGAGTTGGGATTTTGATGGGGATTGCATTGAATCTGTGTATTACTTTTGGTAAGATGCTCATTTTTACTATATTAATCCTGCCAATCCATGAGCATGGCAGATTTTTCCATCTTCCGAGGTCTTCTTCAATTTCTTTCTTCAGAGACTTGAAGTTCTTGTCATACAGATCTTTCACTTGTTTGGTTAGCGTCACGCCAAGATACTTAATATGGTTTGTGGCTATCGTAAAGGGTATTATTTCTCTTACTTCTTTCTCAGCCTGCTTATCCTTTGAGTATAGGAAGGCTTCTGACTTGCTTGAGTTGATTTTATATCCGGCCACTTTGCTGAAGTCGTTTATCAGCTGTAGGAGTTCTCTGGTGGAGTTCTTTGGGTCGCTTATGTATACTATCATATCGTCTGCAAATAGTGATAGTTTGACTTCTTCCTTTCCAATTTGTATCCCTTTGACCTCTTTTTCTTGTCTAATTGCTCTAGCTAGAACTTCAAGTACTATATTGAAAAGATATGGAGAGAGAGGGCAGCCTTGTCTAGTCCCTGATTTTAGTGGGATTGCTTCAAGTTTCTCTCCGTTTAGATTGATGCTGGCTACTGGTTTGCTGTAAATTGCTTTTACTATGTTTAGATATGGGCCTTGAATTCCTGATCTTTCCAAGACCTTTAGCATGAAAGGATGCTGAATTTTGTCAAATGCTTTCTCAGCATCTAATGAGATGACCATGTGGTTTTTTTCTTTGAGATTGTTTATGTAGTGGATTACATTGATGGATTTCCTTATATTGAACCATCCCTGCATCCCTGGGATGAAGCCTACTTGATCGTGGTGAATGATCGTTTTGATGTGTTCTTGGATTCGGTTGGCAAGAATTTTATTGAGTATTTTTGCATCGATATTCATAAGAGAGATTGGCCTGAGATTCTCTTTCTTTGTCGGATCTTTGTGTGCTTTTGGTATTAGTGTAATTGTGGCTTCATAGAATGAGTTGGGTAGTGTTCCTTCTGTTTCTATTTTGTGGAACAGTTTGAAGAGTATTGGTGTTAGGTCTTCTTTGAAGGTCTGATAGAATTCTGCACTAAAACCATCTGGACCTGTGCTTTTTTTGGTTGGAAGACTTCCAATGACAACTTCTATTTCTTCAGGGGTTATAGGACGGTTTAGATGGTCTATTTGATCCTGATTTAATTTTGGTACTTGGTATCTGTCAAGGAAATTGTCCATTTCCTCAAGATTTTCTAGTTGTGTTGAATACAGGTTTTTGTAGTAGGATCTGATGATTTTTTGAATTTCCTCAGTTTCTGTTGTTATCTCTCCCTTTTCGTTTCTGATTTTATTAATTTGGATACTATCTCTGTGCCCTCTGGTTAGTCTGGCTAAGGGCTTATCTATCTTGTTGATTTTCTCAAAGAACCAACTCCTCGTTTTGTTGATTCTTTGTATGGTTTTATTTGTTTCTACTTGATTGATTTCAGCCCTGAGTTTGATGATTTCCTGCCTTCTACTCCTCTTTGGTGTATTTGCTTCTTTTTGTTCCAGGGCTTTCAGGTGTGCCATTAAGCTGTTAGTGTATGCTGTCTCCCGTTTCTTTTTGGCGGCACTCAGGGCTATGAATTTTCCTCTTAGCACTGCTTTCATTGTGTCCCATAAGTTAGGGTATGTTGTGCCTTCATTTTCATTAACTTTCAAAAAGTCTTTGATTTCTTTCTTTATTTCCACCTTGACCAAGTTATCATTGAGTAGAGCATTGTTCAGCCTCCATGTGTACGTGTGTTTTCTTTTGTTTTTGTTGCCATTGAAGACCACCCTTATTCCATAGTGATCTGATAGGAGGCATGGGATTATTTCTATCTTCTTGTATCTGTTGAGGTCTGATTTGTGACCAATTATATGGTCAATTTTGGAGAAGGCACCATGAGGAGCTGAGAAGAAGGTGTATTCTTTAGCTCTAGGATGAAATGTTCTATATATATCAGTTAGTTCCATTTGGTCCAAGGCTTCAATTAGATTCACTGTGTCCCTGTTTAGTTTCTGCTTTCCTGAACGATCCATTTCAGAGAGCGGGGTGTTGAAGTCACCCACTATTATTGTGTGCGGTGCGATGTGTGCTTTGAGTTTTAGTAAAGTTTCTTTTACGAATGAGGGTGCCCTTGCATTTGGAGCATAGATATTCAGGATTGAGAGTTCTTGATGGTGGATTTTTCCCTTGATCAGTATGTAGTGTCCTTCTGTGTCTTTTTTGATGACTTTGGGTTGAAAATCAATTTTATCCGATATTAGGATGGCTACTCCACCTCGTTTCTTGGGGCCATTTGCTTGTAAAATTGTTTTCCAGCCTTTTACTCTGAGGTAGTGTTTGTCTTTGACACTGAGGTGCGTTTCCTGCATGCAGCAAAATGCTGGGTCCTGTTTACGTATCCAGTCTGCTAGTCTATGTCTTTTAATTGGGGAATTGAGACCATTGATATTAAGAGAGATTAAGGCATAGTGATTATTGCCATCTGCCATTCTTGACGCTATCTTTATGTTTGAGTGGTTATCTACTTTTGGGTTTGATTCAAGAAGGTTATTATCTCATTTTTTCCAGGGTGTTGTTTCTCTCCCTGTATTGGAGGTTTCCACCTATTATCCGTTGCAGGGCTGGATTTGTGGAAAGATATTGTGAAAATTTGGTTTTATCATGGAATATCTTGGTCTCTCCATCTATGGTGATTGAGAGTTTTGCTGGGTATAGTAGTCTAGGCTGGCATTTGTGCTGTCTTAGTGTCTGCATGAGATCTGCCCAGGATCTTCTGGCTTTCATAGTCTCTGGTGAGAAGTCTGATGTGATTCGGATAGGTCTTCCTTTGTATGTTACTTGGCCCTTTTCTCTTACTGCATTTAGTATTCTTTCTTTGTTTAGAACATTCGGTGTTTTGATTATTATGTGACGGGAGGTATTTCTGTTCTGGTCCAGTCTGTTTGCAGTTCTGTAGGAAGGCTGTTTCTAAGTGCTACATTTGAAATAACTATCTTGTGTATTTCCTTGTCATGTTGGGTTAAAGGATGACACTAAGCCTGCATTGGCAGTTATAAGAAGTAATACTTTGTGTGTGTGTGTGTGTGTGTGTGTGTGTGTGTGTGTGTGTTCAATACAGAAAATAGGCCACTAAGAAATGTGCAATCCTTTGTGAGATACTAAGCACATAAGTCATCTACACAAGTAGTCTTGCCCATGGAACCTGTTCCCTGTTGACTACTGTCACAGCCACCATTTTGGATGCACACATTACACATTGTCAGAGCATCTGACATTGCAGGGGTGTTGGCTTTTTGTTGACTGAACACCACAACCAGTGAGAATGTCTCTTAGGCAGACTTTCAGTAGACTGCATTACTATTCATCTTCTCCCATAATGATCCAGATAGGCATTTCATTAAATGAACACTATACCAATTCCAGCTTGATTTTGTCAAATGACAGTTCAAAATTTCCTAACTCCTCAGTGCTTCCTAGAGAATTGTCTTTCTAGTACTGCGATCACCAGAGAAAGAAGCTCACCAGCAGGGTCTTCACCCTCCCTGCTGCTGCCATCTCTTTCTTAGAAGCCAGAGAATGATGCTGTTAGCTCAACATCTGTACAGCTGTCCTTGAAGACTCTCAATGTTAATAGCAGCAAAGGGACATATCCAAAAGGACACATTGCCTCCAGTGGAATGGAAAATTACAAATGCAAAGTCAAGACATCCTCTTTGGGAAGGCTCTTATCATCTGTGATAAGAGGGGACACCTGCCCTTTTCCATTTCATTTTTTTTCCGTTCAGCAGGCATTTATTGAATGCCTACTATGAAGCCCTGGTGCTTTCACCTTGCCTTGTTCTCAGGCTAATATGTATACAGAAGATGTTCATGTGTATGTCTAGTTGTTGTTGCTATTGTTTTACAGTGCTGAAAATTGTCCTTTCACTTGCTGAGCAAGTGTTCCACCACTTGCTCCAATCTCCACTCATGTATCTTCATGGCAACTCTTGTATGTCACAATTAAGGATAAGCAAAGTGGCTTTCCTTAACAGAGTCATTGCAGTTGAATGTGAAATACCATACACAGTTCATGGTTTTGAATGTATGGTTCCCAGCAGGTGGCACTGTTTGGAAGGCTGAGAAATCTTAAGGAAATGTGCCCTCCCTGGAGGAAGTAGGTCACTGGGAGTGGGCCTGGAGGCTCTTTAGCCTAGTCTCACTTCCTGTTCACTTTCTACTTTCTGAGTGTGGACACAGTGTGACCAGCCAGCTTCTGATTTCTGCCTCCATTCCTTCTCTGCCTGCTACAATGTCTTCCCTGCCATGGAGGACAGTGTCCCTCTAGAACTATAAGCTAAAATAAACCATCTCTCTCCATTAAGCTGTTTTTATGGGGATATTTTGTCTGGACAATAGAAAAGCAACTGATTCAAGATTTCAGCCTTCTGTGAACAGGTGTTAATGGTGATTGTGATGGTAAGACCTCAGGCTGCTGTGAAAGATAGGGTATTTGTTGATGCTGATGACATTGGTAATATCAGCTACTATTTGCTGAATATTATGATGAGGTATATAGTAGTATTTGAATACATTAATTATTCAAAATAATTTTCTCATGAAAAATTGCATATAAGCACTATAAGCTTTAGAGAATGATGGGAGTGAGCTCAAGACTACATAGTTGTAGAAGCAGAACCAAAATGTGGGCCACTCGGCTATGAAATCCCAGTTCTCTGTTACCGCATGCTGCTCTCTTCATAACGCCATGTTCATTGTTTAGCTTCCTCTCTCACGTCTTTTACATTAGTATATTTAACTCAGACTTTTTAAACCCATAGGGTTTTGGTTTGGTTTAGTTCCATTGGGTTTTGTTCAAAGAACAAGGTAATATAGTGATTAATCCCCTGACATAGTACTTACTTGGAAAGAATTAGTTTTTGAGTAGATCTCTTTTGAAGTCCATGTGTCTTTGGCCTAGACTTATACTACTGTCTTTCCAAAATGATCCTGAGTAAAAATATAGAAACAAGATCAAAGTTGTGTGGAAATTGTGAAAACATGTGTAAAGGAACCGAACCAAATGTAAAATAGATAAACTTGCCTCTCTCCTTCTCACTCTATGCTACACTGTCATACCTGCGGATGAATCTCAGGGTATGATATGACTAAGGCTAGACAGAATACCATATATTGTGATAAGAGATGTGGAGTAATATTGTGATTCAGGTTGAAAAGGCTGCAGAAGTTATCCAGAAGGCCATAGTAAATAGATCTTAGCTTTCAGTGACTGTAACAAATATGTGTGATAAGTCAACCTATAAAAAAGGTAATGAGCCAATCACAGCGGTACATGTCCTTAACCCCAAGACTCATGAGACAGAAGCAGGCAAGTCTCTGTGAGTCTGCATACTGAATTCCAGGCCAGCCAGTGTTATATAGTGAGACCTTACTTCTAAAAGCAGTATGTGTAAATGGCTGTTCTGCCCCACAGTTAAGTTCCAGTGAGCCATTGTTTTGGGACTGTGGCAGTATAATGTATCATAGAAGGAGCACACTGTGAAAGAGACTCTTTCCCTCATGACCAGTTTTGAAAAAGGAGTAGGAAGCCTGAGAACTCCCATTTCCTTAGAGGGCATGCTCCCAAAGACTTTGAAATAACCTCTAGTTTCCACCTCTTCAGGTTTCCACTCTTCTAAGCAGGATCGAAACTGTTAGCCCATGGTCTTGGAGTAACATTTAAGATCTTAGCTATAACATCCAGGTAGATGAGAAGAGGAAGACTTGAAAAATAACTTGTGCTTTCTGAGATTTCCAGAATGGTAGAGAAAACTTGGGGAGAAGGTGAGTTGCTGAAGAAATGTCAGGTAGAACTGTGCTACTTACTAAAGGAGAGCGCAGAAGAGCTGGCTTCAGATGAATAAGAGAAACTGTTTGCTGGGGACAAGAGCCTTGCAGGCTGAAGTAGAGACAGTACCAACTAATGAAAGCTGATACTGCAGCCTGAATAATATGCACTTATGTATTCATATTTTATATTTGGTGGTAGTAGAGAGAAGGTTGATTTCCATGTCTTTATAGTCTCAGAAAATACCTTCACCTTAGAGTTGCACGTTCTCAGCTCCAGGGAGCCAGGCTTTCTAACTGAAAACTCTATGCTGATCTTCCAGTCCGTTATCAGAAGCATCCAAACTCCAGTATAGTCGTCCTCTTTCACCCAGAGGGCAGTTGTCTAGCCCAGCCCACTGCTGTCTGTGTGTGATGAAGCAATTGCTGAATAGATCCTAGAGCTCAGAGCAAGTCTCCTTCCTCTGTCCCCTTCCCATCTCCCTGAGTCCTAATGGAAGTTACTGATAAAGGTCTCCTCTTCACCGACCAACACTACCACATGATGCCTGGCATCAGATCCTCCAGCATTCCTCAGAGGATCTGCTTGAACAGAAGGGGTGCCCACTGAGAGCCACTTAGAAAAAGCAGGATCTGAATAATCCTTCAGTGACCTTTGTTACCTACCAACATAGATTTTCCTTATCCTATGAAGTAGCTTAGTAGCCTGTTTTACTGAGAATTCATGTTCTGTGCAATAACATAGATAAGTAGTCTAAATAAAACAGCACATAATTGAGTGTTCACATTACCAGGGTGGTCCTTACATATGTTATTTACAATCTTTGTCTCTGGGTACTGTCTCTTAGATATTTTCCATCTTAAACAGCCTTACAGCTGTTACATAACCTAGCCAATGCCGCCCAACTAAGAAGTACCAGACTGTATATTTATTGCACGGTTATAGCCAAACAAGATAATAACTGGGAAGATGGCTCATTGGGTAAAGTGATTGCTACCATCCATGTAAAAGCCAGATGTGTTACACGAACCTGTCATGCCAGTGCTGGGAGTCAAAGACAGATGGATCCCTGAGGATTGCTGGCTAGCCTGTCTACTTGAAATGGTGAGCTCCGTGTTCACTGGGAAACTCAGCATCAAAAATAAATTGGAGAAGCAAGCAATTGAAGAAGACGCATGATATCAACCTGCCTATACATATATTAACACAGGTGAACATACTTGTACACATGCATATACCGTACACACACACGCACACACACATATGCACGCACGCACATACACACATACAAAGTTAGTAATAAATAGCTGACAGACTTTTCTTCAAGATTTAGCATGACAAAAATTAGAACAAAAAGAAAAGATTGTTTTAGTTTTGCAATTGAATGGCCCCTAAGGCCAGTGTGATAAAGGTTTGGTCTTTAAATTGAAATTATGGTAAAGAAAAGAAAGATCTAAGAGGTGGAGTCAAGGGAGAGGCATTTTAAATCACTGAGGGTGTATTCAGGTAGAAATTATAGGACAGTGGACTCAGCCTCTTTGTAATTTTCTTTCCTGGAGCTGCCTGTCCATCTTCCCCACGTCCATGGACTCAGCCACTACAGGCCTGAACCAATGAAATCTATGGGTATCTTTGAGTGAAACTTTCAAAATGGTGAGCCCAAATAAACCCTTATTCTTTGAGAGATGAGCTTATCTTAGGTGTCTGTTACAGTAAACAAAATCTCACTGGCACAGAGACCAAAGGTGACTAGGGTGCGTGTTTCGAAGTGCTTCATTCTGTTCTATTTTGTCCTGTGACTTCAGCTTCTCTGGCCTGGATGCCATAAGGAGAAAGATTTCTTATTTTGATGCTCTTAGTGTGATCCTGAGGATGAAGCCCATTGTTAGGTTAATCGTTCCTTAGCTTTTCTAAGAGGTCTTGTTTTCTTTTCACGTGAATCTTCTGATCTATGCAGTGGGAAAATGTCAGGCCATTTAAATATATATATATGTGTGTGTGTGTGTGTGTGTATGTATGTATATGTATGTATATATTATATATGTGTGTGTATATATATGTGTATATATGTATGTATACATATATACATATATATATATATAATTGAAAACATTTATTTCCTGTTTCACTAAAGAAGCTTGTTTTCTATATCTAAGAAATCATAGGTGGTATTTATCACAAAATAAAGTGAGCAAACAGTTGAACCTTTAACTTTCTTGGATCCTTCCTTAGTAGGAGCGTGCCACACTCTGTACTCTGAGTGATGGCTGATACTTATAACTCTGAGTGTCACCACCAGTAGATAAAAAGGCTGAAGAGTGAATGTCTGAATACTGTTGTTTCTAATGTGAGTATGTGGTGTGTGTGTGTGTTTATGATTTATGTACTTGTATGTATGCAAATGAGTATGCCTGTGCTTACATGTGTGCATATGATGTATGCACATGTATGTATGAATGAAGGTAGGTATACATGTGCCCATGCTGAAGTCAAAAGGCAATGTCAGGTGTCCTGCCAGTTGTGGCTGTAAAAATAGTTCAAGCGCAGAATGGCCAACGTCAACAGACCCTAAATAATAATACAAACAGAATTTGGTTTATCATCAATGTTGTGTAAGTGTGACCATTTTTTTAAAGATTTATTTATTATATGCAAGTGTAGTGTAGCTGTCTTCAGATACCCCAGAAGAGGGCATCAGATCTCATCAGATCTCAGATGGTTGTGAGCCACCATGTGGTTGTTGGGATTTGAACTCAGGACCTTCAGAAGAGCAGTCAGTGCTCTTAACCGCTGAGCCATCTCTCCAGCCCAGAAGTGTGACCATTTTTAAACCCAAATATCCTGTAGAAGTTGACAAACATTATATGGAAGATATCCCAGAAATATTTGCAACCTCGAGGTCTCTGTTGTAAATGTTCAGTTCTGCTCTTGTAGAACAGCAGCCATCACAGTCCACTCACACGAGAGTGGCCATGATCCAGGAAGACTTTATTAACAGATGTGAAAATCAGGGATCCATATAATTTTCCTGTATCCTCAGTTACTGTTCTGTTGATTTGTAACTTTTTAAAAGTGTAAGCATCATTCTCGAATAGAGGCAACTGAACTGACCAATTCCTGATAGCTATACGGGCTTAGCTCCTCATAGAAGATGTGTGATCAGAGGTCTGATGACTTTTTTGTTTGTTTTTGTTTTAAGAATATTGTATATTTGTTCTTGTTGCTTTAAATGTCTTTGGTTTGTGTGTATGACTAGCGTGCGCACGTGCGTGTGTGTGTGTGTGTGTGTGTGTGTGTGTGTGTGTGTGTGTGTTACAGGGATTGGGACATGCACCATAAGCATCTCTAGTGCCCGTTGGCAACCAGAAGAGTGCACTAGAACTGCCAATGATTACAGGCCACCATGTAGATTCTAGGAACAGAACGCAGGTCCTTTGCAAGAGCGACAAGTACTCTTAACTGCTGAGTAATCTCTCCAGTCCTGTATGGTTTTTGTTGTTGTTGTTGCTGTTGTTGTTTTATAGCAGTAAAGACATGGTTTTGCAAGAGCCTCACTGAAATCTGGAACTGACTGCAGATGTCACTTTGGAAATACTGTTTTATTGAGGATCCTGAAAAATCAGACTTGTCAGCAGGAGCAGTAACCACCACTCCTTTATCCCAATATTTCTCGTAAATGTCTACCTGGGTCTAGGAATGGGCTAGAAGCATCATACATGTGAAAGGTCCCTGAACGGCTCCCCTGGGCTCTTCGGAAAGGTCATTGTCTTTGTGTTAATCAGTAGCATCAGGCTTTGGTTGTGACAGATTCTGCCATTAGGAAGATGGTCTAATTATGAAATAGAGTCAGGCCTAGAGACCAGGAAAACTTAGAGTGCCAAAGTCACAGGGACTAGCAACAAAGAACACCCAACCTGTCATCACCACAAACTCCTCAGGCCTGTAGGCAGTGTTGAAATATGTCACTGTTCACCTGCAAATGATTATACTCTGGTAAGGACTGTGTATGTGGTAATGTGTCAACATTTAATTGTGAATGAGTGTTAATTAGATGTCTTAGTGCAGAAATGATCTGTGACCTAAAACCCTCACACCATGTGAAATTCTCTCAATGATTTAATTTGATAGCACATCCAGTATGTGTTTCTTTAGGTTTGACTGCTTAATTCAGATATATAAATCCATTAATAACTGTTAGATTTGTGGTATCCTGGTAACTGGTGTCTACCTGTCCCCAGAGCAGGGCTTGTTTGTTCATTGTGATCTTCAGCATAAACATGAAATGATGCTTTCCTTGCTCCTTTCTGCTCCAGGCTCCCTAGAACCAATCTGAGTAGTTGCGATGTCTGCTGTTGCTGTGTTGGAGCAATAGACAAGCCCAGTGCACAGAGGAGCCCTGAATTTCATTAGGAAGCTGTTGTTAGCCAGCTCAATAGACTTACTCTGTTATAACGATTGTTTTTTGGTAAATCTTGTTCTGATTTCTATCCCAGTAGGTTTTGGGTTTCTTTGTTTTGTTTTGGGGGGTTGAGTTTTCAAGTTTTTTGTTTTAATTTTTTTTAAATCATGGTGGGGGGGTGTGTGCGTGTGTGTACACATGCACCACACATTTATCATTTTTTGTGTGTGTAATGCAGGGGATTGAACTCAGGGCTTCTCACATTCTAAACAAATATACTTCTGAGTTACACACACACAGGTCCCATATGCTCTCTAACCATTTTAAAGTGTACAGTTCCAGGGCATTTTCTCAAAAAAATAGGATGAAGGTATAATTGAAAATGTCACTTTACATCACCTTCTGGCCTCCACAAGGCGCATAACTGCCCAAGTTGAGTGCTTGTTCATACACACACACACACACACACACACACACACAGACATATGCACACACATTTTTGAGGTTTGGTTTAGAGAAAAAAAAACATTGCAATATTTTAGAACATTTTCCATCGCTACAAAATAAGGAGGGGGAAAATAGCATACCCACTCGGGATCTTACCCTAGAAAAAAGTATAAACTTTCTCCCTGCAATTCAAATTTTATGTTAATTAGCACCCCCCCCCCCCATATAAAGAAAACTGCACCGCCCTCCCTCTGTGGTGGAAATGCCCCAGGAGCCAAGCCGAAGAATAAGAGCAGCTGGTTTTTCCAAAAGTAGAAAGAATGGGATCAGTGGAGTTGTTACTGGTAATTGCTGAGAGCAAATCCGCAGATGCCATTCCAGCTGAGGAAATTATACTGCAGACTGCTGTCCATTGGCTCTGTTGTCAGCAATAACAGGCAGGAAGGCCTGCCTCTCCTACGTACTAGACATTGCATTCTAATATGATTTAATTGATTACAGAGCTTGGGCTGGGGAGGAACTGTACTGTAATAGCGAGTTTCGTGCTAATGAAAACTAGAGGGAGAAATAGGGCCTGAAAATATAATTTCCTAATGACATTCATTCATCGGGGGCTTTACCTGTAACTTCAAAATCTTGGTGGCACTAGGCAGATAGGATCCACTGATCTCAGTCCCCTGTGTGAGCATTCGGCAGCAACGCTGTTTGACTGAATTCTTTATGAAAAGTACAAAAAGGATAACTCAAAAAGGACTGGATTTACATGCGAGAAGGAAACGTTAAGGTCACCATTTTAAACAAACCTTTGCATGCTATCCGTGATGGTTTTATTTGTCACCTGGAGTTGGGGAGGAGGGGTGCAGTTTCAATGAGAAAATGTTTAAGAGAGATTGTATTAATTGGGTTTACTGAGTGTGGCAGGCACCAGTTTATGGGATGGGTCCTGGGCCAGATGTGAAACAGAGAGCAGGCCTTTACTTTGTCACTCGGTTACACAGTGAACAAAAGGTCTTTGAGGAGACTTGCTCATTAGCCCCTTTCATTACATGGGAAACATGTAATGAAAGGTTAAGCCATCCATTTAGTGAAAATATGTATGTGTATACCATCTTGGCCACATCAAAACCTATGTTCAAGATTGGTGTACTGGCTGGTTTTGTATGTCAGTTTGACAGAAGCTGGAGTTATCACAGAGAAAGGAGTCTCCCTTGAGGAAATGCCTCCATGAGATCCAGCTGTAAGACATTTTCTCAGTTAGCGATCAAGGTGGAAAGGCCCATTGTAGGTGATGCCATCCCTGGGCTTGTGGTCCTGAGTTCTATAAGAAAGCAAGCTGAGCAAGTCAGGGGAAGCAAGCCAGTCAGCAGCACCCCTCCATGGCCTCTGCATCAGCTCCTGCCTCCCTGCCCTGTGTAAGTTCCTGCCCTAACTTCCTTTGGTTATGAACAGCAATGTGGACTTGTAAGCTGAATAAATTCTTTCCTCCCCAACCTGCTTCTTGGTCATGATGTTTTGTACAGGAATACAAACCCTGACTAAGACAATTGGCAGGGTGGTGCAGGCTAGTAACCTCAGGTGGCTAAGATAGGAGGGTCTTCAAGTTTAAGGCCAGGTGGTACTAGATACTGAGTTCAAGAGTGGTTTAGAATTCATAGTGAGTTCAAGGGTAGCCTGGGTAACTTAGAGAGACCCCGTGTCAAGTGAAATATTACTTAAAAGGGTTGGAATGTAGCTCAGTGTTAAAACATTTGCCCGGCATGGGCTAGGCCCTGATTTTACTACCTAATAGCAGAGAAAAGAAATCAAGGTGCTTTCTAGACTTCATAGCAATAGCAGGAGCTTTTTCTTTTTTCATTCACATAATTGTTAGCATTTTCATTTTTAGAAATTCGACCTTATTTATTTTTTTATTGTTGTTTCAGTATTTTTACTTACGTAAAATGTGGCCATACTTACATCTCACAGATTTTTTTATTGATATCCCATCACTATTTGCCTTATATAATCCTCTCCAATCTTTATTATTATTTTTAAGGTTTTCTAATAATCTAAGTAAGTAAACCATAATGTAAGCATATTGTTACGCTGGGGCTCAAAAATATAATTATATTGATACATGTCAGGAGACAAAGAAATTGAATTTCCCAAAGCTGTTGTAGTCAAGATGTTGGTAAGAACATGATATTAGCATTATTGTATACTCTCTTCATTGTGAATTGGTACTTTCTTAACAAAAAGTATCACTTACTAGGGAAAATGGTTTTTTGTTTAAGTTAGCAAGATGGAATACTTTCCTCAGTCGCCTGAGGCTGAGGATGGCTTTGATGAATTCCGTATTCAAATCACTTGTCCGTTTATGTCTCTTCATCTCTTACTGATTTTCTCACCAAGAAATATGCCTGGAGTAGATGCCAAGAAAAATGTTAGATAGGGTGTATTCTAGGATTGCAGGAATATAATGCCTGTGCATTATCACCTACAGGACAGCTCATGTCAGATGAAAAATGTCAAGATTTGTGTGTTTGATTGAATTGCACCTTAAGTGATCTCTTCACAAGTCCATTATTTTTTTTTAAAAGATTTATTTATTTTATACATATGAGTACACCACCATTGCTCTCTTCAGACACACCAGAAGAGGGTGCCAGACCCCATTACAGATGGTTGTGAGCCACCATGTAGTTGCTGGGAATTGAACTCAGGACCTTTGGAAGAGCAGTTGGCGCTCTTAACCACTGAGCCATCTCTCCAGCCCCCACAAGTCCATTATTAACTAATAGACATTAAGATATTCTAGAATTCGTGCTGGAGACATGCCTCAGTGTTTGAGAGCACTGACTGGTTTAGAGCACTGACTGATCTTTCGTAGGCCCCAGGTTCAATTCCCAGCAGTCACGTGGCAGCTCACAAATGTAACTTCAGTTTCAAGGGACTGGACACCCTCACGAAGACATACATGCAGGCAGAAAATCAATGTATGTAAAATAAAGATAATTTTTTTTTTTTTTGGTTTTTCGAGACAGGGTTTCTCTGTATAGCCCTGGCTGTCCTGGAACTCGCTCTGTAGACCAGACTGGCCTCGAACTCAGAAATCCGCCTGCCTCTGCCTCCCAAGTGCTAGGATTAAAGGCGTGTGCCACCACCGCCCAGCTAAAGATAATTTTTTTAAAAAAGAGATTCTAGTATTCTGTATTTGTCGAGTGAAGTGCATTCATAGAATCTAGGGATTTGACTCAGTAGAAGAACACATATCACATATTTTACATGTTGTGTGCTTAAGGATCAGGGTTCATTACAAAATATATAGATATACATATAAATATTTGAATGTATATATTACACATTCAAAACTACTTGAAGAACAACTTCCTTCTTATAAGGGCTAGATGTTTTTATTCTTTTTTATTAGACTTACTAATTATACAAAATACTGGCTTATGACATTTTCATGCATGTGCATGGGTTGTCCTCATGGCTCTGATGTCCCCCTTATCTCCCCCTGGTCCTCCCACATATGATCCTACTTTTTCTAAATAGTACTCACCTTACATTCATGCCTTTCTGTTTAGGTTGTTAATGTATTGTTGTTATGAGACAAGGTCCAGGCTATAAATCAGGCTGCCTTAAGTTCATTTTCCTCCTGCCTCAACCTCTCCTGTACACCACCTTCAGCTCTGACTTGAGCTTTTCAAGCACTCTGTCATATGGGTAGGCACACTTTGTGCCCTGGTTTTCAGGTCCAGCTCTGTAGGAATAGAAGAGACAGTGTCTTGGGATGCCAGTAAATGTTCTGCAGCACGATGCGTGCAGTTCTTTTTGAGCCATCTATAAGAAACCTTCCAGCACATTCTTCCTAGCCACTCCAGTTCAGTGTATGTCTCTGACAGAGGGGAAACTTAGCCTGGAAGGTGTTAATATGAGTTGAACTTTGGGTGTGCTATGAGTCTGGCAATTTTAGGGTTGAAACCTTACATTCCTAAACTGAGAAAATGAAATTATGTGAAAAAGAAGTCATACACACCAATAATCTTTAGTCATTTAGTCTAAGTATAAAATCTCTGAAGGTTTGGAAGGAGGATGAGATAAAAATTTTATTTAATAACTTCTTTCTGACAGAGTGGCTTGCTTGTTATGTCATGTGATTTATCAACTGACTAGCAGTCGATATTTACAGTAAGTTGATGGACTTAATGTTTACTGAGTCTTATGATAAAGCAAGAGGCATAAATGGAAGCTGGAATCATTGATTCAGTGTTTTACTCTTTATAGATATTTATCATAGTCAAATTCCTGTTGGTGATTGGTTATTAAAAAAGAAACATGGGCATGTTTAGTAATGCTTAGGAATAATGTTAAGATCCTCTAAAGAAATTTTAAAATGTGAGGGAGAATAATTCTCTCCTCTCTCTCTCTCTCTCTCTCTCTCTCTCTCTCTCTCTCTCTCTCTCTCTCTCTCGCTCTCGCTCTCCCCCTCTCCCTCTTCCCCTTCCCCTTCCCTTCCCTCCTTTTTTTCATTCAATGGATATTTATAGAGCATGCCTCCCCATTTCAAGACACTTCTGACATATGAGCAAATGAAAAAAAAAAGGAAAACAAAAACCTTGTAGAGTTAGACACCAAACAATAAATCCAGCAGGTAAATTATGTATAAGAAAGTAGAAGCATTGTTTCTCTCTGTAAAACAAGGTAAATGAGATCTGAATCATTGATAGGCAGGAGCAGGTCACGGTTTTATAACTCAGATGTTTTCAGACACAGTATTAAAATGTTTGAGCAAAAAAAAATTAAAAGGAAGCAATGATGTTTGTGTGTGGAAG
The DNA here is from genome assembly GCA_036184795.1 of Tokudaia tokunoshimensis. NCBI lineage: Eukaryota > Metazoa > Chordata > Mammalia > Rodentia > Muridae > Tokudaia > Tokudaia tokunoshimensis. The sequence goes on along the minus strand of BTHU01000022.1, from coordinate 64,271,012 downwards.
AATAAAAGAAAAAGGTTTCTGGTGTCTGCATCAATAAGCTTGAAAAGTTGGAACTGAATAATGTTTTTATGAAGGGAGGCAGATCCTAGGAAGAGTGAGCACTTAGAGGTTGGATGGAGGAAGAGATTCTAGAAAGTGAGACTTAGGAGGCACAGGTAATGGGTAAGAAATAAATATCTCGTGGCATCTTGAAAGTCAGGCTGGGAAAGTTAACAGCCAGGGTGTGGTCATCTGTACTAAATACTCCCAATGTCGAGAAAGTTGTGTTCAAGAATAGACAGTGGGATTTGGTTGCTGGTGACCTTAATGCATAGTGTTAGTGGAGTAGGGCATATAAAGGGTTAAGAGAGAAATGGAACAGAGAAATTGGATTCTATGTGCTCATCATTTTCTAGACTAATTTTTCTGCAAAGGAGAATAAAATAGACAGGAGCTAGCAGGGTGAATAGAGTCAAAGGGAAGACATGATATCACATGTGAAGAGTAGTAATAACAATAGTGAACATGTGCCTTAGTTACTTTCTCATTGTCATGAACAAGGACCTGAGAGGAAATAACCAGTGAAGGAATTTATTTCTGCTCTGGTTTGAGGGGATATGACTCATCAGGGTTGAGGAGGGGTGGTGTCTTGGAACTCTGCCCATGGAGATAGGAGCTTGCAATTCTCTTTGTAGGACCAGAAAGTAGGGAGGGAGGGAGGGAGGGAGGGAGGGAGGGAGGGAGAGAGAGAGAGAGAGAGAGAGAGAGAGAGAGAGAGAGAGAGAGAGAGAGAGAGAGAGAGAGAGAGGCTGGCAGTCAGCTTATCTTCTCCTTTTTCTTGTATAATTTCCTTAGAACCACTGTCTGTGAGGTAGTGCTAGCCAAAGTCAGACTCCATCTTACCTGTAAATTTATCATCTATGAAGCACCTTCATTCGCATACCAGAGGTTGCATCTCTGAGCTTGAAGCTCACCACTAAAATTTATAATTTCTTCAGCTTCAGGGCTAACAGGTATCAACGCTTCCTGCTGAACCAAAAGGTTACTCCGATGAGCTTGAATTCTTGCCCATTCAAGGTGGGCTGGCTGCCACTGAGGTTTCTGAAGGCCAGCTTGCCAAAGTTACATTCAGTTCCAGAGAAGAGAGAAACATTTAAATAGGGGGTTTCTTGACTTCCATTGTTCTTCCATTCCAAGATCTACTTTTTATTGTGGATAGGTGATGAAAAAAAGTGTCAAAATTTTGAGATACTCTGAGGCAAATTTCAGAGTCACAGCAGCCAAATCCGCAAAATAGCACCGTATGAATAAATGTGAAATCATCTGTTTTATTGGATCCTCATTGTACATGTGTCATGCCTTTTGGCAAAGTGAAATTTGGCAAACCATGAAGATTGTGAACACAGCTCTCTCTGTCTCTCTCTCTCTCTCTCTCTCTCTCTCTCTCTCTCTCTCTCTCTCTCACACACACACACACACACACACACACACACACACACACACACACACACACACACACACCAAACTTATCAAAGATGAAATTACCAATTTGGAAGTCATTGTAGTGTTTTATGACTGCTAGAAATTGCAGTGCCTGTGACTGGCAAACAGAAAGGATCTGCTTTTGAATAGTAGAAGCATCAATTGTATACAAATGTTTGTCCTGCCTTACTTTTTGTAAACTGGCTTCTTGAGGGACTGGGACTCATTTTACTTAAAATTTCACTCCCAACTCGATTGTGATCTGTATAACTTCAGTTATCATTTAACTTTTCTATGCCTCAGTTTTCTTCTCAGTTTTCTTTTTATAAAAATAAAGCTAACTAGAGACTAAACTTGGTGAGACTTGTTAGTTTAGTGTCTGGTGCTATACAAACATTCATAAATCAAGAGTCTCTGTCGATCACACATCAAGCTTAACCTTCCTATTTTCCTGTTAACATAAGCCAGGACAATCTAAAACACACTATTTAGCTTTTAAGAAGTGATGATGGATTTAAAAGGAAGAAACCCAAGATCCTTGTGAAGGTCTTGGAAGGAACGATGTTTCTAATAATGGTGGTCATACTGGTAATGACCTAAATGTCATAAATCTCCTCAAATTGAGAGAAGGATGTAAATTCAGCAGGACAAGAACATGTCTATAGGAGTCTCAATATAGTCCATGTACAAGTCCATCTGCAAGAGCCAGGAGAGAATATAAATAAATCTTACTGAAAATATACCATGCGAACTACACAGACTTCTTTTCAACTGTGGTGATTGATCTTGGTTGTCAACTCTGGCATGGCTGGAAGGAGGAGACATCAAGCGAGCAATTCCCTTTCATCATATTGGCTCACCAATGGTTGTGAGGTATTTTCTTGATTCCTAATTGGTGTTTGAGGGCCCAGCCTAGCCTAGTGTAGACAGAACCTGCCCTAAATAGGTCACTGTACACAGCCCCTTCCCCACATAGGTCACTATAGACATCCCCTTCCCTATATAGGTGACTATAGACAGCCCCTTCCCTGCATAGGTCACTATAGACTGCCCCTTCTCTACATATTTCAATATATACAGCTCCTTCCCTACATAGGTCACTATAGATATCCCCTTTCGTACAAAGGTGACTATAGGCAGTTCTTTCCCTACAAAGGAAGGGCTGAACTATTTAAAACATTAAGTCACCTGAATGTAAGACTGGGAGCAAGCCTATAAGCCAACTTCTTCTGTGGTTTCTACCTCAGTTTCTGCTCATGTTCCCCTGCCCTTATCTCCTTCAGGGATTGACTGTGACCCAGACATGTGAGCTGAGAGGAACTCTTTCCTTTTTCACATTGTTGTGGTTAGTGTTTTATCACAACAGAAAGCAATCTGACACGGCAGTGAAGACTCTGAATATGTCTTGTCCTCAATCTGAGCTTACACTGTTCTTTCTGTCTTTTCTCTCAGCAATCCCCGTTTGAATTAGTTTCTTTTATCACTTAGATTTTGGCTTAGTGTCATCTAAGATTGTCATCACCCTACCTATACACTATACACTTCGATTCTATCATCTTAGCCTTTTAAAAAGCTGTTCTCCCATAGCAGGTATTTTTCTATGAACCCTTTTTTTAAATAAAAAGAAAATCAACCTCCTTCACAATTCTATAAAGTGTAATAATGATAGCAAGACACTTGAGTCTTTTCCACAGCTGCATCTCCTACATTTGGTTGGGAGTATAGCAGTTTCAAAGAAGTATGTGCTCAGTAAATGCAAATAGGTTTTTTTTGGGATATATATATATATATATATATATATATATATCTGAGCACATCAGTGTGTACTGTAGTTCTATAATGTTCATAAATTTTCATAGTCTCTTTATAAAATTGAAACTAACATATTGACTTTTTACATCATAAAAGTATCACACAGGGATGCCCTTGCAAGAGTCCCTTACTGCCACTTCTGGTATTGTTTTGATACTGAGCTAAATAACAGCCAGTCATATTTGAGATGCTCATCATATGAATGTACATATGACATCTGCAATTAAAGTATAGAGTAGGTGAGAAAATATGCTTCATCTCAATATCTTACTGTCATTCTGAATTTTTAGCGCCAAGATCTGTCATTATTGGTAAATAGCTGAGAGCTGTATTTGTGAAGGAAGCCATGAATCAGAGAACTGCCAGTTACAGTACAAAAAGAAACAAACAAAAAACTGCATCACTCTTGGAAACCAAAACCAAACTTTTAAACTGTAGAGAGTGACAAAATGAGGAGTGAATGAATTATCTTCCCTAGTAGCCAGCTACAGCTAAGCAGCAAGAATGAGCAAAGCATTTTCATTGGTTCTTGTCCATTTCCCTCCTACCAGTAAGGTGCCAAGGTGGCACACCTGTGCCAGGCTTGGTCCAAGCAGGGAAACAATTTGAGTCAAATTTGGTATTGCGTCGGAATAGTCTTGTGAAGGAGGTTTGCAGTCTCCAGGTAAGAATCCAGGTGCCTCTAGAAAACTTAGAAGTTAAATTGATTTTGCTCAAGAACGTTGCTTTAGATTTCATAGGAAGATTCCTTCAGAAGTAGAGGGCACCACTTGGGATTCAGGATGCTACTTCTCAGGTAGGCTTAGAACTCTTATCATGTTGATTTTAAAGAAGAAAACACAAAAATGCTCAAAAACGGTGATATACGAGCTAGTTAGGATCTTGAAACAGAGAATAACTTCAAAAAAGCAAATTTCACACAAACAAAAAGCACTCAAGGAAAGGATAATGTTTTGTTTATACACATAGGTGACATAGAAGAAAGAGAAACTGAAGAGCAGATATAATCTGAGTTAACAAAGTTTTCCTGTAAGCATTAACTCAGTTACAATGAGATTTCTTAAAATAAATATAATTGCTCGTGGGATGTCCTACTGGTGGACGTTAGGCTCAACTTGCATTTTTGAGCTGTACAATTGGCAGTGTGAGCCTGAAGATATGGAAGAAGAATATGCATAGGCGAACATATAGCATGTCTGCAAGGACAAATGCTACAAGCAGGCAACTCATCAAGGAGACATTTTATAATGAACCTGTTCAATAGTTACGGAAATGACTGCCAGATGTTCTCATCTCAAGACTACTCCAGGCACGATGACCCAGAAAGCCCATATGGTAGGAAAGGCAAAGGCTTAATTGGAAAGATAGCTCTTCTCTGCGTAATTCCCTGATCCCAGAAGGAAGAAGGTTAAGTGTGATGTTTCCGTTAGAAGTGCGTCTTTCAAAAATGTGGCAACTCTGGACACTAAACCTTCTAGTATTTAAGGGTGACTATCTTGGGATAGGAGAATTCAAGGACATGTCCTTGTTTCTCTTTCTACAATGGGTACTTATGTCTCCTATAGCAACTATTTTGTGAGTTTATACTCTTAGACATAGAGCAAGCTCCAAACAACAGCAGCTCATGGTCTCATTTTAGAAAACAAAGGTTAATGAATTGCTGAAAATATTCAAAAGATCATAGACAAACATTGGTGAATTGATATCTAAAGACTGCTGAATTTTTTGTTCTGTTTCATTTTGTTTTGTTTTTCCCTGTGTAGCCATGGATGTCCTGGAACTCATGCTATAGACCAGGCTGGCCTCAAACACACAGAGATCTACTTGCCTCTGCCTCCCAAGTGCTGGGAGACTGCTAAATTCTTTAAGTCTGTAAACACCATCAAAATGATTATTCTGTGTAAAAGTTAAACCTGGTCACTAGCAATGGACTTTTTCAGTTTTACTTCTTTTAAAAGAGAATGAAGAAACCAAAGTTTTGTGTCCTGTGAGCATTCTCTTCCTGACACGATGAGGGTCTTAATGACAGAATCTGTTTCTATTTTTGAATTATTTAGTTATTTAATGTATATAACTATTAGGTCTGCATGTCTGTTTATTTATTTACCATGTATATGCTGGTGTCTAAAGATGCCAAAAGAAGGCAGCAGTTCCCCCTGGGACTCGATTTACAGATAGTTGTGAACGGTCATGCCTGTGCTAGGAATTGACCTGGGATTCTCTAGAAGAAAAGTCAGTGTTATTAATCACTGAGCCATTTCACTATCTCTATTTAATAATAATAATTATTATTATCACGAGTTTTTATAGAGTGATAAATCATTAACTTTTATCATTAATTCATGAATAATTTCATGCATATATATGATCAATTTTTGTCAGCCCTCATACACACCCTTGTACCATCACCAATTCCCTCTTGCCCATTGATGTATTTCTTCCAACAAAGCTCCCTCATACTTTCATTTCCCCCTGCCTCCCTTCCTGACCTCTGAGAGAGAGAGAGAGAGAGAGTGTGTGTTCCACTGAGTTTAATTAAAGTTGTTCCCTTGAGCATGAGTCTGGAGTTACTTACTGGAACATGGGCAACATATCAATTGCTAAACACTAAAGAAAATGACATATCCCTCTCTTGGTGACCACTACATTCTCCTAACCCTTGAATGGATGTAGCCAAAGGCCTCTTGAATGCACAAGGAAATGACGATGGATCTAGTCCTGCACAGTTCTTATATAGGTAGCCATATCTGCAATGAGTTCATTAGCAGCTGGTTGTGATTAAGGAGAAACTCAAAACTGATCAGCATATAGAGAATAAGCAATTTTGAAGTCCTGAGTCTGAACTGGGGAATCTGGAAGCATCTGTATCACTGATTCTATGGCTCAGGAACATCGGAGAAGTGGAGGGAGCAGAAAAATGATGTAAGAGTTGGAGGATAAAGAAGTTTGCAGTGAGACTGGTGTTCTGGCTAGACATGGCCATCCCACCAATGAGAGGCTTTCTGTCTGCATTGGGGTGTCAACTGAACCTTTAGCACTTTAAATGCCCAAACTGGTGACAATGGGGACCAAGCCCCCCCCCCCCCCCGTGGAGTGTAACTAAACTTGATTATTTACCAGTTTGGTGCTACAGATGTGAGAGGTTTTTGGAACATCAGAAACTACCTCTGTCTTGGAAGATTTGTTTGTCTGTTTTATATTTTGCTTGAACCAAAAAATAATTGCAAAGAATTTTTAAGCCCCTGACACTGTACATTAGCTTCATAACACTATAAATAGGCCATTAATTTATGTCACAATGTTGGGTAAGGATGCAATCAATTTCTATTATTATGTAGTCCCTGTCTTACATATTTTCTAGCCTTTGACTTCTGGAAATCAGTATTAGTTGCGTGTCCAAAGGAAGGGAAGTGGATAAAGAGATTCTTATTATCATTTTTTTAATTAATTAATTTGTTTATTTATTTTGAGGCAGCATCTCATCCCTTAACCCAGTCTGGTGAAACATGATCCTCCTGCCTCTGCCTCCTGAGTGATGACATGAGAGACATATGCCACTTTAGTCAGCTAAAATTCAGGCAAGGCTGGACAAGGTAATCCTGTCCATACTCTGACAGATGCAGTCTGTTTTCAAAGTCTTTTTACTTCATAAAACTTGGCAATATGCATTTCTTCATACAGAAACATTAAAAATATAACCCCATTTCACCCAGGAAATCAATAACACTCATATCTTTCCTTCTTAAGCTCTAGCCCCCTTATCTACAGGAAGACGTTGGACTCAATTATTGTATTCTGTGAATGTTAACCCACTAAGAAATCAGCAAAGCTTTCATATACATTACTACAACAATTCACATACCTATTTTGGTGATGATTTCTCACTGGGAGAAGCAGGCCAGAGTCATTTTGAGCCCCATTAAATCCATTGCTTTATAAAGCTATGATGACTTTGTGTCCTAATTAAATGGCCACATCTCTCTGTCTTGCATCTTGTTAATACAGATTAATTGCCAGATAGAACTAATGGGCACTTTTCGATCTCTACTGTGCAATATCGTGTGCGATGGCTATTATGATTATGTGAGATTTTACTTGTGGCATAGAATAGCCTGTTTGTGGCAGGAAATGGGAAATGATTTCTCAATGAAAAGACAGTAGGTTTTGTCTTTGGGAGATGGCTTCATCTGGAACAGAAAGCTGATAGGCACACCATGTGCCTGTTACTATAGAAGCTGAGAGACCCTCCCAGCTGTTTACACTTTGAATGAAAAATGGCAGTTTGACATAAACCAACAGTGTGATGCTAGCTAGCATCTGCAAAGAAGCTTCGTGTGGAGCATGCCCAGTGCAGGGAGTGCATCTTCCCTCCCCCATCACCCCCCTCTGATCTCTAAAGATAAGGCTTGAACTTTACACTGGGAAATTTCAGGGCACAGTCTGGGGGGGGGGTTGTTTGATTGTTTACTTTTGTTTTTCTAAATGTCCTCTTGAAACTAATTTCCTTTAACAAGCCAAGTGCAGGGAAGAGACTCTAAGAGTAATATAATGCATTGAGTTTAAACAAGTTGAAGGCAGTTTCTGCACTTGGACCTGTCGTTATTTCGAAAGCAATAGAAATTATTAGATTCTGTGTGTGTGTGTGTGTGTGTGTGTGTGTGTGTGTGTGTGTGTGTGTGTTTTCCCTCTTGAGATGGGAAAATAAGAAGATTCTCCTCAGACCGAAGTCTACTGGGGCTGGGAGGGAGAGCCCCAGAGGCAGAAGGGGACTGAGAAGAGGGGCTTCTCAGAGCATGGCTAGAAAAGGTGCCAGGATTCTCCAGGGCTCAGCGCGCTCTGAGGATCTGTGCCCTGGGCTGCAGCTGCGGAAGATAAAGGCGCTACCCGGCTCATGAAGGCCACCTGGATCAGGCTTCTGAAAAGAGCCAAGGGAGGAAGGCTGAAGAGTTCGGACATCTGTGTAAGCGAGAGGGCTTTTTGTTCGGGGGAGACAGTGTTTTCTTTGCTTTTCCGTTGCTGCAGCAAGTGCCTGTGGAGAGGGTGGCTTGATTTAGTTAATAAGCTTGTGATTGCATGAGAGGGAGCTAGGGAGATTCCTGACATTTTTCCGAGCTCCCTTTCCTGCGCTCTGGTAATTTATTACCAGAGGAAATCTCTCTGGTGTTGTCGGTAGCCAGCTCTCACTAAATATCTGTGTACAGGTATTTTTAAATATGTTCCTGGGAAAGGGAGGGGAGCAGGCTGGAGTGTCTTACCATATTTCTTTGAGAAAGTAGCAGGTGAAAAATGATGTAGAGAAGATGATAATGGGAGTTGTATCCCGGCAGCAAGATGACAGAGGGTTCAAGTTTGTAACTCATCAGATTCCCTTTGATGTGTTTTGTTGCTCTCTCTGGGTGTAAATACTTGTTTCTGCCCCCAGGCTGGTGTTGGAGTTATCCTTGAAATGTATCAATGTCCTTCAGCTATGCACTGCACCACGGAGTTGGTTTAACGCTAAAAGAAGTGGTGGAGGCTTCCAGAAAGGATACTTTCTGGTAAATGAACCTGGGGAAGGAATGGTGTCTGGGTACACACAGCTCACCTTAGTGGAGGATGTGCAGGGCAAAGGGTGCTTTTTTTCTAGGTGGGTTGCTGCCAAATGGATTATTTTCTCCTCTTTTCAGGAATTTACAGCCTATTCCAGGAAGCAAACTAACACATCGGTGAGGCTTTTCCAGTGTACCCATCACACGCTTGGATCCATTTCATAATAAACATTCTCCTCTGCAGGGTTCGGCAGACTCCTACACCAGCCGCCCATCTGATTCAGATGTGTCTTTGGAAGAGGACCGGGAGGCAGTTCGTAGAGAAGCTGAGCGGCAGGCCCAGGCCCAGTTGGAAAAAGCAAAGGTAAAAAACGCATCTTTTTTTTTGGGGGGGGGGCACGGTGCCCCTGAGGGGCCTGCCTGTAGATGTATCCCCTCAATCTCATGCCTGACCCACTGGAGTACTCCATCAGCTGGTTTACCACCGGCACAATTAAGGGAAATGTGATATTAATAATAATCTTTAATGTTGTTTTCTAATCTAGGCAAATCATTTACGTGGGTGGGAGGTTAAGCTAAACACAAACAAAAGGATTTCCAAATACACGAAGAATAAGAGGAAAAAAACGGCATGTAATACCAAAATATTTTACTTCATCTTGCCAGTAAACCATCGCTGTTTACAAAACAGTGTAGACACTAATGTTTATTTCCCCAGTCTAAAACAACTATTCTCATAAAGTTTATCTCATAGGTGTTTTACAATGCTCTCCTTATATGTTTACTTATGCTACTTAGGCAAACAAAAGCAACAAAGGATTTCATTGATTAACTGACGCCCCCACACACACTGTAAAGTTTTTCTCTTTGTTCTATGATGGAGTGTATGCTCATGAAGGAGCAAAAGCAAACCTGTTCTGAAGTCTGTAAGGAACTGGTCGCAGGCTGGATTTCACTCACGCTATGAAATGGTGACAGAGCTCATTATCGTTGCGATTGGAATTTTATTACCTTCTGCAGACATTTGAATAAGAGCTCATTTGAAACCATAGATTGTTGTCCACAATCTATGAGGGTGTCTTGGTTTGTAACTTCTGAGTGAACATGTTTCAAAATGGTTACTGGTTGCCTTTAAAAAAAAAAAAAAACCAATCACTACTATGAGAAAGAATAAGTAGGGCATTGATCTTGCTAGGAAGATCAGGACATTATCACAAGGTTTCTGCCTGCTGCCTCGTCTCTAGGAGTAAAATCTATGTGTGTTGCTATGGGAATGACGACTTGGCTTGAATGCATGGACTGACCTTGTGTAATATTCATGGCCTCTAGAACAGCTTTGGTAGTGGTTACCAAGCTACTGCTGGAAGCCCTTGACTTCTAAAACACAGTGCTTCTGCATTGACAGCTGGCAGGAAACAGGGTCTCACAGTCTTAATTGCTAGTCAGACCTTAAGAACATCGGTAGAGAGGGCTCTCTTTTCTGGCAGTGAAAAATGAAAAGCAAAATATAACCTGGTTGCCTTTAGTTCACCTGTTCCCTGCCACAAATTAGCCATTGGAATATATACTATGAAGCTGAGGATGAAGAATTGCAGACAATGAATGCTTGCTAGCATTCATGTGCCACCAGGGTACCAGGTCACAGTTTCGTGATTCAGAACCCAATTCCACATTCTAACTTTTGTGACTGAACTTAAAGAAAAGTCAAGGAAAAATTAGCAATGTTTATTTCAAAAGTAAAATTATTCTGCTTGCAGCTAATTTATACTTACCAAATTTAAACTGTTTTCCATGGTCAGCCTTTCCCCTCCCCCCACTTCAACCCAATATGTTATAGATCTGGCCATCAAAATCTTTAATTATCCATCCGGGGTATTTTTTTGTCTGTGGCTGTGCCTTGTTAAGTTAGGGACTCACTGCCTTAGCTACAGAAAAGTCTAAGCCTTTCATCCCTAGTGTGCATCAAAGTGTGGCTTCTAAGTCAAGTCAGATTAATGTTCCTTGTCTCAGTACCCAAAGAGACTCTAGATGCAAACAATGTTAAATATGAAAGGGCAAGAAAGACAATTTAAAGCTAAGGCAAAATAATAGGTAAACTTTTTCTTATGTTTAATCAAAATAGTTTATTTATATCTACTTGTCTGTCAAAGTGGGTCAGTACCTTAGAACTTGATTGTTCCAATGGCTAAATCTGCGGTGAATATTTGAATTTGTTCTGATGAAAGACGGAAGTAGTGAGATTTAAGTGTTTATTTCAGCTCATGCCTGGGTGGGTACTGTCTTGTAATTCTCACGTCTTTGAAGAGAGGATGCAAAAGCAGAAGTAGTGCTGTCTACCTCTTCATTTTATAATCATCCCTCAAATAGAATGATGTTACGAATTGGTGTTTTCACTTGGTTAATGTACGACATTAATTCATATGTGTGATGCATGGACTAGACTTCCCCTCTGCTTTTGGGACTTGGTCCTATATAAAGAGGAACAACATTATCCACTAACTGCTTTAAGGGTGCCTACATAAAATAAAGGAGTTGGCAAATAGTGAAACTAGAATCACTGCCTTCTCAAGTTAGATGACCTACGAAAGGTTATGTAACTGGGCAGTGATGCAGCCACTAGGACCCAAAATTTTCCATACCACTTTGTTATGACCTCTCTGGAATAGGATGTATTAAGTAGGGCAGACAGAGGGCAGAGGGCAGACTTCTTTTTGAGGCAAATTAGAGTCAATGGATGACTTTGATTTTTACTTTGATGTTTCTAAGTCCCAGATGCATTTTGACTTGTCCAATTCTGTCATCCTTTGCATACACTGCCTTGCTAAAGTTCATAAGGTTGAGATTGTTCTAAAAACAAGTAATAAGAATTTAATTAGTTCTCACAGTAATCCCTTCTTTATGAAGTTACATATTGAAATCTAATCTGTCATTTAAAATTAGCTTGGCATATACTATAGACTAAATAAGTATTTCTTGGATGAATCAGAGAGGGATAAATTCTTGTGAAACTGTAACAAGGGTAATTTTGTATCTAGGTACTGTGTTGATTTCTGGTTCTGTTTATTAGAGGCTATCACTGGAACTCACTTTGTGCAATGGCTCAAATTTGTTCCCAGAGTCCACATATTGGAAGCATAGGGTAAATGTTGGAAGGCAGGCCTAATGGATGGTCTAAGATCCCAGCCAGGGAATGCTGACACCCACCATGGGTGGGTTTACCAACTATAAATAATTACTGTAATCCAGACAAACCCCACAGATACACCCAGAGGCCCATCTCCTGGTCACTCTAGATTTTGTCAAGCTGACAACAGTAAGCATCACAGTAACTGTGATGGCAAGGAGCCTGATTTCCCACTTTTTGATCTCAAGAAGTATAATAGATAAATTTATAATTGGTATTTAATAAACAAAATAAAAGACATGTGAATAAATGCCTACAATACCAGACATGATATTTCATTCCTCTAAGTCTAGTACTTGGGAGGATAAGAGTTCAAACCCTGTGTGCACAACATTTTGTAGACTGTCCAAAGATTAAGATAGATAAACTAATGGATTTTAAGTGTATTTAGAGTTGTACTATTCTGATTATAATCAGCTTTAGGACATATTTATTTGCTTTATAAGGAATCCCAAATACATTAAATTACTCATCATTCCTTGTAATTCCATTATGCTGGAAAGCCATCAATCAGCTTTCTCTCTGGTTATCTAGTCTGGATATTCACTGTATTCATATGGAATCAGGCTGTAGCTAGTCCTCTGTGGCCACCTGCATCCTCACACATAATGTTTTTCTTGCTCATACAATGGCATCTATTACTACATTTTTCAGTGTCAAAGAATACACCTTTACATCTGTATTTCACATTTGACAAATGTGTCAATTAGGAGGCGTTTAAATTATTGACACTTTTGTGAACAATCCTGCTGTGAACACTTGTGTAGAAGTTTTTTCACCGGTGAGAAATATTTTAACTCATTATGTATTATCATTATGTATTGTCATAGTCTTGTTGTCAACTTGATATACCTGGAAAGAAGAAACCTCAATTGCCTCCAGTAGGATTACCCTGTGGGTGGCTATAGGGAATTTTCTTTTGGGATTGTTGATTGATTCAAAGCCCTAGGCAGGTGGTCCTGTGCTATATAGGAAGGCTGCTGACTGCAAAACAGTGAACAAACAGGGGAATGGCATTCCTTTGTAGTCTCTGCATCAAGGTACTGCCTTGCTTGACTTTAACCTATAAGCCAAATAAACTCTTCGCTCCCAGAGTTGTGTTTGATCTTGGTGTTTGATCAGAGTAACAAAAAGCAAACTAGGACATATATCCAGTTTGTGTATATATCTAGAACTGTAATTGTTGAATCATATATTTTTACAGAAAGAATAATGTTCTTTTTCACCCTTTGCACTTGTTAAGATGATGTCATCGGTCCTGTAGGTAGAGACTATGTTGGGAAATCTGGATGTGGAAGGAATTGAAGAATACAGATATAATAATCTGGGTGTGATGTTCTCAGAGAAGACTGAAACTGTTTTGACTTCTCCTTTCAATATGCCTATCTATTAAAAGGGTTTTACTGGGTGTGGTTGGTGTGTAGGAAAGACCTTAAGACCAGAGAGCTACAAAGGACAAATGGGTAAGGCTTTTGCCTACTGAAAGCTTCTGTTGTTTGAGGAGAGATGTCTTACAGGTGAAACAAAGTACATGGGTGGGTAGAAAGGTCTGGTAGGCAGGAAAGGAAAACACTGTACTCAGAATGCTGGGATAAACAATCTCCTTAGAGGAAGTAGTATCTTAAAACTAGACCTTCCAGGATGGACAAATGAAGCTTCATGTCTGAAAGAGAAAGCAAATAGAGTGTCAAGCAATGAATACACCACCTAGCTCTTGGGGATGCAAAGTTTATAAAGGCAGCTAGAAGAAAGACATGGAGCCTTCCAGCAAAAGGTTAATTTTTTTTTTTTAAGATCTTGCCAACTGGAAATTTCTTTATATACCCTCACATTTAATTACTAGTTTGTCTGGGTATAATGTTCAATAATGAAAACCATTTGCCTTCAGATTGGTGAACACATTGGCTTGTGGCTTAGTTTCCAGAGCCGTGTGAGCACAGCGGTATTCTGTGGCTGTGATGTGGGTACGTTCAGTTCTCCTGTGCTCGAGGAATTTTGTTTCCTTTGGTGTTTTGACAGCTTGGCGTGATGTGCCTTGGTGTGAATCTTTTTGTTTATTGTGCTTGGCTTTTTAGGCACACATTGAAAAGGGCCAGTCACTCCAGTTCTAGAAAAAAAAAACTCAGTTTTTCTTTGATTATTGTCTTCTGGTTCTCAGGTGTCAGATGTTTGATGAAGAGAATTCTTCTGAAGTAGTTTTCTCTCTAGTGTTTTGTTCTTAATTTTTTTAAACTTATTTTCTAACCCATCAGCTAAAACTTTTATTTACTGTGGAAATTTTAATTCTTATTGAAATGTGTAATTTCTACAATCTAGAAAGCTGTCTCTAAGTACTGGCACATTTCCATCAACATGGATTTGCTTATCGTTCAAAGATACATTAGCTTACATTGCCTGTTCTCGTGATAAATAATCGTAGAGATATCTCTGGACCTGTGTCATGATGGATAGGTACAGTCAAGTATACAAATACTATTATTACTCTACTCACTTCTGCTGTTAATTGACACCTTCTGTCATTTGGTTATATCTTGGTGGCCTCTTGTCTTTCTAACAGGCTGAGTTGGACCTTCATATGGTATTCTCAGAGCTGCATTAAAAGGAATCTGAGTATTTGACTCAGTGGTTGTGATTGCTTAGTAGAGGAACAAAGTCGATAAAGTGGCCATATATTAGAGAGGGCTATTTTTAGATTGGTTGACATGGCTTTGGTCCTGTTAGCCCTGCCCAACAATGGCTGTTATCACACTGGAGATATTAAGAATTGGTAACTTCTTAATTCACAAGGCTGGATGCTGCATCCATCTCAGTCTGGCACTCAAAGACTGGAGCATTCCTATAGAGCCACGGGTCTTCAATTCATATTTGAAGGTTGAAGGCACTGGGGTCCATTGTCAGCAGAGGATGGCAGCAGCAGCAACAGAATAGATGAATTTGCCAAAAGGCCCCAAAGGCCATCAGCAAAAGTAAAAGCCTTTTCCCCAGACCTCCTTATAGTGACTAGAAGGAAGGTGCTGCCTATATTCTGGTGGGGGGGGGGCGGGGGCGACATTTCAGTTAATCTAGAGAAGCCTCCATAGACGTGCCCAGATACTAACCTAATCTAGTTAGTGTCTCCAGAGGCTTATGGGTAATTCAAGATAATGTCAAGTTGGTATTTGGTACTAGCCATCACCCCTAATGTATACATGGTCATGAACTGCATCCTCGCCCCCCACCCCCCACCCCAATCTTAACAAAACAAGAAAAGAAGAAGCTCCAGGGTGATCAGCATTCTCCTCTTGTACCACACTTGCCAGTGCTCTGTTGACTGAAGCAAGTCACAAGAATGAGCTCAAATCAGTGTAGAGAAGGACCTGCCTAGCACATGGATCTATGCCGACAGCTGCCCTGTCCCCGTTCCATTCTTCCTCCCTTTACAGAAGAAATGCCTCTACCTTTTAACACCAATAGCTCTGTCGCCTCTTCAACCCTGGTACTTTTTTCTTTCTTTTACCACATATTACTACCAACCTTGTCACCCAAACTTTATCATCAATTTCTTTAATTCTATCGTGCCTTAATTTTTAACTGCTTGAACATGATTTCTCCATTGATGGTCTCTCATGATATTTCTGTTTCCATCTTTACTGACCTTCAATTAAGCTTTCTGTGACTTCTCAGCCTGTCACCATATATTTTTTTTTACTTCTCTGGTATTCTGGGTATGTTTCTATGGATGTGATAAAGATGGTAGTAACCAAAAGCAACTTGAGAAGGTTTATTTGGCCTTACAAGTTGGGGTTAATCATTGAGGTAGCTCCTGGCAGGAACCTGGAAACTGGAACTGAAATAGTAGCCATGAAGGAGTACAGAATAATGGTTTTATCTTTATGGCTTGCTCGGCCTGTTTTCTAACACTGCCCAGGGCCAGTGGACGAGCAGTAGCACCACCCACAATGTACTGGGCCTTCCCACATCCTCAATCTTGATTAATGAATCAAGACAATTGCCCCACAATCTGATTGAGGCAATTTGTCTATTGAGATTCCCTCTTCCAATCTATGCCTTTAGGTTTGTGTCAAGTTCACAAAATCTAACCAGCACATCTGGCAAATATCTTGTGTTATGGATGTTGACTACATTAAAAAAAAATGCCTCAGCTACCTATGTCATTACCTAGTCAGACTAGTTCTCTTCAGATATTCTTTCTATATGCATATGTTTGTGTGTATATGGTATGCTATATGTGTGAATGCACCAGCATATATGCTAAGGAATGCACATTCAGAGACCATGGAAGGACATCAGTAGTCCTCCTCTGTCTCTTTCCATTCTAGTTTTGTCCCATAATCTCTCTGTTTCAGTTTTTGTGGCTGGCCATTGACATCTAGGGATCTACTATTTTCATTTCCCCAATGCTGGGGTGATAAGCACCTGTGACTTGTCCAGGTTTTTCGAGGGTGCTAAGGATTTGAACTCTGTTCCTCTTGCTTTGGTGGAAAGCACATTTCCTGAGCCCTCTTATACTACATAAACTTTTCTTTTCCTTAACTAAAGTATAGAAGTCTATCCTATCAAATGCTCAGCTCAGGTCTTAGCTCGTTTGGCATCTTGATCTTCAGTGTTTCTGGTTTCTACTGAAGAGCCATCAGGGGAATCCACTGAGATCAAGACCTGCAGAGGCAAGGGATGCCCAGTATATGTGGTCTGTGGGTTCTATTGGTATTCATCCGAAGCTCTCTTCCTGTTCAAGTTTAGATTGGAATTTCTGTCTACATTTCCTTTGGATATAGTTTTTCCACCAATATAAGTTTTCATCAGAGGCTGCCTTGTTCTCCTCAAAGCTTCAGCCATCGCTGAGTCTCAACTTTTGCTTCTGACTTCTCTGCCCACTTGTGTATATCTCAGATCTCCTTGGCATCTTTCAGTTCTGCCACTCATAAGAGTGGAGCTACTCACCTTTTCCTTCAAACTCATTCATCTCCACATGTTCTCATTACATCATTGTTATCTCCATATTCCCAAGGCTAAAGCCTTTGTCCAGGGGTCGAAGAATTAACAACTGTTTTTCCTGTAAAGGAACAGACAGGAAATATTTTAGGTACTTTGGATCTTTGTTGACTCTCAACTCAGTCATGAATTTGAATTCCATTTCCACCACGGTCCAGTGGCTTTATCTGTTGGTATATTATATGGCATGGTGGTTTGAATGATAATGCCCTCCACAGACTTATAAATTTGACTGTTTGATTCCTAACTGGTGGACTATTTACGAGCGATTAGGAGATCTGGTCTTCTTCTAGGAGGTGTGGTCTTTAAGGAGGTGTGGCCTTCTTTAAGGAGGTGTGTCGTTCAAGGAGGTGTGGTCTTCAAGGAGGTGTGGCTTTGATTAAGGAGGTATGGTCTTTATGAAAGTATATCATTACAGGGTGGGCTTTGAGGTTTTAAAAACCTACCCTAGCAAACTGAATCCAAGAATATATCAAAACAATCATCCATTATGATCAAGTAGGCTTTATCCCAGTGATGCAAGGATGGTTCAATATACAGAAATCCATCAATGCGATCCACTACATAAACAAAAAAAAAAAAAAAAAAAAACCTACCCTAGGCCCAGTCTCTTCCTCTCTCTATCACATGCTTATGGATCAGATATAAACTCTTAGCTACTGATTCAGAACCATACCTACATGCCTGCTACTATTCTTCCTGCCATGATGATCTGGACTCACCCTCTGAAAATATAAGCAAGACCCCCTCCCCACAATCAAGCACTTCCTTTAAGATGTCTTGGTCATGGTGCCTCTTCACAGCAATAAAATAGTAACTAAGACACAGTTAGGTCATTTTTGCCATTTGTAAAATGTCAGTGATTCTTGTTTCTCAGAACCGTTGTGCTAACAAGTGACCTTGTGCGAGGCAAGTACATGCCTCCTGAACTTCCTTTTACCTTGGACTTCTTGGGATGAGCATCGGAATTAGTGTTTGGGATGCCTCTCATCCCTAAGCCTGGTGTCTAATGGGTAGCTTGGTATCCAGAAATTATAATGCTCTCCTTGTTGTCTTTGAGTTAACTGCTGCTGCAATATACTACTTTCTACAGTCTCTATCCTGTTCACATTACTAGTTTCTAATTTGGTGCTGAGTGCTGTAGAACAGATTTGTGATATCTAATAGTTGCAGACTTGAGTGAGTTATGGCCAGCATTGCCACTCACAAGTCAGAGCATGCTGGGTCATGGTGACAGCTCAGGTTGCATCCCTACACATTCCTACGCCCAGAGCATACTTTCTCTCTCTTGAACTATGACCGAGCTTCCTCCAAAGATGTGCCTTGTACTTTATTGAACAGAGCTGATTGCTTCCCCAGATACCAAGTGCAAGCTAATGTTCTTTTCTGAGGCTCCTTTCTGACAGAATCTGCATAATTTGGGAATAAACTCAAATTCTGCTCACTATATCTTTAGGTCCATGAAAAACTGGCTAGGTAATCTACCTATATCAGTGAGTTCTGGGTTTATTTAAGAGACCCTACCCCAATGAATAAGATAGAGAGTGAGGGAAAAGTCCATGTCAGCCTAATGCCTTTACACATAAATACACATATGCACACTCCCTATACTACATGTGTGCCTATAGACATTTGAACACATACATGAAAATACACATACACCTCACATGTATGCAAGTAAAGCAAAAACAAAAACAAAAAACCCTGTACTCTTGGTTAAGAAGCCTTTTAAAGACTGTTAACATAATAAAGAGACTTCTGGCCATTTCAAAACCATAAATGGATATGGGAAAGAGGATTATAAACTTTGTGGCTCAAGCCTTTTTCTTTCATTCTCTTAAAGAGCTATAGCCAAACATCTTTGCTATATCATAAACAGGGCTATAAATACACTGCCATTTCCTTGCCTGTCCCCTTCTGATATGAACAGGGATCAACACAAAGACCCTTATGTAGAGCTGGGTGGAGTCTCCCCTTTATTTTCCTGAGTTTTGTCCTACCACAGATGAATGAAAAGTACCGGAACTGTGGTAGAGTAGAATTTATTAAGCAACACAGGATGGGGTGGTATTGCATTGAGAAGAGCTAGGGGGAAGTCCAGCTTTCATGTGGCTTCTTCCCTCAAGAGGGCCATAGTCTGTTTGTGATTCTGTTAATGTCTATCACTGTTCTAAATAATGTGAAGAGTGTGAGGCTGACTGCCTTGTTACAGGACATGTACTCTAAGGGTGTTTAGCAGGGAGGCTTCACTACTACTGTGCTGGAGAAGGTTCAGAGGGCAGTATGGATTAAGATGACCCTTTCTGGCATGTGACCTTATCTGTGGGGACACAGGCTTTGCTGTTCAGTTATGTACTCCTAGAAAGTGAGCAGGAAGGTTGCTATGTGAGTAGACAACACAGAACACGGGCTTCTATTCTTATTTAATGTTAAGTCTCACTTAACCTTGAGTTTGTCTTCAATTGAAGAATTGTTTCTGCTCCCCCAAACCTGTGTGTGTGCACCCACACCGGAGCACGCTTCTGTAGGGGTGTTTGTATTTGTATGGATAGGTACATAAGCACACTGTGCTTTCAGAAGGCAGAAGTCAATCTTAATCTCCTTCATTAGAACACTGTCCACCTTTGGTTCTGTTTATTTGTTTGGGAATTTTTGAAACTGTCTCTCAATAGTACCTGGTATTAACTGATAAAGATAGATTGACTAGAGAGCTCCCAGAATCCTCCTTTTTCTGCCTCACCAGTGACCAGTGACGGAGGTACAGGTACAGACAGCTTTTTACCCAGGGTAGAGGACCTGAAATCACATGTCAATGTTTGTGTGGTAAGCACGTTATATGCTGAACCATCAACGGGTACCAATTACTGTTTGTGTTAATTTAGAATCTCTGTGTCTAACTTCCCACTGAATAACATGCCTTGGTTCATGTAACTCCTCCATAGGAGAAAAATGGAAATCTAGAGCAATCCCATGCTATCAATATAGAAAGTGTGATATAGAACAATGTCACCCAAGGTCACTGAGCTCCTAATTGGCAAAACTATTGTAAAAACTTAGCTTCTGTGCCTAAGTTCTTTTATCTAACCACTCACCCCACTCCTTCTTATTAAATACTTTGTTCTTTAACTATGAACTTGAAAATAAAACAGAACAACCATCAAAATCATTTGTAAGGTCAAACCAATACCTATGCCCATTTCCATTGAGTGTAGGTAGGACAAATAGAGTTCACAGGTAGAATACCTACTGCACTTGTCCTGTATTTTACAATTCGACTAACATCTATTTGATGGAGTTGAAGTACAACTTCACTCTGTAAAAACTAAGTGTGTGTGTGCACACATGTGAGTGACAGGTGTAGCTGTACAGACATATGTGTCTGGGTGCATGTGTGCATGTCAGAAGACAATTTGTGAGAACTGCTCTCTCTTTGCATCATGTGAGTCTTAGAAACCCAAGGCATGTCGTCAGGCTTGGAAGCAGGTGTCTTTACCCTTCAAGGCATCTCTCCAGCCTCCATCTTCACACTCTAAACAAACATTTTGTGCTAAAATTTCTCATGTAGTGAGTTGTTAAAGGAAGAGCTCAGAGCATATGCATAGGCTATTCTTGGTTAGCTGGAGATAGGACAGTCAAGTGCAAGAAACTACAGTGGTGTGGTTTCTGTAGAAGAATGGAAATACAACCAACTGCCTGGGAATTAGGTTATATAGAGAATGCAGAAAAGTTTGGGTGTGTAAGGGAGAGAAGATTGAAATTATAATGAAATGATTTAAAAGAAATTTCATCGTTATCTCTTTCTTAAGAACAAAATGAAAGAAACAGTCTAGAATTTTAGCAGACAAAAATGAAAGTCTGTTTGACCACTGAATATTAAGAGAAGAACAATGTTATAAAGAAAGGTTAGGAAACTACTGTCATGATGATTTGAAACACAATATTTATGGCTTTAAAAAAGAAAAACCCGGCTGGGCGGTGGTGGCTCACGCCTTTAATCCCAGCACTTGGGAGGCAGAGGCAGGAGGATTTCTGAGTTCGAGGCCAGCTTGGTCTATAAAGTGAGTTCTAGGACAGCCAGGGCTACACAGAGAAACCCTGTCTCAAAAAACCAAAAAAAAAAAAAAAGAAAAAAACCCTAAACTCTGTTTTTAGGAAAGACAATGAATCGCACAATTAGCTATCAAAATTATTTATATTCCCATTATCTCTGCCAAATATTCTTTGTACTGATATTTGTTTGCAAAATTAACATGCATTTTTGAATGTCACTTCTTGTATATTTGAGGTTCACACCATGCTTACCATGCCCTCCCTAGACACAGTAGAAGTGGGTGGGGAAGAAGCTAGACAAAGATGGAGACAGTCTGGCCCTTAGGATTCAAGTTGTATTCCCTGGATTTTTAAAGGATTCAAGTTGGATTCCCTGGATTTTTAAGCAACTATTACCTTTCTTCCCAAGAGGAACTATTGTCATCCTTAAGTGAAATGTTACAAAATCCATTGTTTTCTGGATTTAAGTCAACCAAGATTCCTTACACATAAACCCTTATATTACAGGGATTTTTTTTTGGGTGGGGGGGACTTGTTTGTTTGCAAAGAACTCAAGTGTCTCATACACAAGTTCAGTTCAACTAATAGAGTTCCTTGATAATGCCTAACAAAACAAATAATGTCACAATAGCCAGGCAGAGGACTTTTGCTTTACCTGAGTTTCTGAGTCCCTGCTTCATTTTGTGACAGACCATATAATGGATGAACAGGATGGGGGAGGGGGAGGGTCCTTTGAGTAGATAAATTCTCTACATGCTGTCTCACTAATGTTCATGGGTCACACCTGCATGAGGTGCCCACCTTGTGGTGCTATGTGATAGTTTGATCATATACCTGGTAGTCACAGGATGAACAAATGATTCTTGGGAGTCACTTCTCTCCTTTCACTGTAGGTTCTGGGTATGAACAAGCTCAGGTTATGAAGTAATCAGTCCCTTTTGAAATGCCAACTCAAAGGTCTATTATGTGGTAAATGGAGTACCTAGACTTTGTGTGTGTGTGTGTGTGTGTGTGTGTGTCTTTGTGTGTGTGTGTGTGTGTGTGTGTGTATGTGTGTATGTGATATATATATACACAAATATATATGGTATGTATATATATTATGATTAAGTCTTGGCTGTGATCTAAGAACAAATTTAAATAGCAATATGATGGATGATGTACAATGTCATTTATTCAACTCTGTAATTTCAACTGTGGGCTACAAATGTGGCTCAGTTGGTGGAGTACGTGCTCAGCCCTGGATCCCATCCCCAGCAACACCTACACCAGGTGTGGTACACAAAACTATGATCCATACTCTCTGGAGGTGACGGCAGGAGGATCATGATTTCAAGATCCTCTTTGTCGACTGGGAAAGGTCAAGACCAGCTTAGAATACAAAAGATCCTGCACATCCCCCACATCTACTCCCCAATTATTTTTAAATAAAATAAGATCAGCAACATGGCTCAGTAGATAAAGGTAATTACTACGACACCTAAAAACATGGGTTGCATGTTTACCACCTGAGGTCCACATAGAAGAATATATCTCACATACAGTCTTCTATATATTTCATTTACCACATGATAGAGCTTTGAGTTGACCTTTCAAAAGGACTGATTACCATACAATGCTGATGACCTGAACATCATACCCAGAACCTAGAGTATGAGAGAAATGACTCCCAAATATCAGTTGCTTATCCTCTGGTTTCCAGGTGTGTGATCTGAGCTCCTTCTCTCTTCCTTTCCCCCTCCTTTCCTCCCTTCCTCTTTCCCTCCCTCCTTTTCTTACTCTCTTACACACAGAATAATAAATAAATAGATGGATAAATGAATAAGAAATAAGTAAATTCTATCAATTTGATTTGATGCTCTTCCAGAGGACCTGGGTTTAGTTCCTAGAACCTACATGATGCTCACAACCCTGTAATTTCATTTCTGAAGGATTCAATGCCCACTTCTGACCTCCAGGGACACCAGGCTTGCACATGATGCATATACATACATGTAGGCAAAACCCACTCACACATGAAATAAAAATAAATAAAACTAGGTGTGGCAACACATGTCTTTAATCCCAGTTCTTGGAAGGCAGATCCAGGGAGATCTCTGTGAGTTCAAGAGCAGTATGGTCTATATAGCAATGCATACCATATTAGCACAGAAAGGATGCTCTCGTTTAAGAAACAGTGTAATTGTTCTTCTCTATAGTGTTCCATATCAAGAATACTTTTGAATATATGGTACCTTTATGGGCTTTCTCCAGAAACAGTCAGCTTGTATTCCCACAGCCTGGCTCACATTGGCAGGATCTTCACAGATCTCCTAAGGATATATAAACGATGAGACTCTCCCGGTATCAATCTTAGCTGTCTTTCAGTCAGGATGGCTGATTCCAAATGACTATGGGAGTATGGAGTGTTTTCCTTTGCTCTTGGATACTTGAGAATATTCCCGCCTGTGTTCCAAACTCTGGTCTCAGCTGTAATGTTTAGTCTAGCATGGAAGTGGAGACCAGGCAAATACACACTACTCTAAATACTTTCATGTTCTATAGCTGTTGATCGTGTTCTAGTTTAAACAGTTGTCAAGGATTAGGATTTCAATATTTTGCTTTTGCGACTTTTAATGGTCTGTAGGAAAGTAAATCAAAAGGAAAAATCCTCTGCCGTTTGAGAAGTTGAGCAGAGGGTGGCACTGATCCCCTCTGTGGTTTCGGCTGGCCATGTGCCTATGTTGCTTTATTGCTTTGTGGCTTCTTATTTGCTTTATCTTGTGTTAACTCGCATAAAATGTAATCGCCTTCGTTTTCCTGTTTATTCTTGCCTAAATCATCTGTCAGACTTAGAAAACTACTTGAGTTAACTGGACAAAGGAGACCCTGTCTGCCCGTGGCCAAAGAAGGACAGTTGGGGATCTCTAATTCCTGTTCTCCTTTCCCCTGGATTACATGGATAGCTCTCTGGCTTCCTCAACAACAACAACAACAACAACAACAATGGGCATTTTTGTGACTAAAGGTTAAAAGTTCCACTGACACATTCCCTGCTCCTTGGCACCTATGTGTTCTGTTTCCAAATGGCTTGTTGCTCTGTCCATCTCTCCCATCTTCAGAAAACTAGCTTGGGTCTCTCCCACTCTTTGATACCATTATTTGTTTCTCTTCCCAAGCACACACAACTTGCAGCAACTGAGACCTTTTGTGACACTTGTAATTAATTCTTTTTGATGTTCGCATATAGTTGGAGAGGAAATGAATCATGGGATCTGCTAAGTAACAGGGAATGTGTACATAAACACTGAAACATTGGATGTAATCATTTTTTGTCATCATTAGTTTATAACATAATGATGTTATCAATTTTATAAATTATACTTACTTATTTTTTTCTCACTCTCCCACTGTGTGTGTGTGTGTGTGTGTGTGTGTGTGTGTGTGTGTGTGTGTGTGTTCCATATCAAGAATACTTTTGAATATATAATATCTTTATGGGCTTTCTTCAGAGACAGTTTTGTATTCCCATAGCCTGGTTCACATTTGCAGGATCTTCACAGGGGTGTGTGTGTGTGTGTGTGTGTGTGTGTGTGTACATGTATTGACATGTATGGACAAATGAATGTTCTGTGCCATATTATGTATGTGAAAGTCAGAAGGCAACTTTCAGGGACTTGGTTCTCTCCTTGTACCATGTGGGTCTCAAGGGATGAAACTCAGATCAGCAGGTTTCAAAGCAAGTACCATTATCTAATGAGGCACCTCACAAGTCCTAAGGTTCTCTTTTGTCTCCACTGCAAGTGATCTGAGGAGATACTGAAGACATACTCATTATTAGACCTTCCTCTCTCCAACCTAGTGTACTGTGGGCTTATAGGCTGACTCTCTTTATTTTAAATAGACTTTCATGTACCCTCCCCCCGAGTCTGGCCTTGAACTCACTAAATCTGGCCTTAAATAAATTGATGTTCTTGTCACCACCTCCCTACTCACTATGTACCACTGTGTCCACTTTATGCAGAGCTGGGTCTATGAACTAATATACATGCACAGGTCTAGCATAATCTTTAGCTAACTTTGTTGTTATGGAATCATTTCAGGCAAAGGTAACATGAGGATATCTTTGCAGAAAATCTTTTCTTTCATACGTAGGCTTCGGCCTCTTATGCTGTACTAGTGCACAAGTGAGGTCAAAGTGACCCGTTAGCGCCCATGAGGTAAGCAGGCTTTAGAACAACAAGAATTCCTCCTCTGGATTGCCACACTCCTCACTGGCAACTTCTGAGGCCATCTGTTACCTTTCAGAAAGATCCACTCCAACCATTTGTGAGTGGCTGTTCTTTTGTAGAATGTTGAGACTAAACCAGTTGGATTTTATCTAGGCAAAATTGATATGATCTTGGCATATATATATTTTTTTTACAAACAAGAATCCTAACTTCTCAATTCACTGAAGAACTTCATGACTACTGGGAAGAGTTCTCTTTTGTGTGATTCATAAGCTGTGTCTGTAAACTGGTATGCACTGGTAGCTTTTTCTACAGGTATTGACTGAGACTATAATAAAGATTTATTGAAACAAGGGTATCAGGTTGACTTTTCAATTTTATTTTAACAACTTAAGCAATATGTGGGATGATTTATACAATTGCCATAATCTTTGCATTATAGTCATAATTGTAGATTTTGTGTTTGCCTGTGTGTATATACTCCAGAAATTGTTGTGAAATAAAGTATATGTGTCTTTACCTTTTGTGATGATTAGTTATAATTGTGTCCAATTGACCAGCTGAGATATTCAGCCTCGTGTACTGAGTAACTACTGGATATTTCGACCTTCTCTTGGAATACAATCACCATTAGATTAGCTGAACCACAGTGGCAGGTTATAATCTGGATTCATAAGCCAAATAAATATTTTTCTTCCCCTTAAAGTACCTTCTGTTGGGGGTATATTGTCACAGCAATAGAAACAAAAGTAGGGTGCCAATACTAAGATAATTGTAAAGATGATACCAAGATGAAAATGTTCATTCTGTTCTCTGTTCTCCTACACTGACAACACTTAGTATCAGATTTAATTTTCTTGCTTATCTCACAAGTGTAAACTTTAAATTTCATTGTGGTTTAATTTGTGTTTCCATGATTACTTATGAAATTTGACATTTTTCTTCTTTTGTTTCTAACTTTTGTTTTGTTCTCTAGTGAAACTGCTGTGCATAATTTTAGACTAATTGACATTCAAATTGTGTTTTCTAAGAATTGATACAAGAACTTGATGTTTTCCTGTTCTTACTATTTTTGATGATTATATTGCTGAAAGACTTTGAGTCGTGTCCTTTCCTCTCTCATTTCCTTATTGTGCCCAATGCAGTCAAGTCACATGGATTTCTTTTCTGTCTGTCTAATTTGGGGATCTTGGGAAAGAACTTTTTACTATCTGGGTTCATGAAGACTTCTGTCTTTATTTCTAATAGTTTAAAATTTTGTCTTCCATATTTAATTCCTTAATCTCTCTAAAGTTAGTTTTGGTGTTTTGTGTGAGGTAAGGATGTGATTCACTTAGGATGCCTACTTTTTCACAGGTATTTTTATTTAATGGCTTCTCTCTCTCCAGCCTGAAACACCTACTCAGCTGTAAGTCACATTTCCATCTCTGAGTAGGACAGGATCTACCTCTTCTTCTGGTGTTGGTGCTACCCTACTTTAATCACTGCAGTGTGAAATAATACTTGATATAGCTCCAGCATTTCACCTTGCTCTAGTTTTCAAAAGAGAATCAATGGCCCTTATATCTATTTTACTGTATTTAAATTTTAGATATCATATTTTTATTTCAACCAAAGAGAGGGAGAGGAAGAAGATGAGAGAGAGAGAGGGAAGAAAAGAAAAGGAAGACTCAAGAGTACTGTTCTGAGATTTGGACATTACAGTAAATCTCTAAATAAACTTGAAAGAAAATGCCCTTGTTAGAGTTATTGGGTCACTTTATTTGTGAGAAAGAAATGTTTTTCATTAATTTTATTCATAAATACTTTACAGAATTTCCTATAAAAACTAAAGTGAGAAAATTACATTTGCTAAATCCTGACCCAACCTCAGGCTAAAACTGAGGTCAACTTGACACTCAGGTGTGCATAGTACTTATGAGAACCATAACTCACCTGCCATTGTGATACTTCTGTAACCTCTAGGCTTTCTGCTCCCTTCCCTGGTCAAACAGTGATACCATGGTAACACAGCTGTGCCCTATTTTGTAAAACATTCAAACCCTTTCATGCTTGTCAATAGCCACTGCACCTGCATCAAGAGAAAGTGCCCAACTTGTCGTTTTTGCCTTTATAACTCCCACCTTACTTCACCAACTTGGGTTGCTTCTTTCGACTTATAGTCTCATGA
Organism: Tokudaia tokunoshimensis; assembly: GCA_036184795.1. Lineage (NCBI taxonomy): Eukaryota > Metazoa > Chordata > Mammalia > Rodentia > Muridae > Tokudaia > Tokudaia tokunoshimensis. The sequence continues at coordinate 64,243,604 of BTHU01000022.1, read as the reverse complement.
GTATGGATCCCAGCCAGGTCTGTGTGGCTCAATAAAAATTACAAGTTCATAAAGAACTTGTCCTAGCTCCTTCTCTTGGGTATATGAGCACGGTCCCTAGCATCTCAAAAAAAGACGGTGGAGTCTTGGCAAAAGCACACTTGTGATTCTGGTGTCTTCTGAAATTATGGCTCAAAAGATTTCTGGTGTATACTGAATGGGATTACATCTGATAAAGTAAAGCTCTAGATCTGCAAGGTCACAGAGGAAGTTAAGATGTTTTTACTGTGAATAAAAGTTTATGGTTTCATTTGTAAGATTTTCAGAAGCCATCCTAACAATCACCTGTATGCAGGTCATACGTATGGTTCATTGCTATTCTTAGTTGGTAATATCTCTATATAAAAGGGAGTGTCTTACTGTAGACAACCTTCACAGCGAATTATTAACTGTATCGGACTTCTCAATTCTTAGTTAGTGAGGGACTTCTTTCTCTTTAACTTTCCTTGTCAACAGGGAAACTCTAAAATAATTAGACTTGAGTGAGCATATATGAACCTATATAAGAACCCCAGAATCATGCAAGATGCTTAATGTTTTTTTTACTTTCAATAGTGTATAGAGGGAGAGGGAAGACATTTTTATTTCTTTTAATTAAAATTATATTTAAGAATTAGAGGAGCATTGTAGATTAATGTCTAAAAATGTCTCAGTACAATTCAGTGTCTCTCTGAATGGATAAAATAATATGTTCTGACTTGGGATTTGTGTTGTTGAGACATGTCCCCCAAAAGAAAGGATTCAGAGGACTGGACATAATTCTAATGCAAATGAGGTGGGGCAGTATGATAAGCATACTATCCAATTCCTGTGTATATGCCTGAAAATATTTATGTGTTTGCATGAAATATATCAGTCAAGTAAAATCTTTTAAGGTAATCTCTATGATTTGCATTTGAGTCTAGTCAGACACTCTTACATTTATGTTTATATGCAAATGTTCCTTTATCTGAGATTTGATGACACCCAATATAGCACACAGTACATACTGGCTTGCTTTCCATTCTTTCTCACTTTCTTGGGAGTATAGAATAAATATGCTTTCCTATGAGAGTCTAAAGTAAATCCCAAGCTCTTCCCTAAAGTCTTTATACTTTACCCAAAACACCTATTGTGCCTTTTCTTGTACCATGAATCTCCTCCTGCTAACTGAGAGTTCATTGTAAACTGAGGCTTTACCTCTGTACATCTATGATAGAAATCCACAGCACTGACCAGGGTGGGGTGGTGTTTTTTTTTTTCTTTTCCTCATTTGACTAAGAACTTTATGTATAAATAGCAATGTTTTTCTTCCTAAAGTACCAGAGCAGAAGGTGGGATATTTTTCTTAGCGCCTGGGTTTTACCAATCCACTGCACTGCCAAGAGAATAAAAGGCACAGAATGGAAAGGAGGGAGGAAGGAAAGGAGGGAGAGAGGAAAGGAAGGAGGAAAGGAGGAAAGAGGGAGGAAGGAAAGAAGTATACTCATATTTCTTGACAAAGGACATTCTATTGCCTAATATTTCAAAACCAACACTGAATACAATGAAAATATATGTATAATATTGAGATAAGAGATAGACGTGCAGTTCCATCCTATTACCCTGCCCTTCCTAAAGCTGTGCTTAATTCTCTATTACAGCCTTACAGTTGAGATAATACTATTATTAACTAAACTGTAGATATGGCTTGAGGATGAGGTTCAGTTGGCAGCATGCTTACCTACCCTACATGAAGCCTTGAATTAATTCCTAGCAGTTCATAAACCTTGTATGGTAGCACACACCTGAATTTCCAATATGGAAAAAGGGTCAGAAATTCAAAGTTATTCTTGGCTAAGTTCAAGGCAGCCTGGGATACAGAAGATGCTGTCTTTTTTAAAAAAAAAAAAGTGATACTGACTTTAAAAAAGTGTGTGTGTGTGTGTGTGTGTGTGTGTGTGTGTGTGTGTGTGTGCATACATACACATACATATAACTGATTTCCCTCTTTCTCTGCCCCCCACCCCTCTATACCTATGGTGAGCTGGGAAAAAGCCAGTGCACCCTCAACAGTAGAAGACAGTAGAACTTGTTTTAGAAACAGCAAAAAGTTTAATATAACAGCCTTTGTGCTTTGTGACCACAAATAACAAATTCCTCTTTTGTAAAGTTATAACGCTTTCTATTCCAATATTTCTTGAGTCAGTTTTGGTAAAAGTGTGGGAACCAGGTTATTGACTAAGCTTCCAGTTCAGCACTACCCAGAGCCATTTTGACTGTGGTTTTATGATCCAAGGATAATCATGGAAGAAGACAAGAGTATCTGTCATTTCTGCCATTCAGCAGCTTTGTTGGTATCATGCTGGTTTGTCACAGAAAAACAAGCCCAGCTAAGGATCTATAGGTATAGGTGCTTGCTGGCACTGTGACAAGGGGCTGCAGAGCTCAGAGGTAGAGCATTTGACTAGTATTCATGGGGCCCTTGTTTGATCCTCACATTTCAAAAAGAAAAGCCCTTTCCTTTTCAAGGACTAGATATAATGAGATGATATATCTATAAGTCTATAATTCATACTTACAAGTGGTTTTGAAATTAAAAATTATACAAATACCATGAGAATATTTGTTTTATTTGAAGTTTGATACTCTCCAGCCTCTGCTCTTCTCCCCCCTACAAATAAATATTTATTCAGCTTATTTATTTAATAGCTTATAAGTTCTTGGAATACAAATAGTCAGAACAAACTATGTTACAGTGGTAATATACATCTCAATAAGAACTGTGGTTGAATTCATGTAAAGGTTTTATAGTTTCAAACTTTCCCTGAAGGGCATATAGCAAGTTGTATATAGAATGTATATAGAGAGAATAGAATAAAAAACAAAATTGGAGTGTGTATGGCTTCAACACAAAGCCAGAGATTTGTTGGTAGGTTTTTCTAATTGTTAATGCAAGTTAGAAGGATGTTTCCCACATGGATGATTTTAAGGCTATAAACAAGTTCGTAGTGTCCTGTATCAACTCTATTCATGACTTAATTGGGAAAACAAGACCACTCTAAATATTGCAGGGAGGAAGTGACTTAATACAGGCAAACATGAAATGACAAAAGCAGAAGGAACTGAAGTGAGGACCTCAGTTCTCACGTGGCCAGAGGCCTTTGAAGATTCAAGATGGCCGAGCTGCTGTGCACCAACACTAATGGTTGCAGTCACTAGAACCTCTGAGTGGGTGACTCTCAGGATATAACTGAACAAAACTTCTTAACTTTTTGTCTTTAAAGCACTCCATAGTGTTAAAAATTGCCAAATACTCTAAAGAGCTTTCGCTTCTGTACACTGTATCTCTTCATTTTTATTGCATTAAAAATAAAAACAGAAACACAGGAGCCTTAAGACTTGCTTAGCAAGCATTCCCTCAGCCATGAGATTAAAAGGCTCAATGAGGTCTGCTGTGACTTTAGGGAGAGAGAAGGGGAAAAAAGAAAGGTTAATGATGTGTTAGTGCAGGATAAATCGGTTTGACTGTGGCATCCCTAAAAGGGTCTCAGTTACTTCTATGGGACTCGTGAATCAGGCATGTACTTCTGGCCTAATGCAACTGAGAAATCTCTCGTGTCTTGGTGCTTATGTGCCTTCCAGCAGGAGGAGATGTGGCAATAATTTGACCTCCCTCCTGACTTCTTTGTCTTGCACAGAATAGTCTTCATTGAGACATCCAACCAGAACCTAATTGGCAGAGATCTATAAATATAGAATATGCCAGGCATCCATGGGTTGTAATATACAGAAAAATATGGGAGAGAAGTGTCGTACTGGTGACAATAAGCTTGTGCATTTTATAAAACACCTATGAAGATCTACCCAGTCAACAAGAGTGCATAGATATGAAGAGAGAATTATTGTTGCTGTTCTCTAAACTCCATACCTGTTTCCACTAACAGTCTCCTGGCGTCAACCTGGGAACAGTAAAACAAATAAGAAACAAGTTGATTTTTTTCTACTTTCATCAAAACTTTTCAAGGTTTATCCTAAATCTTTCTGCAGGCAAACATTCACACATATACACACACACTAGAATTTCTGGCATCCCCTTGGAGACTGACAAATTGTGTTTTGTGTGTGTGTGTGTGTGTGTGTGTGTGTGTGTGTGTGTTTTCCTGGCATTAATGAACCCAGAATATTAGCATGTTCAATGTGCATCTGGCCTTGGGAAGAAAACTACTTACAACTGCATGAGCACTCCAAGAATATACAGAGAAATGTTTAAAGAATTTTAAACTGTGAGTTTAATAAAAGCAAGGACTTCATAAGTGACTATTACATCTTCTATAAACAATGTTTATTCATGTATCTATTGAGACAAGGTTTTACTGTCTGGTCCTGGTTGGCCAGGAACTCACCATATAAAGTAGGCAGGCCTCAAAAATCACAATGATCCACCTGTTTGTCTCCAAAGTGCTGGGATTAAAGGCACATACCACCACAAAGGCCTGAGAATGTTCTAAAAGATGATGGCTATTGGGTATATATGATATATATTGGAAGAAGAATAAAATAAAATGGTAAATAAACATTTTATGGACAGTAATAGTTAACCAGCAAGCACTTCCCCATCTTTGTGACAGCCTAGAAGTCTCTGTTTCATTTCAAATTTCAAGAAAAATCTTAGAAGACATTTCATGTATACTTTGGCAACCTTTAAGTTTTGACAGGAAAGTATAAACTTGAACCTTCTAGAATGATTTCACCTTGTAGCCCAAATCTGAGAACAGTTTTTGTTTTTGTTTTTGTTTTTTTAAGTAAAAACCACATTCAAAACTATTGATCCAAAACTACTGCATTTAGCTTTAAAGATTGTCACATTCTCTGCCCTCTACTAACAGATTTTTAGAAATAAGAAAATACTTAGGTCTTATTGATTCTTGAACATGTGTATGTATTAATCATGCTTCATTTATAAGTGATTTACAATAACTATTTTTGCTTACATAGCACATATGACTTTATTTAAAGCCCAAAACACATGAAAGAACAAGCAGAGATTCTCATATATACACAATGTTCCTAAGTTCTCTCTGCATATGAATGTACAACCCAAAGGAGCTTATACAACTGAATAAAAATAAATCAAGTTTATTTTTTTCCATCTGCACTTTAGAAAGAAAATGTGCAAAAGTAAATGTTCAGAAACAGGAATTTGCCAAAGATTACCACACATGCCTGAATTTTCAGATGAGATTCTTTTTCTCCCTCAAAGGTATTTTTTAGAAAAGAGAAAGCCCATTCTCGAACCTTCGCTGAACTGTAGTGGTACAAAGAGAACACATTCTCAAGTATTGTATTTTGGACAGCAGTGCACTGTTTACTGAGAATAACATTGGCTAAATTAGCTCAATCTGACTTTCATGTGTTTATATAAGTCATCTGGTAAATTTATATTAAATATTTAAGTAGAGATTTAGTGTTCACATCTGGGACTTTGGACTTACAATGGTATAAACACAGAATACTATGGTAAACTCAGTATTATTCAAACAAACATTGGTTTCAACAAGTTGGATGGAAATATCTGTTAGAAGGAGGATTTGATGCTCTGGTATCTCTTCTAATGTCCAAGAAGGAGTATAATGCAATTGCAGATTGTTCTTTGAAAAGTAATATTTACACAATATGACTTTTAAATGGATTTTATATGAATTTTAAGGAGACATATATGACATTAGTTGTCCAAAACTAATGTCAGTTGTTGCAACAATCCTAGATGCTAACTGGTCTGTTCCAGTAAGAATTTCTTTCTCATATATGTCAGAATCTAACACCTTCTGAGAGGCACTTCTCTAAACAGTGCTTAGCAATGCAGGCTCTGTCTAGTTTGTGATCCTTCCATGTTTATTGCACCCTCCAGAGCTGCCCTCAGAGAAGGGAGATGACAGAGAAACTCTACTTGTACCATTCTGTTGCTAGGCCAAAAGATGGTGGGGATGAAGTTCACTGGCCAAAATCTAGTCACTGGGGCTAAACCTCTCCTCAAGAAAAGCTAAAACAACATAACATCTATAGCCCAAGGAGAAAAATGGAGTTAGTGAGCAAGGAATATCTCTATCTACCATATTTTTGTTTATTTGTTTTCTTTTGTTCTTTGAGAAAAGGATTCTCTGTATAACAGCTCTGGCTCTCCTGGAACTGACTTTGAGGACCAGGCTGGCCTCAAACTCAGCAGATATCTACCTGCCTCTGCCTGCCAAGGAGAATGCTGGGATTGATGGTGTCAAACACTGCACCTGGCATTTTCTACCATCTTACCTGTAGAATATATAACCATATTACATTGCTCCTTTTTCACATATAGGGAACTCTTTCCTCTAATCTCCAGTCAAGAAAATTATTATTAGAAATTTTTGTGATTATGAATACAATATCTCTCCTTCCCTTTCCTCTCTCCAAATAAGAGAAATTGACATAGAAGCAACATAGAAATGTACTAATGCTATTGGATTGAATAAGGAAGAGCAAATGCCTATTTACTCTAAGACTTCTTTGTTATGTTTGCATGTACCTGTTCATGTGTATGAGTGTGTGAGTACATGCCATGGTACATGTATGGCTGTCTCAGGACAACTCTGCACGCTCTCTTCAACTTTCCATTTGTTTAGGACAGTCTCTTTGTTGTTTGTTGCTATGTATCCAACTGCCACTGAGATCTCCTCAGTCATCTCCTTGGGCCATGAGGAACAGTGCTGTGAAGAGACACTGTGACCATGGCAACCCTTATAAAAGAAAACATTTAATTGGGGCTGACTTTCAGTTCAGAGGTTTAGTCCATTATCATCATGGTGGAAAGCATGGCAGGGTGCTGGCCAACATGATGCTGGAGAAGGAGCTAAGAGTTCCACATATGGTTCTGTAGGCAGCAGAAAGAGTGCCACTGGAGCTGACTTGGACTTCTGAAATCCAATAGCTTACCCCGGTGATACACTACCCCCAGCAAAGCCAGACCTATTCCAACAAGGCCACACCTCCCAATAGTACCACTCCCTATTAGCCTATTGGGAGCCATTTACATTCAAACCACCACAACCAGTTTAATTCATGTCATTTTGTTCCAAAGTGATACCCAAATATGTCCATTGGCAGTAAAGTTCCCACAGCTGGTGAGTGGTAACTGAATCTTTGAGGCTCCAGGCCTACCTGAGCTCTGCTTGTGTTTACACTGAGTTCTGCTGGTATTGTTCCAGGCTTATTAAAATGTCTACATGAACACTCGATAGCTGTCGGCAAAAGCCATCTTTCTTCTCTTGACTAGCAGCCTGTGCCCTCTGCCAACTACTTCTGAGTTATAAAGACAGAGATTTGCCATGCTGTAGCATTAATTCTTTCTTGCAAGTTCTGTCCCCTCTGGGTCTATTGGTGCACTTTATCATCTTTTTTCTCTTCAGGTTTTTTATTCTTGGCCTAATAATACCCAGGTATTCCTGTAATATCATTTTGTGTCCATTATCTTGCCTTTTCCAGTGAGGATGTGGTGTAAATAGAGTTCTAACAAAGTATGGCCCATGCCAGGTTAAACACTGGAGTTGTGGTCTGGCCAAGTATTGCACAGAATTGGTGGTGAAATAGCTTGTCAGGGAGGAAAACCTTCTCTGCCTTCTGAGGTTAGTTTAGAATGCACTCTGAGGTAAATTAACAAAACACAGATTAATAAGGAAGAAAAAGTGTTCACCAAAACAGAAGTAGAACTCAGGCTTGGGAGATGGCTCTATTAGTAAATGACTTGCCACACAGTTGGTAGGACCTACATTTAGATTGCCAGCCACTGGCACCCAGGCAAATGCCAAAAAAGTCAAGGCACTCCTGTAAGGCAGCCAGGAGATAGGCAGAGACAAAGGATCCCAGCAATGAGCCCCACATACACCGTAGCTCACACGCATGTAAACACAGACATTTATGTGCCACACTCCCAAGAAAACATATAACTCAAAAACTGATATGCTCTGGGGCTGGGATGCCATTTACAGCAAAGGAAATGGACTCGGGCTTTAAGATGTGATGCACTGGAAAAGAATTACTAGGAAACACATGGGGAGCCTGATGGAAGGTAGCAGCTGTTGTATTTAGATATGTGCTTACACATTGTGTCGACTTCTCAGTGCCAGTGACTAGGACTGATCTCCTGTTCCAGGAACAGGAAGAAGTGGAGGGAGGAACTCCAAAAATCAATCAGTGTCTTGGTGTTGGTCAGATGAGGGGATGGCAGAGATCTCTTTTACTATTGGTTGGATTTCATTTGTTTTCTGCTCAAAATCTTTATGTCAGTGTGACTTTGGAGTGACAGAGGTATCCCTACAAGGCATACCTTGTTTCCTCGCTTCTGTTATTTTTGTTTAATTTCCTCTGAATGTGCACATCTCCCAACACACTACCACCTTAAAATCATGCTTAAAATTCCTCCTGGGATGACCTCACTGTGAATCAGGATTTTTTTTTTTTGCAGATTAGTTGCTTTACATAAGTTATAAAGCAACTTGATTATTTATCCATGTAGCCTTTGCTGCTCTCTGTATAAGATGTGGTATCTTGTTTGATTCTTGGTTGAAATTCAGATACATATTTTCTTCCTTTCTTTTCTTCCTTCTTCCCTCCTGTTGGCCTATCTCTCCTCCTCTCCCAGCCACCAGTAATAAGAAAGTGCCTATCCTCAGAAGGATTATCAAGTTGAGGAGAAAAGGTTGTACACAAGTCTATGCATCTATAATGTAAAATAGAAGTAAATGATGAAAAAAAATTGTTGATCATGGTAGTTCATGCCTGTAATTCTAGTGCTAGGGAGGCCGAGGCAGGAGACTACATAGTCGACCTAGCTGACATAGTAATATCCTGTATCAAAAGAAGAAAATGTAGTACCAACCACCAGCAAAACAACAGGACTCCTTATTGTGATGGTCTGCTCCTGGTGGCTGTAATATATCAAAGCTTGAAGAGTTTGTAGAGAGTGGAAATGTTCCACTCATGGTTCTTGGAATGCCAACATGCTAGCAGATATGTCTATATGTTCAAGCTGTTCTTCATGGATGGCAGTTTGCTGCTGTGTCCTCATGTGATAGAAGGTCCAAAGGGGAGAAAGGAGGCAGAAAGTGGACAACACGCTTCCTCAAACCCTTTAGAAAGGCACTGATCCCATAATAGGGCTGCTCCCCTGGCCTGATCACTACACAAGGTTCTATTCCTTGTGCTCAGAATTTCAGTATATGAGCTTGAAGATACTACAGTCATACTATAGTCATACTACAGTCATACTATGGCACAGAATAAGAAGGGAGTGAAAAACTAGGAATACCAGCAAGGAGTTCTCTGCTCAGGTGGCATTTGATCTGGGTCCTAAATCTGTGGAGAAGGAAGGAGAAGAACAGGTGAGAGAAAGAAGGCAAAAGGCTAGGTATGTGGGCTGTTTAGAAGATGGAGTGCAGTATTGCAGTATTCCAGACACTATGGATGGCAAGGGCAAAGGTCCTCCAGTATCTTTCTGTAGTCCAGAAACAAACCAGCATGTCTGGGTGCAGGGTTCAGGGAAAGGGAAGCACACTGAAGACTGGACAGAGATTTATAGACCAAGTAGAGCTTTTAGATTGGATTGGGGACATCAGAGTGTTAGACCAGAGGTGTTGAGCTAGATTGACCTGATTCAGCAAAAATTCTAGAGCATACAAACAAAGAAACAAACAAAACAAAACAAAACAAAACAAACAAAATAGCAACAACAACAAAAGAAAAACCAGAAAGTAGAGGAGAAGCTCATGGTGCTTATAAGGCAGGGTCAACATTAGGAGCAAGGGAAACAAATAGGACTCCTTCCTGACCCAGCGTATCTATCTCAACCCTGGGTCCAGCTTAACAAGCAGCCAGATGGGATTAGGGCCAGCAAAATGGAGTATGGATTTGTCAGCATCTTCTGTCTTCCCTTTGCCTCTGTGTGCTTTCTCTCCTCCCTACCCCTTTTCCTTTCTCTCTCTATATATTTCTCAATTACTGAAAAAGAATCATTCATCTCTCTTGCTTCCCTCCAGCTTTACTGAGGCATTATTGACCACTGAAGATTATTCTTGTCATGTTGAATGTGGTGCTCTGCTCTACATAGGCGTTGTGCTTATGCACACAAGGTGGTACAGCTTGTTTTATTTTCAAGGTATATTCAAGCTATTCTCATAATTCCTTCTACATTGTTCTAGGATTAGAAAGCTAATCCTCTGAATAGGATGGGCAAACAAAGACACCAGGCAGGAGCAGAAAGGGCCTGTGTTTGGTAGATGCCCTCCTAGTTTGGACCTGGATCTGTATACAGGTTACAGTTGAGTAATATGATCAGTCCCTTTGTGCAAAATTGTGATCATATATCTCTAGGAACTAAGTGAAACTGGAGACAATTCAAGAGTTTAATCCATTTTTTTCTACCCGATTTTATTAGATTTAGGGGATGCATTTTGTCTGGTTGTGAAGTATTAAAGGCAGTAGTATGTTGCATATATTTTGACATGTCCTACACACTGCCTGAGTCCTAGGTGCTGTGTTTAGAGGGAGTCAATGAGTCTGTTGAATAAATGGCAAGCTAGTAAACTATGACAGAAGGGGAGAGGCACCATTAGCCAGTCATCATTTTCCCAAGGGCCTCTGAGGATCCTAGTCAGGTTGCCTAGGTGACTATGATGGATGCTGACCCGCAGGGTAGTCAGTGAGAGGCCAGCAGGAGCTCAGAGGATTCCTCTGAGCACATTATCCTTCTCAGCAAGGCCTTGGCTTCTGTTTGCTTCTTCTTTTGTTGTTGCCTGAACAACTCAAGAGGAAAGTAGAAGCACAGTCCTCGAGGTCATCTGAAAGGGCATTAACTCATCTGAGCAAAGGATAAGAATCTCTTTATTCTCCCAGGACTTCTCAGTATAATATGAAAGTGTTATGTTTCCCATCAGGGTGCAGAGATGATTCAGTCTCGTATGTCCCTCATTAGACCATATCCTGGAACCTGATTATCTTCTCATCCTGGCTGCCCTTAGTAAGCTTATTCACTGTGGTCTTCAGTGGCTGGCTTTGATCTGTTCCTGTCCCATTCAACTTCATAAGGAAAAATGTGCTCTGCGACTGAGCAGCCAGGTGCAGCCAGGTATGCAGGGACCACCTGAGTGTAAGATCGCCTGGGATACAGTCCTCCAGGGCCCCCATTCACCCAGGAGCTGGGCAGCACCACCACAGCTGTCTATGCACCTATCCTGCTAGGGGACATCTGCTCTGCAGGGAGTCCCACAGTCAGAGGTGAGGCCACCATCTTCACTCCTGCGACTGAGAGAGCTGCTACAGCCAGGAACGCAGAGAACACCTGAGTGTAAGATCACTTGGGACTCAGTCAACCAGGGCCCCACCTACACCCAGGAGCGGGGCAACCAACCCCACAGCATTCTGTGCCAGGGAAAATCTGGTCACCCAGGGGTGCTAAGATAGGCTTACAGGCACACAGGAGAAAAAAGCACCAGCCAGTGATAAAAGTACCAACTAACACCAGAGATAACCAGATGGCAAAAGGCAAACATAGGAACATTACTAACAGAAATCAAGGCAATATGGTACCATCTGAACCCAATTCTCCCACAACAGCAAGTCCTGGATACCCCAACACACCAGAGAAACAAGATTTGGATTTAAAATCACAGCTCATGATGCTGAAAGAAGGCTTCAAGAAGGACATAAATAACTCCCTTAAAGAAATACAAGAGAACACAAGTAAACAGGGAGAAGCCCTTAAAGAACTACAGGAAAACACAACAAAACAGGTGAAGGAATTGAACAAAACCATCTAGGATCTAAAAATGGAGGTAGAAACAATAAAGAAATCACAAAAGAAAACAACTTTGGACATAGAAAACCTAGGAAAAAGTCAGGAGTAATGGATTCAAGCATCAACAACAGAATAAAAGAGATAGAATTCAGATGCAGAAGATACCATAGAAAGCATTGACACACCAGTCCAAGAAAATGCAAAATGCAAAAAGCTCCTGACCCAAAATATTCAGGAAATCCAGAACACAATAAGAAGACCAAACCTAAGGATTATAGGTATAGAAGAGAGCAAAGATTTGCAACTTAAAGGGCCAGTAAATGTCTTCAACAAAATTATAGAAGAAAACTTCCCTAATCTAACGAGATGCTCATGAACATACAAGAAGTCTACAGAACTCCAAATACATTTGACCAGAAAAGAAATTCCTCCCATCACATAGTAATTAAAACGTCAAATGTGCTAAACAAAAAAATATTAAAAGTAGTAAGGGAAAAACGTCAAGTAACATATAAAGGTAGACCTATTAGAATTACACCAGACTTCTCACCAGAGACTAAGAAAGCCAGAAAAGCCTGGGCAGATGTCATACAGAACCTAAGGGAACACAAACTGCTTTATCCAGCAAATCTCTCAATTACCATAGATGGAGAAACCAAGGTATTCCATGACAAAAACAAATTTCCACGTATCTTTCTACAAATCCAGCCCTTCAAAGATGATGAATGGAAAATACCAACAAAAGGAGGAAAACTACACACTAGAAAAAGCAAGAAATTAATCTTCCTTCAACAAACCCAAAAGAAGATAACCACACAAACATAAAAATTACATAAAAATAGCAGGAGGCAACAATCACTATTCCTTAATATCTCTTAACATAAATGGACTCAATTCCCCCCAAAAAAAGACATAGACTAACAGACTGGATAAGTAAACAGGACGCAACATTTTGCTACATACAGGAAACGCATCTCAGTGTCAAAGACAAACACTACCTTAGAGTAAAAGGCTGGAAAACAGTTCTCCAAGCAAATGGTACCAGGAAACAAGCTGGAGTAGCCATTCTAATATCCAATGAAATAGACTTTCAACCAAAAGTCATCAAAAAAGACACAGAAGGACACTTTATATTCACAAAATGAAAAATCTGCCAAGAAGAACTCTCAATTCTGAACATCTATGCTTAAAATACAAGAGCAACCTCATTCGTAAAAGAAACTTTACTAAAGCTTAAAGCACACATTGTACCTCACTCAATAATTGTGGGTGACTTCAACACCCCACTCTCATCAATGGACAGATCAGGGAAACACAAACTAAACAGAGACACAGTGAAACTAACAAGTTTGGACCAAATGGATTTAATAGATATCTATAGTACATTTCATCCTGAATCAAAATAATATACCTTCTTCTCAGCACCTCATGGTACCTTCTCCAAAACTGACAATATAATTGGTCACAAAACAGACCTCAACAGATATAAGAAGACTGAACTAATCCCATGCCTCCTATCAGATCACTATGGAATAAGGGTGGTCTTCAATAGCAACAAAAACAACAGAAAGCTCACATACACATGGAAGCTGAACAATGCTCTACTCAATGATACCTTGGACAAGGTAGAAATGAGGTAAGAAATCAAAGACTTTTTAGAATTTAATGAAAATGAAGGCACAACATACCCAAATTTATGGGACACAATGAAAGCAGTGCTAAGAGGAAAACTCATAGCTCTGAGTGCCTCCAAAAAGAAGCTGGAGAGAGCATACACTAGTGGCTTAACAGCACACCTGAAAGCTTTAGAAAAGAAAGAAGCTAATATATCCAAGAGGAGTAGAAGGCAGGAAATCATCAAATTCAGGGCTGAAATCAACCAAGTAGAAACAAAAAGAAGTATACAGAGAATCAACAAAGCAGAACAAAAGCTGGTTCTTCAGGAAAATCAACAAGATAGATAAACCTTTAGCCAGACTAACCAGAGGGCACAGAGACAGTACCCAAATTAACAAAATCAGAAATGAAAAGGGAGATATAGCAACAGAAACTGAGGAAATTCAAAAAATCATCAGATCCTACTACAAAAACCTATACTCAACACAACTGGAAAATCTAGATGAAATGGACAATTTCCTAGACAGATACCAATTACCAAAAACCAAAATTAGGATCAGATAGACCATCTAAACAATCCCATAACTCCTAAAGAAATAGAAGTGGTCATTGACAGTCTCCCAACCAGAAAAAGCACAGGACCAGATGGTTTTAGTGCAGAATTCTAACAGACTTTCAAAGAAGACCTAACACCAGTACTCTTCAAACTATTCCACAAAATAGAGAAGGAACAATACCCAACTCGTTCTATGAAGCAACAATTTTGCTGATAACAAAACCACACAAAGATCCAACAAAGAAAGAGAACTTCAGACCAATTTTATCAATATAGATGCAAAAATACTCAATAAAATTCTTGCCAACCAAATCCAGGAACACATCAAAACAATCATTCACCATGAGCAAGAAGACTTCATCCCAGGAATGCAGGGATGGTTCAATATAAGGAAGTCCATTAGTATAATCCACTACATAAACAATCTCAAAGAAAAAAACCACATGCTCATTTCATTAGATGCTGAAAAAGCATTTCACAAAATTCAGCATCCTTTCATGTTAAAGGTCTTGGAAAGAACAGGAATGCAAGGCCCATAACTAAACATAGTAAAAGCAATATACAGCAAACCAGTAGCCAACATCAAACTAAATGGAGAAAACCTTGAAACAATCCCACTAAAATCTGGGACTAGACAGGGCTGCCCTCTCTCTCCATATCTATTCAATACAGTACTTGAAGCTCTAGCTAGAGCAATTAGACAACAAAAGGAGGTCAAAGGGATACAAATTGGAAAGGAAGAAGTCAAATTATCACTATTTGCAGATGATATGATAGTATACTTAAGCGACCCAAAAAACTCCACCAGAAAATTCCTACAGCTGATAAACAACTTCAGCAATGTTGCCGGATATAAAATTCACTCAAACAATCAGTAACCTTCCTATATGGAAAGGATAAACAGTCTGAGAAAGAAATTAGGGAAATGACACCCTTTACAAAAGCCACAAACAGCCGGGCGGTAGTGGTGCACGCCTTTAATCCCAGCACTTGGGAGGCAGAGGCAGGAGGATTTCTGAGTTCGAGGCCAGCCTGGTCTACAAAGTGAGTTCCAGGACAGCCAGGGCTACACAGAGAAACCCTGTCTCAAAAAACCAAAAAAAAAAAAAAAAAAAAAAAAGAAACAAAAGCCACAAACAATATAAAGTATCTTGGTGTAACTCTAACCAAACAAGTGAAAGATCTGTATGACAAGAACTTCAAGTCTCTGAAGAAAGAAATTGAAGAAGACCTCAGAAGATGGAAAACTCTTCCATGCTCGTGGATAGGCAGGATTAATATAGTAAAAATGGCCATCTTGCTAAAAGCAATCTACAGATTCAGTGCAATCCCCATCAAAATCCCAACTCAATTCTTCATAGAGTTAGAAAGAGCAATTCTCAAATTCATCTGGAATAACAAAAAACCCAGGATAGATAAAACTATTCTCAACAGTAAAAGAACTTCTGGGGGGTATTCCCGACCTCAAGCAGTACTACAGAGCAATAGTATTAAAAACTGCATGGTATTGGTACAGTGACAGGCATGTAGATCAATGGAATAGAATTGAAGTCCTAGAGATGAACCCATACACCTATGGTCACTTGATCTTTGATAAAAGTTTTAAAACCATCCAGTGGAAAAAAGATAGCCTTTTCAACAAATGGTGCTGGTTCAACTGGCAGGTAGCTTGCAGAAGAATGCAAATCGATCCATTTTTGTCTCCTTGTACTAAGCTCAAGTCCAAGTGGATCAAGGACCTCCACATAAAACCAGACACACTGAAACTAACAGAAAAGAAACTGGGGAAGAGCCTTGAGCTCATGGGCACAGGGGAAATTTTCCTGAACAGAATACCAATAGCTTATGCTCTAAGATAAAGAAATGACAAATGGGACCTCATAAAATTACAAAGTTTCTGTAAGGCAAAGGACACTGTCAATAGGACAAAACCGCAACCAACAAATTGGGATTTCACCTCACAGCAGTCAGAATGGCTAGGATCAAAAACTCAAGAGACAGCAGGTGTTGGTGAGGATGTGGAGAAAGAGGAACACTCCTCCACTGCTGGTGAAATTCCAAACTGGTACAACCACTCTGGAAATCAGTCTGGTGGTTCCTCAGAAAGCTGGGTATGATACTACCAGAGGATCCTGTTATATCACTCCTGGGCAAATACCCAGAGGATTCCCCAGCATTTAATAAGGACACATGCTCCACTATGTTCATAGCACCCTATTTATAATAGCCAGAACCTGGAAAGAACACAGATGTCCCTCGGAGGAGGAATGGATACAGAAAATGTTGTACATTTATACTATGAAATACTACTCAGCTATCAAAAACAATGAATTCATGAAATTCTTAGGCAAATGGGTGGAACTGGAAAATATCATCCTAAGTGAGGTAACCCAATCACAAAATAACACACATGGTATGCACTCACTGATAAGTAAATATTAGCCCAGAAGCTCGGAATACCCAAGACACAATTCACATATCAAATGATGCTCAAGAAGGAAGGAGAGGCCTCTGGTCCTGGAAAGGTTCGATGCAGCAGTGTAGGGGAATATCAGGACAGGAAAGCGGGAGGGAATTGATTGGGGAACAGGGGGAGGGAAGAGGTCTTATGGGACTTTCTGGGAGGGGTGAACCAGGAAAGGGGAAATTATTTGAAATGGAAATAAAGAATGCATCTAATGAAAAAATAAAATTAAATTAAATTAAAAGAAAAGAGAGTAGAGACCTCATAAATACAATTACTACCTTCCAAAAAGAGCCCCTCCTCCACTCCCCATTAGAGTTCTTCTAATCCACCCTGTGATGACAGAGAAGGGAGGCCCCTTGTCAAATCTGCAAATCTTCAGCATACTGATCTTCAGCTTCAGTAGCCAGAACTATAGGCCAGTTATATTTGTTATTTAAGAACCCAGGCTGTGATTGTTTTTTATAGCAGTTCTAGTCAACTAACATGATACCCACAGAAGAACCTTTAAGTCTGCCTTTGAATGTCATGGTACTAGATTTTGTTTGTGGTCATAGATTGTATCGACTAGAGTTATCATAATAGCTCTATGCTGAGTCGGATGACAGTCTCACTTTTCAGAAATCTGGAAGTCCAACAGTGATCTGAAGCTAGGACTGGTTCCTGAAGGCCAAGAGAGAGAAGGAGCTCTCTTTGGGCCTCTCTGGCTTGTCTCTGGGTGGCCATTTCCTCATTTTGTCTTCATGGTAACTTCTTTTTATGTATGTCCCTGAGGCCCAGATTTCTTTTCTTAAAGACACCAGTCTTTAAGGTTTTTTGCTCCAGGTTCCATGATGCATTTGAACTTGATAACTAACATGTATGTGGTAGTTGCTCTTATCAGCGCTGTGCCTGGATGACTGCCACAAACAACCTAAGAGTGCAAAGAGTGATCTGGGCTCATACTTTCAGAGGGTGTAGTCCATGGTCACTTGGTCCCATGTTACTGGGAAGAAGAGTATCATGATGGCAGGAGCATGTGGAAGAAGAGAGCTGCTTCTTTAATGGCATAACCAAAGCAGAAAGTGCTATTGGAAAGAGCCCAGTACAATAGACATCCAGGAGCCCATCCTTGGTGACCCACTTCTTCCAGTTATATACTATTCCTAATTTTCTCAGAACTTCCTAAGCAAGTGATCTGGCATTGAACTTGTGAACCCCAGGAGGAGAGTTCATATTGAAACCACAATACACATTGTAAAGACCATATTATAAGTGGCTCTGGTTTAGGATTTTAGCATCAGAACTTTGTTGGAAACAGCTGATGCCACTATAATTTCCTTCATAACCTCCATATGTAGCATGTTTTGAAAATTAGTAAAATAATCACCACTTAGCACAGTTTGCTATGGTGATGAAATAAATTTGACCGCAAGATGTGACTCAGTGGTTGAGTGTTTCATGTCTAGAATGTGTGAAACTCTGGATGGGGAAAAATGGCTCCTGTCTTCCCTTGCTGTTCATACAGAGAAAAGTTTGAAGGACATGCTGTCCGCAGTATTAGGAAAAGATTAGAGTATGTAGCATGTAAATTAGCAGTAGAAATAGTGGCATAGGGGCTGGTGAGATGGCTCAGTGGTTAAGAGCACTGACTGCTCTTCCGAAGGTCCTGAGTTCAATTCCCAGCAACCACATTGTGGCTCACAACCATCCGTAATGAGATCTGACGCCCTCTTCTGGTGTGTCTGAACACAGCTACAGTGTACTTAAATATAACAATAAATAAATCTTAAAAAAAAAAAGAAAGAATTAGTGGCATAATGAATAGACAAAATCAAATAAAACGTTTTAAAAATTACTTTTTGGGGGTCTTTGTTTAATGGTTTTATACCTTGTTTTCTAGAAAGGTTTTCTTTAAGAACCTCCTATTGCAGGAGTAATTCTATTGTTTGTATTTGGTTTTGTCTTTATGTTTGTGTTGCTGGGTTTTTAGAAAGCAAAGTGAACTCAACGGCTTTTCTTTAGCAGAGGTATATCAAGCACGTCTTCTCTGCATGCCCCACTCCTGTGCTTGACATTTTTGCCAATAACTGATGCTTCCATAGCATTCTGTGGTTCTTCAGTTCAGCATTAAAGTTTTGTTGGACGTTTGGCCCATGATTCCTCTTGGAAGGAAGAGGAGCAGCTGGCATCCTTGGAACTGGTGTAAATGTCTATGCCTGATGGCTAATCTGGAGTTCTGGTGTTCATGCTGACTCCATGAAGTAGCACTTGAACCAGTTCTAGCACTCTGAAGAACAGGATGCTTGCATCTGAAGGAAGAACAAACACTCAGTTTCCAGTCACACTTTACTGGCTTACCAGTATGGCTGCTTCTGAATTGAAGGGCATCATGTCCTCTTCTATGTATAAGCCAAAAAGATACATGCTTCCCATTCATCATTCAGGTTGTTTCTAGAGCTTTCTGAGCAAGACACAACATGAGGTGCAGCTGGAAACATAAATATGGATGAGACAGTGGGTGTCCTTAGCATGCTGAGGGACTGGGGTAATTTATAAGCAGAGCATCAAGGAGCTGTGTGAAGGGCGGGGTTACAACTGAGCTCTGGAAAATGGGTGATACAGAGAAGGCTTGAGAAAGGGCAGGCTTTGCATAAGTAACAAAAGCTAGACCTGAACCGGGGCATCAAGGGTCAATGGGTTCACTTTAAATGAGACATGGGATGCAGATAAGCCCGGAGACAGAAAAGGGAGCAGTGCTTTGGGATTAACCTGGGTTAGAAAGGATATCGCCTGCTATTTCCTGTGTGGTGACATTTATTCTTTCGCTGAATGAAGCTTTTGAATCAGGGTGTGAAAAGATCTGAACAGCACTTGAGGCAAATAAATCTGGCCTGAAACCATTTTTCCCCCCCTGGGTTGAAGTTTCAGAAGCATGAGAGATGCTTAGCTGTAATGCTGGGGCAAGAGAAAAATGCAGTGCGGGAGGGGGAGGGGGAGGGGCGGAAGCAAGATGTGGTGGAATTCCTAAGCAGAATGGTGCATGTAGGATTGGACACACTGAAGCTCCTCGGGGAGAAATCAGGATAGCAGGCTGATGGCTGGTCTGAGAGGAGAGGTGGCTTTTGTAGATAGTCTTGGGAGGTGACTTAGCCTTACCCAAATCCACCAGCAGTCAAAGCATGTTATTTTATCTGTAAGATTTCTCAAACCTTGTTTCTGGCCGAAGTGCACACTGAGGAAAACAGGCCATTGCTCAAAATTACTTATCCTTACAGAGCTTTCCCCGCGATGGTTTTTCTGGAAGATCATTATGAGCACACTACAATAACATTGTGCTTTGAATCATTTGAAATTTATTCCGTCAGTCATCAAAAGTGACGAGCTTGGAATTAGAATTTGGTGTGGGCTAAAAAGGCAGTAGGGCAACTTCAGAAATTATTAAATGTGAGGCACCGTGGGCCATGAGTTGGAAGCATTGAGATTGTTCTGCACAACTACAGTTTCAACCAGAGGTGAGGATAGCAAGTGAATTCACAGTGCACAGAAGAAATGAGGTTGGGAGACCTCTCCATGACACACAACTAGAGCGGGCAAGCAGCTAGGGTGACTCAGGAACAGACAACCAGCAAGGCAGATGCGGAATGGCCAGGAGGAAGGACCATGTGACTTTGCTCTTCACAAAGTAGGACAGGCCTTCAGGGCTAGGCAGGTGTTCAACTAGGAGACTGGGGAACAGAGGTGCCTTAAAGTTTGGGGACATAAGAGCTTACCACTTGGTTGGGAAGCAAGACTTTTAATAGACTGTGAAAGGGTGGGGCTGGAAACCAGTTTAAGGAATCTTAGGGAGACTGTGTAAGCAGAACAACACATCATGCCCTTGGTTTACAGAAATTCTGTCTATGCAACAAATATTTCATGCATGGTTGCAGAAAGACCAAGATTCAGTTTTGTTGTGTTTTGTTTTGTTTTGTATTGTTTTGTTTTGCTTTGCTTTGCTTTGCTTTGTTTCAGACTGTGGTTAAGAAGAAGCAAAGAGAGAGCAATGGCAGAGGGCTGTGCTTTTTTACTGAAGAACTCCCATGGCCAGAGTTTAAGATTCGTTTATTTGTATTTGTGTGTGTGTGTGTGTGTGTGTGTGTGTGTGTGTGTGTGTGTGTGTGTGTGTGTGTGTGTACGTGAGGGAATTTATGTGCACTTTCATATGTGAAGATGTCCATAATGTCTATAAAAGAGTTTCAGATTCCTGGAAGCTGGTTTACAGGTACTTGGCAGTCATGAACTTCTCTAAGCAGGTGCCAGAAACTAAATGCAGGTCTCTTGGTTTTTTCCTGGGTTGCATAAGCCAGGCTTGCTGGCCTGTGAGGTTCGAGGGACTCTCCTGTCTCTACCTGTACCTTGTCCCAGAAGCACTGGGGTTACAGGGTTACAGCCCCTGTGCACAGCTTTACACAGGTTCAGGGGACTCACGCTCAGCTCTGGAGTCATCTCCCCAGCCCAGGAGCACAGCTCTTACAAGAGCCTACATTGGCCCCCAGCCTTGCTTGTAAGAGCTGTTCTTCCTCACCTCAGTGTGTCTGGGAAGCCCAGTAAGTAGAATTTCTGACAAACTCCCAGATGCATTGGCTGGCCGCTGTTGATCTGAGTGCCACCATTTGAGAACCTGTCCTCTAGAGAAGGGAAAGAGAAAGCTTTGGGATACAAAAATACCTACCTACCTACATACATACATACATACATACATACATACAAAAGATTTATCTTTGTTGAAAAAAAAACTATCAGAAATTAAGAAAAAGGAACACGGAATAAAGACATTTAACCCTGAAAGTAGGGATACAAGTTGAGCTAGCAACCTATGGAAATGGAAAATTACAGAGAGAGAGAGAGAGAGAGAGAGAGAGAGAGAGAGAGACAGAGAGACAGAGAGACAGAGACAGAGAGAGACAGAAAGAGAGAGAAAGAGAGGGGAGGGAACTATAGTTTATAAGGAGCCCATTCCTACTAGTGTGTAGGGCACAGGACTTGAAACATGAGCCCCTCAGGCTGTGTGATACCATTATCACTTGATATGTGTTGTTTCTCTGTATCTCTCTTAGCATAGTTAATCTATAATGCACAGTCCAGCAATCTTAAGGAGTAATAGTTTCTAAAATACCCCTGGGCTACTTTCCTTTTGTATATATCTTTTAATACTAAGAGGGCCATGGTACTGGATTACAGTGTTTGACTTGACATTCCATGGAGGGAACAGTATCCTTGAGCAAAAGCACCTTTCTTGTTTCTTGCTACATCCCTCTCTATTTTTATCTCATCACCTCAAACCTACTGCTGTTCCTAAGTGGCGAG
Organism: Tokudaia tokunoshimensis; assembly: GCA_036184795.1. Classification (NCBI taxonomy): domain Eukaryota; kingdom Metazoa; phylum Chordata; class Mammalia; order Rodentia; family Muridae; genus Tokudaia; species Tokudaia tokunoshimensis. Next base: position 64,221,818 of record BTHU01000022.1, on the reverse strand, counting down.
GAGGAATAAAGATGATGGGGTGACCATGTGTAGTTTCCGATGAAGACTGAAACTGCATAGGCAGTAAGAAAAAAAAGAAAAAGAAAAGAAAAGAAAAGAAAAAATGTAGGAACTGGATGCTCCCTCCCTCATGCTTGGTCTTCAGGAGGTAAACTGGGGCAAGCAGGCCGGTGAACAGAGAGCAGAGAGCGTGTCAGAATGACCCTCTCTCATGGAGGGTCACGTGCTGCTGCTGTGTCAGAATCTTACATGGAACACAGTTCATCACCTACCATAATAAACAGCTGGAGCAGTATCAAGCACAGAGTGGTAATGTATAGCTGAGACCATAGAGTTGATTTGGAGCCTGTATCATGCTTGACAGGAAGTAGTACAGGGGAGGTTTGAAATATGGCTGTGGCGTGGTAGTGTCTGAGCACTTCCTCCTTACGTTACTGTTTAGCTCCTGTTCTCAGACAGTTACTATGTGAAGATCATCCATCCCCTGTGTGTGTGTGTGGTGTGTGTGTGTGTGTGTGTGTGTGTGTGTGTGTGTATGTGAATATTTGTACATGCTCTTGTGCACATATGTATGCATACACTTTGAATGTCATCCGGAGTCACTTGCTATTTAGTTTTTGAGAGAGGGTCTCCCACTGAAGGTAGAACAGTCTCAGCTAGGCTGGCTGGCTGGACTCCCGTGCTGAGTACACAAGCAGATGCCATCAAGCTCGGCTTTTTCGTGGGTGAAGACTGAACTCAGGTTCTTGTGGTTGCTCAGCCAGCCCCCATACCAACTCAGCCATCTTGTCTCCCTAGCCTAGAAGAGCAACATCTCAATAAAAGTTCCAAAGTAAAGCAGCAGCTACTTGGGTGGTTTAGCTTGTGAGTATCCAGTTGTAATTCTGACAAGATTAGAATCATTATAAATGATCATCATTCCTAAACCAAGGAGACGTAGATGCTCCCCTCTGCCCTGTGGTTTGTGTCAAATCCTGTGCATGTACATTTTAGGCTTAGGTAGGAGGGATAAGAATTTATCAGCTTAGCACACTACTAAACTGGATGGTAGCAGAAGTGACCAAGTGTGAAATTTTCCTGATTCAGTATATTGAGAAAGTACCCAGAGTTCAATGTGATAGCACAGGCTATAATCCCAGCACTCAGGAGGTGGAGGCAGGAAGATCACAAGTTCAAGGCCAGTCTGCACTAAAAAAGTGTGACTCTGTGTCAAAAGAATCAAGCTTCTTTCTGTTTTCTTCCATAAAGTAAACCTTTCCCTCTAGGAAATATTATTGTCTTTCTTACTCACCTATAAAAAGAGAGGCTTTATGCAAGTAAGGAGTCTTTGACCCCACAATTCCTTACTACATAGGCTGTGCCAACTCTTCTGAATTCCTTTTTTTTATTTAACTTTTTATTGATTCTTTATGGAGTTCACATCATGCATGCCAATCCCATTCATCTCCCATTCCCTTCATACCTACCCTCCACCCTTGCAACCTCCCCAGACCCTCCTACCCCACCAAAAAAAGAAGATAAAATATCTCATTGTGGAAACTGTAGTGTGTCACAGTATGTCCCACAGTACCACACTTGCAAAGGTTCATTGGTCTGGTTTTAGGCCTCTGACTTCTGCTACACCATCAATACTGGATCCTCACCAGAACTCCTCTCAGATATCTTGTTGTTGCCCTGTGTCATGGAGATCCTACAGATTTGAATCTGTAGGACTGGCCCCTAGAAGTTTATAGATGGGGTAGATGTTGGGGTGAGCCAACCCAAAGTCCTGGATCTGGGCCTGGGTGGTGTCTGAGCTCATCACACCACCAGGGCAAGCTCTCCAATGAGTGCTGCCCTGCTAGTTTACCCAGTGCCATAGCCAGCAAGGGGCAGAGCCAGCTCTCCCAATCTCATGTCCTCAGGACCAGCTCACATGTGCCCACACCAGCAGGGCCAGCTCTGCTGTGCTGCCCAGGTGAGCTTCTCTATTACTCAAAAGTCACTAAAGGTTATAGCAACAGTTACAAATGCAGACACACTGCTAAAATGTACATCCTCAGTGTGTAGAATTCGAAGGACCGTGGTTAATGGGTTGGATAGTAAGTCTGTAAGTCAGAGTCTATGTCTACATTGAACTCAGTTTATTGTGCAGTTATGCACTCTTCTTATTGCTCCTCTTAGAGAGTAACACCCACTTCATCTCCCTCTGTCCCTTCCCTCAGCTAAGTATACTTGTATCTGTCTTCCTGATGTCATCTTGTGATTACCAAACCAGTCTGCATCACATCCTACCTCATAGCCTTCCTGCCTGTCTTCTCAATCTACTCTTACCCTCTCCATCATCCCTCCTTAGGATATCCATAGAGTTTTCCTCTGTGCCCAGGTCCTGTCTCTAACTTACTTCACACCAGTCGTGGTGCTCTACTGATGCGTGTCTTTACTGTGGCTAGGAGGGTATGTGAACTCTCTCTCTCTCTCTCTCTCTCTCTCTCTCTCTCTCTGGCCTGACTTTCTGTGTCATTTCCTCTGCTCTCCTTATGTGGAACTTGCTCTAGTCTCCCATTGTTGACACACGTACTCCCTTGAGGCGTGTCAATTTGTCTCTTAGGCTTGAGATATCTCCCTGGCTATTGAGTACCTAGCTGCCTTCCGTCCAGATCTCAGCTCCTCAGTGATTTTTTCTTAACCCCTGCCTGTCATTCTTCCAGCATATTTTCCTCACAGAATCTTCATGAGATATAAGTATAGATATTAGTCTCCAAGACCCAACCTTCAACATTATCCACAGACACAAAAATCCCATTCCTGGCTTCATGTCCATGTCACAGTGAAAACACAAAGATCACCTTTGTGGTTAGGCCTACATCTGATATACATTCCATCATGTATATATAAATACCCTAAAATTGAAAAATCCAGAACCTATGATGCTAACAGTGAGGCTTAGTATTCTCAATTTGACAATCTAGGAACTGCTAGGAGATGAGCCTCTATGCATACCTGTGGGGGACTAGCTTGATTACCCACTGAAGCGGGAAGGCCTCTCTGCTCACTGCTGGTGAGGCCCAGCCCTGACTGGGCCTCAGGACTGTGTGAATGTGGAGGAACTGAGCTGAACACTGGCTTGCAGTCTTCACTGAGGGCCCTCTGTGCTTGACTGCAGATGCAATGAGACAAGCTGCTTTAAGTGCCTGCCCACTTAACGTTGACTTTCCCACAGTGATGACCTGTCACCTGGACTAGTGAGCCAGACTGACCCTTTTCTTAAGGCTTTTTTTTTTTTAGGTATTTTATCACAACAACAGGAAAGAAAACTAAGACAGCAATTCCCCAAATTTTTAGAAAAGGGATAATCCTATTGTTTATAGATTGTTCTACATATTAGTTATCTACATTTTTGCATGAGTATGTATGTGCATGTATTTGAATATGTATGACGACAGATGTACATGAGCTTGTGGGGGCTGACATAAAATGTTATGACATAGATACATTTATATGCTTATATTCTGTGCTTTGTTTTATACATTAAAAAAAGCCACAATGCCTTTTATCTCTTAATCAAATTTTTGTTTCCTTGGGAGTGACAGTTTTCCTCTTGAAATTCATATATTAAACTTTTATATGGCCCATAGGAAACACTTTGAAGGAAAGGCAGTTGATAGCCATTGTAAGTACTTGCTCTTTAAGTCTTTGTGGTGGAACTGGGTGGAATGGCTCAGTGGATAAACCTTGCTTTGCAAGCATTAGGACCTACCTGAGTTTGGACCCTTAGAACTCCAGTAAAAGCTGGGCCTGGTGGTGCACATCTGTACCCTCAGTTCTAAGGACCAGATCCAGACAGAGGGCAGGGACTCACTGGCGAGCTAAGCCAGCCAAAATGGTGAGAGACACTGTTACAAGTAAGATGGAGAGGTATTGCAGAAGACACTCAATGTTGGCCTCTGGCCTCTCTATACATGCACCTGGGAAGCAAACACACACACACACACACACACACACACACACACACACACACACAGAGAGAGAGAGAGAGAGAGAGAGAGAGACAGAGACAGAGACAGAGACAGAGAGAGACAGAGAGACTACATGAGTGAATCATTAAATAAACAAGCAAACAAATGCCAATGATGTGTAATGTTTAAAGTAAAACAAATCATGGAGGGGGAGGGATGGTGTTGAATTCTGTTTTTAAAAAAGTGGCATCACACTCATTAAATTTAAAAGTCACCATCAAAGTCATAACAACGGTTCACATAAAAATATCCTCTGATACGGCATGGGGCAGTGACCTTCACCAAACAGCATCACAAGCTTTTGTATTTTTAGGAGAAATTATGACAAGCAAATGCGGGGTGATTGTTGCATGATGTGGAAAGGAGCACACATAGCCAATTTGATTCTAAGCTTTCTTGATGGTACATTGGAGGACATAACTTAGTAAGAAAATGTAGTCTAAGATTTAAACTTAGACTTAGAAATTACAGTTGTGTGGGTAGGTAAAGGAGTGCTGACCCAACTGCCTACAAGAGGCAGGAATAGGAGAAAGTCTATAGCTTCATAAAGCCAAGCAGACAGTTTCAAAACTGAGCGATTTTTACATCCCACCTGTATTCTGGCTGCAGGTCAGAGCACATGCAGCAGCAATCTGTGAACGCCCAGGGCCTCTGCCTTGCTGGGCATGGCAAATGCTGCTGAAGGAGTTTTCAGTAATGAAACTGAGCCCAAGGGCAAGCTGTGTATCACTCAGCACCTGCTTATCTTTCAGGAATTTTAAGCAGGCTAAGAGACAAAAGCTTTGCTCTCTGGTTTAACTCCACGGGCTCCATTCAGTATAATAGCTGGTATTTGGCAAATGGATAACACTTCATGATAACAGGGAGAACATTACTCAGATGCAGTGGGCTTCCATTTCCATGTTTTGAGCAAAAGCTCATTTCCTTAGCCAACTCGAACTAAGCATTACCGATGTGCGATGAAGTGAGAGGCATGGCCTCCCTTGATGGTCCATAAAGGATGCTCAGGAGGGTGACACTTAGTCCTGTTAAAGCTGACACTCCTATCTATATGGAGGGTAGCTTGAGCAGGTACACAGGAATAAGAGACAAACACATGCTTCTCTTCACCTATTTATTGCTTAACCAGGATCAACCAGGCTCCTTGTGGCCAATTCTGTGTTATGTTAATATAATCGTCACTTCAAAGTCAAATTAATGTAGATCATTGCTTTCTTAATGCCTCTCCTCTTTCTTAATAGCCTGACCTCTGTATTTCCTCCAGACTGCTAATATCCTTTATTTTCTAGCTAACCCACATTATTCAACTTTCTTTTTGGCTTTTCATTTTGATCACAAACTCTGAGTTGGATTCTTACTCTCTTTATCCCTTCAGCCACTTCATTTATTGTCCTTTGCTGCTGCTTAGTGCTCCCCCTTTCCTATAGTGCCCCCTCCACTGTGCAGATGTGTATGACCATGACCTAAATACCCAACGAACCCAATGAACTCTCAGTCTAGACTAAAGGGTCTCAACCTTCCTTTAATATACCCTTTAATACCATTTGTCTTGTTGAGGTGATCCCCCAACCAATTAATTCATTTATACTTCATAACTGTAATATTGCTACTGTTATGAATTGTAATGTAAATATCTAATATGTGGGATAGCTGATATGTGACCCCTGTGAAAGGGTCATTCAATCCCCAAAGGGATCATGACCCATAGGTTGAGAACCTATGTTCTAGACAGAGGTGGGCCAAATAATGTTGTTTAGACATATATTTCTTATTTAATTCACTCCTTCCCATAACATTACCATAAATTACTCAAAAATGTATCCAAGACAATATGTCTTGTTATGCAATCACTGATCCAACAATGTAGAGTCTCCTGTGTTCACTGTGAAACATTGATAAGTGTAATAGTGGTTGTTCGCAAAATGGATATTACATGGATTTCACTTGTCATTCAAGGCTTCAAACAATAAATGAGAAAATCTATTTGATAGCAGTTGTTTTGATAAGTGTAGAGAGATTGTGTTTTGAGAAAATTCTCCTCTTGTTACAAAGGTCATAGAGTCTTATCATGATGTACTACCACTAAAACCTTATTCTAACACTTTTGTGATGAGTTTATTTTCCAGTTTTTAATGTAACACATTTCACAAAATATAAAATTAATTTATATTATTAACGATACAGCCTTAAGACATTACAGTGTAAGTCATTTATATACTAATACAACCTTCCTTATGCATATCCAGAACACCTTATTTTTTAGATTATAATATAATTACATCATTTCCTCCTCCAAACCCTCTCATTACCACCATCTTTACTTCCAGTGTGTGGTTCTGTCTTTCTTTTTCAAAACCATGGGCTCTTTTTCCGTGTGTGTGTGTGTGTTCAGAAACACACAATACAACCCATTCAATCTGAATAATGTTACTTGTATATGTAAGTTTTCAGGGCAAGTCATTTAGTATTGTATAACCAATTGGTGTGTTCATCCCTGGGGAAGACTATTCCTCTTATTCCTTAGTTGTCTATAGTTCTTTGTGGTGAAACCATCTTCCACATTGGCATGTCTATTCATGTTGTCCTTGTTCGCATCATGCTTAGGCAGCCATGTTGCTGAGAGTTTATAGGTGTAGCTTCTCTGATGTTTCTAAGAGATGCAGTCTCACAGCAAGCTCCCTGGTCCTCTGTCTCTTGCAGTCCAACTGATAAATCTACACAGAACTTCTGAACCAAGGCTCAGCAATCCCCAACTGAGCTACATACCAATCACTCAACTCTACCCACTCTGTCCCGGGAAGCCATCTGCTTTCCGTGCTTAGGAGTTTAACTACTTCAAGGCATGTCAATGGAATCCTACAGTGCTTGTCCTTCTCTGATGGACTTACTTGACTTACAGTAGTAGTAGTAGTAGTAATAGTAGTAATAGTAGTAGTAGTAGTAGTATCTAGTTCTGTGTGTACTTAGATGTGAATTTCTTTCCTTTAGAACTGATCTTTGTGAATACTGTACTAGGTTTATCTTTTCATCTGCTGATAAACACTTCACTTCTGCCTTTTGGATGCTTCTGTGGACATGGGTGTCCAAAGATCTCCAAGAACTTTCAAATGAAAGCCTATTATTTAAATTCAGAAAACAGACATTGATTATTAGATCATACACCATTAGCTGGGTTCTTCCTGCACAGTGATGCCTCATTTGAAAATGCTGTGGGGTTGTAGTACTTAGTTTAAACATATGCCAGCTTTCTGTGCCAGACTAGAAATCTTTTACAGAAACTATTTTTAGGGTAAACAACATATTTAGAGAGCCAAATACAGAAAAAAACAACAACTTATTTTTAGCATATTTTAGCATAATGTATTTACTTGCTCTTAGCATGGCTAATTGTTTTAAATGATTACTGGTCTTGAATACAAATATGTTTTGTTGAGCCATTATATTGGTACTGATGACAGTGAGGAAGATCTTTTCATCAGCCTTTTATCTTCTGACACTCAAGAGATTCTCCCTCTCAAAATACACAGTATTCAATTCTATGCAAGCATTTGAGGTGTGTTTGAAGATAAGTAATAAAATCTATTAATATACTTTGTAACAAATGAATCAACATTTTCCCATTAATACTCACTGGAGATAAAAATATTAACCTCCCAGCTGCAAAACAAGAAACAAATTTGGCAAAATCAAGTATTAGGTAAGTGAAAATTTATGAAAAACTTATTCTAATTCTTTTTCATGGCTGACAAGTAATTTGTATTTGAGAAATTCTCTTGGAATGATTCTGACATATTGTGTAAACTCTATGAAGATAGGATTGTATATCTTATTTACTGAAAACCATAGGCACTTAATACATATTGAATATACCCAAATAAATGATCTCATTAGTATCATTTGGACTTTCCTTAAGATTTCATCTTCATGAAATTAAACAAAATTTAAGACCTAGTCATGACAAAAATTTCATACATAAAGAATACCCATTAAAAAAGAATACCTTTAAAATTACTTTTCATATATTTTATTGATGCTTTGGCTTCACACATATGTATACCACATATTGATCCTAAGCACTGACCACTCTCACCCCCCCCACACACACACACATACACACACACACATCTTCTGGACATGCCTCTCCCAACACATTTCAAGGAAGCTTTTCTCTTTGTCAGAACATGACGTTTTTGAAACCATTGCCTTTCAGTGTGATTCCTCCTTCCTACTCTAAGTCCCCTTTGCACTTATCTCCACTTACAGAGACCCTCTCTTCATAGTCATGGTTCTAGGGTTTCTTACTGATGTTTTGAGTTTTGTCCAGTATAGATCTGTGACATATACATAACTTTGAACTGACCTTGTCCTCAGATTTACCTACCTTGTATGATGTCATTCACTCTCTCCCTCCAAATCCAGAGTCCATGTTTCCTCCATGGTTCTACTGAAATGTATTCTGTATTTTGAGATCATACCCCTGCCAAGAGTCTGGAACTCTTCAAACATGACATGTTACAAGCTCCCAATCTGCCCTTTGTCGCCCCAGGAGGAAGTTAGCCCAGTCTCTCTGAGATTTGCCTCCACATACTGAAATTTCCTGGAGCTCTGGAGAGATGCATGCTGTTTCTATTTTCCCCATTTTGGATATATACTTATTACAAAAAAAGACACTGCTCTACCTCACCAGGCAAGACCTTACCCAGTTCAATGGTATGGAAAATTCACCTTGCCACTCTTCTCCCTGATGTGACCATCCCAGTAGACTTGATTCCCAACCTTTCTTTGCAAAATTTCTAAGGCTCCTAGGACAGAATATTCAATATAAGAAATCATCAAGGTGTCTAAAAGTATCTTTTACAATGCCTACCAAAAGCTGGTGAATAGGAGCTTGTTCACGAAGCATATATAACCCAAGTATGCTTCCCTCTGACCTGAGATGATTTTCTCACCTTCTCTTCAAACTTCACCTCTCCTCTTTAGTTAGTTTGCCTCTTCACTTTAAAACCATGAAAAGTAACTCACTAGTCCTTACTTGATTTCCACTTGACTTTTCCACCCAGAGAGTGTTTTTCACGGGTGGCCATGCTCTCATCATACCCTAGTCCATCCTCTGTGCCCCATTCTCCTCAAACCTCCTGTGCACTGTATTCCTCTGTACCCCAATAAAACTTCCTGTGTATTGTGTTCCTCTGTTCCCTAATCTCATGGTATGTAGTTAGAATAGGAGTAGCCTCCTCCTCTGAGGATAGTTTCCTTTATCCTTCATCTTCCTGGATTCCTGCTCATGTTCCGTCTCCTCCAGCATCCAGGCTGTCCATCTCTGGACAATCTACACAGCCATTCTGAGAGTATAGAGCCCTATATCACAGCATCTTCTGATTTGGTCTCTGAATCTCTACTCTCTTCCAGCCAGACTTTTCATAAGAATATGGGCCATATAGCTTATTCCTTGTTGGCCTTATCACTTCTAGATGCTACCCCAAAACTCCAACAGAAGGCTCTAAGCAAGGTCACCAACAGTCTCTGGGCTGTGAAATAAATCATAAATTGGGCCTGATCTCACTTACGCTGTCAGCAACATTCAAAATAATCACTTGCTCTTTCGAGCTTGAAATGTTCTCAGCTGTTGGCTGTTGTGACATCATGTTCTCTGCACAACCCTTGCCAAATTAAAACAAAAAAACAAAAAACTGGGGACAGTAAAGGGATGCAAGTTCTTTAAACCTCTGCTTAAAATCCCAACATCTTGGAGCTGGAGAGATGGCTCAGCAGTTAAGGGTACTGACTGCTCTTCCAAAGGACCCTGGTTCAATTCCCAGCACCCATATGGCAGCTTACCACTGTCTGTAGCTTCAAGATCTGACAACCTCACAAAGACATATGTGCAGGCCAAAACATACCAATGTGCATAAAATAAAAATAAATAAATTACTAAAAAAAAACCTCAACATCTTAAAATCTTAACCTAAAACATGGCTCATATATTTTCTCTAGCTGCATTTGCCATCCAGAGTTTCAGGTTTTATGCCCAAATGCCTATATGGCCTTGATATTCACAGTATAGTCACATGGACCTCAAAATGATCATGTGCACATCGGAGCACTTGATTTACTCTCAGTGTACTCATTCCTGCCTTCCCCCTCTCAATAATGGTCCCTGCATGAACCTATTCTATCTTACCTATAATGTGACACTAACCTTAGCTGCCCTCATCTCTTATCTCTGCTCTGCTTGCTCCTTTTTTAAATTGACAAAGAAACAAAATTAGAGAAAATGAACCATATTTGTATTTTGTCTAGGGCTAGTGGGGACTGGAGGAGAAGGGATCCATTTCAAAGCAAGTGGCAAATAGGACACATAGCTGTGGCGATCAGTCGACAGTGAGAAAAGACAAAGGTGATGTCAGACAAAATGGAAAGGAGAGGAAAACTAGTTATTCGTAGGTCATCCCTGAAATGTGAGTTGTGGGATCACCAGGATATGCTTGGGAAAACTTAGGTAGAGACAACTGGCACCAATACACCCAAGTTCATTAGATAGACACAGGCTGAGTATGTAGATGGGAGTCATTGAACCTGAATTCATGGAAATGTATACAAGCAATGAGGGGAAATGTTATTGATGGGAGAATAAGAATATCTGCTCACTGGACTTAGGTTGGCCTCTTAGACTCTCCTTCCAGCCCCAGGCATGGGTCTCTTGTATCTTCACTGTCTCCATACCACACTTCATAACCATTCACAGGATACGCACAGAAGGAAGCACGGTGCCTGTGTCCCTTTCAGTCATGTACTCAAGATAAGCATACACACCCACCTGCTTTATAAAGAGTTCATTGTTGGACATTTTGGCACTTAATCTTCAGTTATCAAAACCCAGTGAGAGAATGACAACACTTGACAGACACATCCGATCACACCCACCCTCCCTGGGTATTACTTATCTCACACACTCCTTGCTAGTACATGGAGCCAAGAATTCCAAAGCGACAAATAAAACCTCCCAGTCACTTTCACATAGTGTAACCCATTGTCACTGAAGTGGGAACCCATTTTACCTATCTGTCCTGTGCTTTGAACATGGTTTATTGTTCTGACTATGGCCACTAATTTTTGAGTTAAATGAAAGTATTACCAAAGAGGCTTGTCCTGGTGTTGGCTGAGAGAAGAAAATCAGAGTATTTTGTAGTCCATAACTGGGGAAACCTTTATGCATATTACCAATTACCCTCATTTTCATGGGATTTCATAATGCACTGTTTAAAAAAACTTGCTCAATGGTGCTAGAACAAAGTTAATTAACAATGGCTAGTCATATAACAACAGTTAGAAATATATGTTAATAAACTAGCATCCCCAGAAGCAAGCCTAAAGAAACTCAAACTAATGTCCCGGTTATCTAGAAGCAATGCTTTAAGTGGAATAGGATGAATAGAGGACTCCTAATTTGAAGAGTTTGAAGTGGAGATATTTGTGAGTTTAACAACTGAAATGCCATTTGTCCTGCCTTCTCCTTTTGTGATGGCATTTCAGCATTTACTATTTGGGTCAGCACTGGTGTTCAGACAGTGATGCCAAATCTTCATAGGAACTTCTGTCTGCATTCCGGAAGACCTTAAATCTACTTTTGAGATTGACACAAGAAATAACTTGTGTCTAACATATACCAAGTCCTAGAAGGCAATGGTGACTATAAAATAGGTCCTGGCCCACACAGGTCACAGTTGGATGAAATTGCAGTCTGTCTGTAAGACCTGCAGAAAGTGTGCAGAGTAACATAATGTAGTAGATACCATACCGTTCGCAACTCTCTTCATGCATGTATAATATGTGCATATTTAGAAGTTTTCATGAAGTAAACATTAACTTCTTCAGGGTCCCAAAGACTTTATAGCAATATAGTCAGTCTATGGTGTTTGTGACAGACTGATTAGCATATGCATAAGTTGAGGCCCTCCCTGGGTCTCAGGGAGGAAGAAAGGGAAGGCAGCAGTAACAGTAATTAAAGAACAATTTACTGCTGTTCACACAGTAGCAGCAGATTGGGAGCAAGGAAGCCTATTTATTTGTCTTTTCCATCCATCTCAAATGGCTTCCCACTTAGGAGCAGTTTTGTGGACTCATAATTATTCTAAGCTCCTTCCTCGGACACAGTCCAGAAAACCCTCCTCTGTTATACTTCATTCTTCAGGCACACCAGAACAGGGCATGGGATCCCATTACAGATGCCACATGGTGAGCCATCATGTGGTTGCTGGAAATTGAACTCAGGACCTCTGGAAGAGCAATCACTGCTCTTAACCTCTGAGCCATCTCTCCGGCTCTATACTTCATTCTTTTATGCTGCATGTTACGATTGCTTATGTGACTGTATCCCCTACAAGATTATGACTTCCTTCAGACTAAAATTTTTGACCGTTGTCTTTTTGCTATGGGGTTGTAATTTAGCCCAGGCTGGCTTTGAGGTTGACATCCTCCTGCCTCAGCTTCCTATGTGTTGGGATTACAGTATGTACTACTACAGCTGGCTTGTATATTCACATATGAATCCTTCTAGAGCTTCATGTGGTTCCTACTATATTCTTATGACAACCCCTTCCATGTTTCTTTTATAAGGACTGAATAAAAGGATTCAGTGAGTTCAGAAGCTAAGTTAGGAAGACGAATTCTGCCCTCAGAAATCTGTAACAACACAGCTTTTCCAGGTACCTGGTGATTAGAAATAAAGAAATGTAAATAAAATCACATGTTGTGGTGCATGACTACAATCCCCATGCTTGGAAACTAAAGCAGGAAGAAGTTGAGTTATACAACAACCTGGGGTACATAGGAAGCCCCTGGGTAAAATCAGACAGAGAAAACCAACCTCAAGGACAGTGGACTTCATGAGTTTCTTATAAGAAATTACTGTAGATGTTCCAAGTTACCTGTGCATACTTCTACCAAATTCCCAGAAGACTCTGAAACCTCGAAATCTGACTCCTGTAAGTGTCAGGTGAGGTGACTTACTGAGAAGCGGTGGCAGTCCCAGACTTACCTCCTACTTTGCCTGAGGAGCAGAGACCTGCTGGCTTTCCTGAAGTAGAAGTTAAGTTCATTCACCAAGTTCTATAGGTCTTGCATGATTTACACTAGAAATCTTTAAATCTTACCCTTGTGAGTAACATAGGGCCACTAAGAACAAGGATAGTGGTTGATTGCATTTAACTACCTCCCCTCTGGTCAATTTGAATAAATCTCTACTAATTACTCCATCTGTGAGTAACAGGGTCCTGGGTTGAAGGTCTCGCTTCCATTCATTGTTGTTAAAAAAAAAAAATGCAAACATGCTCAACCTGTTTTCCTGTAATCTATCATAACTATTTTTCAATCAATAATATGTACATAAATTAATCATGAACAATTAGAAATAAAAGCTTCATCTTAGTAATCTCTTCCTAGAAATAAGCTTATAAAAATGCATTTCTGACTTCGTTCAAGGAAGCCAGATACCTGAGCCAGCCAAAAGCATCGAGGTTAAAAGGAAATGAATTAGGAAAAAGAACTTCAGAATATCACAAATGGATTTTTATAAATTCAAAATGTAGCTTAAGATTTTTAATAAAAGATAGTAATATCTTCTTGGGCTATTCTGATCTCAGAAGACAAAGAATTATGTCAATATACTTCTTAATTGTTGAATTTTAATTAGTTAATAAATAAATTTAAATGTTACTTTTTTGATATAGGGTCATCTTTTGTAGACCTAGGTGGCCTGGAACTCCCTAATACATACCATGCTGACTTTGGACTCACATTGATCCATCTGCCTCTGCCTCTGCCTCTGCCTCTGCCTCTGCCTCCTGAGTGCTGAGATTCAAGGTGTGTATTGGTATATAACCAGCAGTAGATTTTTTTTTTTAATGAATTGCTCTATTCGGTTTCATTGTTTCAAAATGCTGTCTCAGTTTCTGCAAGGGGGTATAGTATTGCATGGTTATAATTTTTTATAAATAATTAAACATTAGCTTCCTCAGTGCTCCAAAGACCCTGTAGAAATATAGTTTACAGTGTTGGTCATGGGCCTTTCTTACCACTCACTGGACTTGGATCAGCTCGTTCACAGCAGAATCACCCCTTCTTCAAATCTTAGGACACCCTAAGTACAGTCCTTTCAACTCAGCCTCACAGACTCCCTCTGCTCAGCATTCAGATTCTTGCTTGTTGAATCCTTGGAATAGAAGGTGTTGCTGGTGGCAGAATAAAACAATAAAAAGGATAGCATTTTATAAACAGAAAGATGAAGGGGAGTCATCTTCTCCCCCTAATGGATCTAGATCTTGTCACAGAGGCATACCTGCAAATCCAGGAGGGGGAGAGTATGCGAGTCAAACCAACAATGTCAGAGATATGATGGCAGGTGCCCATACTACATGGTCATATGTCAAGATGTGGTATAATATAGAAGGGGTCTTCATACAACTGTTTCTAGGAGGCCTTAAAATTAAGAAATTATTTACACATGATAAAAGCCAATTATCTCTTTCTCACAAAATTTTACGAAAATGTCTGCCTTGACACATTAAGGATTCACTCTTTTTATAACTGTTATTTGCTGCAAGAGGGGAAGCCATTATGCAGATGCCAGTAGTCTTGGCTAAACTGCCCATGGTTAGAGCCTTTCGCTTTTTCCACTTCTTCCAATGTGTGAGTTAACCAAAGTCTAAAATTGGAGCAGAAATTATGGGGTAGGGGAGTTGAAATTACAGGCTATCATCCCTACTACACATGACCATCTGCTTTGGGGATGCCATCTGATTTTCTTCATTTGCCACATGGAAACAGTACCACTCAATGTCCCTGCCAGAAAGTATTTGACTTTGTAACTCCGAGGAACCTTAAACTGTTTGTTTTATTACTTACATAAGGAAGGAATGATTGAAGGCAGGCAGGGTGGCTGAAACCTGCGAGCCCAGTACTCAGGAAACTGAACTGGGAAGCCTGTTGGTAATCCTTGGTCAGCCTGATCTAAAGAGCAAGTTCTTAGCCTGGTAGTACACAGTGAGAGTGTGTCTCAAACAACCTGAAAGGATGGAAGAAGGAATGAGAAAAGGGAGCATGAGATAGAGAACTGTAGTAATCTCAGTTTTCTGGGGTGAGGTAGAACTTGCTTTCTCATTTTTGACAAGCTTCATCCTACTGGTCAGATCTGCCATAAAGCAAAAGTTGAGTATCATTGTTAGACAGTAAGTTCTGAGCCAAGCGTGGTAATACATGTGTGTAGTCCCAGCACCTGGAGGGTAGAGGCAAGATAATTAGGAATTCAGGATCCTTCTTTCCTATATAGTAAGCTTAATGCCAGACTGTACTATATGAGATTCTACCCCCTAGATAGATAGATAGATAGATAGATAGATAGATAGATAGATAGATAGATAGATAGATAGATAGAAAGAAAGAAAGAAAGAAAACAGGAGGGGAGTATTTAAAAAAGAGAAAGCATGTAAATATGAACCACCCCCACCACTTTACTTATAGATCTATATTTTAGAAATTCTTGAGTTGCTAAAATGGCTCCGCAGCACTTGCAGGGCTGTTAGCATTATCTGGTTCTTGCAGACATCAATGAAAATCAACTGTGATGTTTTAATGACCTCAGTGACAGGCATCTATGGTTTTGGATCCACCAATTCTAGTGTAGTTTCTTCTAAGTGGGGTCCAGGTCCACTTTTTAGAAAGTATCATCCAATTAAGGAGATGGGTGAGTGCGTAAGAGCACTTGTAATATAAGCACAAGCACCTGAGTTCAAATCTCAAGCACCCACATAAGAATGTGGGCATGTCAGAGTATAGTTGTAACTCCGACACTGCAAACAGAGACAGGCAGATCCCAAAAGCTCATTACCCAAATAGTGACCTTCCCATTCAGCAAAAAGCTCTTCTTCAAAACAGTAAGGCAGAGAGTGATAGAGGAAGCCACCTGACTGCATGTGCATGCATAGTTGTGTACACTGATGTATGTACCACACATTCAAACTACCCCTCCCACACATGCCACAAACCATTTGCATCCAATATATGTGTTAGTCAGCTTGTTGTTGCCATAACCATGAACAAGACTTTAGAGAATCAAAGAAAAGAAAGGTCTAGGTGGACTCAGCTTCTGGTGCATGTGGGTTGGCACATTGGTTTGGGGACTGGCGCAAGGCAGTATGTCAGAGTGGGAGCACAGGAAGGTTGTCACCTCATAACATCTGGGAAGCAAAGAAATGGTGACAGCGGAGTTTCTTCAAGGACATGACATTGATGACCTCACTCTCTCCTCACTACCTTGTGTCTTAAAGGTTTCCCCATCTCTCAAAAGCATCACAGACTAGTATAAAATGGTAGAATCTATCTGCAGTCAAAATAAATACATGGTTTAGATAGCAGTGTTTCTACTTAGTCAAAGATGAGTCAGTCAGTATAAAGGTAATATTTGGGTTATCATACAAAGGGCTTGAAAGGAGTCTTACAAATGCCCATAGATTTAATACAGCCTTTAAAAAATTCTGTCAACTATCCAAATCCTGAAGATAACATTCACTTTCTCCTCCCCTCCCTGAGATCCCATTTAAATTCAGAATCACCAGTGCTGGTTGACATTCAATTCAAGACAGCGAGGCTGAAAATAGCCTTAATGACGCATGCAGTGCATTTTCCAAGGAACAGGCTCTAGACTTATTAGTGTCTGGAGCCATCAGTCAATACTCATCTGGTGCACTGGTGTGTTGGGAAGTGATGCCAGAAATGTGTGCCTTCCTCTATCGTTCACACAGATAACTAACAAGGCTGGCTTTAAATAGCCAAAGTGGGGAACAAGATTGACTTTATAGTCATTCTTGCCTCCTAAAAAAATATCCTTTTTTTCTGGCTGTAAAATAGCAATTAAAAGCTACCACCTAAAGGTAAAACTAATTTTCTAGGCTTTCAGTTGTATTTCACATGTATCAGAACCCGAGTTGGTTGTAACGGGAGACAGTGCTGGAAGAGATGTGAGCCCAGGTGTAGCCCCTGCCATGCTGTTCTTCCTGACCTTGAGCAAGATATAAAAATTGCTGGGCTACAATGTTTCATCTTTTAAATGAGAGTGTTGCTTTCTCTGGCAAAGGGCCCTTCTAGCTCTAGTAATGAAGATCATGAAACATGATAGCTCAAGATATTGTGCTGAAATTGCTTACACAGGAATGGGGCCTTTTAAAAATTATAATGATAGATTGGGGTAGAAAGAGCTTTCATGGTGAAATAGAGGAACTTCGCAAATTTGAATAAGTCAGTAAGTTGGGACACTTGGATACCTGTTGTCTAGCACCCAAAGAAGCCAGGGTCCCAAAGTATGGCTGGCTCTCCATGATCATGGACTTTCACCTTATGGCATATGAGGCATAGCAGCAAGCCTGGTTCTAATTGGCTGATGAAGATGGCCTGGATCGATTAGTATGAATTGTTTAGGATGCACGAAGGAAAGAATTCAATGTCCCTCCCCTGCCCTCTGGGAATTGTGACCTCCTTGTTCTTGCTCTTAGTAGAAGCTCACATTTCCCAGGGAGAAGGCCTAGGTGGATAAGCTGTTGGCCAGGAAGTGCAGCAACACCCCTGATTTGCCTCTTGAAGGATCAGATTTAGTGTTGAATACATTATCCCTATGTTAAATGATAGGATGTAAGCAGCAAAATGTCTTTTCTATTTCCCTACAATTCTCAGCATGTCTAATACCAGCACTTCTGATACCACTTCTAATATTTTTACTACTATATTCCAAGCAATTTTTTTCATTTTCTGCAGGTATCAGCTCAGGGTCCTATAACGTTATGAAATTCTGACATTCTTGACTTAGGGTTTTCAAATACCCTCTTGGTAAAGAGATCAGTCCCACAGGATTACCTCCACTTCTGATGCCAGTCCAAAGCAGTAGTTCCTCATGCTAGGCACTATTTATCTGATTTGGCTATGTTGAAGGTTTCTATACCTGCTCCCTGGATGCAATAATTCATAAGAATGATTCATAGAGAGTTGGAGAGATT
The DNA here is from genome assembly GCA_036184795.1 of Tokudaia tokunoshimensis. Classification (NCBI taxonomy): domain Eukaryota; kingdom Metazoa; phylum Chordata; class Mammalia; order Rodentia; family Muridae; genus Tokudaia; species Tokudaia tokunoshimensis. Next base: position 64,203,778 of record BTHU01000022.1, on the reverse strand, counting down.
GCTCAGTGGTTAAGAGCACTTCCTGAGTTCAATTCCTAGCAACCACAAGGCAGCTCATAATCCAGTGCCCTTTTCTGGTCTGCAGGCATGCATACATGCATACATATCTGTACACATAAAAAAATAAATCTTTACGAAAAAAAAAGCAAATAGAATGACTCATGGAACTCCAGAACCCAGGTTATTGCAGAGATGACCAATTTGTTAAAAAAAAATCAATTCAGTAAGAATAACATGGGAGAGGTGCATAAAGCAAGACATGGGGCTAGGGACAGAGCTTTAGGGTGCCTCACTTCCATGTGTTTACCAACCTACAAGTTTCTTTTTTATTTTTATGGAGGTGTTATTACTTACGTATGAATGATTGGATCATTGATCTCTGGTAATTAAGGCAATCTCAGTCCAGTATCTCAACAATATCTACTCTGGCTATTATTGGGTGGGGCCAAAAGCTCTAATCCCCTAGTCATTGGTTGGATCCCTAGCATCTTTGATCTTGAGGCCAACTTGAAGTCCCTGACCACTAGCCAGTGGTTATCTCATTAGCATCTAAGAGTTTTAGGAATTATATTAAGAAGCAGGAGCATATACCAAAAATGCATTCATTGTAGCCCATGCTTACCCTTAGGCTACATTCATTTACTAATGGTTACTCTTTGTTGAGTATACCCCTTCAACCACACACTGTGAAGAGAGCTGTTAATTCCATTTGATTTCACTTTTACAAAGTGCCTTAGAGCAGTTGAAGAGCAATAACTTGCTTATACATCGAGTTCATGAACACAACTACACTCTTCCAGGATATATTAGTTTAAAAAGTATGCATTTAAAATCAGATAGCATGTTCATGTAGCCACTTGGTGTTAAATATGTGAGCCATAACTAGAAAACTTGTTAAGCTCCTAAAATAAGATAATGAGTATAGTTGGAGTCCCAGCATGGTGGTGGTATTCAGGGAGTGGGGTCTTGCCTCTAAGTCATCCACCTCTAATATTCTTCTCTCCAGTGAGTGGGTATCTTAGTTAGGGTTTCCATTGCTGTGAAGAGACACCATGACCAAGGCAACATTGAACTGGGGCTGGCTTACAGGTTCAGAGGTTCAGTCCATTATCAACATGGCAGGAAGCATGGCAGCATCCAGGCAGACACGGTGCTGGAGAAGGAGCTGAGAGTTCTACAAGTAGATCTGAGAGCAGCCAGAAGGAGATTCCAATGTCTCACACTGGGCAGAGCTCAAATCCTGCCTTCACAGTGACACACCTCCTTCAACAAGGGCACACCTCCCAATAGTGCCAGCCCTTGAGCCAAGTGTATTCAAACCACAGAGAGATAGAGTATGGATACAAATGTGGCCAGTTTTAAGCTTAAGGCAGACCACAGCAACACAACTAGCAGGTGAACAGAAGCCTGAAGCCACCATATGATAGGAAGGATAAATGATATTTAATCCGAAACCTACAATAAGCCATTTGTCATCTGCTTTTGATACACTCATGCCTATGATGTTACAGAATAGGTTTTGTGCAGATTTTCTTTTGTAACAAGGGTTCCATTTTTCTTCACTCTTTTCTTGTTTGCAGATCTAGACTGAAAATTCCCTCTACATCTGATTCTATTGCACAGTAGGGTGACTATAGTTAACAGTAAGGTATTGTCTATTTCAAAGCAATTACAGGAGAGAATTTTTAATGTTCCTCCACAATGCAATAAATGTTCCAGGTGATAGGGACAATTACCTCAATTGTTACACAATGTGTATGTATCAAAACAGCATACTGCATTCCATAAATATGTATAGTTTTAAGTCAATTATAAGTAAGTACTGGAAGAAGTCAAATATTTCATTAGATTTTAAAATATCCACACAGGACTATCAGTAGCTATTCAATGACTGGGAATGTATTTGAATGCAGAGCACTGCTGGGCTTCATGTTCAATGCCATCATCAGAAAAAAAATCTTAACAATAAAAATAGCTCTCCTGAGTTCTTTGTATATATTGGATATTAGTCCTCTGTTGGATGTAGGGTTTGTAAAGATCTTTTCCCAGTTTGTTGGTTGCCACTTTGTCCTTTTGACAGTGTCCTTTGCCTTACAGAAACTTTGTAATTTTATGAGGTCCCTTTTGGCAATTCTTGACCTTAGAGCATAAGCTATTGGTGTTCTGTTCAGGAAATTTTCCCCTGTGCCCATATGTTCAAGGTTCTTCCCCAGTTTCCTTTCTATTAGCTTCAGTGTATCTCGTTTTATGTGGAGGTCCTTGATCCACTTGGAATTGAGCTTAGTATAAGGAGATAAGAATGGATTGATTTAGAGCCAGGCGGTAGTGGCACACGCCTTTAATCCAGCTCTTGGGAGGCAGAGGCAGGAGGATTTCTGAGTTCGAGGCCAGCCTGGTCTACAAAGTGAGTTCTAGGACAGCTAGAGCTACACAGAGAAACCCTGTCTCAAAAAACAAAAACAAAAAAAAAACAAAATAAAGAATGGATCGATTTGCATTCTTCTGCATGTTGACCTCCAGTTGAACCAGCACCATTTGTTGAAATGGCTATCTTTTTTCCACTGGATGGTTTTAACTCCTTTGTCAAAGATCAAGTGACCATAGGAGTGTGGATTCATTTCTGGGTCTTCAATTCTGTTCCATTGATCTACATGCCTGTCACTGTACCAATACCATGCAGTTTTTAACACTATTGCTCTGTAGTACAGCTTGAGGTCTGGTATACTGATTCCCCTAGAAGTTATTTTACTCTTGAGAATAGTTTTAGTTATCCTGGGTTTTCTGTTATTCCAGATGAATTTTTGTTAGACTCCAGAGAGCCAAATAACCCTATTAAAAAATGGGGTACGGAGCTAAACAAAGAGTTCTCACCTGAAGAATATCTAATGGCTGAGAAGCACCTAAAGAAATGTTCAACATCTTTAGTCATTAGGGAAATGCAAATCAAAACAACCCTGAGATTCCATCTCACACCAGTCAGAATGGCTAAAATCAAAAACACAGGAGACAGCAGTTGTTGGCAAGGATGTGGAGAAAGAGAAACACTCCTCCACTGCTGGTGGGATTGCAAGCTGGTACAACCACTCTGGAAAGCAGTCTGGCGGTTCCTCAGAAAACTGGGCATGACACTCCTGGAGGATCCTGTTATACCACTCCTGGGCATATACCCAGAGGCTTCCCCTGCATGCAATAAGGACACATGCTCCACTATGTTCATAGCAGCCTTATTTATAATAGCCAGAAGCTGAAAGGAACCCAGATGTCCCTCAACGGAGGAATGGATTCAGAAGATATGGTATATTTACACAATGGAATACTACTCTGCAATTAAAAACAATGAATTCATGAAATTCCTAGGCAAATGGTGAGAACTTGAATATATCATCCTTAGTGAGGTAACCCAATCACAAAAGAACACACATGGTATCCAGTCACTGATAAGGGGATATTAACCCAGAATCTCGGAATACCCAAGACACATTTCACATATCAATGGATTTCCAAGAAGATAGAAGGAGAGATCCCTGGTCCTGGAAAGACTGGATGTAGGGGAATGCCAGGACAGAGAAGCGAGAGGGGGTTGAATGGGGAACAGGGGGAGGGAAGAGGCCTTATGAGACTTTCAGGGAGGGAGGAAACGGGAAAGGGGAAATCATTCTGAATGTAAATAAAAAAATAGAAAATAAAAAAAACCAAAAATAAATAAATAAATAAATTAAAAAAATAGCTCTCCTGGAACTCAGACAGGGCCCACCCATGAGGCCGAGACAGGAAGAAACAAAAGAAAGGAAACAAACAAATAAGACACAGTCTTCAAAACCTTTCCTGCTTGAACCCACTGGATTCCTTAGGTTATCAGCCTAAACAATCAGAGGCAGCCCAGATGACACTTGCCTTTAAGTACAGGTCACAGGATATTTGAAACGAGGGAGTAAATTCTTCATCCTGCTTTTGTTGCTGTGTTCCCTAAACTCTTTGTCATATATTACAGGGAGAAATTCCCAGCAGGATTGCTATGTGAGTTTCCTTACCAGAAGCTTCACAGGAGTTATGGCTCAAGCCAACTTTCCTATCCAGAGCATCTCAATCCGCCTGTGGCTTTTAGGCCATTGACCCTTAAGTCAAGTGTTCCTAAAGGAACACAACCAAGAGGATGGAATGTATGTATATAAGCTCATATGACAATTTATTAGGTGAGCTTTAAAATAGTTAACAATGGCCAAACCACTCCTGAGATGCTGAGAACCCTGTTGTTGGAGTTAGGAGCTGGGTGATTCAACAATTAGAATAGTTCCAAAACAGCTGTCTTTCACTGGGTTGGGGTGGGATAACCAGTAGTTATTCAACCTGCAAGGTAGTATTCATCAATAGCCCTAGTCCAGCATAAGGAGCTCAAAGGTTCTTGGAGAAGTACTGGCAGCTTCTTCTCAATGGAAGATTGGAAATACTGGTTCTGCTATCAGTAAGAAAATAGCAGCAGCAGCAGCAATGGAGTAATCAGCTCTGCACCAAGATGGAAGGCCAAGCAAGCCAAAGGCGAGAGTTCCTTCTGAAATACTCTTCTTAATACAGGATGCTGCCAGAAGGGGCTGCCCATAATCAGGGTGGACTTTCCCACTTTGATTGAGGCAATCAGGACAGTTCTTCACATGAGACTTCCTACTCAGGTTATTCTATTTGTGACATTAAAACCAACCATGATAATGCAGGACCAAGAAAACTGCAGAGGACTAATCCCAGAAGGACTAGTAGCAGGTCAGATGAGCAGCAAATAAGATAGACCATGTCAGCAGAGGCAATTGAACCAAGCTGAGGTCCCTAGGCAGTTTCTGCCTGTCAGTCCATTTGTTATTAGCTGGGTGGTCAGATGGCAGGGAGGCCATCACCAATGTGGTCCAAGTGTCCTCTTTGTGTAGTTGAGGTAAAGGTTCTGTAGTGATCCTCAGTCTACAACGTTTGGTAAGTTCTCAGGCCTGGTTCCTCTGGCACGGTTTTAATATGCCTGTATGCTCATGCTATCTCTATTTTGAAAAGTGTAAAGGGTGGCGCCTTTTCTGCTTTTAGAAGTAAGTTATTTATTTATGCTTTCTAGTTGATGCTGGACAGATGGTTGTGTTTACTTGCACAGCGAAGTCCCAGCATCATCCTGCTTCTGGGTTTACACTCAAAATGAAACCAAATGCTGCACAACCTGAAAAATCCCTTTTACAAAATAGCCTGATGTCAATACTACTGATTTTATGTGGTGCTTACATATACTTTATGTGATGTCATATATATTTGTGCATATGTATGTAAGATATGTATGTGTGTCCTGAATTTTTTTCTGTGAGGAGTAAACACAAAGTCTATAGATTTTGTGATATAGGTACATTATTTCCCCAAAGACACCTGTTCGTAGGACCTACCTCTCACTTTGGTAAGATTGTGTGCATTTGCCAGTTTTAACTAATACTTGATTTATTTGAAGATTATGACTTTTAATATTAGATTATTAAAGTTAGAAATAGTCAAAGTATAGGATCTTCTCTTTTTAATGTTGCCAGCCTGGTTATCAAATGATTGGTACCCCTGACCTTGAGGAGAAGGCAGCCCCTGTGTGTATCTGTTACCTGCGCATACTAATCATTTTTTTAATATCTCTTTGGGAAACTTACACACATACAAAGAATGAGCAGAGTTCATTGTTTCTCTCCAATGAAGTACTGGCAGGTCAGCATAAAGCCATTCTTCTCTTGTAGGGCTCTGTGTTCTGATTGCCAAGAATGTGCCCTGTATGTAAAAGACACTTAACAGGCAAATTCTGAAGTTCAGAGGAAATAACTTAATAACTGCCCTGATTCTGCCAAGCGTTTAAAGCTCAATTACGGAAAAGAGGATCCACAAATTTTACCTGTTTTGTCATTTTCTTTCTTTTTTTTTTCTTTTCTAAGTTTTTTTTTATTTACATTCCAAATCATTTCCCCTTTCCCATTTCCTCCCTCCCCAAAAGTCCCATAAGCCCCCTTCCCTCCCTCTTTTCTCCATTCAACCCCCTCTCGTTTCTCTGTCCTGGCATTCCCCTACATCCAGTCTTTCCAGGACCAGGGGTCTCTCCTTCCATCTTCTTAGAAATCTATTGATATGCGAATTGTGTCTAGGGTATTCCGAGATTCTGGGTTAATATCCCCTTATCAGTGACTGCATACCATGTGTGTTCTTTTGTGATTGGGTTACCTCACTAAGGATGATATTTTCAAGTTCTGACCATTTGCCTAGGAATTTCGTGAATTCATTGTTTTTAATTGCAGAGTAGTATTCCATTGTGTAGATATACCACATCTTCTGAATCCATTCCTCCGTTGAGGGACATCTGGGTTCTTTCCAGCTTCTGGCTATTATAAATAAGGCTGCTATGAACATAGTGGAGCATGTGTCCTTATTGCATGCAGGTAAAGCCTCTGGGTATATGCCCAGGAGTGGTATAGCCGGATCCTCCGGGAGTGTCATGCCCAGTTTTTTTTGAGGAACCGCCAGACTGCTTTCCAGAGTGGTTGTACCAGCTTGCAATTCCACCAGCAGTGGAGGAGTGTTCCTCTTCATACCCAAAGCTGAGGAGCTGGGAGAACACAGGTGTGCTTATCCTCTGCTGGTGGACATGACAATTAGCACATTTTCCCGACTGTTTGGAAGTTGATAGTCAGTTTTTTTCAGATGTAAACACCTTTTAATCTAAGAATTTGTCAAAGGAAATAAGATTTTTTTAAAAATTGGGTTTTGAAGAATTTTGTACACAAAGACTCATCTAAATCTCTGCCAGCCCTGGCTCCCCTTCTAATTCTTTCCTTCCCCCAACTCATGAATTGTTTTTAAATTACTCACACACACACACACACACACACACACAATGATGTGTACTCACACATGCACATATATAACAAGTTCAGGGCTTTCTTGTTTTGATGTGTGTGTATGTTCTTTTTATAAAAGCACATGTTCTGGGTCATCATCAAAAGAGGTCACAGCCTTAGACTTCATTCCTTTTTACCTAGTTTCTAATTATATGCAATAGCATCTAAGAGACATGTAAAGCTTGTTCCATGGTCCCTTGTAAAGTTTTACTAATTCTTAGTTTATAATAACATGTTTTATTTACTGCCCATTTGACACAGAGCTTTTGCATTGCATATCTATTCCCAGGTTGTTGTTGTTTACATTTTCATTCTTGTATGTGTGGAGGAAGAGTTGCACATGAGTTCAGGGGCTCATGGAGGTCAGGAAAGGGGTCAGATCTTTCGAGGCTAGAGTTACAGATAGTTGTGAGCTACCTGCTATGAATACTCAGGTCCTCTGCAAGAACATAGAGAATCCTTAACTGCTGAACAATCTCTTCAATCTCCCAATTAATCTTATCATAGCATATATATCTGAATTTCCCTTCAAAAAATTACCTACAAAGGTGAACGATTTATATTACAATAACTCAGTCTTAGGGTTTGCATTGTTAGAAGAGAAACCATGACCAAGGCAGCTTTTATAAAGACAACATTTAAGCCAGTCTGGCTTACATATTCAGAGGTTCAGTACATTATCATCAAGGTGGGAAGCATGACAGCCTCCAGGCAGGCATGATACTGAAGGAATCAAGAGTTCTACATCTTGATCGGAAGGCAGTCAGGAGAAGACTGTTTCCCAGGAAGCTAGGATAAGGGTCTCAAAGCCCACCCCCACAATGCCACACTTCCTACAACAAGGCCACACCTACTCCAACAAGGCCACACCTCCTAATAGTGCTACTCCCTGGGCCAAACTTATTCAAATCACCACAAACCTCTAAAAAGGAAACTCAGTATCTAACCAACATCTTAGAGATTATATTCACATTTTTTGTAAAATAAACAAACAGAAAACAATAGGGTTATGGTCAACATACAGTTATTAACCTGCATCCCTTTAAGTAGTTGGTGCATTCCTATGTGTCTTTTTTACTGGCTGCACATATCTCTGTCTATACATAACACAGCTTATTTAGCCATCTAGATGACTTCTCAGTTCCCTAAGAAGTAGAAGCAGAAGCAAAGAGTTTATGTAGTGATGTAAAACAGACAAAAGTTCAAAGCAAGAGGGGAAAGGAGGGAAGGAAGGAAAGCCAATGTGATGGACATCCTTGACTGCTTCTCAGTGTGACTGATTGCTTACTCCTTCAGACTGTCCTCTGCGGCACTACACTAAAAGTGAAATAGGAAAAGGAAACAACCCCAAAGTGTGCATACCTTTTGACCTCTAGGGCTTATGAACTCAGCAAAAACCACAGCTGTTGAGCAGAGCATAAAGTAATGGTTGCTAATTACCACAAAACATCATGTGGCTGCCTGTGCTGGTAAGCAAGGACTTCGAATAGATCTTTCTTGAATTTGTTTAGAAGGCTTCTTTGGAAATTCTTTGTAGTGTGTAATTTTCTAAATAAGTATGGAATAAACATTTTATAATAGTTTAAATGCCAGGCAGTCCTTTACAGACACCCTGCTATTAATTCCACTTAAATCTTTCCCTCCCATCCTTGTGAGAGAGATAAATACCAAATGGAACCATGGTGGCCAAGGTTAGAGTTGGCAGTGCCACAGGCCTGAATTTGCTGGACCACTCTCTTGACTGATGGGGTCTCAGGGGATAGCCCCACATCATCTCACTCTTTCTGTTTTATTTGTTTTTGTCCTTGACAAATGATAGAGGCAATATTGGGAGAAAGTAGCTACGAAATAGGATATGCAAGTGGGTGAAGTATAAGCAAAGAATATAAATAAAGCTGTTTATTTGAGGTTTCAAAGGCACAAGTACACAGAAGACACAGACAGCCATGGAGAGAGCTAGTAGTTGTGTTCAAATCTATGTGCATGGGAATCTGGGCGTCCTCTTCTTTATATCTTCTGTCTGGGGTCAGCATGCATTCTCCCTCTGGGGCCTTTGGCAGCATGCAAAAGCAAGCCCTTGTTCCTGTACTTCACTGTCCCAGAAGTTTCTGGTCTTCACCTTCTTAGCCTCTTAGAAGATTTGACACACCTGATCTGACTCTGTAGAATGTAAACTCTGGAGAGCAGGTGCTCTTGGAGATGCTGTTCATTGATACACCCTGGTTGTTCAAACAATCTTCTCTAGTACGATGATAATGGCTGGACTGATTGAAGATTCACGGGTCATTGAGAATTCAGACAAGGCTTTCTTATGCACATTTTATTTTGGCTCTCTAGCCTTCCCCACGTTTACCCTGTTTACTTATCTCTAACTTTAGAAACTTCCTGAAATTGCATTACTTAAGGAATCATCTTTCCTATCATATTACACCAGATAAGATCAGCAACTTGAGTTTTTAAAATTCATTTACTTATTTACTGTATATGTTTGGCCTGTACCGTGTGTGTACCTGGTGTCAACAGAGGTCAGAAGAAGGCATTTCATCCTCCGGACCTGGAATTACAGATGGTTGTGAGCCACAATAAGGGTGCTGGGCACCAACCTTATATAATTTGCAAAAGCAACAAGTGCTCTTAACCAGTGACTCATGGCTCTCCAGCCCCTTAACTTCTCATTTTGATCATCCCATCTAATGGGACTTAGGGTATATGTTTCTGTAAGTTTATTAAAAGAGAGCAAATTGGGAGTAGTTCATATTTAAGCCATTAAAACAGAAAGTATAAATTTCATCCATGGTGAAATGTATAAACTGATAAAAACTCCGTAAGGAAATAGCATTGAGGCATATGAATGAAATCTAAGGGACTCTGTGAAGTGCAGTGAACCAGGGCAATCAAGGCAGAGGTACACAGAGAATCAGTCTTGAAAAAACAAACAAACAAACAAAAAAAATCAACTTGCAAAGTAAGGCTATTATGTTCCTGAAATAACTTTCAGGCTAATAAAAAAATCCTTAGTTAAACCTTTTTTTTTTTTTTTTGGTTTTTCGAGACAGGGTTTCTCTGTGTAGCTCTAGCTGTCCTGGAACTCACTCTATAGACCAGGCTGGCCTCGAACTCAGAAATCCGCCTGCCTCTGCCTCCCAAGTACTGGGATTAAAGGCGTGTGCCACCACTGCTCGACTAGTTAAACCTTAAAATTCATTATCGCAAGGAATTTTCCATGCTTTCTTTTTTCTTTATTTTTTTTTCTTTTCCAGAAAGGAAGTAGCTATGTCCTTCCTCATGATGTCCCTAAGTAGCTATGGAACCTTTAGAAGCTATGAAACCACAAGTATTTTAAGCAGCTTGACTCTCATTGCATGAAACCCTGCCGTATAGCTTGAGGAAAAAAGAGATTAAAAAGAAAGATATAGATAAATAAATGAGAATCATCGCTAACCAGTACTACTGATGTACTAGACCTTAAGTTCATTCAAGTACAGCAGTATGAAAGTGTGTGGCTTTTCTAATGAACACCAGTTGTTTTCCCTTGTGGACCTGCTCAGTTACTATAAGAAGCAAGGTAGACTCATGGCTTTTTCTGGGGGCAGAAAGGGTACAAGGATTTTTTTAGTTTTTTAAATGTATGTGAGTGCACTTCAGACACACCAAAAGAGGGCATTGGATCCCATTACAGATGGTTGTGAGCCACCACGTGGTTGCTGAGAATGGAACTCAGGACCTCTGGAAGAGCAGTTAGTGCTCCTAACTGCTGAGCCATCTCTCCAACCCCACAGGTCAAGTTTTTTAACACTGTGTAAAATATAATTTTCAGGTCTTCACAATTCCACACAGACATCTAAGTAACCTGAAATGGCCATGAACAGAGCACTTTAAATTCCCTTGGCTTTGCTTTGCTTTAAAGAACGTAGGCTTTGTGGAGAGATGGTTGGGCTTGAACACCTACTCCATTGTATACAACCTGAGACAATTTTAGTTGTGGTGTGCTTTGTTCCTATGAAGTGGGTCTTGCTCTTTAGCCCAGGCTGACTTCAAGTACACTCTCATTCTGTCTAAGGATTCCAAGTGTTGGGGTTACCCATGTGAACCACCATGCCAGGTTTCTGGGAAAGTTTTTAGAGCCTATTTCTTCATTTGGGAAGAACAGCTGTTAGCAACTTAGTGGCATGCCACAATCTATGCCCAGAACCTAGCACACTACCTGTTAGTGGTCAGACAGTCCCAAACTCTTGCCTTTGTAATTTTATAATTAGCCATGTGCATACAAGGCAAAGAACAACCTGGAAGAAAAGAATGGAGGATTTTAACACTTGTAACTGGTTCTTGTCTTCTTAAGTATTGGAAATAAGTTGAAGACACTGTGGTAACTAAGACATTGCTTTTATGTTCTTTAAGCACTTTCACTTCATGACCTGGGGAGTGAGGTACTACTATCTTGTGAAGGAGTGTTTATTGATTCGGTGATCTGTTTGGGTTTACTCCACGAGGTAATCTGTAGTAAGCTTTTAATTCTATGTGCCACAAAGGAGCTATAAAGCACAGACAAGGTAATGGTCAATGTTAAAGGATGTAGCATGTGCCCACATGACATCTTGGCACAGCGTCAGAAGAAGCAAAACTCAGTACCTCACAGAAGGAAAACGAGTTAGAAAAAGGATTCAGGAATAACATGCTGGAGCCATGAGACTGGCCTGAGAATGCAGTCCTTAGAGCAGTAATAGTGTTCTGGGACACTGGGATGGCCACACTGTTTCCAAGCCAACCTAGTATCCTAATAATGACCCTGAATATAAACATGGATGTAACTATAATGCTACAACGCCCAGCCCTCCCTGCAGAAGCATAAACAGGCAGAGCTGTGGGATAACCCCATGTCTATACAGTCTATTTTCTCTGTCACCTCATCTTTAGCCCTGATGAAGCTTTTCTGATAAACCTGGGAAACCCATCAGTCTGAGGCTGAGAAAAAGGTAGCTTGACCTTAGTCTAATAGCTCATCCTGATTTTCAATCTAGAAGGCTGACCCAGCTTTGCTGCCCTTAAGGTTTAGATCATCTCTTGGGTCCCACTGTGTCCCAGATTTTTGTACTAGTCTATAACTGCTGTCTACTGTTCTGCCTTCCCATGAGCCCTCTATAAGGCCAGGTTGTCTTAGCTTCTGTTTGATCTTACACCCAGGAGAGAGGAAACAAAAAGGGAAAATAGCCACTGGTCTCAGAATATGCATGCCACAAAAATTGATCTCCTTAATTTATCCATCTCCTGAATACGCATGTATTGCCAATAGAGAACAGATACTTATCTGTGAATTTTCAGAAGCACCGAAAAGTGAAAGATGACTAAATGAATGTTATCTTTAGTGGCTGAGTGATCTCAAGGAGGGAAAATGGTTGGATAAAAAGGTCAATGCTTTCATGACCTGCAGCCATGACTAATAGTTGCTAAGGCTGAAGTGTATATCCTCTAGTTATTTTTCCATCTCAAACATTGTACCACTGGGAAATCCATCATTATTGCTTAATTGAAATGGATAGTCAGGGTAGGGAGGATGTTTCTATGGTTTTGCTTTTTCCCACCCTAAGCAAAGAATCGGGCATTGTGTATGTGTCCTGTTTCCTGGTTGTTGCCTGCTGTAATGCTGGAAATGGATATTTCATTCATATATCTTTGCTTTTCTTCCCTCTGTGCTTTCAAAAATAATAGCTTTTTTTTTCCAGTTTAGAAGTAGGTGGATGTGGCTGAGAGCTATCACATTCATTGAGAATACTAACAAGCTGCTTTGTTATGAAGAACCAATAGAAGAAGTAGTTATTCTAACAGTGTTTGGAGGGTGTCTTTGTACTTAAGCAAGAAAGGCACTGTCATTTCTTTTCTTACTGTTTTTCCTCCCATCCCTTTTTAGACAAAACCTGTTGCATTTGCAGTTCGGACCAATGTCAGGTACAGCGCAGCCCAGGAGGATGACGTCCCGGTGCCCGGCATGGCCATCTCATTCGAGGCCAAAGATTTTCTGCATGTTAAGGAAGTAAGGAAAATTTGTTTCTTTCCGTGGGATTTTTCAACTTCAGTTCTCACTTACTTCTTAGCGCTGTTCTAGTTGCAGTTGTATAACCCACAGCTAAATCGGTGGCTCAGAACCTTTTCTGATATAAATAAACTTTTAATGTAGAAAGGAGTCAGAGGCTCCTAGCAGGATTGCCAGGGCTCCTTTGGGCTTTGTGCCCCAGAAATTAGGAACTATTTTGCTAAGTGATCCATTTTTATGTGTGCCCTGGCTTTTATCTCTTAATTATTTACCTTGATTAACTACCTGTGACTTTTCCTGATGTCTGAAAATTGGAGTCACGTAAAAAAAGAGGATTTTTTGTTTGTTTCTTTCTTATTTTCTTCTTCTTTTCTTTTTTTAAATGAGATAAGATTTCATTCTGTGGCCCAGATTAACCTGGAACCTTTTATGTGGCCCTGACTCTGAAACTCACTATATAGCCCAATCTGGCCTCAAATTTGCTACAACTCCCTACTACCCACCCTCCCTCCACCTAATTCACCTGTCTGCTGGGATTCCAGCTGTGAGTTACCATGTCTGCCTCCCCAAGAGGGTTCTGTTGCGTCTTTCCACCAGAGAAGCATCATTTCTGCAGCAGACTGGAACGATGGGAATTAGAGCAAGTGAAACAAGAAGCTGATGCCAAGAAAATGGCTGTTCCCTAAGCTGACAAGGACAGTCTGTAAATTGGAAATATTCACCTTTAATTATGTTTTGTTTGGTGTCCACATGTCACATGCATGCTTTGTGGGACACCATAGAGACAATAATTCTTCCTAGAGTGCTTATGTGCACTTTTTTTTTTTGATCTGGGGGAATTTAGAAATTGGAGCCATTCACACAGGGTAAGTATGAAAATCAACTGACCCATGCACTAACTGGTGCAAGTGAAGGAGGATAGAGAACTCACCACTGCAGCAACTCTTAGACAAATATGTGGAAAAGACATGCAAGAAAGGAATCAAAACGTTCAGAAAAGATGTGAGCATCCACAGGAACGGGTGAACATACAACATACAAAAGTCTCTGATACAGAGACTTTTCTTGATGCTAATACTTTGAGCAGGGTCATTTTGTAATATGGGAAGAAAAACCATGAGCACTCGATAAAATACTTGACAATAGATTTAATTGAGGTAAATAAAATTAGATCCTGAGGATTCAAGATAAATAAATATTCACCTGCAAGAGACAAGCTGTCAACATTAACATGAGAAAAACCACATGTGAATGCTGTACCGTATGCTTATTAAAACTGCAGGGGTAATTTTTGCTGATACAGAATATTTCAAGTACATTTCAGCATTGTTCTCTCAATATTAGTCCAATTTCATAAGGAAAAGAGCTCTATAGGACTTCCAAGCTCTTGATTGTCTCTTGATAGGGATAATAATCTTTGAATGTTGACCGATCATTACAGAATTCAGCTTAGACCTACAGGCAGCACTGGAAAGGGAAACACAAGGAAATTCAGTCTTTATTGTAGCTGGCTGGCTACACCAATCTGGGCACACACTTTTCTGAGCTGAATACATAAACCCAAGGGCGTCTTGAATTTTGGTATTAGATGCATGCTTCTAACTACCATGTTTTCCTCCCGTGAAAACAGTTGATGTAGAAGAAGTCAATTCAGATCTTTAAACTTCTTGCGCTGATTCCAATACTTTGGATTTTGTGTGTAGAAATTTAATAATGACTGGTGGATAGGACGGCTGGTTAAAGAAGGCTGTGAAATCGGATTTATTCCAAGCCCGGTCAAACTAGAGAACATGAGGCTACAGCGTGAACAGAGAGCCAAGCAAGGGAAATTCTATTCCAGGTAGGAATGAAAAAAATCGCTATTAGTATAAAAATGCAGACAATGCCCTGGCTTCTGTTCTGTTGCTTGCTGAGTACTGATCCTTCTTATGTATTGAGCAGACGCTGATGTTGTTCATAGATAACATCACAGTTCCTTTAAAAAAAACACTTCATCCCAGCTTCTGGGTTTCATTCCATCTGAGAGAGAATCAAATTAATTATGATCATTAATAAAAATAGCTACGGTCACAAAGCATTACATTTTGCCTTCAGCAGAGAGGAGACTGAAGTCCTAATCATTTGCTGAGTATGGGCAAGCAGCAACCAGTGACTAATCCCAGTGTCTGTCTGTCTGTAGCTGCCCAACGTGGCTGGCAGACGCTTTAGGGATATTAGTCTCAGGCATCACTGACAAATAGCAGCTCCTGAGGTCTCTTAGTTTCATTTTTACCTGAGAGATCTAATTTTCAATCCTACTGACTGTTAAGCATGGAAAAGACACCATGTATGAGGCAAAATTGCCTTCCTGATAGCAGTTAGCTGAAGTTGTGCAATAGGCTGGATCTATTATTGTGATCACACCTTCCTAGGAGGCCTACACTTGGCTTCCCTTCATTAAGACATTCATTAAGAGGGCTTCTCACCCAGGAGGTGAATTTCATAGTGAAGCCTATATAGCTAAGGTAAAGAATATAGTATGCTTCTCACATGGACGGGAGGAGAGAGATAGGAAAGACTTTATCTTCCTGTGGGTGGCTGAGTTTCTGTCTTACTCCATTACAACTTGCTTGTTTGTATAATGTCAACTACATTGTTAGTGCTAAAAATTTAATGTTAGGAAGTATTTTTCATCTACTGTCACCAGATGAGTGAAACTGAATGCACGTTGCCTCATTAAAACCAGAACTTGATCACTGTCACACTCCTACTGTCTTGCAATCTATTCTACAAAGCTGGGTTACCTCCTCTTAGAACTGCATATTGTTTCTTTGACTTTTGTGACTTTATTTCACTGCATCTGTCTACCAAGCTTTTGTCTAGGTATGTTTAAGTACATCTACTCTCTTCTGCAAGTATTTACATTTGCCTTTTGACACTTTTATATATTTTGTAAGGACATAATCAAAGTCAGTGTGTGTGTATACACACATATACACACACACACACATATATAGTATACACATATATATATATAACATACATATTTCAAAAGGCTGAATTTTGTGTAAATATGCAGATATATATTTATGTGCATTATACACACACACACACACACACACACATACACACACACAAAAATTTCAAAGACTGACAAAAATCAGGGGCTAGAGGGATGACTCTCCAGTTAAGCAATGTCATGCCCAGAGCGCCCCAGATTCAGTTCCCAATACCAACATGGAGTCTAACACCTGCCAGTAACCTCGGTTCCGGGAATCAGATGCCCTCTTCAGGCCTCCATGGACATTGCACACAGATGGTGTATTTATATATATATATGTATTCAAAACACTCACATATAATAATAAAAGTATTTAAAAAGACTAACAAACATCAAAGGCATTAATATCAGAGCACAGTTCAAGAAACTGGCTTGTGGATGTCACATCTGCCTCTGAATGCTTTAGGTATTAGCAGCATCTGTCACCATTTTATATAACACAGTATACTGCCTATTAAAATTCATAAGAGCAAACCTATGCTTGAACTAGTTAGACTTCGGAGTTTAGGAGGAATACAAACAAAAGGTGAAGCTGCAGGAAGGAGGTGCTTGGTCTTAGCAACAAGCATCCTTGTGTATTTGCCAAATGTGATTCTGTATGTTCTACTTTTTATTAGCATATATACTCCCTCATGTCTTTATGGGGTGTGTGGAAGGATTTAAACTTTTAGGGTGACACAGAGACCACCTGCTGGTTGTTTAGTAAAGTGTTCGACCTTCGTTTTATGTATTAAAATGCTAGAAGAGTAGAAAAAGACATTCCACCTACAAGGTCAGAATTAACTGCACGCCAGTATTTAGCTAGGGCGGCAGTGCCTCTGGAGGCACACACATGGTGAGCCACACACGTGGTTTCTGGTTCTTCCTAGGACAACCTAGCTCCTCCATGATAAGATGCAGTTACATTGCCTGAATTCCAAGATATTCGTAATCTGATAGCATGTTTCTGAGATTTTTCTGTGTTGAGGGATAACACGCATTCCTATGCACTGGTGAACCATGCAGTCTATCAACTCCAATCTTCCTACAGTCTATCACTCCAACCTTCCTACAGTCTATCACTCCAACCTTCCTAAGGCACATAAGCATATGCTCCGTCACACTTGAGCCTGGTAATTGAGTATGTTTTTTAAACTTTGATTTTTATTTTTAGTATTTACTTTTAAAATGTGCATACAATATATTAGATATCACAATGACACTTTCTTACAAAGCATGTCTTAGTGGATTCTCCTTTGCCCCGTGCAGAAGTGTTCAATAATCTTCACAACTCAACGAAGCGAAATCCTCCTTCTTAAGCTTGTTTTGAAAATGTTCACTATTGGCCTCTGGTTAATTCATATTGTGATCTGTGTTTAAGTTTATTCTTGTGTCTTAAAGATTGGTGAGTTGGGACATTGCTTTGTTCCAGTTGTTTATCTTTTGCAGGTTGCCATGAAAGCTGTACTTTTAATCTTAAGGTATTAAAAAAAATCAAGCTAAGCCAAAGGACCTGGATCTGTGAGGAGACTTGAATCTTAGGTGTTAGCCGTGAGGTCAGACTCTTTATCTCTACATCCTCTAGATGGAAAGACAAAGCCTGTCTTTCTTGTCTGGCTGTCTAAGATCTGGGCATGGAACTTGAGGGCCAGAGAAATTATTCTAGCTCTTTCCTATCCTCTCAGGGCCATAACAAAAATTAAACCCTGGATTTCAAAAGAGGGTTTCAAAATTATCATAAAATTGTTTCAAGTACCATAGGAGTCTCCATTGGTTAATGACTGTTAAACAAATACGCATTTTTAAAAAGTTCAATAAAAACACAATTTATTAATTATAGCATTTATCCAGCAGTACAATGTTTTAGCATCTTAAACAATGGTTGCATTTAATCTGAATTTTTGCTTTACTGCAGTAAATCAGGAGGAAATTCGTCATCCAGTTTGGGTGACATAGTACCCAGTTCCAGGAAATCAACACCTCCATCATCTGGTGAGTAGGTCACCAGTGCTGACCATGCATTTGCCTTTCATGCTTCCCCAGACTTCTTTAGTTGCATGAATTTACAAACCTGCAAACGTGGAAATTCATCAGATATAAAAAGGCTCCCATGAAATTAAGGGCTATATGGACAATTTTTCCTGGTATTGAATATCAAGCAAGAAAGTCACCTCTGTTTGCTCTAAGGTTTTATAGAAGTAACAGTAGTAATTTATATGTTGTCGAAGGCAGCAAAGCTTTATGTGAATTTCAATTTCAGTGTATTTTACTGTAATTTTGCCTAATAAATCTGGCAGTTTTACATCATGTGCAAACTTGAAGATCTATATGCACTTACTGGAAGTTGACGCCTTTTATCAAGTAAACAAAAGTACATATATTTTTAAGTGAGCAAAATTGGGGCACAAAAAAATAATGGATCTATATTGGTTGGAAAAACTACACACATATAACTTGCAGAAATTTAAAACCACTGAAAAAATGTAAGCAAGCTAGTCTGCTCAGAGTAGACACCAAAGGCTTTGCAGTGTTAATGAGGTACATATGTCTGCCATGATGGAGGAGCACTCGGGACATTGTATGCGCAAGGGAAGGAACATGCAAAAGGGCAAGGATTCCTCTCTATCCCTTACAGATACCCTAACTACCTAAAAGACCATCTCAGAATGGTCCTGAAGACCGTGGGGGAAGGGCTGTGTGGGTGGGACTAGCATGGAAGGTTACATCAGATTGTGATAAAACCCCCATTGGAGATAAGAAAAACTCTTCTATGTCCTCTACTGGTAAGACAACCTTGATTTGTGTTAGTGATATGATGAAAAATTGCCTGTGTAGTGGGGAAAAATTAAGTGTGCATGCAACACGGTGACATGAAGATGAGCTTAACCCTTCACTGGAGTATTTAAAAGATACAGGCCTTGGGAATAATGTCCCTAAATGCTAAGACCAGAAAACACTGAGATAGATTGGTCTGGAGTTTAAAAAAACAAAAAAACCAAACCAAACCAAAACAAACAAAAAAAAAAGTGGTGGCCCATGCCTTTAATCCCAGCAGTTGGGAGGCAGAGGCAGGAGGATTTCTGAGTTCCAGGTCAGCCAGGTCTACAGAGTGAGTTCCAGGACAGCTGGGGCTATACAGAGAAACTATGTCTCAAACAAACAAACAAATGTAATATACAACATCAGACATGAATTGGCCTGCAGGTATAATTTTCATGCTTTGTTTATCAGAGGTCCTAACTTTAATTCCCAGCTCACTGCTAGACCATGGAGTAATTTCCAATCCCCATATATGTAATGAGCTTGCACAACACATACCTCAAACTACACCTGTGCTTAGACCTCACCCCTGCACTTGGCTTGGCTTGACCCAAGCTCTGAGAGTAAAGCCAAAATATACTCCTAAGGTTCTCTAAATAAATAAGGTATGAGGCAGGAAAATGATAGTGAAAAAGTACAAAATATTTTAAATACGTGGAAGTACTTTTCCCAAGTAATGCTAATGTTTGCCCAGGTAAGGGAATACAAGTGTATGATTAACGTGGATAACGCATTTCTTATAAGAAGCATCATCTGAGATAGGTGACTGAACAGAAAACTGAAAGAGTTGAAAAACTTGGTACTTGAATGTGTTCTGAACACTGCATTTAGAATTGTTTCAGAATGAACACTGACACTTCTAGACCTAAAGCAAAAAGTCACCAAGCACTTAGCTGGAGAGAGATTTTGAGCCTGTGCTGTTGAGATGCAGGTGAATTTCCATCCGGAATTCAGGCTCTGTAGGTGGCTGAACATCTCACCCTTGTCCTGGATAGAACTGTATGCATTCCCATTCTTTATGAATTTGCAGTTTAAATTCCTTTCATTAAAAGTTTCCTTTTAGCCGGGCAGTGGTGGCGCACGCCTTTAATCCCAGCACTTGGGAGGCAGAGGCAGGCGGATTTCTGAGTTCGAGGCCAGCCTGGTCTACAGAGTGAGTTCCAGGACAGCCAGGGCTAGAGAGAGAAACCCTGTCTCGAAAAACCAAAAACCAAAAAAAAAAAAAAAAAAAGTTTCCTTTTAAAACAAATCTATCTGATGACCACAGCTGATGATATTCAGCAGATAAATCCTAAAATCCAATTCAGAAATGTCACCATCCTGGAGGCCTGTGAACTCCGGCCTTTTTTGGCATTTCTAGCCTCAGTTCCAATAAAGTTCTTGGAGGGTACTCGTCCCCAGATGTGGCTTTTCATAAACCTAGTGAAAAGTTGGAAGGATAAAGTATATGGAAATATGCCACCAGAAGGGAAAGAGACTTGATATTGGTTAAGACCTATTATTAGAATGGTAGCCTAGATTCCCACCTTCATGTCTGGAAGTTGTTAACAGGGTGCTTTCTTGTTAAGGAGCACCATAAAGAAATTCTTGGACCTTAACAAAGCTATAGTGCTTTGTAAATGTCTAGATTGGTTCCAAACACCTGAAATTTTATGACTGCGGCATTTCTCTGCAAACCAAGCCTTTAAGTAACTAGTATGCATAGACTTGACCAAAAGAAAGTCCCTAACCCATAAAATACCAGAGCTGCAATATTGTACTGGCTAGCCAGAGGTTCGCCCCTTCACAGACTTCTGAACTAATCAAACAAACAAACAAACAAAAAACAATTAAACAGGACATTCGCCACTCTAGTCTGAAACCTCTGAAATCACAGTAACTGCAAAACTGCACAATAATGTGCTGTGTACCGGATGTTCTTGGGTCCTTTGAAAAGGCCAAGAGAGGTAGCTGTAAGCCCCAATTCAGCTTCTGTTCCAGGGTAGCGGAATCTAAGCACCAAACTGTTACTCTAACCAGTTATTTGTTCCTTAAATCAGTACATTGTGGTATTTGTTCATGAGTTAACATGTGTGCAAGGCCACATGAGGTGAATACATTTCCTTTCCTAATGCTTGACCTACTCTCAACCATAAAGTAATTACCTAGTAAGCTCAGTTATGATACTGTTCTAAACCCTGATCCCAAGGACATGACCAATGAGGAATTAAAAGGAATGGAAAGAATGCATCTAGATGGTGAAAGCATCTCATCGACAAGGTGCTGTGGTGCAGCCATGGGCACAATTCTAAGGCAGGAGCCCGGGGTCCACTGCTTGGCACTGTTGGACTTCGCCCCTTGCATTCTGTGTGTTCAGCCTCTGAGTCTTAAAAACACAGGTGGATTTGAGTTGATCTCAGAAACTCTCTACTTGATTCTGTAGTTGATTAAAATTCTACAGCAATTTCATGTAGAAAGTTTTCATAAACTTGAAAATGAAATTATGCATCCATTTTTTTTCATTTACTGGATTTAGAGCTATATTTTCAGGTAAAAGCATTTCTGAAGTGAAAATACTCCAAGCACCCAACCTGGAACGTTTACTCATGAGGAAACAAGAGGCCTGTTCTTTGGGGCCCTTGGACTCTGTTTCAGAGGCTTGAAAACCACCCAAATCGTAACTGACTTTGATAGAATGATTTTTGTTAATCTGGTACTTCCCACCAGGCTATCTGAGGATACATTCAATCCTGTGTGTCCTAGAACACCCTATCAATCATTTATGACTTCTAGGGTGGATCCTGGATTAAGGGCTTTCTATTCTCTTTTCCTTAAATGTCTGTTATAATTTTAGTGAAACATTTTAACTGGTCCCTGTTCTCCTTACATAAAGTCAGACAAAATGAGAAGACTGAATCCTATCATATTAAATGTTTTCAAAGTACTTGTCTTTTACCTAAGAGCTGGGCCAAGTGCTTTGCAAATTATATTAATAATCTAATATAGAGAATATATCAACATTTAAAGCAAGTAAAACGTGTTTCTCTAAAAGCGCTTAAGAGATCTAGCATGAAACTGGCTCATGTAAGCGCTATCACAAGGGTATCTCTCAGTCTTGTTAGATTTGACTGCATTGCATCCTTAACATGTCTTATATATTTTACTGTGTAATAGGATGCACATTCATTATCAATCTTCTACAATGGTTATTCTATTTGCTTTTGTTTTATTTTCTTTATAACCTGCTTTTCCTCTCCTATCCACCTGATGACTTTTGAATTGTTTGTCTGTATATAGCTATAGACATAGATGCTACTGGCTTAGATGCAGAAGAGAATGATATTCCAGCAAACCACCGCTCCCCTAAGCCCAGTGCAAACAGTGTAACGTCACCCCACTCCAAAGAGAAAAGAATGCCCTTCTTTAAGAAGGTAACCCCAACTTCCCAGCTCCTGTTGTCCACTTGCTCCACTGCACTGCGTCACACTTCTGGTCCTGTGATGTCTGCGTCCTTTGACAAGTCAATAACATGCATGCTCTGTTATTCTTTGTTTCTTTTCCATGCTGCTGTAGCTAAGCAGAAGCAGAAGTCGGTAAGTGGACATTGACATGCCCGTGTTTCTCCTGCCAACGGCATCATTAGCATCAATTTATGTGGTTTTATTAAGTACAGTCATCCTGGTCCTAAGACAGTCTATCAATAGCTAACTAAATCCATATATCTCACAGCAACTAAGTACAGTGAGTGACTTGTTGAAATGCCATTACAGTAATTACCCTTTGTGATGGAATGATACATGCTACCAAGGGACTTTGTTTAAATACTCAAGGATGTCCAGGCCTGGCTGTGCTGTCCAATATACCTCCGTTGTATTGGACATGTGTACATGTTTTACTCTCTGCCTCTCTTTTTTGCCAGAAACATAAGTTATAATCAAGCATATTAAAGCAGTTAGCTGTACCCTGACTGGAAACTCCAGGAAAATCCCAAGACCTCTTTATTCAAGTTTTCTCTCAGAGTGTTTCACTGTTTAAAAACAGTATTTTTGTAAAGATTGCCCTCCCCCTACTTATATTTTTTTCTCCTCCTTTGACACAGTATTCATAGCCACTATGCTTTTAGACTCACATGGGTATTCTTTTTAACTTATAAAATCTATCCTGCCCTAGACTTTCAGCAAGTTAAATGTCTTACACACACACACACACACACACACACACACACACACACACACACACACACAGAAAAGCAAATAAACAAACCTGTTTTGCTTTGTAGAGTTTAACAGTAAGCTGCCATACACAAAGGAATATATTTTTTTTCTTTTTAAATAATCATTAAGGAGAGAACTCCAGGCACAATTTTAAACTTTTGTGTTGATACAGCAAGCCCTAACAGGATGATCTTCCACAAGAGTGGGCCACCTTTCTGGTCCAGCCTTGTCATCACAACTGAAGCTTGCAGCTAGGTAACCTCAGGTGCCCACATTGCAGATGTTTCTTAGTCAGCACTGCTCAGCCACTCTGGGCTTCACCAAGTAGCAACATCAATCTGATCAAGTTCATCAGAGTGTACTTTGCAGTTTACCTACCTGCAAATTTGAAAACATTATGTTTTATCCTGACTTTTCCACTAAAGAATTCAAACAAAATGGCTTAGACCAAAAGGACAGATAAAAATGTTGTCATTAGCAATACAGCATGAAGTATCAATATTCCATCAAAGAAGGCGATTTCTCTTGTTAACCCTGCTGACAGAGACGCTGCCTGATGGCCTGCATGGGTTATCCTTTGCTAGTGGCTGTCACAGGTTGAAGGAATTAAAGTCCTATCTAATACGGGGCCACCCAGATTTCTTAATAGCTTATTATAATAGCTTAATTACTTATTATTAACATCTTAATAGTTATTTCAATGCTTGCAATTTATAATTCTATAAATAATGATAAAAGGGTGAAGGGGTCTTACTATAGTATCAAAAGGATATGTATGGACTTCTAGATATTTTCAGTACAAATCCAAGTAATATGAAATGTAATCACTTAACAAATATGCTTCTGATGCCTGCGGCACAGGTGTTCATTCTTCTTGTGTTCCTTATTCTGTGATAACATAGAATGCAGAACAAGAGAGTCGGCTGTGTGAGTCCACACCAGCTGTCTTCTGTGTTTTAGGTTGCTTTTAGGGTGCTGCTTGTCTGGCTTTTGTGATGTTACTGTACTGTGTTTGTCTTTTTTATTTTTTTTTTATTTCACTCAAATATGCATTTTACCTTTATTATGTCATTAAAAGTAAGTCTTGAGTGTTAGGGAAAATGTTAAGCAGAAAAGGTGAATAGCCCTTTCAAGGTAATATATTTTTTCTTTTGATTATATGGTCTACAACTACTAGTGTGGTTGAGACGTTGAATTTGATGTGTGTCTAAATAGCCCATAAGCAACAGAAATATCAAAATACAGCAAGTTTGTGAAGGGTGATTTTAAGCAGCAGTCAGTGCTTTTCAGTGACACAATGATGCAATTTTTCATGTACCTTAGTTGATCCAATCCTTTAAATAACATAAAGAAATTTCTTTTGTTAGATGTGACACTTAAATATATTTTTTGGAAGCTCCTTAAGGGAGGCTGTGTCTTGCAGAGCTCATGCACATGAGAATAACTGATTTGTTCATCAAATGTCTACAACCCCTCTCCCCTGCCTTTATGCATTAAAAGGGGGATCACTTCACAGCCGCCCACTACAAGAGCTTGTTTACATTTCATCAAGCTAACTGTGCTGAGTTTCAAGTTTCTAACTGAAGAAATAAAGCTGAATGGTGATACTTTTAGAAAGGGCAATAAAATTGAGCTCCTGCCCTAGTCTTCTTTAAAATGTAACAAATTACCTACTGAAAGGCATGAATCAGTTAAGGAACAGAAACTCGTTAACACATGCTTCAGAAACACATTAGATTTGCAAGGTAGTCAAATTATGACAAATTATTCACCTTCCTTCCAATACACATAAATCTTGATTTAAGAAGTTGATAAATGTCAAAAAACAGAGGCCCCAAATCCCAAAGCATTAGTCACGAAGCTGTAGCCAATGGTAATGACTGCTGTTGTGGAGCATGCATGCAAGCCAATTTCTGCTTCTTCATGATCTCAGTGGCATTCCAGGCATGTGGCAGTTAGAGACACATGCTTGGAACCTAGGTTGTTCATTGGTAAGGCCAACATATCACATGCAAAGGAAACAGGGATTTATTTTTCTTTTCATAATTAACCATGATCCTTTCAACTCTTCAGAAAACCCAAGTGTACCTGAAGAGCAACTCAGCAGTGTACCCAGTCTGCCTTGGGCATGGTTTTGTTTGTTCTATGTGAGGAGACCAAAAACTATTCAGTAACTTAAACTTTAGGAAAATAAAACATACCTATTTTTCATTGGGCTTATTTACTTAGAAAAGAGGCGGTTATGAAAGTAGTTGTCTGAAAATTCAGTGCCTTGTGTATTACAGAGTTCAGAAAGAGAACCTTATACATGCCTTTGAGAAATCTAAAAATGTCTCATTTCTCTGCAGACAGAGCACACACCTCCTTATGATGTGGTACCTTCCATGCGACCAGTGGTACTGGTGGGCCCCTCTCTGAAGGGGTATGAGGTGAGTCTGGGGTGCCACTCTCTGCAGTGCACTTGGCCTACGCCTGCTAACATGCTCGGTGACTACACCCTCCCACGTCAATGGGCTGTGTTTGAACTTGATTCACAGCAGCAGAGCACGCTGCTTTCCTGAAGTTACCTTGGATACTCCAGCTAGCTATAACCTGCCACATCCAGGAAACAGCATCACACGGAGAGTGCCTGCAAGCCCTTGCAAAGCAATTGCTTGCCATTAAAACATCCTATGCTCAGAAGTGTTACCTTGTTCATTTTGTTAGGGTTTAAAAACTGGAAATGTGGAAACCTCACTTTTTATGTGTTAATGAAGCAAAGTAAAATCGGTTCTCATGATCAGTAACAATTTTCTTTTATCATCAGATTTTTCTCACATTTTAATTTATTATTCAATTACAGGTCACAGATATGATGCAAAAAGCACTGTTTGATTTTCTAAAACACAGATTTGAAGGGCGGTAAGTATTTTACAATGCTGGTTTTGTGTATTTCTGTCTTGAACATGGTCAAATCCTGTGGGACAGATATTTAATCCCAAGAGTAAATTAGGTTTTTTTGTTTGTTTTTCTTTTTTGCTCTTTCTGACAGGAAGCAGGCCCTGTTTAGTGCAATCTGATCCACTGTTTGTATTTCATATTCTCATCCTAGGATATTCTGGTTCCTGTGTCTGCATCTATAAGCTGACTGTGGTCCCCACCTCTGTTCATTGTCTTACCTCCCATTTCTGAGCCGAGTGCCATGGGGCTGTCCAGATTATCCCAGGCATGCCTTCTTCTATTCATTCTCTCCCCCTTCAGCCTTTGACCTCTTCCCTCTACACTGTCCCCCAGTGCACTTGTATTCTTGTCTCATTAAGAAATCAGGTAAGGCAGGTGTGGCACATGCTTAGAACCCTAGCGCCAGAGCTGAGGCCAAAGAGAAAAGCCAGACTAGGCTGCACAGCTAGCTTCTTTCTGGAGGCAGGAGGATTAGAAGCCAAGAGAAGACATGATTTACCCCATTACCTTGACCCTCTCTTTCATGACTCCCTAAATGTTCTGCAGTTCCCCATCCTATGGTTTTCCTAGCAGTGGTTAACTTCTCACAGACACTGCATTCCCCATTTCCTTCTCAAACTACTCAGACATTGTTCTCATCAACCTCTTCCTCTCCTCATCAGTATTTCCTGTCCTAGTGGAGACTCCACTATCTGTAGCTGACCTCACACTTGACCTAACGCCTTCCCACCATTCATCTAGCTGCCTCATTCCCCCTTTCTTCATAGCAGGGCACACTGGATTGTACATACTATATTGACACTGCCTTCATTAGCATTACCTGTGCTGCAGCCAGTCAATACCATAACCATGCAGAGACTGGTTTTTCCTGATCCCTTTGGTATGAACTTTTCCTTCACATCCTCTCCTAGTAATGTGGCCTCTTTCCCTTCTCCATTTTTCTGGTGTTCTTTTGTGAGTATGACTTTCTTGTAATCATTCTCCAACTAAAATGTGAGGGAAGGGTGGTTTAGTGTTTTGTGAACTCTGGCACTCTCAGTTCCTGAAGAACTCAATATGAAAAGAGAGTTGAGCTGAATCATTGTCTTCTTTGATAGAGGAATGTAGATACAGCAAAGCCTCTGTCTCTACCTTTTTAGAGCATGTGTGTAGATTTTAAGTTGAAACTTGTGCAACAAAATAGAATATAAGCAAAAGTACCGTGTGTGTGTGTGTGTGTGTGTGTGTGTGTGTGTGTGTGTGTGTGTTTGCACATATACAATTTACAGGTAGGAGAGAGAATGGAGAAACCAACAGATTTGAGGATGTTCCCATCCAGAAGGATTTTATTTCTAAGATCTCACCAACTGAACCAGGGGAGGGCACAGCCTGTGTGGGGTGGGAATGGAACAAAGGTAGAGAGGTATGACATAGCATCATGTATATAGCAAGCCCACTACAAAACACTAAGGACACACACAGCAAAGTGACATTGTTAACCAGGGGCATATCCAGAAAGTCCTTTCTATGAGATGGGACTCAATCTTTTCCCTCCTCAATTTGAAAAACATAAAACAATAAAAAAGATGGGGACCTGAGCTTCATGGAAGATAGATGTCTACAGAGAGGACATGGTATAAGTCTTCTGGAAGAGGGAGAGTGAGGACAAGACACAGTCTGTGTGGGAGCAGCATGAGCAATGAATCTTAAAGGAGTGGTGGGGCTCGTCAGCAGGGGTCGGGCCAGGTTCAGGCTATGAACACTGGTACATGAACTCCAGTATCTCAGATACAAACACACCACACAAACACGGCAAATATCTACTTGGATGAGACTGAACTGCAGGAAACTGTTTTCTGCAATCACAGAGACATCAGAAAGCCTATACAACTACTTAAAGACAGACTTGACTCAAATCATCAATGGGTGTCATAATAAACACTAAGCCAATTCCTTACCTGTCAGAGACATGATAAAAATCCAGAATGTAAAAACCTTGAGGTTTAAATTGAGACTAGATAACAGGCAACCTGGAAGGATACAGTGCTACCATGCATGTCTGCATTCCAACATGATAAATCCAGTTCCTTGCATATTCTTCTCACACTATGCTAACAAGAAAAATGCAACTAATCGCACCTGTATGTTTCAATGCCCTTTCAGATTTCTATGCAGTGTTGTACAGACTATGCCTACACATATAATCACTGCTGATACAGGCAGGGAAACTTATAGTACAACTGATACCATGTATAATGAAGCAAAGGCCTGAAAGAAACAGGAAGAGGGACTACAGCTGTGTTTCAAAAGTACAGAAGACATTAAAGGGCTATGGAGTCAAATGCTGTTAGACTTTATTTCATAACTTTATGAAATAGTGATCATTTGTGTCAGGAAAGACAGGCTTTGAATGGTCCTAGTTTGACTTTTATTTCAATGTTCTTGGTTCTGTCATTTATCACAATTTGGAATTATCTGCATAACCCCTAAATTCTGCTAATGTGAGCAAGGTAATGCTTCTATTTGGATGGATGGATGGATAGATGGGGAGATAGATGGATAAATGAATGAAATACTCACTGCTGTTTTCTAAAGGCAAAAAACAACAAAAAAAATGGACAAGATTCACCGACTTACTACTTCTGTCCACTAGTGAGCATTTATGAATCTGGATCTCAGACGCATTTGCTATGGAATCACATGGCCAGGCTGATTTTTATCTGGTACACAAATCAACAAAATAACAGTATGTGGGACCAATCTATTGTTTCGAGACAAAAATATTTTCCATGCGTATTACTGTTGGGCTTGCTTTGCCCATCTTTACCCAGGTGCTGTACTTCAACATTCTGTGAGCATGCATAAAGAGTTCCTAAAACCATAAAGGGTTCAGAACCCATAAAGTAGAATTTCAAAATATGTACAAATATTACCTTTACTCATGGGAGCATATCTAGAGTAACTGTTCCATTAGAAACACAAGATAGACACAGAGTGGAAACTTGTCAGAAGCCTGAGATGTGTGTGAATGCAGGAGTCTAAAAGAGAATTTTAGTAATCTTTACAAGTCACTAAATTCTATTTTTTAAAAATATTAGGGCTACAAGGGAAAAATATGATGGAACATGTTGCCCAAACAAAGGTTCTAGGCTGCCAAGAATTGTGGTATTAAGTCCTCACAGTTCCAATTGTTTGTGGAAGCTCTGGAGAGTAGTCAGAGTCACTGGGCTGTGAAACTGTGTGTGCATTGCATCAAAGACAAGTCGGTCAATCCTGTTTCATAGTAGAGTGGACCTGCCATAACCATTTCTGTGATGTAGGTAAAGTGATCTTTGTAACTTGCAGAACAATAACAGACATATTAACAAGGAAGTGGTGAAGAAGGCAAGCTACCAGCTGGGGTAAAGCTGGCTTTCTTCCCTGGTGACTTTCAAAATGTCAGTTGTCAGCCTGAGCTTTGGAATATGTTCCGAATTGCTCCAGAGATAGTAGACATCACTTTCAGAATCATTTGTGAAGGACTCTGAATGGAAATCAGTAATCCTGGGAAACGTTACATCACATAATTTTCTGGTATAGGAAATGTATGACGTCTCCAAGATTAATGGTTTTATGTACTGGCTGCTCAACACAACTACATGTGAGGGGGGCAGTGGAGAGACTAGGTTTTGTGATACATACCGATAGTTCCAGTACTCAGGAGGGTACAGCAGAAAGAGCTCAAGACTGATGCCAGCCTAGGCAACATAGAGTATATCTTGAAAACAGAACAACAACCCTCCTAATGGTCTACATCCTATTTTGTTTTAGACCAAATTCAGAGGCTAAGATATGGCTATGTCTACCAATAGATGTTTATATGATGGTTTAGAGAATCTAAGGTTGAGCACCACTACTCTAAACCTAATTATCTCCAGAATTCTTGCACTTAGGTTTTCAATTATTTGAGAGAAGATTCAAATTAACAACAATGATAATTATGAAGTCTAGAAAGGCTACCACATAGGCAGTAGGAGACATGTCACCACTGAAGCACCTAACTAGACCTTTGGCCATCCGCATCCCGTGGGTCCCACCTGGATATAGCACTAAGATGCTTATGACTTAGACACTCAGTCTGCTTTTCCCTCTACCTGGAATCCCCTTCCCTCAGTATCCATAAGATTTCCTCCTTTCAAGTCTATATCTCACATTAATGGACAGTTCAGAATTATACCTTCTATACTGTTCCACCTCCATCCTCACTAACCTGCCTTAATTTCTTAATGGCACTTGCCACACTGACATCAGGTATCTGTTTGCTTCTCTGCCATCATTGTTCCTCAATAAACATTTAAATTCCATAAAAGAATTTTTTTTATGATATGAGGGTAGGGGTCATCTCACTGTATTGCCCAGATAAATACACCTGTCCCATGTGAGCATACAGCAGGCATTCTCTAAGTGTTTACTTTAGGAATGATGACTTTAGTAGCTATGTGTTCTCTGTGCTCAGCATAAAGGGAACCCTATTCTATGAGGCACAGCTGGAGCTTCCCCAGGGATGCCCTTCACCTTACCACCTCACCCGCAAGTACACATTGTGCTAACATCCTGACATCCTGTCCTCCACCCTTAGGGATTTCTTCCACTTGCTTTTAGGTTGGTGCTCCTCTATCCTCGATCCCTTGTCATCTCTCCAGCTTCACCCTTCCATTACAGTCAAATGTATCTTTCAATCATATCCCTAGAATGGTTATCTGGAATGTCTAAAAAGGTCTTCAAATCAACCTACTTGACTGATGATGAGAATGGTTAAGGATTTTGTTGCTGTTGAGATGGGGTAGGGCTGACCTTGTACTACAAGTCCACATGCTTCATCCTTCCAAGGGAAGACAAGTTTGCCCTATGGCTTCTGGCCTCAGCCAGGGGATTCTGAAGGCTTGTGCTTTGTAATCTGGCCCCATTGTTGCTCTTGAAAAGTCTTAAGCCCTATTTTCCTCTGGAAGTTTTTTGGAGGGCTCTGGTTCCTAGTGTGATGGGATTTATGACTGGTATAGATTTCAATCTGTGCTAGATCCTTTTAATATAAAAATCCAGCCTCCTAATTCTGGAATTCTTTAGATTATAACTCTTTGAAATCTGAACTGCTCGGTAATTCTTTAATTTTCAAGCTTTCGGGTCCTATTTTCTCTTTGCTTGTATTCTTACAGAGGAGCCCTAATTTCATCCTTTTTACCATTTTCATTTCTACTGTCATTTTTTTAATTTATAAAAAGCCTTTTCACTCTTGAGTTTATATTTATTGAATGTGTTGTTTTGTCTGCATGTATATATGTTCATCACCTATGTGCCTGGAGTACATGGAGTTCAGAAGAGGGCACTGGATACCCTGTACCTGGAGTTCCAGATGGTTATGAACCACCATGTAGGTGTGAAAAACCAAACCTGGGTTCTCAAAGAGCAAGTGCTCTTAACTACTAAACAATCTCTCCAGCTCCATATATATATATATATATATATATATATATATATATCTCATCCTTTATATTTTGGACATGCACTTCTGTTTTATTAGATTAATAATCTTAGGGTTTCTTTTTTCTCCAACAGGATATCCATCACAAGAGTCACTGCTGACATCTCCCTTGCCAAACGCTCAGTATTAAACAATCCCAGTAAGCATGCAATAATAGAAAGATCCAACACAAGGTCAAGCTTAGGTAAGTCAGCCAATACCAATGAGCTTAAGCTATTTAAATATTCCTTACATACCAGTAACGGTGTAGAGAATAGCTGCAGGTACCATGTAGAAAAATCCATGTCAACAGCTAGTGTACAGTTTTAATGATTTCATAGTGTAGATTATTGAGATAGCTTAAGTCATCCCACCTGCTATCAGCACTGTGGTCTGTTTCAGTAATGCTCATTGAATATTTACATCAGTGGTGAGATCATATTCAAAACAGTATGATTTATATGTAAGACTGAGAACAGAGGAAGCCAATTCCTATCTGTCCTGAGTTACATTAGCAATTTTATTTGTAAAAGCACCATGGGGACTTTGATATATTTGTTGGGATGTGGCTGGAAATTGTTCATTAACACACAATAAGGTAAAATTCAGACCTTTCAGCAGCTACTATAACTTCCTGAAGCATGTGCTTAGTGTTTAGTTACTAGTACACTTCTAACTATTATATTGTTAGGTTTAGGGTCTTATACATTTCTAAAAGTTGTCAGACATGTTTAGGTTCACTTAATTCTTTATGTAAAATATGTAAATCCTTTGGGAGGCAGGGCTTTAGCAAACAAGTTTTCCAGTTACTCTGAAATATATATATATATTTCATATATATATAGCTCATATATATATATATATGAAAACTTATCTTTAATACTTTATAAAAACTCTATTTTGGAGGCCTGGAGGGATAGATCAATGAATAAAGGTATTTGCTGCTCTTGCAGAACTGAAATTCAGTTCCTAGTATACATTAGGCAGCTGACAATCACTTGTAACTCAGACTACAAGGGATCCAACATCCTCTTCTGGCCTCTATGGGCACATGTCCACATGTCCCACACACAAAATAAAACTCGGTTTTGTCTCCTGCCTACTAAGCCCTCAGTGATGTTTAGTGACACAAGTCTGGAAAAAGATTACAGGTGTAGATGCGGTACATATACCTATAACCCCAGTATGTCAGAGGTTGAAGCAGAAAGATTATAAGTTCAAAAGCCGCCTGGACCACAAAGTGACACTCCATCTTATAGTTCTGGAGGAAAATGTGATAACTTTTGCTTATAGTAATCTTTTACTTATTTGGTACTTAAGGACATTGTTATAAAAAGATTATTTCATAGATCTAACCAATTAACAAAGCCAAGCAGTTTACAGTGACCAACAGCAGGATTTTAAAGCCTCTTCTGCTCCATGTATTTTACTGCACATGTACTAGGTATCAAGCAACATGATATAGACTGAAAGTAGAAGGACAGATTTCATAAAGCTTCTACACCCAAGAGCTTACAACAGTAATAAGGCAAATCGGAGCCACTGGAGTGCAGAGTGGAGTGAAAGCAGTGTCCTGTGATGAACCCAGAGCCACAGAGCTGAGGCTACAGAAGACGTAGGCCCTGGGGAAGGCTTTCCCAGGAGGTGCCCTGAGCTGAGACTTGAAGCTTGGAAGTGCGTAGAAAGGAAAGAGGTTGAGGAGACAATGAGGTGATGATTTGAGACAATGGCAATTATAAGAAGCTTCTTGAAAACATGCCACTTTGGCTGAAGTGTACAGTTGAAAGAAGGGAGGTAGAGTAAGGCATTAAGGAAATTGTCGAAGAGTTTATTCTTGAGGCATGAGAGAATCAACCGTTGCTAGGCAGTATTATAGGTGCCAGACTCACACAAAATATAGATATAAATGTATTGAAAATTGCAGTGGCTCATGAGCCCAGGGAACAGAAAATAACCTGAGGAGGGGGGGAGGTCACTGAATACAGAGAAGGCCTTTGAGAGGAAATGACGTTCAAGCCAGTGACACCTGTGGAAGACATAGTGTTGGGGACATTTTCAAATTCTACTGCAAAGCTAAAGAACTATTTGTAGCCAATGTTGTTTTATCGAATCATTCTCCATCCACAGATTATTGGGGTAAATTGTAGACCTATTTTAGAAAGTTGATTAATTACAAGTATATAAACTACTATCCAAATAGGATACAATCCACATATTGTAATCCAGTCTCTCAAATCTCTCATTTTTTACAATTTTTTTCTTGAAATAAAAAACTGGACTACTTATTCTGGAGGTTTCTGATGGTCAGAATTTTGCTGTGTTGCAGTGTTATCATTTGTGCAATTATATTCCCTGTGTTTCTTATAAAACTAGTAAAGTTTATCAGATGGGATATGTAGTATTTATTGTAGCAAGAATGTATCAGGGTGCTGTGTGACCAAATATTATTTTGCATTTAGTACATCAAGTGACTAGGGTGTGGTTTCTCAAAGCATCCAAGTAAAGAATTTTATGCAGTTAGTGACTTGCATTTTCCAGAAGAATATGTGAGTTAAAATCACCCCCAAGAACATTCTGCCATTAATACAGACAAATCAAAGAAACTGAAGTATTTTTAGGCCCCAGTTGGCTGGTGTGAAAGAGCTCGTGGACTTGACCCTCTCATTGGTCATAACTACAAGCTACATGTTGTGCTTTACAGTTCAACACTAAATTATAACAATTTTAAAATTCAGTCTTTTCATTCAGGCCAGCTTACATTTTTATGTACTGAATACCTTCACATGGCTAGTAGCCACGAAACTAGACAATGCTGAGAATATCCTCATTATCCCAGATAGTCAATGCTGTGGAGTCCTGCTGTGGAGTCTTTGGAGAGCAGATGAACTGATGTCATTTTCTGTAATTCTAAGTGCTATTTCTTGTGGGAAACTTCCCATTGAAACATGAATGTTACAAGACCACTGTTAAGTTTTTTTTTTTTGAGATTCTGATTTATTTACAATATTTCTCCCTTAGCTCACCTCCCTCCAAAGCATCCCACACATCCCTCCCCTATCTTGTTTAAATTCATGGCCTCTCTCTTTACAAACTGTTATTGCATGCATATATGTATATACATAAATATTACTAGTAATATCAGAAGCTACACTTGTAAAGGCTCACCAACTTGACTGCCCAATTGTGAGCTGGGCAAGGCTGACATCAATGAACAGGACAAACTGAATGGAGAAAAGCCCACAAGGCCTCAACCCTATACAAACAACTACAGGCAACAAAGAAAATCTGGGATCTGGAGAGGTGGTTCTCCCCAGGGCAGTATAGGCCAACTGGTCAACCTTGAAAACATACATACAATTACATTATAAAAGCATTATATAGACTGAACAGGTTATACTTACGACCATGTCTTCATTGGTGGAAAGCAAGAAAAGTGCAGTTTAGGTCAAGTTTCTAATAGGCACCCTCATGTCTCTCTCTTTATGTTATACATCTTTACATAACAGATGGCCCAACTTAGGTAAGCTCATGTGCAAGAAAAGGTGGTACATTTGGTGCTGGCTGAAAGAACAGTTCCTGCCGTACTAAAGGTGTGAGGAAATCGCCCTTGCCAAAGGACACCTTTCACCAGTCACGTTGACTATAATCACTAAAATAGCAGCTGTTCTGCCGTCACTCCAGATAAAGAAATAGTGTGCCACTTGATTCCAGCTTCCTGTAGTTTCAAATGTGTCCTTTTAAATAAGTGAACTCTGTTTAAACCTTTACAGCGGAAGTTCAGAGTGAAATTGAAAGGATTTTTGAACTTGCAAGAACACTGCAATTGGTAGTTCTTGATGCAGATACAATTAATCACCCAGCTCAACTCAGTAAGACCTCTTTGGCCCCTATCATAGTGTACGTAAAGATTTCTTCTCCTAAGGTAAGTGGGTTGCACTGTTTTTCTATATTCAGATATTATTATCATGTGTTTTATACTCTGTTCCCCAGTAGTTAAATGCTATGCCTTTATCATGGACATAGTTTTTGAAAAGCTCCACACTAGTCAAGAAGAATGAGCATGGTTAATATGTGGCTCAGAGCAGTGGTCCTAAAGTGTGGGTCATGGATCGCTGAAAGGACTTCAGAGGGTTTGTGATGGGGAGCTGCTGCCATGGTACCAGTGGGATGTTTCTCTTCATCACTCTTGGCATCTGCACAAATGGTGGCAAAGCTGCTGGGAGTCCAAGCCTGGGTGCAGAGTGTAGCAGCAAACACATCTGTATGTTCTCACAGTTACAGACAACTCCAGAGCAGGGTTCATGTAAGAATGAACTAAAACATTCAGCTACAGCCCACAGTAAACTGTCTCAAAGACAAACACCGATGCCACTGCGCTGGGAGCTCCTGTTCTCAAGACTACCGATTGGACGCTCATTCAGACCTAAGTACCTAGAGATCTTTCCTTAAGCAAAATCAATCAGACTTCAAAAGGAAACATTTGCTGCCAACAATAGCAATTCTAAGCAACGAAGCATGTAAACAAGTGGATCACAGAGAACAGCATGAGTGACCTTATGAGTTGCGTAGGGAACGGTCCAGCAGAATTTCAAGACAACAGTAATACTATGCTACATCAAGCTGTTCCATGTAGCTCCTGAGTCCTCAGTCTGTACAGCAATAATTTTGCTGGACTTCAGTTTAGTAGTGAAGAATGTCACCTGCTCTGATGAGGCACCTGACACAACTCCTTTATTTAACAGTGTATCTCTGTAATGGTCTCCTTACAAGTACCAAGAAAACCATACAGTATAGCATACTAGGTACAGGTGATATTTCAGATTGCTTAGAAAGTGATTATTTACTTTAAAATGAATTAACAATGCTAAGATATTTGATAAATATTAGAAATACTTCTTGAAAAACATTGGCCCTTTTGGGTTCATGATTTTTTTTATACTTAATTAGGTGATGAGGCAGGAATTCTGTGAACTCTTAGGCAAGAAAAAACTCAGCATCAGGTTTATAATTGTGTTTAAAGCTTGCAAGAGATTTATGGAAGCATACTGATTTTGTGGTTAATCTCTATGTTGTATTTTATTTTTCAACAATACATGCTGTTCATCCAGGGACAAGTATAAAGTAGTCCATAATATACTCTGTAGTTTACCCAAGTACAGATAGTTCTGATACAAACCTACACCTTTTCCAGGTTTTACAAAGGCTAATAAAATCTCGAGGGAAATCTCAAGCAAAACACCTCAATGTCCAGATGGTAGCAGCTGATAAACTGGCCCAGTGTCCTCCGGTAAGTTATCTACACATGGTCCAAACATCTTAAGATATTAGACCTGCATTTTAGAAAAATATTTAGTTACATATCTGTGGGAAGAGGCTTTACCTCACTTACAATAGCATACTCTAAAAAAGTAGGCCAGAGCCTGTGTGACCATGCATCTTAAGCATATGTAGGCCAGGTAATGGTCACCCTTCCAAAAACATGAAAAACATCCCATGCAGACCTCACTTCCCTCCTATTAAAGGACTGTGGTTTGTAAGATGGACCTCTGCAGAGTGTGGGTCTTAGCCACTTCTAGCCACATGCAACATGTTGTCTGAGAAACTGACTTATGTCAAACTAAACACTGAATTTCATGTATAAGGATGCCAGTGTGTAAGCCACAGAGCATACTGAGGTCAGAGGATAAACATGGGTGTTGGTCTCCACCTTCCATCCTGAGACAAGGTATCTTGTTGTTGGTCAGAGTATACAACAGGCTAGCTGGCTGGCTAATTTCCAGGATTCTCTTGTCTCTACCCTGTGTTCTTGTAGGAGTGCTGGGATTACCAAAACTCAATGTTATGCATCTAGCTTTGGCATGGGTTCTAGAGATTCAAACTAGGGCCCCCCACAGTTGCTCAGAAAGCACTTTTCAGAGTAAGTTATATCACCAGCCCCAAACTGAATTTGTAAACAGTAAGTTTCCCAGAAACACATTCCTATTTTTACATATTATACTTTGGGACTATAGATACAACCTAGTATTCATTCAAGTATGACTATTTTGGAAGCTATAAATGATACAATTATGAATTTAACTGATTTAAAGTAATGTTACATTTATTGGTCAATAATTTTAAATCTTCAAAAGTAAAGGACCTCGTCCCTCACTGACCTTTCCCCACACTGAAGTGTTAAGCTTGGATCATGTAAAAATGTCAGTAGTTTGGGCTATTTCTGTCAAAATGCATGACCTAATCTTGCCTCGTTAGCTTCCAGAACTGTCTACAGTCTGTATCAAGAACATGCACTCTTTTAAACTGTTTAGATTTTTCATGTCTTTCTACCACAATATCAGTTTTTCACAAGTGATAAATAACTCCTCTACATTGTTTGCCCTTACTAATCATGCTGACAGCTGTCCATTTTTGAGGAGTTAAACCATTTAGTGTTTTAAATAACGATTTGAGAGCACCCACACAAGCAAAGAGAGTCAGTCAATGGAAAAGGAAATGCCAGGCAAGAACAAATACAATGGGCAAGGCCTCTCCTCTGCTTATGGGTTTGGGGAGAAGACAGAACTTGGTCCTAGGTTGCATTACTGTACTATCTGAAATGCCTACTTTAGCAGGAGAAGACAGAACTTGGTCCTGGGTTGCATTACTGTACTATCTGAAATGCCTACTTTAGCAGGAGAAGACAGAACTTGGTTCTGGGTTGCTTTACTGTACTATCTGAAATGCTTCCTTTAGCAGGAGTCATTTGATGTGATCTTGGATGAGAACCAGCTTGAGGATGCCTGTGAGCATCTTGCCGACTATCTGGAGGCATACTGGAAGGCCACCCACCCTCCCAGCAGTAACCTCCCCAACCCTCTCCTTAGCCGGACTTTAGCCACCTCAACTTTACCTCTGAGCCCCACTCTAGCCTCTAATTCACAGGTAAGAGCACTTCCTTTTACGGTCTTCATAGAGAATCTAGGCTGCCTCAGCTGATGCCCCTGAGACTCAGTTCCAGAGAAGGAACATCATGCTTGATTCTCTGCTCACCAAACAAAAAGAAGCCCAAGTGCCACCTGACCAAGTTCTATCAGTCCAGTATGAGTTGTGCACCTGTAAGCAAAGAGCTGTGAACTGAACACACTACAACACCCCAGCCTCTCCTCTGTGAAGTTTCTAGAATCCTACATGTCCCATATAAATGCTCCATCTTAATGAGTTTTAATCTACTCAAGCAGATTAGTTGAGACTGTGGTTATAAGATACCTGTATCAGTACTAGAATCACAAGCAGACTATAAAGGACCATTCTTGCCCCTTTGTTGAAACGAAATGTCTTAGGAACACAAGACCCATTTAAGTTGTGCCACCAGGTGTTTCCAAGGGGTGAGGTGCCTAAGCTGGGCTGAGCTTCATTTCAGCATTTTGGTACTTCAGATGGATGCACTTACATGATGCTGCTCCCAAGACACATTAGTTCCTCAGTTGATGACCTCATGTGTGTCTCTTTGCTACAGGGTTCTCAAGGTGATCAGAGGACTGATCGCTCTGCTCCGCGGTCGGCTTCCCAAGCTGAAGAAGAACCTTGTCTGGAACCCATCAAAAAATCCCACCACCGTTCTTCCTCAGCCACACACCAAAACCACCGCAGTGGGACAGGTCGCGGCCTTTCTAGGCAAGAGACATTTGACTCTGAAACCCAAGAGAGCCGAGACTCCGCCTATGTGGAGCCAAAGGAAGATTACTCACATGAACATGTGGACCGCTATGTCCCGCACCGTGAACATAACCACAGAGATGAGACCCACAGCAGCAATGGCCACAGACACAGGGAGTCTCGCCACCGCTCTAGGGACACGGGTCGAGACCAGGACCACAATGAGTGCAGCAAACAACGAAGCCGGCATAAATCTAAGGATCGCTACTGTGACAAAGAAGGGGAAATAACATCCAAGAGAAGGAATGAGGCTGGCGAGTGGAACAGGGATGTATACATCCGCCAATGACCATGCGTGTCCCTGCCCCCAAGTCTTGTGTAACATCATCATCCTTAAGCAAAATCTTTGGGGGCTACACTGCAATCATCTGTGATCTGTCTTGTATATTTTGTATTGTTGTTGCTTCAATAGCAATAGCATACAATCAAGTATTACTATACATTCTTTTGTAAGTACCACAGAAGTTGGCCTAGTACAGCTGCAGTCCTCCATCTATATCCTGAACTCTTCAAAAGTTGTTTGGGTAGCTGCCACCTCAGCAGAGTGGCTTCAGAAATGTAGTTAATGTATCCAGGGAGCCAGATGCAGCACAGATAACAAGTGGAATTCCGCCGTATTTTTAATACCCAGATACCTGACCTATCATTCTTTCATGGACCACTGTTTCTTGCTTGTACCTCTGGCTGACTAAATTTGGGGACAGATTCAGTCTTGCCTTACACAAAGGGGATTATAAAGTTAGAATCTATTTTCTATGTACTAGTACTGTGTACTGTGTAGACAGTTTGTAAATGTTATTTCTGCAAACACCTTATTATAATTATATATATATATATAATATATATATATATCAGTTTGATCACACAATTTTAGGGTCTTAATGCCAAGTCAGCAGATTTTCTTTATGAATCACAGGGACTAGAATGCCCACATTCAGGAAATTTCTAATATTGTCTAGATACCTCTCCCTATTCTAAGAGAGAGCCTGTACATACTGTAAATACGTGTGATTGCTTGACTTGAGGTTTGATTTCTGAATGTAATTCCATCCTTGTAAGTTTTTCATTTTAACCATAAATTATGGTAAATGTAACCAAACTCCAGAGGTTTTTCTACTCCATACAGTCCACACTGATTGTGACAAACATGTTCTTAGCAGCTAGTGTCTGTTATAGTCACCGCACTGGAGTGTCCAAGCGGAGCCCACCATGTGCACATGTGCGTGTGAGTGTGTGAGTGTGTGAGTGGCTGAGATGAAGTGGAACGCAGAGGACGAATGCGGAAACCAGAGGCTGAGAGTTCTGCCCACCTGGCTTTGGACTTAACTGTGTTGCGTGTTGCTTTCAAGCCACTGAGCAGCCAGGGAATGTGAGGAAGCTTTGCTGCCAAAGGAACTAGGGAAGCACTCAGCTGCGACTCCTTGCTTTTGCCCCTGAAGAGAGAAAACACGGGCATCTTGTACTGTGAGTGTTCCACTGGAAATGGACAATCTTTGTGTGTCAGAGTATTTTGTTTTAGTAAGAAATGTTTACACAGCTTGTGCAATTATTTCATAGGGAAATAAATTTTATAACTTGTCCCACGTTCCTTTCTAAATGTGCCTACTGCTCCTTTGTTTACCCTCAGCCACCGCCCTTCCTTCCCCAGCAGCACCCTGAGCAGTTACACTGTCTGTCAGAATCTACAAGTGCTTCTTATAACCAAGGTTCCTGCTAAATCTGTACAAGTTATCAGGGCAAAATGGAATGACTTGAAGCAAAAAAGTTGAAACATTTTCTTATACGAGACATCTCTGAAGGAGAACCTAGAAGACACTTTCTTCTTGCCTCAATTTGTCTGCGTTAAGCTTATGATGCTCTTAGCCAAGGCTATATACAATCTCTGTCTCTCAAGAGTCCAGTGCTGATGGATATATAGGTAAGACTGTATTAGCTGCACGAGCCCCTAGCATTCAAAGCCTATTGCAGGCAAACATCTGTCTATGATTACCAAACCAGATCGGTATATTACTAAAACAAATCATGGTTACAATAAATATATTTTTGTTTTGTTTCCTGCTTATTTCATATTATTCTGAAATATTCTTAGGCCTTTAATTGTAAAGCAGTTTTACATTTACTACTTTAATCCTATACCCAAGAAAACTCAAGTATTTAAAACAGGAGATGCATATATATTTTACTAGTGGTTTACCTGATTAGAGAATGAAAATTTTCTTTAGAATCAACACTATACTCTCATAGAATTTACACACGATACACAGTAATTTTTGACCCAAATTTAGAAAGCACTCCTCAGACTCTGAGCAGTGATCTACTCCCTCCTGTGTGTGTGTGAGTTTCATCCAGAGGAATAACTGAGACACTCAACCTCATGATGGGCGGTTTCTCGTACCTGCAGCTACCCTGCGTCCCTTTCACAGACTGGTTCTAGTACTGCCATCCCATCCATCTGCTCACTTCGAGCACATGCATGCGTATCACAGCATCCATCTACTCTGCCGAAGGATCTGACACAGGACACCTATGTGTGAAAGCGCATGATGGGGCTCGATCAGCAGTGTGTGTTTGACCTCCCAAGGAAGATGGCTGACTTACTGACTACTAGGATGTAACACTGCTCTTTTCACAAGCAAAAGTTTACTCTTAACCAACTCAGATATAGAATCCTGAATTTTTTCTTTTTTTCTGTAGTCAAGCCAGGAAATGCTGGGAATGGAGTTACTAGTGTTATACTTCTGTGTTAGTCACTTCAGTTCCCGTGCTTTCTCAACAGCCCATTTACTGTTACAAAAAAAGAAAAGAAGGTGCTGCTAAAGGCAGGCTGTCTTCAGTCATGCTGTACCACGGACGATACCGCATTTTAACATGTCTGCTTGCTCTGCATCCCTGTTCAACACTCACTGTCATGACACTGAACTGTCTGATGAACTTGGTTTAAAGTAATTCATGGAAACAAATAAAGAGCTGGCTTCTGCACTGTTTAGCATTGGTATTAATTGCCATCTTAGGAACGAGTATACTAGATTTGACATTTAACATGTGGAACATCTGCATCTGGCCAATGACAATAACCTGGTATTCTTTTGGTGATCTTCTTTCAATGTCTAAGTAAAACAAAACAACAAAAACAAGGTAGGTAAGATTTTTAAAATGTAAACCAGAATTTTTTTCCCACCTTAGTTCAACCTGTAGAGTAATTCAGATTCATATTTAGAAGTTTTTTTTATTTTTAAGAAGACTAACAGCTTCCCCATCTGCTGGGGATACAACACCATTCCTCCTTAATGCTCTGGTCTTCTTCCAGTAAGTGTCATATTGCTGATTCTGGGTCTTATTAACTGTTTTGCTTAACTTTGCTATATAAACTAAAATCTAACATGGGGTTTTGATTAAAATGTATTTATCACTAAATAAATGCTTTTTTTCTGTTTTCATAGAAATAATCTATATTAAAACTAAGTATGCTGAAAAGATATGTTAATAGCCTTCCACATGTCCCTGATTTCTTTTTACTTTTGTGTCCTTGAAGAATATGTGGTTTGCTTTCAAATTTGAGAGGAAGAAATCCACTGAAGATGACTTATATTAGCAGGAATAATGTTAACAGAATCCTATGTCCTTGCTGTTCTGAACACATGCAGGGTTCTCTTTTACTAGCTCTGTGTGCACTCTGGCATTTACTGGAATGGGTAAAAAGTCTGATGCCGTGCAGGTGCGCTGCTGGGCTGTTCCTCCCCCATTCTCACCCTAGCTTAGCACATACAGATGTGTAGAGAGCAAGACGTGAAACAGTGATTATGCAGTTGTTTAAAATGCAGTTTAGAAACAGAAGGCCACCTGGAGTCCAGAAACAGAAGTGCCACTGAGAGATGGCATCTCCTGGACACAGGCAGAATGAAAGATAGAAAAGGCTTGCTTATACATTTGAATCTTAGGAAACTCAAGATAATTTTTCATATTCCATAATACCCACTGACTATCTCCTCTAAAGCAATGATAAGAGAGAAAAAGAAAATCCTTGTTTATCTGTCCTAGTATATTTCCCAGGTGTAGGAGTGAGCTCAGGATAACACAGTAAACTGGAGTCACAATGTGCTGAGAGAGATAGGTACAGGCACTTGGATGTAGAGAGCTCAGGGCTGTTCAAAAGAGATTTTCTCCAGGAAGAAACCACCCAAAGGTTTTACCTGATTCAAGAGCTGCTGCAGTCAGGGTAGATATGGTAGGTAAGTCATTGAGAGACATTCCTACAGGAAACCTACAAGGAAAAAAATGATTAGCAGTTGGTTTCAGTTGTGCGTTTGACATACCCAAAGCCCAGTAATTTGGAAGTGTGAATGGAAGAAATCAAGCCAATCTGGTGTGTTCCACACATGAGGATTTTCCCATGTTACTGGGTACTGGCAATCTTAACAGCTTATCTACAGAGCAGGACCACTGAAGACAGAACGGCCAGAATGCCAGGATGCTTGGTCAGGTCTGCAGGCTGGCTAAGCTGTTTGTTTTGTCCAGGCTGAGTTCATATTTGATTAAGAAGAGCTCGTATTCTGTCTCCATCTACCAGACATAGTTGCCTGGAGCTTGTACTCTGTGAACTACTTAGGCTCATCAAGAAAAGCAGAGGCCCAGTGGAAGGTGCCAGGCCAGGTCTTAAGAGCCCAGGAACTGCTGTTCTCCTCCTCACCAAGCACTTTTCTATTATTCTGCATGGTGTCTGTTCCCGAAGATGATAAAATACAGCCAAAATGTGGAGTACTCTCAATGGCCATTTTAGTTACAAAGTAAATACCTATACTTCACCTTTCAAAGTATTATTTAACACAAGTCCAAGCTTTATGTAAAAGTGACCTGAGGACCAGTGAAATAGTTCAGCAGGTAAAAAAGTACTTGTGACACAAGTCTGAGGATCTGAGTTGGAGTCTCAGAACCCAAGGTAGAGGAGAGAAACTTATTCCTAAAGGTGGTCCTCTGACTTCTACATGTATTCAGTACATAAATAAACCTTTAAATTAAGAAACCAGATTTAGAATCAGTAAGCAGAGAGAGAGAGAGGGGGGGGGGGGAGGGAGGGAGGGAGGGAGGCAGGCAGGCAGGCAGGCAGAGACGCAGAGACTCTGGTAACAATCTTACTTACCTCAGTCATGATGTGGTCAGTGTTACTGTCAGTGTCCTGAAAACTTACTGAAGAAACTACCACCATCTTGGAAACAGAAAACAGTTTTTCATAACCACTTGAAAGGTTTAGAGGTTTATTCTTTTGCTTTTAAACTATTTTTTCACATAGAAAGACTTAGTATTTATGGCATTGGAAAGACTAATATCTATGAGTTAAAACTGAAAGTATAGTCCACCACCCCCACCCCCGGCAACTCCTCCTTTCCTTTCATAAAGCATGAGGCTGATTATGCTTTCCTAGCCTCCACTTCCCTGGGGC
Organism: Tokudaia tokunoshimensis; assembly: GCA_036184795.1. Lineage (NCBI taxonomy): Eukaryota > Metazoa > Chordata > Mammalia > Rodentia > Muridae > Tokudaia > Tokudaia tokunoshimensis. The sequence goes on along the minus strand of BTHU01000022.1, from coordinate 64,159,280 downwards.
CACATATACACACTGCTCCTTCTGATCCCAGGGAAGCCATTAGCATCATCCTGTTTCCTGGGCAACCATGCCACCACCATTGGCTTGACAGCACTTTGGTGTAAGGAAAAGCACCACACAGACAGTCTTTAGAATTTTCATTTCCGAGAAACCTCTTCTGTGCTTTGAGATTTTAGAAACTTTGCAATAAAGAAGCCTATACAGTCCTTGTTGGCCAGCCAAATCATGTCTTCCCTTCTGGCATCTCCAAGAGAATCAGTATCCATGTTCTGCAGCGGCACAACAGATGGATCAAATCGCTGCAGCTGTTTCAATTGCTCCAGTGACAGGCCAGCTCCCACCATCCCTTCTCCTCCGATCTGTGGTTCCTGTTGGGAAGAAACAAGCAAAAGTGATTGACTATGCTACAATTAGTAAGTTGCCTCTATATAGCTTAAGTAAGAAGACAGATCAGTTGTGAGTATGACCTCTTCCAGAAACATAAGCACAAGTGAATACACTTGACTTTGTGAGATGCACATGACAATTAGAGGGCAGTGGAAAAGCGGTGACACATGACCACCTGATAAAGGAGTTCCTGTTTATTTAGGATCCTCCATGCTTATCAAGTGTTATGACATTACGAAAGGCCTGAATGTTATGATTAGATGCTTGCAGACTTAAAATGCAGCTTTAACATATCTCAGCTATATGACCTAAGCAAGCAGCTTTACCTAACCATATATATATATATATATATATATATAATGTATACACACACACACACACAGGTAAAATACCCAGTTCTGAAGCTAACTAAAGACAGCACTGTTGGGCCTTGAGTGACATGGACAAATGAACAGTCCATCTTCTCATTCTTTAACAGTGAAAGGAGCCAGCCCCAGAAACATCAGAAATGCCTTTAAACATACCAACTCTATGATCAAAGTTTTCTTTAACACACATTAGAAGAATACATATTAGAAAAGGATATATGAATCATGGCTACATCAACTAGGTTTTAAGGAGTCTGAAAGAATTCAGTCATTTTTGAAAACCATTAGTGCCAAAGATCAAGTTCACAGACAAGGGTTTGACCACTGGCAGAGAAGAAACAACTGTCAAGAAAATACAATCACCCATGGCAGTGAAGGGAGGATCTTCCATTACGTCTTCACACAGACTCCATGGAACTCTGAGGTGCTGCTTTCATTTCCATGTAACTATCTTAACGTCCCAGTGCTGGGACCATTTCTAGATTGTTTTAACCTTTATGTTGTGACTGCCTGTTAGAGTTTTGCAGGAAGCCATATCAGATGTTCAATGTCTCCAAATATTAGCATCTCTGTAGAAATAAATATCTCAAAATTGAATCTGTCTTAATAAAAATCCTCATAAAAAGTCAGGTTTGTGCTCACTAAAACAAATTAAAAACAGCTTTAAAAATATCCTATGTTATGTACATGGCATACATACATACATATACACATACATACATACATGTGAGCAAAATACATTTAACTATAAAGAAAAGGACTTTTTAGAAAGACAGTTAGTGACAGCAAGTGGAATAAACAGGAGCAGAAAGATACCCAATTCCTGCCCCCATTTTAGTCCAATGGCAGACTGCATTGCAGATTGCAGAGAGGGCAAGCTTCCTCATCTGGTCATGTGAATCCCCATGGCCAGTCTAAACACACCGACACCCGTGAACAGAGTGCGTCAGAGCTCTGACACAGCCCTCTATGAAATGCTGTGCCTGTCAGTGAACTTCACATTCAGACTTCTCTCATGGAAAGGGTCAGCATTCTCACCTGGCATTGAAGCTGAAGGCAGGGGAATGTTCTGAGGGCCCAGGCAACTTGTTCTTCATTTTCTGCCAGAGTTATTGTGCATGTGCTGTAGACCAGCACTCCCCCTGGCTTCAGGAGTTGAACCGCCTAAGGGAAGCAGTGATCAGATAATGCATGACAAGACCCAATAAACCCCCAAAAGTAAGTTATCCAGTGGCACATGAGGCCTTGCAAGCATTTGATGAAAATACAGCATTGTCCTGTATGATATGGCCTCTTCCAGCAGTTAGACTACAATGTGCACTCTACAGAATACTGCATGTAGCCTTCCCTGGAGCTTCCTGACACACACAGACTCAGACTCACACAAAGAACCTCACTTACCTCCCCTCCCATATTATCCTTACGGCCAAATGTTCAAACTCCCATCTTTAGAAGAGACCTCCTTTCTGAATCTGTATGTACTAAGTTGTCAACATTTCTGGGATCTCAGCTAATGAGTCCCCAAATGAATACTTGCCATCCTCTGAAATCTGCTTCAACAGCATTCCTAGGCTTCCCAAGAGCTCCAGACCTGAACCTCAGAGCACCATTTACGCTTCAAGTCCCTTCACTTCCCCATCCCCTAGTCAGTTCCTTTCAATATCTAATGTAGAGATGGCTCAGTGGGTAAAAGTGCTTACTGCTGTTGCAGAAGATGCATGTTCAAGTCTCAGCATCTATATGATGGCTCACAACTGCCTATAACTCCAGCTACAGGTGATCTGAAACTTTCTTCTGACATCTGCTGGTGCCCGCACACGCATGGCACATATACTACACTCAGGCACACATGCATACACATAGAATAAATAAATATGTGTATGAATACACACATACACAGAGTGTGAGTGTCCAGTTTTGGCTGTTTCCTAACATCCACTACCATCATCCCAGTCCCGGCCTCTTTACCTGTCAACTAGATTACACAACAGTTTAATCTGCCCGCATGTTTCCCTGCCCTCCTCCTACAAGCTGGTCTCCACACACCAGTCTGAGCGATGCTTTTCTACTTGTTGCTTCTCAGCTTCACAAGCGAAGTTCTGAAAGAGCTTTCAAAGCCCTCCATAGAGGTGTTTCTGCCATACTGACCTCCCTCCCCTTCTGCCCTCCCTGCCCTTTCGCATTAGTCGCACTGCCCTGCTAATTCTGCAATTCCCAAAGTCACTGCTACTTGAGGGTCCCTGCACCAGATTAGAAACTACTTCTGTACACTGCTTGTTCCTTCATGATGTTCGCCCCGTTGCTGTTTGCAGGTCCCCTTTCTGAAACGCTCTTTCTGGTCACCATGGCCCTCATGGCTCTCCTTCCTTTCTACAGTTTGCTCTGCAGCACTAATGTCACGTAACACGACAACACTGGGCAGAGCAAACACGCAAAGAACGGCAGGGTGTCTGCCTTCTTGGTTATGACCTAGACAGTATTTTGCATGCAGTAGTTTTTAATGAGAATCAGGGTATGTAATGCTATGCTAACATAAATTTTTCACAAACATCTTAAGTTTATCTTCTCTTTCTTCATTTTTAAAAGGTTCTCATCTAGCCCAGGTTGGCCTCAAATTCTCCACCTACCAAAAGATGACTCTAAACCTAGGAACATCTGCCTATTTCCAGAGTGCAAGGGCCATAGGTGTGTGCTATCTCAGTAAGATTATGTCTTGCTGGGAATCTAACCCTGGGCTTCATGCATGAGAGGAGTAATGGTTAACTGTCATCTGCACGGGATCTCGAATCACTGAGGAGCCAAGCCTCTAGGCAGGCCTGCGACAGTGTGGCGACTCTGTTGACGGGATGGTAAGACCCCTGCACTGTGGGAGCACTAGTCCATGGGCTGAGGTTCTGAACCGAGAAGAACTGCTGAGCACCAGGTTGCACCGCTCTCAGCGCCTCTGACCAGCTGCCCTGAGCTCCAGTTGCCATGGCTTCCTCACCAGGATGGACTGTATCTCTGAACTGGGGGCCACAGTGAACAGTTTCTTCCATAAGTTGTTACATCAGGCATTTTGTCCCAGCAGCAACAAGGAACTACCACAGCAGGACAGCTCTCAACCAACTGTGCTGCATGCCTAAAGTTTGCATGTTCAAGAGAGATCTCCTGTGAGTTTCTGTGGATTTTATACAAGGTATTTGGGTCATATTTAGCCTCTTCTCTTCACCCTTCCTTGTTCTACACAGCCAGCTTTGTTTCCTTTTTTTTTTTTTTGGCAAAGTCATACTTTTGTTTATAATTTTAATAAAAACCTCTCCAAAACTCACAATTCATACTCGTGCCTTAAAGAAATGTAAACAAACAAAAATAATTATGGGAGGCAAAGGGAGGGAGGGACCTGGATGGGAGAAGGGAGCGGGAGAGGAAAGGAGGACAGAATTGGGAAAGGGGGTGGGGCAAAGGGGAGAAGCCCAGAAGGCCAGGAGAATTAATGGAAATATGCAGCCTCGGTGGTGGGTGGTGGGAGGACCCTTGAGAAAGTCCCAGAGAAGGTAAGAGACTCCCAGGACTCAATGGGGGTGACCTTAGCTAAAATGACCAACAATGAGAAGAGTCCACCTCCTGTAGATAGATAATCCACAGGCAAAATTTCTGACCCAGAACTGTTCCTGTCTAAAAAACTGCAGGGAGAAAAATGAAGAAGAGACTGAAGGAAAGGAGTGCAGTGACTGGCCCAGCTTGGGATCCATCTCATGAGGGGGCGGGGGGAGCACCAAGGCCTGACACTATTACTGAAGCTATGATGTGCTTACAGACAGGAGCCTAGCATGGCTGTCCTCTGAGAGGCCCTACCAGCAGCTGACTGGGACAGACTCAGATACTTACACCCAACCATTGGACTGAAGTTGAATTAGGGGAAGGATGGAAGAAGCGGAGGAAGAGGGCAACACCATAGGAAGACCAGCAGCCTCAACTAATCCAGACCCCTGAGATCTCTCAGACACTGAACCACCAACCACCAATACATGGGCTGGTTCTGGGCCCTAGCACATATACAGCAGAGGACTGCCTGGTCTGGCCTCAGTTGGAGGAGATGCACCTAATCCTCAAGAGAATTGAGACCCCAGGGAAAGGGGAGGCCTGGTGGAGGGAAAGAGCACCCTCTCAGAGGCAAGGTGGAGGAGGAATGGGACGGGGAAATGTGGGAGTGAGGATAGGAGGGGGTGGGGAATGACTGGAATGTAAATACATAAAACAATTTTTTTTAATTAATAAAAGAATAAAAGATAAATAAAATGAATATGTTTTATACACATTTGGTAATAACAGGTGATACATCTATTTCAGAAATAAAATCTCTAACAATAGAAAACTCAAAAAAAAAAAAAGTAATGTAAACATTATGACTTTGTGCCAGCTACTATGCTAAAGACTTTCACATGGACTTTCTCAAAGAATCCTTAACAGCCATGATTCCAGCCTACTGTTTCAATGAGCTATTCCAATAGAAATTGTGCTCTCCACTGCTCCAACTGGAAATCAACAGACCTAGAGTCACTACTGTAGAGGAGTCGTGGCTCAATGGAGACAGGTCGGATCCTAAAGCTCACGTTCTCAGTGTTTAGCCATGCTTCAAACACCTGCTCTCAGAGTCCTCCCTTAGTGGTGATCCTCTAGCCATGGCACAAGGGACCTTTGCTCTCTACGTGCTCCCTCACAGATGGTCCTCTGCACTGAAATCATCCATCTACTCTCAGTATCCTTTCTGAATTTCAATTTTCACTGTGACCTGAAAACAACGACAGATGGAAAAAACAATAAAACAGTAAATTAATTTTATCCTCAGTGCAAAGTGTATTTTGTCTGGAAAAGCAACTTGGTGCTTTCCTGACAAAGGCGTGTTCTTTGATGACTATTCTGAAAGTATTTAAATAATAGACAGCCCATGCTTCCTTTGTGTCTGAAAGGAGCCAGCAAGAGAGAATGAGCAGAAATGTCCTCAAAGACAACCTTAGAGACTGAGTAATTACAGTACATTAATTATTGTTGTGTGTATATTATCACTGGAGGAAAGGGAAGAAATAATGAACCCATTTATCATCAAAAGATCATTGTATTGGGCCTGGATCGATGGCTCCTCAATTGAGAGTGCTTACTGCTCTGGCACAGGACTCAGGTTCGGTTCTCAGCACCCATCCATCACCTGTAACTCCATTTACAGAGGCCTTCTTCTTGCTTAGACTCCTGCATGCAGGTGGTACATATACATGCAAGTAAACATATACCTCGACATATTGTTTTTCATAAATTTTTAAAAACAGAAAACTTGAAATTAAAATAAAAGTACTTCTTGCTTTGAAATCTACTAAGTTTAACAAAACAAAAATTCTCAAATAGTCTATTTGTAATATACTAAATCAATTAAATTTTCAGTTGTTATGATCCTTCTACATTCTGGATGTTATCATGCCTACTTTAATAATGTGTTACCCTATAAGACTTATGACTTTCTAATCTGAAAACTAAATTGAGCCAAGAATAAAGAGCAATTTATTTATATTGAATTCTTTACATCAATTAGCAATGATACATGAATTACTTAGTGAAGCATGGTTTTGTTTTTGTTGTTTTACTTTCACTTAAGGGGTGGAAAGTTTATGATTAACTACATGTCTCAAACATTCTGTAGGCAGCTGTGTATTTTAAAGGCTGGGTTGACATAAAGAAAAGTCTCCTGTGTTTAAAGCCTTAAGTAGGTTTGATGGTACACTACACAGTAAGCATCACAGCCCTTGTAAAGCTGAGGAAAAGATATTTAGAAATTGAGTCCAGCTTAGGACACACAGCAAGACCCTGTCTCAAAACACTAAAGCTATTCAAACAAAATGCTAAGTATTCCCAATCCTTGTCTGTAGCAAAAAACAGTTAACATAAATATCATGTTAACTAAATGATTCCATGACACTAAGTGTTGATTTGTGCAAGCATCCCAAGCTGTACCTCTGTAACCATTAATCAGTAACTACCCTTTCTCTCAAAGTAACTCCTTTTCTTCTACTTTCTATTCCTAGGAATTTGCCTATTCTAATTGCTTTGCAATTGAGATCATACAAAAATGTTTCCTTTTGTGTGTGGTTTACTTCACTTAGCATAAAGTCTCCAAGGGTCATTCATATTGTAGCATATACCAAATTTCACTTCTTTTTAAGGCTGAATAAATATTCTATGTGGCCATACCAAAGACTATGTATCCAGTCTTTGTCTGTGACTCCTGACTGGCTCCACTCTTTGGCCACAGTGAATGGTGCTGCTACACACAACAGTCTTTGTAGACTGAACACTGAACTAGCAACAGCCAGTTTCTTTACAGCAAGGAGCATCACGTACCACATTAAGGAGCTTTCGCTGCAGTGGCTGATATGATGTCACTTCCTTCAAAGTCCAAGTACAAGCCATATTTGGCCTTTGTCCCATTCCACTGCAGGGTGCATCAAGGAGAATTCGGTCAAAAGATTCTGGTAAGAATGGAGGTGCCCCTACAAAATACAATTAGAAACATTACCTGTCATCTGACATCTAGGTCTAGAATAGAATACTCTTGAGTTATAAGCAAAATGAGAAATTACCATCATAATCCAAGATAGTAAATAATGAGAAGTCATTTTTCCCTTTAAGCAAGTACTTGGCTAAGAATACTTATACTTCATACAGATTTGATTTTGTAAGACCATCAAAATGCAGTTGTTATAGATGAGTTCTGTTAATATAACATAAGGCAACACCAAAGCAATAAGACTTTCAACTCCGCATCAGAAGCCAAACTGCCTCAGAGACCTAGTACTAATTCTGCTCACCAATCATCAAAGAACTGATTCCCTTGGTAACCGCCCTGACCCCCTAGTCCCTCCCCTGCAGGTAGCTCCTGAAAAGTCAGAGTCTGTCAGGCTCCAACCAAACATGATGGTTCTGGCTGCCATTCATTAGTCTTCCAGTTTTATAGCAGTGTGAATGGCTACTGTCCACTATGATTCATTATCAAGTTTCCCATGTGTGTTTATGAGTGATTTCTGATATTTGGTGTTACTGGGGAAAGTCATGAAACTGGTCCCATTGTACTTGTGTTCTTAACCTGCAGGCTTGGCATTGTTATTGAAACTTATTTAAACCCAGAATTACCTTCTGTTTTTATCTGTTTAGGATATTAAGACACAAGCCATTTTCAACTTAACCCACCTCCATATAGAACATTTTCACTCTATTTCATTTACTGTCATGGAAAAATACTTTTCAAGGAAATCTTTATTTTTTTGATGTATACTGGTAACACCCACCCCCAACAAAAGAGAGATTATAGTATATTCCATACTGTCCTTATCATGAATGTATGCACCTGTTCCCCAAAAGCCTCATCAAAATGGTGTTTTATTGACCAATTGTATTTTTCCTTTAAGTAGGTCAACCCTTGTGGAGCCTTTCCCTGATGAAACCCCTGTCTTTCTTAATGAACAGGACAGCTCTTGTATATAGAAGATATGAAACTTTCCTATAATATTCTATGAATATTTTCCACAATATTTTCTTAGCTTTAGTTTTTTGAACCTGCTTAGATAAATGTCACATATTAAAAGTTTGGTTTCATTCTTTCCAGTGGTCTACAGTGTGAAGTCATAGAAAAATGGTGCGGACAACCATCATACTTGCTGAGGTGGGGAAAGGAAGACAACAGGGATGGAGAACAGACTTTCTCCTCCTCATGAGCTCTTCCAGTCACAACCTTCACAGCCTCTTTTACCCAGCAAGTTGCATCCATTTAGTAAATTACAGACTGGAGTAGCCAGAGCCCTGGACAGGTGGTCTTCCAGGTGCAGGTCCAGGCTCAGGACCTGCCTGCTCTGTGTAGAGCCTGCAGCAGCTAAGCTGTGCTCCTTCCAGAAGCTGGAAGTTCTAGGTCGACAGAGCCTTCCTCTGCTTTACAGCCTGCAAGTGTCCATTGCCTTGTTCTTCCTCCATTTGCACTAAACCATCTCTTGCTAATTTAAAGTTATACTAAGTCAGCTATTGATATACTGTTAAAAAAAAAAAGGTCAAAACAAAAGATGTTCCCAGGGCACAAAGAAAAATAGGAAGCTCAAATGCCTGAGACTATGGGGGACATCTCATTCATGCCACCAAAACAAGTAAGATACCATAATTTGTTTAGGGGTACACTATATAGAAATACATAGACTATGCAATAAAACAAAATAAAATGGGGAATTAAAAAAACTCTTGGGTTTTTAGTAATAAAGTCAGTCATTATTAGCTTCTAATGGCCTATGATGGATATGTTTGACAGTACAGTTGATAAGTTGGGTTATCAAAATGTATAGTGGATAAACAGAAGATTAAAAACACAGCACAATATAAACACAGCTAATTCAAAAGAAGACAACAAAACAGGAGGAAAACATATCTATATATCACTAAGGAAATATGGAACAAATGCTCAAGCAAGGCCTCATCGTTCAGTTATTTACTGGAGAAAAAGGATTAAATATTTCAGACAAAAGACAGCATAAAAGTACTGAAAACCAACAAAACAAATCCAGCTAATCATTGCTGTAATGGTTTGTCACTAACTTCAGTGGATTTTGAGGTCACTTAGGAAACACACGTCTGGAGGTGTGAGTAAAGGTGTGTGTGTGGAGGCATTTCCAGAGACCTTTGACTGGAGAGGAAGCCCATGCCAAACCTAGCAGCCTCCTTCTACAGAATGAAGTCCTGAGAACAAGGAGGACAAAGAAGTGGACAGCAGTCCTTGTCTCTGCCTCCTATGATACAATGTGACCAGTTTCTCATGTTCCTCCTACAACAGAGAGAGAAGCACTTGACAACACATACACCTTCCCTACCATGACCAGGAGGACATTAACACCAAGTTCCCTATGATGGGGAGGTGAGTGACAGAGGACACCATGATGGGAAAGTCCTTAACACAGAGTCCACCATGACCAGGAGGACATTAACACCGAGTCAGTTCCCTATGATGGGGAGGTCAGTAAACCAAGGTGTACCTTCACACTGTGAGGCAAAAGATCCTTTCCTTAGGTTGCTTTTGCCAGGTGTTTACCACAGCAACTAATACACAAGCCTCTTCAAAGGACAATGTGGCTAGTGTATACAGAAAAGAGACACTCACTAAAACAAGCCTTCAAGAAAATGCAATGAAAACCACAAGACATACAACCTGGCCCTGTGAGGAGACCATTCTCTAAAGACAAGAACAGAATACTCTGGTGAGAGCATGGAGGAAGAGAGAGCACACGTGTACCATGTAAAGACATAAATGTAACACTAGTGAGAACAGCATGGTTCTCCACACAGGAAATGAGAAAAGTGCTGTGTGACGCAGTCATAACACCAGTGGGCATACGTAAGAGCAGTTGTCACAGATAACTATGCTCTCGTGTTCACTTCAGCACGACTTACAACAACCATGCTACAGAATCAACTCATGTCCACCAACAAGGAATGATAAGAAAAGGTGCAGTGCATGCACATAGTGCAACACTACTCAACCTTGAGAAGAAACCTTGACACTTGCAACAGCACAAAGAATCCAGAAGATACTATGCCAGGTGAAAATAAGCCAAGCCCCTAAAACCTGTATCTGGAAGCTAAAAAGTAGAACATATTGAAGCAGATAAAGACAGTGATTATCAATGGCAAGGAAGGACAGGGTAATACTATAGAAAAGTTACAAAGTTTACATAGACAGGCAGAATAAGGTTTTGAACTCTAGTACACAGTGGGATTGTATACTTAGTAATAATATATATATTGCATTTCAAAGCTGTCAAGAGTAGATTTTGAGTGTCTTGCCATCAAAACATTAACACATTAAAGCATTAACGTAGACATTACATTAAACATTACATAAACACTGACACATTGCCATAATTACTTTCTGATCACTTCACTTTCATATCTGCATCAAGATCCAATGAGTACATGAAATTATGAGAACAAAAACCACAGAATAAGAAAAGCAAGCTCAGGTTACCTTCTACGCCATCCATCATATGGAGCTTAAGTGCCTTTGTTGCATCGAAGCAAAATGCCTGGATAGAACGGAGCCCTAATAATGACGCATTCTGCTCTAATTTTTTCACTTTACTCGCTATTTTGTCCAGTGCTATTACTTCTCCCTAAAAAATGAAAATGCAGTGTAAATCCAAAGCAGTTATGAAAGTCAACAGTACAAAAGACCAGTGTAAAAGGTGCCTTTTTGCTCTCTTCCTGCCCTGCCTGCTGAATTCATTAACCAAATGTACTGCAAATTTACATTGGCTGAGGTAGAGGTGTTATCTTGGCTGTGGTAGAGGGCTTCCTAGCAAGCACAATGTCCTCCAGTCAGTTCCCAGCACTGAAATATTAATTCCTTAAATATCTTGTCTTTACTTTAAACACATGCCTAGTCTACATAAATCAAAACTGAAGAAGTTATTTGCAATGTTTTCAGGAAACTTAGAAACATTCTTGAAGGTAAACAGAATACCACCAATCTCGAGTGACTGCTCACCTATGAAAGAGCATGAGCTTCCTCTATGAAATATCTAGCTTCAAGGAGTTATGCAGAAATGAATATCTGTAAAAACTCATCCTTGACTTAAAATTTTCACAGTACACAAAATTATTTGAGCTATGGTAACCGAAATGAGATGTCATGACCCCAATCCTTTATGTGGCATAGCAAAATGCTTTGGAAAGGCATCAAGTTCAAATGCTGCTAAAGGACACCAGGTCAGGTGACAACTGAGCAGCTCCTGAGGAGTGTGGCCCAGTGAAGCAGAAGAACCAGTGTAGTGGTTTGACCGAGAATGGCTCCCACAGGCTCACACGGAGTGGCATTATTTCAAAGAATTAGGACGAGTGGTCTTGTTGGAGGAAGTGTGTCACTGGGGGTGGGCTTTAAAGTTTCACAAGGCCCAACCAGGCCCAGTCGGTCACTTTCTCTTCCTGCTTCCTGTGTATCCAGATGCAGAACTCTTAGCTCCTCTCCACCACCATGTCTACCCGCATGCAACCTTGCTTTCTGCCATAATAATAGACTAAACCTCTGAAATGTAATCCAGCCCCAGTTGAATGCTTTCATTTATGAGAACTGCTGTCATATGATGTCTCATCACAGCAATAGAGACTTAACTATGATAGCCAGTAGAGCAAAGAGTTCTCCAAAATGGCAATCGGAGGAAGGTCAGAGCCACAGAGGCAATGACAGGAGCCCAGTTCAGCAGTGTGATCCCCAGGTGGCCCTGGTGAGGAGAGACTGGCAATCCTACTTTTAGGACAAAGTCTTGAACAAATTTTGCTGAAGCAGCACCTCTGGAGGTCAGCAGTGGAGGAGAGTCCCAGTGGCCACTCCTGAGGACTCAGTGGGTGCTATCTCAGGAGGGATGTTATTATTTACAATGAACTTCCTTGGGGCTGGAGAATAGGCAAGGACCATAAGTCAGGGAACTTAAATGGAAACTGCTACAGGTCTGGTGGCTGGGCAGGAGGACTAGACACTGACTGAAAAGTTCAGGCTGCAGGAAGCTCGACTCAAGTCAGAAAGGGCATGCCCAGAGCCTCTCACTTTCTCACTGACTGGGAATAGCACTGGTGTCTGGTGGACTGAGCCTGAGATCAGAGGTGGCTCTAGCATCCGTCAGTGTTGTAGAGTCCCAAAGAAGACATCTCAAAGTCCTAAGAACTCCAGAGTGGAGGAAATTGTGACTCAGGAGGCTTCACACACATGCAGACAGCTCCTCTGATTGTATAGATCTCGAGGCTGTGGTTCTTTGCTACAGTCCCTGTGTTCTGGGAGAACAATAAAGGCTAAGACCCAGAGCTTTTCAGGAGAGGGAAGCTTTCCCTCTTGACTGTAAAACTAAGTGTGGCCACCTAAGGCCCCTAGTATGCAAAAGGAAGCTAATAAAATCATGACAGTTAGGTGTGAACCAGGAGCCAATACAGGCTCAACACCAGCATAAACCACCAGAAAGACAAGTGGCCAGACTCATCTCATCTGTCCAGTGCCAATAATCTCTGTGTCAAGGACAGCGACAGAAACCACTCCAGCACTTCATCTTTTTCTCTCCACGCCTCCCTGTTTTCTTTTTAGCAAACATTTTTAGTAGTATTTTTACTTTACTGTGTTGTAAAGCATTTCTTGTTTTTTATATCCCTTCATAAGTTTACTCTTTTAATGCATTTTTTATTAGCAGAAAAATCCATTTTCTTGTCTTTTATTCTCTTTTGTCCCATGGCTTCCTCCCATTTTTCTCTTACTAACATGCAGAGAACCATGGTGTTGGAACTGCTCTGGCTGCCGTGAGAGATTGTGTCACACTGTTTTTCAGGTTAGAGTCCATGGATCCTGGGGCACCGTGTGCCTTTCAGTTCCTGAGAATCCAAGGCACTGCCTCAGGCTGTGAAGCATTCACTACACTTGTGTTTCTCTGTCCCTAGATGCCAGCAAAGCATGGACAAGTTTGGCAAAACAGTCTTAGACATTAATCATTTTTTTTTTTGAGACAGGGCTTCTCTGTGTAGCCCTGACTGTCCTGGAACTCACTCTGTAGACCAGGCTGGCCTCGAACTCAGAAATCCACCTGCCATCCACCTGCCTCTGCCTCCCAAGTGCTGGGATTAAAGGTATGCACCACCACTGCTGGCTGACATTAGGGTTAGGGTCAGGGTGAGGGTCAGGGTTAGGGGTTAGCATGCAACCACCATTATCCTGGTACCCACCATTGTTTTCTGCTTTGATAAAGGTATAAAATGTCTGATTGCTTGGAATAAGCTTATCTCAGTCTCAGCCTTGTTGAAACCCCTCCAACCAGCCTGGTGTTCATTCTCACCAACCACATCAGGAGGCCCTGGTTATTAAGTAAGCTGGTGATTACACTAACATTTTTTCTTTACCTTTTTAAAAATAAGAATTTATATTGCCCATTTTTACTACTCAGCTTCCCTTTATCTAATTTTGCCTTTAAACCCATCTTATTATTAGGCATAAAGGCTACACAGGCCATAATATAACAGCTGTGGAAGATGTCTTATTGATGTCTTTGGATAAATCATCCAAACTAAAAATCAACAAATAAACCAGAAATGAAATGAATTTAACTTCATAGAGCCGACAAAAATATCCCATGCAACAAAAAGAGAATATTCATTCAGCCATGAACCTGCTCTAAGATTGACTATATTCTAAACCACAGTCAAGTCTTCTCAAATGTAAAACGATGAAAATAATTCCTTGTAACTTTCAGACTGTACTATGACAGAGCTAAAATCAGTGCGACTGTAGAAACTCCTCACATATATGGAAACTGAAAAAATAAAATATATTTATCAATCATTGAAAAAAATCAAGGAGGATTTTTTTAATTAGAAAAAAAGTAAAAGCAAGAAGTTATCACAACATCTAGGATGTAGCTAAGTGAGCTGTATGAAAAAAGAAACTTGTTTTTTTTGAGTATTTTTTGAGGTTTTTTTGTTGTTGTTGTTGAGTACTCACCTTTTTTAAAAAAAATCAGTTCTCTTAGTTTCAGTGTGTCTGGTTTTATGTGGAGGTCCTTGATCCACTTGGAATTGAGCTTAGTGCAAGGAGGTAAGAATGGGTCAATTTGCATTCTTCTGCATGTTGACCTCCAGCTGAGCCAGCACCATTTGTTGAAAAGGCTATCTTTTTTCCACTGGATGGTTTTAGCGCCTTTGTCAAAGATCAAGTGACCCTAGGAGTGTGGGTTCATTTCTGGGTCTTCAATTCTGTTCCATTGATCTACATGCCTGTCACTGTACCAATACCATGCGGTTTTTAACACTATTGCTCTGTAGTACAGCTTGAGGTCCGGGATACTGATTCCCCCAGAGGTTCTTTTACTCTTGAGAATAGTTTTAGCTATCCTGGGTTTTCTGTTATTCCAGATGAATTTTTGAATTGCTCTTTCTAACTCTATGAAGAATTGAGTTGGGATTTTGATGGGGATTGCATTGAATCTGTATATTGCTTTTGGCAAGATGGTCATTTTTAAATAGAAAAAATTAAGGATGTTATATCAGATGGCAATGAAATATAGCTTATCACTGTATACTTTTTAAACTTATGGTGCAAAAAACTAGCAAATCTAGACTAAATGGATAAATTCCTAAACACATACAATCTACTAAAATTAAATCAGGAACGTAAGCAGATCTATAGCAACCAATGGGAATGAAGAGCATTAGGAAGACTCCGAACAAAGAAACCCCCAGAACTGAAAAGTTTCACACTGGCCTCCACCAAACTTGTAAAGAGGAGCTAACTAACATCAACATTACGGAAAATCTTCAAACTCACTCTTGAAGCCAATACCAAATGAAGCCCTTATAACAAAACCAGGTATGAGCACAACAAAGAAAACCACAGGAAACTTCTATGATAAACACAGATAACTGTATTTTCAAGAAAATACATGCAAAGAAATTTGAATGACATTTGCAAGAAAATAAACAGAACCAGAGATCACTGTGTAAGCAAAACAAGCGAGATTCAAAAATACAAGTATTGTATATGTTCTCCCATATGCAAAAGTAAGTGTGTGTGTGTGTGTGTGTGTGTGTGTGTGTGTGTGTGTGTACCATAAGAATAGAGAAAGCAATCCTAAAAGAGGTGGGAGACAGAAACAGCAGCAACGGAAATCACGTGACAGGTACACAGAAGATGATCTGTGGGGAAGAAGGGGGCCCAGCATGAGAAGTGGGATGAGGTAGACAAGAGAAACAAAGTATAATGGCAAATGTATCTGGAAAGGTCATAATAAACCTAACTTAAAATATCTTACTTAGGTCAGACTTAAGGCAGTCACATGGTCACAGTTTTAAGAATATATTGAGTCATGTGGGTGATGCTATGAAGTAACAGTCCTTAGATGATAGATCGACTCTTCTGAATATTTTCTTGTTTTTAAAAATGTATATATCACTCATATATGTCACTTGCATCAAAACTATAATACATGAGTTTTCTGGTCATGTTACTAGATACCATCAGGGCTTTAATAAATCCAACAACTTGGCAAACAGGTTGGACAGGCAAAACCTTGACATTTAAGGTGAACTGAACAGCAAAAGTAGGGAAAAGAGGCAAATGAGGCACAACTAGACTGCAGAGAGAGTGAATTCCCCTCACAAATGTACTAGCCTAGAAGCTGCATTTATATAATTGTTTAACTAATAACAGAAAGAATCAAAAGCTCCAGCTAACCTGAAATATCCAACAGCCTACCACTCTAGAACTAGGCCAAATGGCTATTTTTGGCTGATGGCAAGATGGTAAATGGGATGTAAGAAGATACATAAAATGGGAAATTGACAACAGCCTTAACTACAGGCCTTTACTGGGCTGGTCTTCAGGTACTAGCAACAGAGAAAGACACAGGGACCAGAGAGGCAGGGCATCCCAGCTATCTCAGTAGAAGTCATTTTAGATAAGTAAAAACTATACGAACCCAAGTGAATGAGTCTACCCAGCATTACCAGAAACATCCGCTTATCTGCAGCTATACCAGTGCCTTCAGAGCAGCACAAATCCCCTAACCTGCCTCAGCTCAACAAATGTTTAGCTGTAGGTCACCAAGGCATGTGGTTTTAAATAGCATCATAAGATCATAGAGAGTGGATTATTCCTAAATATTGGCTCTCTGTGGAAAGACTTGTTTCACTACAGACAGCAGAACTCCTGGGGAGCACAGGTCCATGTGCCCCTGCCTCGCTGGTACAAGGCACTGGTTCAATCCTCAGCATCGCACCCACCCTAGGCAACTTACTTTTAACAAACACAATATATTATAAATTATAGGCAGGACCAGGGGCCTCTCCTTCCTTCTTCTTGGAGAGGCCCCTGGTCCTGGAAAGACTGGATGTAGCAGTGTAGGGGAATACCAGGACAGAGAAGCGGGAGGGGGTTGACTGGGGAACAGGGGGAGGGAAGAGGACTTATGGGACTTTTGGGGAGGGGGGAACCGGGAAAGGGGAAATCATTGGGAATGTAAATAAAGAATATAGAAGATAAAATAAAATAAAATAAATAAATTACAGGCAGACCATAACATTTTCCTAGCAGTATTAGTAATCACATCTACATTCTGAGTAAAGTGAAAAGGTATGTACATTAAATACTCCAAAAATTAACACTTAACATGCCAGTTGCCATCATGCCTTGGCCCCTGAAGTGTTCCATTTATAGGCTACACTCTTTAATCATTTTAGATTCTGTGACACACAGTGGGGCAAGTGCAACTGGGAACAGGTCTGGAAAAGCGAGGTAGAAAAGTATCCAAACCCAGACAATCTTATCTTGAGGCCAGCAGGAGTAAGGCTCCTCTCTCACTGGAGTCAGCCTGCATTCCCCAGAGCACATAGCCCCACTAACCCCACCTCCCTTCTGGTGGAAGTCACTTCCCTCTAGCACAAATTACAGGTTATAGCACCTGGGATCCTTCTTAATGCAAATAAAGCATTCCCAGCATGTCAGCCCCAGCCAATACTTTGGAAACCAGTACCCCAAGATTTATATACCTCTTGTTACATCCCCCCCCTCAAGCCCCAATAAAGAGAGCTCCTGTTTCACAAAATATTGTCTAAGAGAGCAGTGTCACTGGATATCAGTGCCTGGACACCCCGAGGGAAGAAGCAGAATGTCATCACCCCTTTCTGTCTATCCTAACTATATACACAGCATGCTTCTTGTTGCATATTTATAAACTCTGCTGCAGCTAAGTCAGCTCTTTGTAAATTTTGCACCCACCTCTACACAGCCGAAAATCATAAAATCACATAGACTACCCTCACAACAAAGTTCTGAGGGACACATTCATGACCGTTTGGTAAAAACTGGGCGTGTCCATATCTCATTTTTGGACTCAACTTTCTAGGCTGTTATTTCACATCTCAAAATTCTCACTCTTTCCCCTCTGCATCTGTTCTTTTTGCTTCCTATTAAGAAGACTGAAACAAGGGAGAGACTGCCCAGCATGTACTACTGCATGTGTTCCAATCCAGCAGCATTTACACTCATGTGTATAGCCTTCCTTCCTGTTTCCAGGGTAAACTGTTTCACGCTACCACGTCACACCTCCTGCACATCATTTTCTGGCCCATCATTCCTATTCAGTCATTATTCTCACTCCCCAGTGTTATCAATTTCTCACTTAAATATCGTCATGAGCACACAAACATCATAAAAAGCATCTATATACCTTGAATTCCACATCACTGCACTGCCTCATCCTCTGTAGGTTAAATTTTAGCAAGCATTCAGTATTATAAAGCTTGAAAAAGAAAAGGTAGCAACAAATGGCCTTGTTTCTTCAATTGAAGAAAAAAAAATGATTACAGTATTAATGAGTTTTGAACACAGATAAAACCAGACCATGATAAAAAGAAAGCTCTTTGTCACATTCATACGTAAAGAGAAAAATGCAGTAAAAATTGGGTGAAGTTACCCAGGATCAAACTCACTCACATTTGTGATAAAGAAACACTATCAAGACTACTTCCTTTTCTAGAAAAACAAGTGAAAGTTCACAGGGATGTTTATATGTTTATTGTATATGTGCATATAAACCACAGAGATGATGGCATGCTGATAAATAACATTCTCTAAAATTAATTTTTAGTGGTGGTTTATACCTTAGTAGCCCTTCTAAATTTAAAATCTCAAAACTAAGAACAAGAAAACATCTCTTAAGTATTTCAGCTAAATAATGCTATAAGGGAACAAGTCTAGAGTTGTATTCGCAAACTGGCAATCTTGAGATGGTCCTCATAAATGACAGCCATGAATCGACTATGTAAATGACTGAGGTGGAGCTCTTTGCTTAAATACATTAGCTTCCTATGCTCCCTTCAGCAGTTGTGGGAACTGTTTGAAAGGAGTGTGCCATGAAGACATCCTACCTGGTCCTGCATCAGTGCTGCAATATGTGTAGTTTTGCCCCCAGGGGCTGCACACAAATCTAGAATCTTCTCTCCAGGTTGAGGATCAAGAACGTGAGCTACAACTGTAGATGGCAAATTCTATAAGAAAAAGAGAAAAAGAAAAAACATGAGTCTTGACAATATACCCTCTCGACTCAATAAAAAACAAAGTATAACATTCTCCACATTTAATGTTGGAAGAAGTGAAGAACAGAGCTTTAGAAGATAGTGGTTCTTTCAGAGAAAGGCAAGGAAAGAGGCATCCAAAGGCACAAAGAGCACACATTCCCCAACAGTTCCTCACTGGCTCTCTGCAGTGACTTCGATTATCATAAAGATAGAAAGGGGATAGCTTCTTACACTACCTGATGTGACGTCAAGATATAAATACTTCAGTTGTCACCTTCAATCTACTTCTTAAGTCAGTTACTGAACACCAGTCAGGAAACTGTACCATGGCTGGGGGGATGTCTCAGTGGGTAAATGTACTTGCTGTCCAACCTGACAACATGATTTTGATCCCTGTGAAGGAAAAGAACTACCACAAGCTGTCCTATGACCTAAGCACACATGCGATGACACATGTGCAAACACATACACATACATACACACACACACTTTAAATAAGAACAACAATATCCATTTAATTAAGTTATAAGCAAGTGAGTATAGGCTTGAGAAAATAAATGCAAAGTATCAGTTTAGCACTGAACTTTAAAATCAAGCTACCACTGGCACGGGTTACTGTAGGATAAAGAATATTACCTTGCACCAAGATTTTCTTACACTATATTTTCTCCTATTTTCTAAGATATTTTGAAAAATTAGAAGAGTGACTTTTAACCTCAAAGTGATGTGGTATTCACTCATCTCTCTAGTGGATCAGAGAGCAAAGCCTGCATTGAAACCCACATTAAAAAGTTTTATCCTAAGGAAAGATGGGAGGCAGAGAAAAGAGAACCATCCAGCAGCTCAGGAGCCAGCTAGCTGGGAACAGTACAAGGGCAGAAACAAGCAAAACCCTGCCTCAACAAGGTACAATTCTGGGGGAATCAGTATCTGGACCTCAAGCTGTACTACAGAGCAATAGAGTTAAAAACTGCATTGTATTGGTATAGTGACAGGCAGGTAGATTAATGGAATAGAATTGAAGACCCAGAAATGAATCCACACTCCTATGGTCACTTGATCTTTGACAAAGGAGCTAAAGCCATCCAGTGGAAAAAAGATAGCCTTTTCAACAAATGGTGCTGGCTCAACTGAAGGTCAACATGCAGATGAATGCAAATAGATCCATTCTTATCTCCCTGTACAAAGCTCAAGTCCAAGTGGATCAAGGACCTCCACAAAAAACCAGACACACTGAAACTAATAGAAAAGAAACTGGGGAAAAGATTTGAGCACATGGGCACAGGGGAAAATTTCCTGAACAGAACACCAATAGCTTATGCTCTAAGATCAAGAATTGACAAATGGGACCTCATAAAATTACAGTTTCTGTGAGGCAAAGGACACTGTCAATCGGACAAAACAGCAACCAACAAATTGGAAAAAGATCTTTACCAACCCTACATCCGACAGAGGGCTAATATCCAATATATACAAAAAACTCAAGAAGTTAGACTCCAGAGAGCCAAATAACCCTACTAAAAAAGGGGGTACAGAGCTAAACAAAGAATTTTCACCTGAGGAATATCGAATGGTTGAGAAGCACCTAAAGAAATGTTCAACATCCTTAGTCATTAGAGAAATGCAAATCAAAACAACCCTGAGATTGCACCTCACACCAGTCAGAATCACTAAGATCAAAAACTCAAGAGACAGCAGGTGTTGGAGAGGATGTGGAGAAAGAGAAATATTCCTCCACTGCTGACCACTCTGGAAATCAGTCTGGCGGTTCCTCAGAAAACTGGGCATGATACTACCGGAGGACCCTGTTATACCACTCCTGGGCATATACCCAGAGGATTCTCCAGCATGTAATAAGGACACATGCTCTACTAAGTTCGTAGAAGCCCTATTTATAATATCCAGAAGCTGGAAAGAACCCAGATGTCTCTCAATGGAGGAATGGATACAGAAAATGTGGTATATTTACACTATGGAATACTACTCAGCTATCAAAAACAATGAATTCATGAAATTCTTTTATTTTTTTTTAGATTTATTTATTATATGTAAGTACACTGTAGCTATTTTCAGACATACCAGGAGAGGGCATCAGATCTCATTAGGATGGTTGTGAGCCACCATGTGGTTGCTGGGATTTGAACTCAGGACCTTTGGAAGAGCAGTCAGTGCTCTTAACCACTGAGCCATCTCTCCAGCCCCGAATTCATGAAATTCTTAGGCAAATGGGTGGAACTGGAAAATATCATCCTAAGTGAGGTAACCCAATCACAAAAGACCACACAATGGTATGCACTCACTGATAAGTAGATATTAGCCCAGAAGCTCGGCATACCCAAGACACAATTCACATATCAAATGATGCCCAAGAAGGAAGGAAGGAGAGGTCCCCTGGTCCTGGAAAGGCTCAATGCAACAGTGTAGGGGAATATCAGGACAGGGAGCAGGAGGGGGTTGAATGGGGAACAGGGGGAGGGAAGAGGGTTTATGGGACTTTCGGGGAGGGGAGAACCAGGAAAGGGGAAGTCATCTGAAATGTAAATAAAGAATATAGAAAATTTAAAAAAAAAGAAAAGTTATTTCTGAATTTTTAAAAAAAAGGAACTTTTCAAGAACAGACCCTAGGCAGCTAAACTTTAAACTCTGCAAGTAAAGAGGTAATTTATCAGTGTTTCTGATCAGTGTGAAGGTACTTAAAACTACACAGGAAGGCTCTGGGTAGGTTAAGTTCTAGGCAGAGCCATTCTCATCTCTTGTATTACAGCAGATAAGTCCCTGAAACCAGAATGATCTCAGCAAGCATCGCTTCCATTAGTTTCTTACTTTTAAAGAAATGAAGTGTGGCTACTGACAACTGCCTAAGAGCAAACAGGATTTACAAATTGTTTCTGCAGCACCAGTCTCTTTCGGCCGTCTGCAGTGTGCACGTGCGCGTGTCTTCTGTTTGAGAAAAGCTCTGGGTGTAGCTCTTCTACACCAAGGAAGCCTCGCATTACCTGCCCTTCGGCCTTAGCCACCCTGGGTGATTTCAGTTTCTGAATATTGTTTTAAGAATAATATTAAAAATATAAAACCACTCAGATCAACATGGTGCTCCTACTGCACTTTCAGTGATGATCCTCTAACCACCTGTAAATACCACAGTCACCTGTAACTCCAGCTCCACAGGTCTGTCTAACACCTTTTTCTGACCTCCATGAGCACCTGCACACATACCCACATTGCAAATATACACACATACATGCAACTGAAAAAAAATAAAACAAATCCCAAAATCAGAAAAGGTAGTTCAAGTTGGTATAAACATTAAGAGATATAAAGGAAGTTTGCACTATACAGATTGCTCCTTCCTAAAGTCCAAACTAAATTATATGATAAGCAGGCATATGGTCTTTTATCTTACCAAAGAGAAAATGAAGACTTCTTTCATGTTAGCAGTATGAAGGTGTACAGAAAACACCCATCATGAGTCAGGGGTGTTGGAAATGATCACAAGCAAAACCAAACCAAGCAAACAAAATCACCCAAAATGATTCACAGCCAAACAGGCAGAAGTCTATAGGGCCTATCACTTTACATCAGCCCTGAGATTCAGTTAGGTAATAACACACACAAATCATTTTCGATCTGTTTTGCCCAGAAATAATCTCCAGATTTGTGTAGTATCTTTTGGTTTAATATTGAGAAGAAAAGGAAGTACGTTGCTCTTGGACATGGGGGGTTAACTTCAGATGTTGCAAATTATTAGCAGTGTGACCTTGACCAAGAACCCCAACAGATCTAGTCTTCATTATTTCCATTTTATATAATAATAGTAGCATTAAAATAAGTTGATGGCCATGAATGTACTTAAGAAGCTAGAAAAGATAAAATGGCTCATCCTGTCCCAGCACATAATTACAGCCTGACAAAAACCTGCTGACAGCAGACCATCTCAATAATACTGAATATTACTCTTATAACTAGAACCTTTAGCTGCACATCAGTATGCACATTACTTATGATTAACATTCTGAGATGAAAAGCAGTAATTATATCATATCATTAAATCACCTTTACACACGGAGGACACAGTATTAAAATCAATACAGACAAAGAAAACAGGAGAGCTCAGAAGAACTATCTTGGTATTTGAGAATGGTAAGTCAGAAGATGAATCACAAGAATATTAATAAAAGAGAAAAATACTTCCTAATAATTTATCCAAATGCTTCAATGTCACTCGGTATTTTCTTACCTGTAAAAATATATAACTGGGTAGAACATTGTCAAATGAGGGACTGAGATATATGGGTTCTGTCATTCTTATGCCTATACCTCTAAAAAAATAAGAAATTAAATATTAGTCTGTATATAGTATATACTATATATGAGTATGAAAGACTCATCAAATATAAACTGTTCTGCAATTAAAGACTTGTTTGTTTTATTTAACAAATTAGAATGGTCCTGTTGATTGTTTTGAATTTTACAGGAGAGGCTCATCAAAATAAATAAATAAAGTTACTTAACTATTTTAGTAAGCACAAGAGTTTCTTTTGAGAGTTCAATAAGTTAAAAGGCAACGAACACATAATTCTTGTTACTTCACTCTAATCGGGTAACACATGTTGCCCGTGACTGACTGCATAAGGCACTCTGCTAGACACTCACATGGAAACTAGGGAAATGCCTAAGCCCATGCTGATGCTGAGCACTGGCACAGGCAGGGCCTGCTCCACTGCCATCTTTCTACAGAACAGCTGCCCAATATGCCCAGCATATCCAGTACTGACACTGTCCCCAGATGACCTGTTCTACCTCTGTCCCACTTTACTAGTGGCAGTGGAGTTGCTGGGAACAGGAAGGGCCAGGCGGGACACAGGGTGGCATTGTGGACAGTGATTCATATAGACAAACACTGCTTCTGAGAGGTGTGCTCCCTAATTATCAATGGGAGGGAATTTACAAGCACTGCAGAGTAGCCGGCAGGCTTTGTGAAGAATGGTTACCTTTACTCCCACCAGAAAAGCAAACAGGGCTCAGCAGGCACTCGCAACACCGTATGAAATGCGAGCACACCATTAGCAATCAGCTAAAGTGGGCACTCAAAGGAGATGTTACTATATCAACAAAAAAATTCTAAGAAGAAAATCAGGTTCTAGCCATTTGGAAAGCTTTTTTTTCTTAGACCCTGACCGCCTAACTATCTGTTTCTTTAGGAGAATTGACTTCATTCATATAGAAAGGCCACTCCAATGTGACAGACTGTTCAGAAATAAGGACTCTGGAACCATTCTAAATGGCTCAATTCACAGTGCTTAGTGCATATGTCCGTTGCCAACCTTGGAGCAATGGTGCTCCACAGCACTCCTAAAACAAGCTCAAGAAACCAGGGTAAGCAGGTCCTCCCTCATTCATTCAAGGCTGTAATCTACTCAGCACTACCAACATCCACATATTATTTAGAACTAATTATATTTCAGTGTGGCTTGAACAAATTGAAACATTTAGTTTTGACCATGAATATTCATATGCAAGCTACAATTCAGGCCTAACTTATTTTTGTTAAAAATCATTGTTTTATATTTGATTAACATTATAATTAAATTTTTCTTTGATAAAATGAGAATGTTTGAAAAGACAAGTCATCTAATTCTCTATTAAGATAAGCATTGTTCTTCAAAGTGTAAACAATTAAAATCTAATAGGACAGGTAAAATTCTTACTCAGTGGCAGTGCGATCAGTCTGGACTTTTGTTTTGCTTTGCATGGCTGAGGACTGAACTCAGGGCCTCTTGGGCAGGTCAGCAATGCACTCACCACTGAGCTTCATCCACATCCTACTGCTCTAGTTTTTAATCTATTTACCTTTTTTGACCAGAAAAGAGCTCTTTCCAAAAATCATAGAAATATGGGCTCATTTTCTCCAGCTGAAGTCATGGAAAATTTTATATAGTGCAACAAAATATGCCTTTTCACGGTTTTGAGCTTTTTGAACCACAGAAAGGAATTTATTTCCCCCACAGAGTTCAGTGACATACTTCAGTTCAGGTAACCCATTGAAGATATCTTTGCGGCTTAGTTCAGAAATTCCGTTTCCAAGAAATACTTTAGTTCCATCAAATTCTTTGGCTCCTTTCTTACATTTGCCTTTAATATCAGAATATACGGAAATAACATCTCCAGCTTTCATAACTAGAAAGAGAAGGAAATCAGACTGTTAACCTGTGCTTTAGCAGATAAGTGAAAAATCCTTCAAGCTGAAATGGTTATCTGTAGAGACATCAATTCTGGACAAGAGAAAATATAAACTGTCTCATTATCTCAGCATAATTCTCAACGGCCTCTCAACTCTTAGCCTTTAAATATTCCCTAACATCTAACTGGAGAAGGTTTTTTTTTCATTGAAAATACAGATATTGGATATCACTTGAGATGTAAATGAATGGAATGATTTTTTTTTAAAAAAAGTCACTTTCTGAGCTTCGATACAGTTACCATTCTATACTCTCTATAAATAGTCTAATGTGTACAGATTTGCTCAACTTGTATAGAAAAATGTATTGATAAAATTTATAATACTGAGAAAAAAAGAAAATACAGAAATGGTACTCAAAACATCCTATCTAAATCTTCAACAGGAGGCATCATCTATATGACTTATTCCGCCAAAATCTAATACTAAGTAAAAGTTTTTGTATAACTCTTAGTATCATGACTCAATACTCAACATTTAAGTTACCTACAAAAGGATTCAACAAAAGTGTATACCAAAAAAGAAACGAGAGCCACGCTAGGCCATCACACAATCATCTTCCAGATCCTCAGACACAGGATGGGGTGGTCCAGGAACTGAACACATGTGTTATAGAGCTGAGTCAGTGCTTCCTGATTCGAGCCCAGTAAGGGTCCACTGCAGCAGCTAAGCACAAGCAATTCAACATTATCAGAGTGAACCCACAAAGAACGCCAAGTTTATGCCACTGTCTGGGATTCTGGATGTCACCCTCATGAATGTCCCAAGAGGAGACAGAATACAGATTTTAAGGTAGTGAGATCAGGAGTACAAAATGGAACTTTACCACCTTTTGTTAGAAAAATAAAATGTGTCTGTGTGCACATGAGTATCCACACTTGTGCCAGTACCTTTGCTTGTGTCATGTGCACGAGGGTACCTATGCTTGTGTCACTGCATGATTCAGCCTCCTTCACTACCATTCTGTTTTGTATTTCTCTGTTCCCTAGAGAAATATTATCATCGAAGTTCTTATGTGGAAAGGCAAACAGCAACAGGAAGGTCTATGTGGATCCCTAACTTGAAGCTGCTGGCCACTTTGCATTCAAAGAGCAGAGAGCAATTAATCAGTGCTTGCCTTCTCCACCCCTAGACATCCAAGATCCCATTTCCTAAGGAAATCCCATTTCCTATTTCCTAAGGAATGCGGCCAATACCAGGCAAGCCTTCCCACTCCAATTAACATTATGATGACAATCTGCTACAGATAAGCCCAAAGCCTTGGGACCTAGACAATTCCCCATTGAGTCCCTTCCAAGTGATTGTGCATTGTGTCAAGCAAATAGTTAAAACCGTTATTATAACATTTATTCTTATAGGACAAAATCCTCCAGGGAAAATGTCAGGAAGTATGTAACAAAGGCAGATTTAATGTATGTAAATATTCAACCCATCACACTCATGAATTGTAGGGTGCCTTCAGTCTCATACCTACATTTTGAAGCTGACACAATTCCTGGGACATAGACATGGGCCCCTCTTAATACTGCATTGCCACACTGTGCGCCAACAATCACTTCACACTGCTGTTTTTCTATATTCTTCCTAGAAATGTTAAGGAAAAAAAAGAAGAAAAAGAAAAAATTAAAGAATAATATCTTTCCAGTACCATAAACTTTCTAGAAGATTCTAGAGATATTAGTGGATGGATATGATCAATACACACAGTATAAATGTATAAAATTTTAAAATAAAAATATTATTTAAAGAGACTTTATATCCATAGCCTGTTAAGTCTTGATTTTCTTAAATAAACCACAGAGTAAAAGCTTTAAAAAAAGATATAAAACAAAGCAGCAGTTTACACATCAAGGAAGAAAACATAAAAAGAATAGACACTTGAAAAGGAAAAAAAATGTACAGGAAAGATGTCTCAGCTAGTAAAGGCAGTTGCTGCCTGAATTCCATCCATCTGGGTCCATGTGATAGGAGACATCTGATTTGTGCAAGTTGTCCTCTGACTCTCACTCGAGTACGTACACACACACACACACACACACACACACACACAGAGAGAGAGAGAGAGAGAGAGAGAGAGAGAGAGAGAGAGAATAAAAATCTGAAAATGAGGGCCCTCTGGTGGAAGAAAGGAGTGCGGCAGGAAAAGCTGTTTGGTCATTTAACAAGCAGAACTGTCTTCCTAAACAGCATTAGGGTTACACAGATTGCTCTGACTTCAAAACCTAAAGCTTGAAAACAACAACAGGAATGAAAATCCTTCCAATGTGCTATATTGTTCAATATTTTCAGTTAAATGGAAGAGACATCCTTTTCCTTCACTTCCTTCCTTCCTGCCTAGCCTGGGGCTCTCCAATGTCTCATATCCAGATTACACTTTTCTCATAGCACTAAAATCCCGGCATCAATCCTAACGGGGAGAAAGCATCTGACACCAAGAAGGTCTTCTCCTGGCCAGCTCTCAACAACAGTTCTGAGCACTGAAGGTTTACTGAGCATCTCTGGTTGGCACTATTTCTCCTGTGTTGTCACCACTCACTATGGAGTAATCTCCATGGTTTCCCTCCATGGTGACTTCTGGTGAGCAGATCTCACAACCCTTGTCATTATCACCCTGCCCTGGTCCCATGCACTGCTCACCCTGAGCCTCCTTCCTAAGGAGTCTCACTCCTCCACCTGCAGAACAGGCCACCATGCATCACTCACCTGACATGCTAATCACTGTCAGTCTTAACCCAGAGTTAGTCACAGTGCTACGAGACCTGTAGACCCAGCAAACAAGGAAGCTGAATTAGGAAGGTACTTGGACCTACTTTTAAAAGGCAGCCTGAGCAGCGTAATGAAATCTATCACTAAAAACCAAAGAAACAACATCAAAATATCCTTAGCATCCTATCAAGATTCACCATTGAAATTTCTAGTTACAGACATATCTATAGATGAATCACAGTTACTCCAAACTCAACAGAACCTGAACAATATGTATTGCCTATAGATGCCTTAAAGTCTTGTTAATGACAGCAGGTCTTTCAACATTCAGTCTTGAATGAGATATACCTAGATAAACAAACAGAAGACTTGGAGCTATGATCCACAGTGTCTCCATAAGCTCACATGCTATTAACTAATTTTCAGCACAGCCATATTGTAGTATAGGATCTCTGTCTTCATGAATGGATGGAGGCTGCTCTAGAGGGGTCTGCAGAAATGGCTCTCTCTTGTGCTCTTGTGCACGGATCTTCATCACGGGACACTATGGCAGGAAGGCCAGATCACCTTGGTCTTAGAATTGCCAGCCTCTTTATTACCTGGTCTCAAGCATTTCCTACTGCAGCAACAATAGACTATGAGCCTCACACAATCCTAACCCCTCTGCACACTGAAGTGAGCTGTATCTGTGTGGTAGGTCTTGTGAGGCCTGATGTGAGATACGGCCACTTTATTCTGTTCCCCGACTCCTGATTCTTGTCTGCTTCACCATTCTGTACAGCATAAGAAGGGTGGTAGTTTCATTCTGAAGTATCTATATAGATTTTTGCAAGGTTTTCATATTTGGTGTTTTCTTTTTGGTGGGGGTTGTTTTGTGTTTATTCTTTGGGGCTTCAGGTTTGTAGTTCTAAAGTTGTCTTCCAGCAATTGTGGAGAATTCCTATTCCTTGAATTTTCTTCACATCTGAAGCCCAGGCTAACTGTTCTTTCTTCTCTCACTGTGTATTCATATTTCTAATGTCTTTGACTCTTCTCCATTGCACATGATTTCCCTCAGAGTCATCATTTAACTCTATAAAGTTAAAGGCTGGCTTTAAATTTAACTTATAAAACAAGCACTTAATTTCAATAACTCTTCACTTCTGTATCACTCACTTTTCCTCTTAGGTCTTTTATGCTTAATCATTTTAAGAAAGTCATCGTGTGTTTATCAGGCAGGTCTCATTTGTTAATGTTTTGGGGGATTCTCCCGACATTTCCTGTGCACACTGTGTGCCTGTGATAGGGTAATTTCTAACTCAGGGAAGCAATGAGAAAAGTGAATGACCTGGATTCAAAGCATGCAAGGACAGAATAGTCAGCCTTGATTCCACACAGCCTCTTGAGAACTGCCTTAAAATCAATGTTTGTAGCAATTTCCCAGACTGAAGGTTCCAAGACAACTGCAGTAAGAATATAAACTCCAAGGTTCTGGAAGATCTGTCACTGCTCTAACTTCTCAGGAGGGTTCTTTCTGGATCTTACAATGAGAGACCCTCTTTCTAATTACTACCTCTGGCTCACTGCTGGATCGTCCTTATGGTCAGCATTACCCCCATAGCTAAATCCAAAGTCCCTACAGTAGGAAAGCCAGCCAACAGCTTCCCTTCCCCAAACCCCAGCTCCCTAATATTAGCTCCCAATCCTCCAGCTCTTCCCGTTGGTTCTTATTCACTCCTCACTTTCACTCAGGTCTTCCCTGGCTCTGCATTCCATGGTGCACTCTTCTCTCTCTACATACATTCCCAAAAGTGTACAGCAGAAATGGTTTCAGACTATCAAGTTTGCTGTACCTTTGGGACTAAAAGACTGTAATAATATCCTAGCTGGTCTACAGCTTTGTGATTCATCTTCTTGAGAAAAAGATGTCTTACAATTTCACTTGCAACCTGATCTAAGAAATGAAATGAATGCCAAATATATGGCTATAAATTTATATTTATAATAAGCTTCATAAACACCTTTACTATGAGAATCACCATGTGATAAAACTTCCCATTTATTTTTAGTTTTCTTTTTTTTTTTTTTTTTGGTTTTTCGAGACAGGGTTTCTCTGTGTAGCCCGGCTGTCCTGGAACTCACTTTGTAGACCAGGCTGGCCTCGAACTCAGAAATCCTCCTGCCTCTGCCTCCCAAGAGCTGGGATTAAAGGCGTGTGCCACCACCGCCCGGCTCCCATTTATTTTTAAATGCTTATAGTACAACCACTGAACTTGTTTCTGGACACACTAATGAGTAACTTCTGCTAGTGTTATTGTTTCTAAGCTGCAGCTCTAATCACTACCCTCATCCCATGTCTTCAGCTGCTGTAGTCTTAGTAGAAACAAAAGAACCCTCTGCAGCTCAAAGAACCCTCTGCAGCTCAAAGAACCCTCTGCAGCTCAAAGAACCCTCTGCAGCTCAAAGAACCCTCTGCAGCTCAAAGAACCCTCTGCAGCTCAAAGAACCCTCTGCAGCTCAAAGAACCCTCTGCAGCTCAAAGAACCCTCTGCAGCTCAAAGAACCCTCTGCAGCTCAAAGAACCCTCTGCAGCTCAAAGAACCCTCTGCAGCTCAAAGAACCCTCTGCAGCTCAAAGAACCCTCTGCAGCTCAAAGAACCCTCTGCAGCTCAAAGAACCCTCTGCAGCTCAAAGAACCCTCTGCAGCTCAAAGAACCCTCTGCAGCTCAAAGAACCCTCTGCAGCTCAAAGAACCCTCTGCAGCTCAAAGAACCCTCTGCAGCTCAAAGAACCCTCTGCAGCTCAAAGAACCCTCTGCAGCTCAAAGAACCCTCTGCAGCTCAAAGAACCCTCTGCAGCTCAAAGAACCCTCTGCAGCTCAAAGAACCCTCTGCAGCTCAAAGAACCCTCTGCAGCTCAAAGAACCCTCTGCAGCTCAAAGAACCCTCTGCAGCTCAAAGAACCCTCTGCAGCTCAAAGAACCCTCTGCAGCTCAAAGAACCCTCTGCAGCTCAAAGAACCCTCTGCAGCTCAAAGAACCCTCTGCAGCTCAAAGAACCCTCTGCAGCTCAAAGAACCCTCTGCAGCTCAAAGAACCCTCTGCAGCTCAAAGAACCCTCTGCAGCTCAAAGAACCCTCTGCAGCTCAAAGAACCCTCTGCAGCTCAAAGAACCCTCTGCAGCTCAAAGAACCCTCTGCAGCTCAAAGAACCCTCTGCAGCTCAAAGAACCCTCTGCAGCTCAAAGAACCCTCTGCAGCTCAAAGAACCCTCTGCAGCTCAAAGAACCCTCTGCAGCTCAAAGAACCCTCTGCAGCTCAAAGAACCCTCTGCAGCTCAAAGAACCCTCTGCAGCTCAAAGAACCCTCTGCAGCTCAAAGAACCCTCTGCAGCTCAAAGAACCCTCTGCAGCTCAAAGAACCCTCTGCAGCTCAAAGAACCCTCTGCAGCTCAAAGAACCCTCTGCAGCTCAAAGCCTGCCTCTCTCAACTTTGGTTTCACCTGCCCTTCTGGAAACCAGGGAGTGGCCAAATGCGATCACTTTTATCAAGGCTTACCACACATTTGCCTGCCTTTGCATCTTGCTTTTGCTCTCTGCTTAGACAGAACACACCATGGCCCGCCCTTATCTCGTCTATCAACCTAATTACCAGTCACCTTTAAGAAACTGAAATAAAATATCTACAAATTCCTGAGGTCTTGGACCTTCCTATTCTTTCTCTAATCACACTTTCCTTTACCTCTCTGAGGCACTACTAGCTGTCTGACTTGCCAAGGCCACCTGACCGTAAACTGAACAATTTGTGCTTCATCTTTTTGACACCTACATGTCCCCCATACAGCACAAACTCAGAACCTCTTGTGACATGAAATTCTTCTAGAGTGTTCACATGAAAGTTAAGAAGAGAGCAGCAAGATGGCTCAGTGGATAAAAGTACTCCATCCCCAGAACCCACAGGGCAGAAGGACAGAACCCATTCCTGCAAGCTATCCTGTGACTTCCACACTCAAGCCCTCCCTCCTTCCCGCACCCCACACACACACATACACAAGTTAGTGGAGAGATATTTGGAAAGAATTTGTGCAACATGGAGCCTGTGCCTATATGATACTGCGAGAGTAATCTTAATAAGCAAAAAGGCACATTAAAAGGGGTCATGACAGAAAATACCTCAAATATTTATCTTTAAATATACTTAAAAATACAAAAAAAGAGAGAAAGAACAATGAAAATATATAATAATAACAATAAACTTTTTTAGTTTAGGAAACAAATGGTAGCAAGGTTTCTGAAACAACATTTAGTTAGAAGCAGGTAAATACTGCTAACCCTTAATGAATCTATACAATACGCCATGCACTATTCTAATCAATTACTGAAGTCTCACCACAATCCTAGAGCTAACAAACGCTTCAGTTCCCATTTGAGAAAGGAGGCAAATAAAGCAGAAAGACGGACAACTTACATAATAAACTATTGGCAATGAGCCACTCGTAAAACAGAGTTCAGGTCCAGGGCTAGCAGAAACCTCTGAACAGTAGTTCACATCCTACGAGTTAACTCTGCAGACCTGTTTATACAACTCTCAAATAGTTGCTGCATCACTTTGACAACAATGATAAGACTGTCTTGTCTTTCATAAAAAGGCCTACTGAAATTCTGCTCATTAGCAGCAACAAACTGAAACTGGGCGTGCTGAGGCATGCCGAGGAGCCAAGTGCAAAGAGGCTGAGGCCAGAAGACTGAGCCGTGGAAGGCAGGCTGTGCTGTACAGCCTGTCTATCTGCACACCTCATACTGTATGTGAGGACACACAGAGAGAGAGGGGGGGGAGAAGGAGGGAGGGAGGGAGGGAGGGAGGGAGAGACAGACAGACAGACAGACAGACAGACAGAGAGACTGAAATAAAATGAAAGTAAGATTATTAGTTCAGAATGAGAGACAGCCAAAAGCTGAACCTAATCAACAGCAATTTTGCATCTATATAAAAAAATGTAAACCAAATGGCCTGTGATCATCACCTACTGAAGTCACTGCTTCAGAACTGAGCAGAATCAACCTGAGTTGTCTGGTAGAGTAGAAGAATACAAGAAAGTTTCCCATGCTAGTATATATATATATATATATGTATGTGTATATATATATATGTATGTGTGTGCGTGTGTGTGTGTCTGTGTGTGTGTATATATCATTTATATATATATGTTAGTATTTCTATTGTTTTGTTACTATTAAAGTATTTCACAGCTTTAGCAACATGAGTATTTTTATATTTATCATAACTCAAGTTTAAATACTTTACAGCATAAATTGGGTCTTTCATATGCTACTTGGGAAAGGCATTCTTATAATATGGAAGCTCTTTTTCAGTTTTCAAAAGTACATCTTTCATCTTCCAAATATGTAAATGAGGAGAATCACATCTCACGTATATTATGTCAACCAGTAAGTTGACATCATTGTTAAGTATAAAATTTTACAAACCCAATAATAAAATACAATACTTATTTATTGTGACTCCAAAAAACTTTCTAATGCTGGAGTCTCATAAGAACTATAGGTAAACAGGTGCTGGGAAGAAGGCTCAGCAGTTAAGAGCACTTGCTGTTCTTTAGAGGGCCCGGGTTCAGTTCCCAGCACCCACGTGGCAGCTCACAACCATCTGTAACTCCGGCTCCAGGGATCTGATGGCCTCTTCTGACCTTTGCAGGCACTAGACATGTAGATGGTACACACACATACAAGCTGACAATTACCGTACACATAAAATAAAAATAAATCAATCTTTTTATAAAAGAAATGTAATGAAACTTCTACAAAGTGAGAATGAAGTCCATCACTACACTGCACAGATGGGAGATGCACTATTTTCAAGGCCATCAGATACAGTGCTGGTCCTCCGCCACAGGATGTGATGGAGCGTGAAGTATGTGATTACAAATCTAAGACTCTAGGGTTCTAGAGAGTCTCTAAGAATACAGACAGTAGAGTCAATGAGCAAACATCTTGGAACAAAAAGCAAATAGCCACAGACCTTGGTCCAGTCATGGGGATGAGCAAAACGTCTGGGAGGGCTGGATGCTGAAGAACAGGAATGCTGGATCCACCGAACTGCTGTTAAGAACACACACACAGTGACGGAGCATCAGTGCACAAGGTAAACCTCACAGGCTTCTCTGGGTCACTTTACGTACAATGAGAAAGCACCCAGTGCAGTTGGTAAACCTCACAGGCTTCACTTGTTTACCAGCTCTCACTGCGGGCAGCTGGATTTAGGTCTATTCCAACATATTTCGTGGAATACTGTAACAGTAAACACATGTCTACTTTCAATCTGAGTCAATATCATCCTGTCAGTGGGAAGAAGTGCAAGGACCAGGCATACTAGCAAGTGCTGAATTTTGAGTTAGAATCTCCCTACATTGCTGACACTTACCTCAAGCTTTCAATCCTCCTGTCTCAGATTCTGTAGGAGCTGAAGTTACAGGCACAGGCTACCACACCCAGATCTGACTTCGTTACAGGATTCAATTCTGCATACTGTTCAATTTTAAAAACCACAAACCATGTTTATGTGACTTACTCTGAAAACATATCTTCTATTTATAGTTACATGCAGGCACCATTTTCTGAGCTGGGCACAGTGGTGTATATCTGTAATCCTAGCAGTCAAGATAAGGAAAGATGATCATGCATCCAAGAGAAATCTGAGCTACCCAGTAAGTGATACATGACCAACTCCTAACTCATATGCACAGAGAGTCATTTAAAAAGCTTCAGAATAGGACATTAAAGATACTGGTCGGGGCTGGAGAGATGGCTCAGAGGTTAAGAACACTGACTGCTCTTCCGAAGGTCCTGAGTTCAATCTCCAGCAACCACATGGTGGCTCACAACCATCTGTAATGAGATCCAATGCCCTCTTCTGGGGTGTCTGAAGACAGCTACAGTATACTCACATATAATAAATAAATCTTTAGAAAAAAAAGATATTGGTCTATATTAGGAAATTACTAAATATGACACATACCACCAACATTGGAGGCCATGTCAATTTTGCTAGTATCAAAAATACTTTTATTAGAAAGTCAAGATTTGGACTGGAGAGATGGCTCAGCAGTTAAGAGCACTGGCTGCTCTTCCAGAGGTCCTGAGTTCAATTCCCAGCAACCTCATGGTAGCTCACAACCATCTGTAATGGGATTTGATGTCCTCTTCTGATGTGTCTGAAGACATCTATAGTGTACTTATATACATAAAATAAATAAATCATTCTTGGGCTGGAGAGATGGCTTAGCGATTAAGAGCACTAGCTGCTCTTCCAAGAGGTCCTGAGTTCAAGTCCCAGCAACCACATGTGGCTCAAAACCATCTGTAATGGGATCTGATGCCCTCTTCTGGCAAGCAGATAGAGCACTCATATACATAAAATAAATAAATTAATTTTAAAAAAAGGTCAGGCTTTTCAAAATCTATTATACTTAGCTGGTCAAACTAGAAATACATACAGGGCCAAAAAGCTACCAGCACACCTCATGTAGACTCACTGTGGGCATCTCTAATCCTACAGATACACTAAAAGTTTGAGATCAGCTTTGGTGCCAGTGTTCACATCACGTAAAATTACCAATCAACATAAACCAGGGTTATTATTTTTGAAGTTGCTGAATAAGAACTGGCCTATTCTAATGCAGACTGAATTAGACTGGGCACCCTACAATCATCATGATGAAGAGCAGACGGTAGATAAGAGAACAGGAACCATGTGTAGTCTGTGGGAGAAAATACAAAAATATTTGAGAAGTTTATGCATGAAGGCTTTGCTTTACCTACTTATTAATTCTCCCATACCACCTGAAAGAGTAATAAAACTAATTGTATCATGTTGCAGAATCCACACCAATTAGAAGTGTGTAAAAGTGAGAAAAAAAAATCCCTATTTTAGTTCACAAAGCCAACCCCTCTCCTGACTCCTCCCAAAGGAGATTTCAGCGACAAGCACACACAGCAGATGACCATGAGCAAGCTGACCACACGTCCCTTCTCCCTGGGTCTGAACCCTCACGCTTCCTTTTCCCTTCCCTCTACTTCAGCACTTTGATAAGCGTATAGTATAAAGAGATGTTTGCAAGGAGCAGATGAATTTTATCGTGCATTTCTGCTTTGCACTACAGAAATCATATCAACTCTTTTCTCTTCCTTTTCCATCAGAACAAGTGAACCTGATACGAAAAGAAAACCATGCAAGCGACTGTGCTACATAGCAACACAAATGAACTGTTTTGTCAGGCCAAGTACACTGCCCTATATCAGTCAGCATCTTTCCTCAACCCTTTACTTTTTTAAGCATTAACAAAATTTTCTTCTACGTTTATTTGCCCATTGGGAGTGATGGGACCACATGCCCAGGTGATGTGTGGAGGTCCAGGGTGTCTTCATCAGCTTTCTTCTACGCTGGGTTCCGGGGAATAAATTTAGGTCACCAGGCTTGGCAGCAACCTCCCTTACCCACTACACTACTCCACGCCTGCACCCTTGCCTTTTGTAAAATCTCCTTTCAAAGGTATAATTTACATCATATATTCCACACATTCCACATACAAGTTAGGAAATGTATTGAAAAATCCAATTTAAAGAACTGTACAATCATCACCCTAACCCAGTTTCAGGTTACTACCATCCCCCAGAAAAGTTTCCCATGAGCATTCACCAGCATTCCATGCTGCCATCCTAGGCAATTGTTCATCTTTCTGTATTAATTTACATCTCATCATTTTATATAATATAGGATGAGATATCTCTCGTCTTACCTCAAGTCTTAAGGTTAACCCCTCTCCTTGTACATGTTACTAACTACTTACATTGCTGACCAGTATCTCACAATAAGAATATTCTCTAATTATCTGTCACTAGTTGGATCATATCCCCGTTCACTACTAAACATAATGCTGCTATGTAAGCTCATGGCCAGGAATCTAAGGACACACGTTTTATCTTCTCAGATAGATTCCTTGGAGTGGAATCACTGGGGTACACCGTACATTGCTACATAACTCTTTACGAGGTAAGATTTTTCCAGAGGTCTCACTATCTTACCTTACCAACTCTAATGCAGAAAGGTTCCAACTTCTTCCTTCTCACTAGCTAAAGGACATTAAAATTCTTAAATCCCAGTAAGTAGACCAGAACACCAACTGTTTTCCCCTCTGAGCTACTCTTGACACACGCAGTTTAGGGTGGAAGGAAAAGAAGTGTCCGGTCTCGCCTTCCTGATCCCCTCTAGAGCTGGGCTCCGGTCTATTAGTTTCCCATCCAGGGACAACCACTTGGGCCTTGCTGCTCAAGATTTATTTATTTTGATTTATCCTGTTATTGTGTATGTAAGTGCAGGTGTGTATGTGAAGGCCAGAGCACAATTTTCGTGAGTTGGCTTTCCCAGCAGCCACTTTTACGTGGGGCAACTGAATGATCCCACTGGCCCCTCCTCTTGTAAGGAAAAGGACCGAAAGTCTAGAGTGACTCTATCCTATTCTAAACCTTAGCTCCTTAAATACTGTTTCTATCAGACTAAGACACCAGAATAGGATAGTTGTCAGAAATAAACTCAATCTAGATTTGTCCCATACCTTTCAATACTCTGGAAACAGTTGTTATCCTAGTGTGGCTATACATATATAATTTTTGGTTGCTTAAAGGAGCTGATTATATTTTATATCTCTTATTACGCTCAACAATAGAATCACTATCAAAAAGGAAACATCTTTATGCTTTGTTTAATTATTATACCAAATATTAGTATCATACATCACATGTTACACATGCGATTGGGGAAGCTATGTTTATAGTGCTAAGACTCAAAACCAGAGCCTTATATGTGTTAGGCAAGTCCTCAAAACTGAGGTGAATCCTCAGTCTTACCTGGTTCTTCTGATAATATCATCACCTGGCACAACCTAATTATAGAACTATCTTCAAAGAGAGCAGGGCATGGTAGACACTCCATGAAGACAGTGAGATAAAAGAGAAAGGAAGGGGCTCGGGGTAGTGTGGAAAGTGTTTGCCCCGCAAGCATAGGACCTCAGCTAAACCCTTAGAACCTATGCTGGGGTTGAAAACACAAAGCCAAGAGTGGTAGCAAACTCCAACACTGTGAAGGTGGTGAGCTCCCAGCCAGAGAGAGGCCTTGTCTCAAAAATAACATGGATGGCATCTGAGGAACAATGCCCAAGGCTGACCTCTGACCTTCACAAGCATGCACACATGTGCACCTTCCCCCACCATATGCATACATGTACACAAAAGCACACACACAAAGAAGAAATAATTCAGCCAATGCCAGTAGCCTATAACATACTAACATTCTAATTGCTGTGACCATATTATACTGATATCAGCCAGTGATACACAATTGGATCTGTAGTCATGTTTGTATCATTTTTAATTCATATGAAACGTAGATGGGACCAGATGTCCTCACACCCTGCAGTTATGTGACTTTGAATATTTTATAACTAAAATATGAGATTCATGAACAAAATCCTCTACGGTCAATTTTCCTCCCACCTTACATTTCTTTGGAGACAAATTTCAGAGTATTAGTGTCAAAAACACAACAAATAAGTTGACATCAAATAAGTAACAATATAAACAATTTGTTCCCAATATAAACAGCATGACCAATACTACATTTCTGCTCACACAACATAAAAAGCCACTTTACAATCCTGTTTCTCCTAGAACATGAGCAACACTGACAGAACACATTGGTTAAAAATCTTAAAACCATATTCTTCATATTGCCCTATTCTTGGGTTTTATAACAAGACACATATGTTTAATTCAATTAACCACAATTACCAGTAAACTCCTGAGGTGGTGACCTGAAGGTGTATCTCCATGACGCAGCTTCCATGAGCCTACCACCCATGATGGGGTGGGACTTTGCAGACCCAGCTGTTCAGGGTCAGCCACTTAACTCTCACTCATGCTCTATAAGCATGCCCGATAAGCTCACTGGTTCACTCAAAAAAAAAAAATCTTAAAAACCCATGTAATTCTACAATTACTTGGCAGGTATCCTCATATGTGAATGCATCTTAAATGTACAATCAG
Source organism: Tokudaia tokunoshimensis (assembly GCA_036184795.1). Taxonomy (NCBI): domain Eukaryota; kingdom Metazoa; phylum Chordata; class Mammalia; order Rodentia; family Muridae; genus Tokudaia; species Tokudaia tokunoshimensis. The sequence continues at coordinate 64,120,389 of BTHU01000022.1, read as the reverse complement.
TCCTACTCAATACATGCTGCTCATTATGCAAGTAGGTTTAAGGACTGAATGAAGCTCTGTATATATTTTAATAACGAAGCCCAGAAAGCTTAGAAACTTAGCCTAGATACTAACAGTCTAATCGATTTAGAATGAAGAGGTCTAGGTTCATCTCTTACTATATAACCTTAGAACAACTTTCATAACTTAATTTCCTTATTTATGCAACTGGAATATCCACAAATGTTTAAATCTCTATTCAATATGGTGCTACTTTGAGTATAAACATATTATGAATTGCAGTAACATCATAAACTTAATTGACATGTACCACTGAAATGTTGTCAACATATCATATAGATGATTATGATTTAATTGAACATCTACTTCTAAAATACATTCCTTTAACTCTTACACTATGTATGTTTAAAATTATATGAGAACAATAAACTCTGGATATTTGCAAGTTTAAAACAACAGACTATCCTGTTAGCCATGGGATTTTGTGGGACATGGTGCAGCAGAGTACGGAAGTACGACTGTCAGGGCTGGAGAGATGGCTCAGCGGTTAAGAGCACTGACTGCTCTTCCAGAGGTCCTGAGTTCAACTCCTATCGACCACATGGTGGCTCACAACCATCTGTAATGGGATCCGATGCCTGCCCTCTTCTGGTGTGTCTGAAGGCAGCTACAGTGTACTTACGTACATGAAATAAATAAATAAATCTAAAAAAAAAAAGTGTGACTGCCCAGCACAGCACAATCACACCAACCTTCTGAAGCTCTCCAAGCAGCAGACCTCTGACATGCTGAACCGACCCTACATGCGTATTCACTCTGACAGTTGTGAACGACGGAGGGTGTGACAGGCGAAGCAGCAGCGTCTCAAACTTCCTTTCTGCTTCTTGTCTACTTGAAGCAGACACAGCCTGCAATAAGAAGAGCCCGGGTCTCAATTTCAGTGTGTAGCCGTCAGTCTTAACATACTTAAGGAATGTTAAATTAAACTTAAGGCTTAGTTTGGTTGCTACTTCTCTTCTTTCCAAACTGTTTTACAAATGGAATAGCCTTTTTTTATTTAAGCTGTCATACCTTGTGGGTTTGGAAAGGAGGTGACTTTAAAAAAAGGCATCAATCCTTCATAAAATAACATTCATCATTCTAAAACTGTTGAAATTGACTGCTGAATGTCCCCCTTCCTCTCTTAATATATACTTCCTAAGGCCCCTTGAGATAAGCATAAAATATTTTCTCTTTCCATATAGTTTATTTGGAAATAAGATGTAGAAATAAGTTTTAAAATCCCAGCTCCAATAACACTCAAAAATAAAAAGCATTTAAGTGGATTGAACTTTGCTAGAAAACCAAAAATTCAAAAAAACATCCAAGTTGCCAAGGGGTGGCAGGGTAAGCTGGTTAGAGCATCCAGGTATATATCACTAGAAGGGAATCAATATTCACTGTGAATCTCTGTGCTAAGCATGGCCAGTATCAAGAAACTAACACTCTAAAACTTGCCTGCCAAACCAAGGCAATGATTTTAACTTAAGGTTAAATTGCCCCAAGACAATGTTAGAAAGTACTTATAACCTATTCAATTTTCACAGAATAAATTAAGCTTTATCAGTAAGAATTAATTCCAGGTAAATCATGCAAAAATAATGCTTTCCCACAAGACTCGGTAGATTACAAGCTTGTAATCCCAGCACTCAGGAGGCAGAGGCAGGTAAATCACAGTAAACTCAAGACTCAATCAGTAGACTCAATCTGGTCTACCATGTGAGTTCCAGTATAGCCACTACTATGTGGAGAAACCCTGTTTCAATAGATAGATGAAAGATAGATGGATGGATGGATAGCAAGCTTCTAAAACTGACTTTTTTATCATTACATGTGAGCTTTAGTTGTTTGACGGTTATGTCAGTTTGGATGAGTAATTCTTAAAAATGAAACCAAATTATTCTGTCAAGATTTATTAGACCAAAAATGTAACCGTTTGCAATCAAACAACCGATGGCATTTAAAGAGGTACTCATAGGGTGCCCTGGTCACTTGAGTAAGCACAAGAGCGTGCGCTTTAACAGAACAGGTGCATCTACTGTGGAAGTCTTGAGTTGTGCGGCCAGGGAACTTCGCTTGATTTTGCTAATCCTTCAGTACTAAGGGTTGACAGGCACATAACACTTTTTTTCTTACATCTAAATGTGAGCACATACATTTATCTCCATCTCAGTAAGCACCAATGGTGACAAAAAAAAAAAAGATTGCTTTTAAAGATTCTAATAGACTAGTGGCAAAAACTAACTACAGATTACCCTTCTTTCTGGTTCCCCACAAGATGTTTCAGATTTTTGGCAAGCATCTATGTACGTGACCTACCTCCTGGTTCAAAAAGCTCTCTTTGAGATAGTTTTCAACTTCAGGTCTCAAAGATATCTTTGGGAATACATACATTCTTTTATTTGCTTTTTTTCTGGTTTAAGTTGTCCAAGAAAATGTTGGGTAGCAGTTTTTCTTTCCGAATTACAACGTTGTCAGCCAATGGACGAGCACAAGAATGCCTTTCAGGGCTGAGTTCTGGAGTAAGCAGGGCCTAAGGTTTGTCGTTCTCTGGGATGCTGTGAGAAAACTCCGAACTGCGACACCGCTCCAAACACGGCTTGGTGACAAATAAGTGTACCTAAACGCAGAGCGGAAAACCGGACGGCGCCTAGCTCCACTCTGACGAGCTATTTTCCAAAACCGCGCCCCGAGTTTCGGAACAGAACGTCGCTTCCCTGGTTCGTCACTTCCGGCACCGGCAGCCCATCCTTCTGTGCCTGCCCAACCTGCATCTGCCAATCACCTCCAGCCCTTCCCCCTGAGGGTGGAGCTTCTTCCTAGGAAGGACTGTGCTTGATACACCCTTGGACTCTGAACCACTTGAATGCTAGGTTGAACTGGATACCCCACAAACCTGAGTCAGGGAGGTTTCCATTTATTGTCCCCAGTGCAAGTAGCGGCGGCGGCTTCACTCGGACATTTTTTCTTTTCTTTTTTAAAGACGTATTTATGTCAAGAATATGAATGTTTTGCCCGCGTGCATACATGTGCACCATATACTTGCCTGCTTGATGCCCTGTAACTGAAGTTCTGGTTGTAAGCTATCATATGTGCTGACAATGGAACCTGGGCACTATGCAAGAACAAGTGCTCTTAACTGTTGAACATATCTCCTACCCTAATACCCATATTTTTTTAAATGTGCTAATACCCGTGAGTACTCCGTTCAATTTAAAATCCCCTACTAGTGTTTACAAATAGCCATGAAGCTACTAGTTAACGTGCTTTAGAGCATAAGAGCCTTGATGAGACTTGCCTGATGGTAATGAGGTGACAGGGGTTTAAAAATAACTAACCAAAGTCGGTGGGTTGCTTTATACTTGAACATGATGAACAGTTCTGTCTCCGTTGCTGAGGGTAGGGTTTGCTTGTTGGTTTGTTTATTTTGCGCTTTTTGTTGTTCTGGGCCATATCTCACAGTTAACTATAGAGAAATTTTTTTGTTTCGTGTCTTTTTAATCTTTTAAGCATTCACATTGGCTTTATATATAGCTGCTCCCTTCTATGACACACCAAGTCTTTACTAGGTGAAAATTCCATGACAAAGACACTGCCACCGTTCTGCACAGTGGTTATAAGCAGTTTTCAAGGAGTAAAACAAACCTCCAAGAATTGTAATAACTTTCCACGATCTCAAAAAATAGAAAATAGGCTATAGACCAGTAAGCTGGTTTCTAAAACAAGTACCCAGTCCTTCCACAATATCATGTATCTGTGGTCAATGCAGGGGATTCTTTCCTGACATCACCTGAAACTAACAGAAAGTGTCTGGGACACAGGTTTTAAGTGTTGCATGACATGCCTGTGGGGACACAGACATCTACTCATGCCCAAATAAGAGTGACGTGGCTGAAGAAAAACATGACAAGTCCAGACTGAAGAAATAAATTAGTTTGCTAGGCTTACTTACAGCAGGATGGACAACTGCCCCACCAAAATCCACAACTTTGCCCACCACACTATTTTATATGATTATACGGTGGATCTATGGCAGTTGGCATAAAAGTAGTTTCAAAGAGCTACCCAATATAAAAGCAACTGAGGTGGCACACGAGGATCGAACTTGGGGAAAGGTTAAGTGTTTCTGTGCACTCTGTCCTTGCTGTTACCAAGCACAGTCTGTCCTGGGAAGGGTGGCCTGTTTTGCTGCAGTCAGGCAGGGAGAACAGGTAAATGACATCTTGGTGCAACATGGAATGCTTTGCCCAGGATTCACAGCACTACACCATCCACACAAAGGAATTTCAACAGGCAACTCTGTAGCAACCTTGACACTAGATATAGTTGAAATCTTTAATAAAGAAAACTTGAACTTGAAAGTCCATGAGGGAGAAATTTTATTTCCACATAGAACACTCATTGTTTAACAAATAAAGGGCACTCCCTGAATGACTAATCAAACACAGACACCTTTGTGAAGTAGAAAAGGAAACTGTTGTTAAACATGTATTTGATACATGTTCATTACTTCAGAACACCTGAATAGTGACCGGAAAACATATCATAAATCTGCAGTTAGTAGAGTGAGCATGTCTAAGCAACAAGAAGACTCCTATACAACCTTGCAGAAGTCACAGAGGCTGTGCCCCCCAAGCAGGGACTGGGGGAAGAAATAAATATGATGTAATAGCATTTTAAGCTTGTTAATGGCCTCATTTTATCTCTCAGGATGCTATTTCAAATTGATCTGGGGGACTGACTTAATTCTGGATTCTATACTTCTACATTACATGGAACTTCTTTTTCTTTCAATGCATTTCTCTTGTATTTGTATGCATGCATATATATATATGTGTGTGTGTGTATATATATATATATATATGCAGATGCACATATGTGTGCACATACATGTGGGAGCCAGATACTGATGTGCAGTCACAATTACTCCCCACTTTAATTCAGGGGATAAGGTCTCTCACTGAATCTGGAGCTGGCTGACTTAGCTGGGTTGACTGATGAGCAAGTTCAAGGGACCTGCATGTCATGCCTCTTTCCTCCCAGTACAGGACTGGCTCACACTCCTGGCTCATTTTTATTATGATGATGATTATTTTAATCCAAGTGCTGGGCATCTAAAAATCAGGTCCTCAGGCTTACATGGCAAGCACTGCACTAACTGGAATTTCTTCTTAGCCCCACTTATTTCTTTCATTAATTTTTTTGAGACAAACATCCCTATTTAGCCCAGGCTATTCTTGATTCACAATCCTCCTGCCTCAACCTTGTGAGACACAGTCAGTGTTATAGGCATTTCCAATACCCACCCCCTCCTGATAATCTTAAAAGTTCTGTAAAGATGACATCTTTGCATATCCATTTAGCCACAAATCTAATCCTGTCAACACAGTATCTCAGTTTTTCTAATACAGTTGGCATCATCTGAGAAACTACAAGTTAGAACCTACAGTGTTTGGAAAGCCCAAGAACGAATGAATATAATCTGGTTCAAAATGGTGCCAGAATTAAGCACACAAGCCTTTGGACTGGCTCATCATTAGTCCTCGCCTTACCAGGATTTCCTCATTTCTCCTGCTGCTGTTATGGAACATTAAGGACTAAACCCCCCACAAGCCAGACCTCTATGAAGGTTTGGCAGTCCGGCTACTACAAGCCTAAATGCCTGCTCTTCTGTCCTGAATGTATACTTAACATTTGAGAAAGAAACAAACAGTAAAGATTCTGAAAAGAAAATGTCTTTAACTTTAGAATATGGGATTTATCAGATTGTTGAGTAACTTCTGAATTGTTAATAATTTTACTAGTGACCTAGACTGCTATGGTTCATATTCCAGTTCTTACAGCACTGGGCAAATTATTAAAGTTATATAAATTATATTTCATTTTCCTGATCTATTAACTAGAGATAATATTTCTTACTTTACTAAAAACCAAACAAATTACATAAACTGATTTAAAGAGTGTTGGAAAAGGGCAAGCTTCACTAAGTGTTAGATATGATTATACCCATGTTGGAGGAAAGGCTGTCAGTGTCTTCACTCAGCAGGGAAGAACTAAGTGACCCAAATTCGAACAGATCACAAGTTAACTAGCCTATGTAAGGGAGGAGTGAAGATTTCTGAGTTTTTAATGAGAGGTTATATGAATGTGCAAAAGGCCCCGCCCTAAGAACAAGATTGTAACAAAGGGCAGGGTACATTGTTTATAAAGGAGAGGACCTAGATTATTACACAAAAAGGGTCGGCTTCAAAACCCTCCTGCAAATGGTATTTTACAAACCACTGTGCCTTTCGTGGAGCCAGGAAGAGAGTAAGCATGTCCCCAAAAGCTAAGCACAAGGTGACATCTTCCAAGCACCTGTTGGGAGGATCACTGGAGAAAAATTTGGGGGAAGCTTGCTATGGTGATCCCGGAAGTACAGAAGAGAGAGATCAAGCCCCACTGCTAACATATGAGCAGAGTCATAAACTTAAAATCTAGCAAAAATTATGAAACTCAAGGTATTGTGTAACCTCTGTGAATTTTAAAACAGCTTCGTCGGAAATTTATCAATATGTTCTTTTCTACTTTCAGGAATGATATATTAAATTGTTTGCAACAATCAATCATGTACAGCATCTAGAAGTGTCTAATAGGTATTTCCTGAATGAAATTATATTGATTTCTTCTACCATATGGCAGAAAAGAACTTCCTTATTTATCCCTGATTTATCTGGAAACGGAGCAACTGGATTAAAATCGTAATTGACATGAAAATGTTTGGAGTTTTTGAAGAGTGGCTTTTTTTTCCTTAGCTGGCAGAACACACAGTTCCCTGAACTCTTTTTTTCAACTTAACTGATTAATAAGCTGAACTCAATGCCAAAGACATCAAGTTTTTCCAAGTATCATCTGGTCAGTTTATATTGATTCCTCCTATCAGATCTATATACTTTTCCCTTTTTTTAGGCCTTGTTAGTTAACATTTACTTCCTTGAAATTTCAGTTTATTTTACACTAATTTAGCACTCATATTTTGTTGGAGACTTTTTAATGGGATTCTACTTCAATGAAAGTTGTCATTTCATAATATTTTCATGCAGTTATTCTTATCTCATGAATTCAAACTATATTCATTTTCAGGTGGCTCCACACTATAGATCAGTTTTACCTCTTGTATACCAAAGGCAATAGTGAAATTAGTCTAAACAAAACCTTAAAGGGATATTTAAAGAAACAGTATTTAGTTTCTGAGCTACATTTAAGAAGCATATGCTTAGATCTTTCTATTTTCATTAAATTCTTGGCAAGTATTCCATATATAATTTAAATTATTTATATATATATATAATTTAAATTATATATATGGCCAATACACGAGCACAGTATAAACAAGTGCCATTTTTTCCTAACATCAGTACATGCATCAGCATTTATTAGTTTAGGCAATATCCAACTATATTTATAAGCATCTATCATTTGTTTCAGAGTAGGTTTCTTTTTCTTCAGGTTAGCAAAACTTTCAAATTTCTAAATTCTCCCCTGAAAAGGGCATTAGAGAATCTTAAGTCGGCTTTTTAATAATGAAGCCAAGAGTAGAAATGACCCTTTAAACCTGCTTGCACAACCAGACTCATTCAGATTTATAGTCCAACGAATGATCATCAAAGCTATGTTTGAATGGGATCTGTAAATCTATTCCTCCATAAGAGAGGCTGGAGCTATGGTGTAGTATCATGCAGTTGGTGTGATCCTGTACCGAAGTCTTCACTGGCCTTTGAAGTGTAGCACTCACTACCAGGGCATCTTAAGCCACCCTCACTTGTTTATTTGGAACAGGTCATGGAATAGTTTACCGTGTTAAAAGGTCAAGCTGAGCCGGGCGGTGGTGCGCACGCCTTTAATCCCAGCACTTGGGAGGCAGAGGCAGGAGGATTTCTGAGTTCGAGGCCAGCCTGGTCTACAAAGTGAGTTCCAGGACAGCCAGGGCTACACAGAGAAACCCTATCTCGAAAAACCAAAAAAAAAAAAAAAAAAGTCAGGCTGGCTGACTTCTTCTCTGGTTATGTGGGGCCCGCCACGTGGTCTCAAGAACTATTTTGGCCTATGAAATTTCCAGTTTCAACTGGTAAGGATTTTGAGATCAACGACCACACCTAACGCTTGGTCTAACTGATGGCAGTATGAATTTAGAAACTTAACTGGACCCTGGCTACAGGCATTCCAGCACGCATATCCCTATCAATTCCATTCAGAATTAAGAATCACGCTAGAATCCCAACATTAGGACAGGAACGAAAAACCACTCCTCCCCATGCAGTCAGAGGACCGCGCCAGCTAAGGTGCTGCAGGCTTTCAGCAGCGCGGGACGCGGTGGCCAGGCCGCGGGGGTGACCGCCGCTCAGTACCCGAGTCCGCGTTTCTTCGGTGTGACAGAAGAGGGAGCGCGCGCCGAGGAAAACCCCAGATCGCCACTCCCAGCCTCCGCTGACGCCAAGGCCGCCCACCATCCGCACACCGGAAGTGCACAGGGAGGACCCGCCACGTCCCAGGCGCCAGCTGACGTCAGCGCGCCTACGTCACGTGCCGGCCTTCCGGCGATGGGTGGTCCCGGGCGGAGGTGGGAAGGCGGGGCGGGGGCGGGGCTCGCGGCCAGCTTAGGCTGTGCAGGCTAGGTGGGCGCGGACAGAGCGACTACGGGTCGGGGCTGGGCTCATCGTGCTGCGAACAAAGGAGTCTGCGGCGGTTCCCGGCTCCGCGGAGGACCAAAGCTTCGCTGAACTCTTGAGGCTCCGCGGCTCCGGGTCGGCTTCCCCTCGGCTCCACCGCGGGCGCCGGGGCACCTGCCTCCGAGCGCTGCCCAGGGAGCTTGTCCCGCTCGGGGCTCATGATGGGGCTGATCTTCGCTAAATTGTGGAGCCTTTTCTGTAACCAAGGTGAGGCCGGCGGGTCGGTGGATGCGGCGCGGGCAAGTTCAGATTGAGATCTGGATCGGGCTCAGGGTAGAACTCGGATCTGGGGACCCGGAGCCCGGGCAAGGGAGGCACCTGATGGCCAGGAATCCCACGCGTGTGCAGCTTTTAACCAACCAAGGTGGAAACATATTCCTGCAATCTGTTTGCGGGCCTTTCCGGTATCAGTGAACCATCTTTTAAGTTCGATTAGCTCTAGGAAATTGTCTCCCAAAACTTTGCGTTTCTTTAACACGAAACAGGAGTTTTGCACTCTTTACCTTCCTCTTGTCTATGCCAATGCACCTTCACGTTGTCTGACTTGGCTCTGATTTCAGTTCGTTAAGCCTTAGAATGAGTGAGTATTTAGGTGCACAGGTTTCTGAAATTTTTACATACACACACAGCTTCCCCTCTCCCCCGTAGGCGTGAAAAAAATATCTAAATGCTTTCGGTTGTGTGTAAGATGTTACGTGGCCGCAATTATTCTAGAACAGGTCAGGAATTACCGAGAAGTTGTAAAACCTGTTCAGAGTCAGAATGAGCTGTGATGTTTTGAGAAGAGTCACTACTACACAGAAAGGGGGCTAATGATAAAGCCTCTGTCTTTTTCGGAACAGAATGGTTTCCGAGTATTAAGACCAAATTTTTTCCCACTTGTCTCATTTTATAGGGCATGATTTATAAACTGCTTTTGTTTTTATGAGGGTACCAAGTCTTTTCCATTAAGTTCCTTATCTGTTTTGTGGATTTAAACCGTGAAATCATTGTAAATGGCATTAGTTCACTTGTTCTGTACACTGATTTTTAAAAAGCAACTTTCAAGCTTATAATTATAAATATATGCAAGCACACTGGCACGTGTGTGCAAGTACCACAGATAAATACTCCCTTTTAAGTGACTTCAGAGTGTTCAAACTGAAGCTCCCAGCGATGGTCCTCATAAATGTAATGCACTATTTTTCAGCAAGTTAACATTTTCTAATGCTTGTAAAAATACTATGTCAAGGACAATTTCAATATATAATTAAATATATATTGGTTACACAATTCAATTTGTGTAAATAAAAGTGAATTACACAATATTACTTTTTATTACCTGCCCCCCAGCTTTAGCAATAAAAATGATCAGTGTTGTTCCTCCCTTTATAATGGGTTATTGCTGCTATCTCTATTCATTAGAGGATTCCATATTCAGACTGGAACGGGGTTGGGGAGATGAAAGGGGCAGTCATTGAAGATGATGGAAGCCTTCATGTGCCCCATGCCCATCTTTACATAATTGTTTGATTTTCCAGATCCTTCTTAGAATTTCTTTATCTTTCCTGCTGAAATGTAGGGACAGGTGCTTGTGTCACTGTGTTCTCGCTCATGATTAATTTCTCCTAGTGGAAAAACCAGTCCTCCAGACTAGACATGGTAACTATAGAGATCCAGAAGAGAATCTGTGCTCATAGAACACCCAAGAGTTACTGTAGGAAATTGTTTGCCAAAATTTGCAGACTTTTGTAAGTGTGGACTGCTGGTGCCAGGGAAGCAATTGATCCTTCTCAGGTTGTTTCCGGGAGCCTTTCAGGGTAAGGTATACAGGGACTTAATGAGGAGTGGGAGTTTGGGATGAATGTAGACAAAGTAGAATCCAGCATATTGGTGTAGGCAGATGGACTGCTGCTTGAAAAGAGAGAAGTCTGTTGGTTACGAGTAAAGAAATTGAACATAGTTTAATTAGTGTTTGTTTGAGATTGCAGGAATAACCAGGAAATTAGATCACTAAGAGTCTTTCTTAGATGCTGACCAAGACAGTAAATACTGAATAAATCGAGTGATAGGAATCCATGAAGAGTTTGGTCATTAGGTATTTTCCAGATGGTGGAATACTGGGATTGGAGTCATACAATAGTCTGGAATTTTTGTTTTCTGTATCAGCAAAATTAAGTACCAGTGTTGGCATCTTTTTTTTTTTTTTACCATTGTACATTTCAGGTATTTTGTGGTGCCCAGTGTAGAGTTGAGTTTTGGAATAACATGTCCAAGTCTTCACTCTACTTGTTAAGTTAGAGGGAGGTGGGGTGGACTCCAGTGGGGAGATGGTTGTCAGAGAACTGACAGCAACCTACAGGCTCATTCCCTTATCTGTCAGTCTGTATGTCCTCATTCTTACCTCACTCTCTTAAAGAGCTCCAAGCATCCTTTTGTGTGCAATATCTCTTACCTCAGTTTTTTAAAGAACTCCAAGCATCCTTTTATGTGCGATATCTCCCTAGGGATAAGTTACAAAGCTCTGCATTGTCTAATGGAATTTGTATTCTTTCACTTTTTAATAGATGGTTGTTAAATTATCAGTGGTGGAGCTAACCTGTGGTTGTCTGTGCGTTCTTATAAAATCCATGCTTGCCTGTGGGGTCGCCATGTTTAAGCTCTCCTCTCAACGTTTCCAAGATTTCTTTTTTTTTTTCCTTTTTCTTTTTAACTTAAGTTTTAAAAGTTCTCTACCTTCTATAAGCCTGGTCTTTTTCTCTCTGTGTTGTGACTGTATAAACTTGTGGTCAGCTTTTCTCTTAGAAGGACAGGTGACAAAAGGCTTTAATTGTAGTTCATTTTCATAACCAAAAAGCAGCAACTTATTTATTCTGGCGTCTAATTCATTTTGTTCTCACAGCAGATTTATGTCGTCCACTTGGGCACTCTCAGCTGTTGATAAGTATTACTTTGCCTTCTGGCTGTTGTCTTAACCAATTCCTTTGAGCTAATTCTGCTCCTAATTCAAGGCTTCTGCTGATTTGTGTTGAATCTACACATCTAACAAAATCTGTTCCCTGTCTTCTAGAGTGTGTTTGTATCCTTCTTTTGAAAAGTCCGATTCTTGATTTCATTCAGATTTCTGATCCAGACTTTCTAGGTAGAGAGTCATTCTTCCACAGATTTCCCAGAAGCGGCTTTTGCCCTAGTATTGACTCTGCGTAATTACTGGTTTCTGGGTAATGTTTATCTCTGTTTATAATTGTATTGTAAATTTCTTTGTCAGTGGATTCACTCAGCAGAAATAATCTCTTTGAAGCATGAACTTTTTGTTTTTATTATTCACTGCCTTATTCACAGTTTCTGGCAAAATGTATTTACTCGAGGTGTTAGTTTTTGGCTTTATTTTATTCAACATAAAATGCTGTATTATAGTAACATGCATTCAACTTTATCATACGTCTGGTTGGGAATTTGAGCCATGATCATTTATCCCTTCTGACAGAGGAGGAGGCACTTGTATGCCTCTTTCCCTTCCTGCACAGCCGTGCCTCAGACCTTTGGTTTATTCTCCACTGAGTTTCCATTAGTGTGATATTAAAATTTGGTTCTATGGAGCCAGTTTGCTCTAATTGTCTTACTGTTTTCCCTTCATTTTGTTCCTAGAGTAAAAATGACATCATCTTGGTTTCCTTTATGCATTGGCTGAGAGATTTTGTAGTGCCTAAGCTCGGCTCTAACAGTTTTTCCACCTCATACCTAGCAGATGCTATGTTGTCTTCTTCCTTTTGGAATTCATAGTACATAGCTGTTCTGGGCTTCTCTGTGTTGTCATATTCTATACTTATATCTTCCTTTAAAAGTATTCAAATTCAGCCAAGCATAGTGGTGCACGCCTTTAATCCCAGCACTTGGGAGACTGGGTCAGCCAGATCTGTGTGAATTTCAAAGCCAGTTTGGTCTACATTGTGAATTGTAGGACAGCCAAGGCTATGTAGACAGACCCTCTCTGAAACAAACAAAAGAAAAATAAAAACCCAAATCAAACAAGCAACAACAAAAACTATACAAATTATTGAAAAGATGCCATGTAGGTATCTTTAGAGCTTGGTGTGGTGGCACATACCTTTATAATCCCAGCATTTGGGAGGCAGAGACTGGCAGATCTATTTGAGGTCAAGTTCAAAACCAACCTGGGTCTACATACTAAGTTATATAAGGGACAACCAGGGCTATGGACAGGGAGTCTGTGTCCCACCCCCAAAGGGGGCATCTATAAATTGTACTTTTTTTCAATTTCAAATGCTTGGAAATGTATCACTTCAGTTTTGATGTATAACTGGTTTAGCTATGGATTGGAAAATATTGCTTTTAGAATTTTGAAGACATTGCCTTGATCTCCAATTTCCACTATTGCTAAGTAAAACCGTAGCTCTTGATTGATTTTTCTCTATTTTGTTTGTTTTAGAGTTTTCTCATGTTCTCTGGTATTTTTAAGTTTCAAAAAGATGTAATTCCTTATATATCTGTTTTAATTCATTTCTGTGGGTTCTTGGTAATTTTTCAATTTAAAGATATTCCTTTTTGACACTGCAGAATTAGTTAATTAATTAATTAATTTTAGGGTTTGTTCTTCTGTTTTTTCTGGACATTTCATTGCCAGTGTATGCTAAGGTGACTGCCAAAGATGCACAGGAATGTTTTCTTATTGGGTAGGGTACTGATCTTAGGTTATTCCCTTTGTCTCCATACTTCGAGCTGAGTACTTTCTTACTGCTCTGGGAGCATATTTATGTGAAGGCTGATATCACTCTTTGACATTGTCTCATTGTCTATTTTTCTGTTTTGATGTAATTTTGCAAAGTTTTTCACACTGGAAGTATTGTTCTCTGTAAGTCTCTTGTAATTGACTCTCCCCTTACATCCTGATGGATTAAACAGTATGGGTGGTTGAAAGACAGTCAGCCCTATCTATGGTCCAGGACACAGAACTCAGCCCCAAAAGTAATGATTTCCTCTGAGGTACTCACGTACCCAAGGAGAACTTTCATAGACCTTTCCTTTCTCTTAGAGTTAGTATATAAAAGAGCAGTTTTAAAGTCATAGGACAGATAAAGAGCTATTATTTTTTAAAAGTTCTTAGACTCCCTTCTTGATCTTGGCAGCAGTATGTGCGTGCTTACCAACTGTTGATGGTGTCAGCCCCTAACTTTAGTCATTCCGGCAAGTGCTGGCTCTGCCTTTGTTCATGTTCTTACTTGCTGTCTGTGGACAGTTCAGATCCTGTGCCCATTTAAAAAACTTTTAAACTTTGGGTCATCAAACCAGTTTTCAGAGTGTTTGGAATGGCTTTTTGCTTATGACAGTTTCAGGATAACTGCTTCTTTCCTCCAGATATGTTAGCTGTTCTATTAATTTCTGTGACAGACTTGAATTTATGTTATGTTATAGTATGAGTAGGGGTTGAATTTCCATGTTTTCACGTGGACATCTACTTTGGAGATGATTTTCTGAAACACTTTCCCCCAGGTGGATTCCTTTGGAACCCTTGGAGATTGTCAGTAAGGAAAAGATGATGAACCTCGTGTGTTTCTGTGTGTAGTAGTCTCTGGTGTTGCTGTAGGTGGGGGTTCCTTGTCCTTAGGCACAGCCTTACAGTCTGATAGCCTTAACAGCCATGTGGAGGTTTTAGGGTCAGTAGAGACTTGAACTTTTCTTAATCTTTTAATGGGGAAAAAACAATAGAAAATTATTTTTTTTAATTTTTGTTTTTTTTTTTTTTTTTAACTACTGCTATTTCTTTCTTTCATTCTACCCACTTTGGGTTGACTTTTTTCTTCTATTACTAAAGTCTTCAGAACAGGTCCAATACAAGCATTTCAGAGTTGGAAATGTCCCTTTCTTTATTGAGCTAGCTACTCATTTTTATTAAATTTGATGTACATTGTTGTGATTTTTTTTGACTGCATTATTGATGTTTGTTGCTTAGTTTGCAAATAATTTCAGTTTTAATTTTTTGGGTTTGTCCATTTTTGTTTGGTTTGATAGCTTAATTGTGGTTCCTAATGTGTTAAACCCCACAACATTTCTGCTTCATTTTACTTATTGAGACTTCTTAATGAGGCTCCTACAATCTCTTTTACCTTTGGAGAGGAACTGTGTTTCCCACCTTTGTATAGTGTTTTTGTGACTGTTTCTGAGGGTAAGGTTGCCTCAGTCTTGCTCAGACCTCTCATGTTTTCATCTGTATCTCTTACACAATAGCACATTTCTGTTTCTTTTGAGCTCATTGTGAAACCTGCCCTCTTACTGAGTGAATGCTTGGTGGAATTTACTGATGTGGTAGCATTTGCTTGTGTGTGTGGTGAGGACTGCCACTTAACTGTTGGCTGTGTTTCCTTTGCTTGGTTTCTGGTGCTGGACTTCTTTTTCCACTTTGAGAGTCAAGTGCTTTTATAAACAATCCCTCTCTTTATTGATGTCTGTCTCTTTTGTGTTGTAATTTTATGACCTCCCCCATAGAGAATGCCACATAGATTTATCCTTTGTGCCTCCAACTAAGAGCCAATCCCCACATTTTCTAGAGAGTGCACACACTTGTCCATCCATGGGACATGTCTTTATGCTGTTGGATTGTGACTCGTATCTGCATATTTAACGAACATCACAGAATATGGTGGCAAACTGTAAAGTTGTTTTTTTTTTTTTTTTTTTTGGTTTTTCGAGACAGGGTTTCTCTGTGTAGCCCTGGCTTTCCTGGAACTCACTTTGTAGACCAGGCTGGCCTCGAACTCAGAAATCCACCTGCCTCTGCCTCCCAAGTGCTGGGATTAAAGGCGTGCGCCACCACTGCCCGGCAAACTGTAAAGTTTTAAGAGAAGAATAAAATTTTATCTCATATTTGTTCATCTTACTTGTATTGGTGACTATTTCTTACCTAAAATATCTTTATGTTGCTTATATCTGTTTATGTTTAAAATATATGTTTATGTTTAAAATACATGCTTACTGGATATAGCATCTTTGCCCAGTTTTTTTTCATGGTCTGCAGACTGCAGCTGGTGTTTTTTATTTCCTAGTAAGACATCAGCTAACATTCCTGTCTTCCTTCTCTTTGTGAATCCTTTTGTTCTTGCTGTTTTCATGTTTTTCCTTCATTTTTTGCTTTACAGCAAACCAGCTTTTTTTGAGTATACTTTCCCTTTGACATTTTTCTTTTTGAAATTTGCTTAGCTTCTCAAATTTGAATTATTCCCATTTTTGTACTCATCTAGTTTACTTTTTCAACTTATATTTCCATATTTTCTCCACTTCATGAACCATTAGTGACACATATTTAATGAAGAACAGTAGTGAGTTCAAAAAGAAATGAACTTTCTAAAATGCAGACATCCAAAATTCATCTCTGGTGTTAAATGTGGTGTTCTGGGGCAAGGTGTAAATTCTTTTTCAACTGTAGTCCTGATCCAAACAAGCTTAAAACACAAAGGTTAAACGTTTGTGCCTTGAACATCAGCCTTCCACAATAGAGCTTTCTGCTTGTAAACTTCCAAGCTTGAGGTCTTATTGTTACTTTTGTTCTGTGAGTTAAAGGAACCCATCTCTGTTACCTAAGCAGACCCTTCAATGGTAAGCAGTTTGTTACTGTGGAGGACCTACCCAAAGTCTTCAATGCCTTGCCTGTTGTTAGTTCTTTGCTTTACCAGAAACTTGTTTTCTCCACCTCATTTTCTACTACTATTTTCTACAGTTGTTAAAGTTTGGTTAAGAATCACATCTTAAGAGCACATTTTGGCTGAAGTGGGGAAGCATCATACTGAGACTTGCAGTTTACTAAGAAACTTTTTATGTTTTTATACTTTTAAGTCAAAGAGAAGTTACGATACAATGCATGATTATCTTTTTTGTTAGATACTCATCTTTTTTTATAACAAGCTATATCTTTTAATATAGAGAGGATTCATATTAAGCATTTAATGTATAAAGCAATTTTAGAAAATGCATCATAAACTTTTATTTGTGTCCATACTGCTAGTGATTGAGAAATAAGAGTTCAAAGCTGACCAGCTCTTAAGAGCTCCGTGCCTGGAATCAAATGCCAGCTACAGTCCTCTTTCCTTCCAAGTAGTTTGATGTCAAGCAGGCTACACAAGAGCCTGAGACCTAGTTTCCTCATCAGTAAAGTAAGGAGTGATGGAATTCTGTCACAGGATAATTATGAATGTTAATTTATAAAATATGCATAAAACATAACAGGGTACCATGGCTCATGACTTGAATCTCATCACTCAGAGGCAGAGAGGCAGGCAGATCTCTGGGTTTGAGGCCAGCCTAGTCTTAATAGTTCCAGACCAGTAAGGGCTACACAAGAAGACCCTGTCTTAAAAAAATAATAAAAAAGATAAAACACTTAGAATTTACTTTTTTAATTACTGACATTTCTTTCTTTAATCGAACTTGGAGTTTAACTCTTACTTATAAAGAGACTTTTAATGTATAGCTCCTTATCGGTTACTTTGTACTGGTGGTGTTTTGTACTTGTGGTATTTCACAAGTGTTTTACCTTAAAACTCTTAAGGTAGCTAACTTGAATCATCAGAATGACATGATACATTGTCTCTAACTGTTGAATCATCGGGTGGACTCTATAGGTCAGAGGATACATTGAACAGTACTGTGACTCCTCAGTAGGATTGGGAAAGCCTACAGCCTTTGTATATTCTGTGGTATATCAATGTCACATGTGCTACATCACCACATCTGACATTTTAATTAGCTTGGTATATGGTGGTTTCTGTATTTGGCATGTAAAACTTTGTGTAGTCATAGTTTGTTGATACAGACATTAGAAGGTAGTTGCTAGCTAACCTTATGTCTTGAAATGTTTTATAACTTTTTAACAATATGAAACTTTAATGTGATAACCTAAATTTGCATGTTATTTAACAGTCTTTAAAAATCACATCACTATATAGTATGTTTCTGATGCCTTTCTGCCCCCCCAACCCCCAATAGTATTCTGTTCAGTAACACATGGCATTCTGAACCAAAACTTTTAAAGAGTTTTGTTCATGCTAGCGAAAGTGAAAGCATACAGGAGAAAACTTTAATCCTTCTTGATTCTTTGAAATCCCTTCTTTCGTTATATTTCTTGTTAACCATTATTCAACCTGTCTTTGTCTACAAGCGTGACCCTAAGCCTGAAACATGACAGTTCACAGTGTTTTCTTTAGCTTTTCTTGTTGGCACTTGAGGCAGTGGCTTGCTGTGTCTAGCCCAGACTAGCCCTACCTCTGACTTCACAGCCTGATGCTTTCCCCAGCTTTTCCCAGAAGATGCAAATTCCAGATGTCTGACCTCTACCATTAGGATTCCTGCCTGTGCTCTGTGACAGAAAGTTGATAGTGCTTCTTAAAGTGCTTGAAGGCCCATTTGATGTTTCAATGCCTGTTCTAAATAACTAATAGAGACTGAGACAGGGAGTTGAATGTTTAGTTTTCTAGAGTGGCTTGAGGACTTAGAAGTGAACGCACCAGCTCTCCTCTCAAGGCCTTGTAAGTCAGATGAGGTTTTAAAACATGGCATGAGATATCTAAAATCTAGTGAGATAGAGATCTTTACTAGCACACTAAGGTCAAAAATGATATTAAATGTCTAATGCCCCATCAGATTGATGGCTGTTTTGACTTGGGGGACAGATTCCTTCTCATTTTCACTTGATTTATTTATTTTTCCTTTTTAACCTCCTGGGTCAACAGTCACTGCTAAGTACCCAGATAGTACAGATGTACCAGTGCTGGGGACATTTAAGTTTACTGCAGCACAGTGAGGGAAAGTTTTTATACTTAAGCAACATCATAGAAAGTGTCTCTGACCCATAGTTCAGCTGTTTAATTTGTATCATACACAGGAATTGTATGTGTGTGGCCGATTGATTATGCCCAATCAGAAGACACTATTTAGAACATGTACTGTCGTGTTCTCAAGCCTGGGGTCCCTCTTAGACATCACATAGTAAATGTCACGCGCTCTCCACAGAAGGAGCTCAGCCTATGTGTGGACTGGGAACAGACCACCCTGGCAAGGACACCTATAAGAAGCTATGCACCTTATTAATCGAAGCATAGGGGCAGTACATTCAGGGATTTTTATTTTGTTTTATCCTTCTGTTCTTTCTTAAGAGGAGGAGATTCTATATCCAGACCTTCATATCACTTTCTACATTTTCCTCGCTGCCCTTTGAATTGTAAAACCTCCAGCTAGTATTTGGGAGTTGAATCGGTAGCTATTGTGCATAGCAGGCAGTTGAAGGGCGAGGTGCGTTACATAACAGGGCAGATGGCTTTTTTGAACATGGCCTTTAGTAGCTGGCCTTTGATCCTGCTTTCATTCTTGCTGTATAGATAGTAATGATACTTCTTCAAAGCTAAGATCAAAAATAAACTTTGTTACTTTATGCTCTTACAAAGGGCAATCCTTTTTGTGGTATTTGTATATGTATAGATTTAGGTTGTTGGTGACGTTTTCACGAGAAATTAGGACATTTTATCTGAAAGGTGTTGTGCATACCTTCATCCTAGGAAGAGCTGAAATTGTGTGCTTTGTTCTGATTGCCAAAGTTCCCTATGCTGTGAAGAAAGGGGGATCTGGGAAATAAGCTCTAGTTGAACATGAATGAAATCTATACCCCTGTCTGTCTATCACCAGTCTCTTCCCCTCAGTTCACTCTGAAGGCCAACCTTTCAAAATCATGCATTATTCATGAGTGTAAACATCAGGTCTTTAATACTGCTATCATCACAGAATGGCTTAAAAATAGTCACAGTTACCCACAAGAGCTGCTTCAGCAGTGAACCATCTGCTGCTACCCATGCATACTGTTCCCTCTTCCTGGGCAGAACTTCTGTGCAACCAAGTTTTGCTGTTTGGAGGCCCTTTTCTCACCAAGGCAGGATTACTAAGGTCTCTCGAGCAGACAGATTGGGAATGCCAGGGGCCAGTCTGTTTGTCCTTCTGTTGATAAAGAGTGATCTTGTTCTTTAAGGAACAACAATTGGGGAGCAAGTTAAGGTTGGTTCCATTTAAACCTAGGGATTGGAGCCAATGGGCCCAGAAGAAAATGAAGTCAGTTATAATCATTTTTTGTTGTTGTTATTGTTCTACAAAGCAGCTTTTGTAAGCATGAAATTCACCTTTGTTGTCCCATCTACTTGTCCAGTAATATACACAGATATATTATACAGTAATATACTACAGATAGTTCTTACTGATAATGAATACACCATTGGAAGACAGAGAAGTTTGTCATCCCAACTGGTCTTGAACTTAGGAACCTCCAGAGTGCTAAACTACAGGTTGGCACTCACACAGTCAGTCCACCTGGCGCTTTTTACTTAACAGTTATGAACACATCACCATAGTGCTAGATATTATTCCACCCTTCTCTGCTCAGGCTGCCAACTGCTTCGCTATACTGCTATTGTCTTAAGAAGAGACTAGCTCTCCAACTGAAGAGTCTCCTCAAGGTAAAACTTTGTTTTTGCTTAAGAGGGTGCACTCCAAAAAGCAAGCGCCCGGAGATGTGCGCTTGCTTTTATTCTGATAGGCATGGGGCTCTGTCTTTTCCCTACTGACTGGGGTCTGACCCCTTGGTGTTTTAAAATTAACTGGTTTTAAAAGAATTGGTACAAAGAAAATGAAGGGAAGGGATCTGCCACACTAATCCAAGTGCAGGGCTTTGTGTAAACAAAGGTTTTACTTTGGGGAGAATTAAACATTGCATAAAAGTCTTACAAGGTTAGAAGATAATAAGTATTTAATTCCTTGTCATAACTACAAGTTTTATAGTATTTCATAGAAAAGGCTCTTTTCTGTTTCTTCTATCTGTAGGGTAAATCTGGTTGCCTGTTAATGTCAGGGAGAAGAGGTGGGTCAGAGGAGAAACAAATCTTCCCATATTGTCTTAAGTTCAGACTCTTACACGTTTAATGATATTTATTTATGTAGTATAGGACATGCATTCTTGGCTCATACCTGAAATAACCAACTTTTAAGCTAGTGTGAGAGTTGTGACACCCCTGGAGTCCTTGACCAAAGATTCCACCCTGAGGGTCCCTCAGCTACCTATCACCAAAGGCTAGATAAAGACACAAATAAATGGTGATAAAGGCAAGAAAAGAATTCTCCGTGTACCACGCTGGGAAAGAAGCAGGGGCTAGAGAAAGACAGTGTCTCCTGTGTTCTTGCTGCAGCTTCCCTCTCCGCCCACCCCGCTAAAGCATGGGAGCCACTCCGTAAGCATGTTGTGCTAGGAAGGGGAAGTTTTATGTATATTTTATGCTTGAAAATTCATACATATATACATACATTATATACAATGTATTTTGATCACACTTACCTCCCATTCCTCCCCCAACTTCTCCTATTCCTTCCAGATCCACCTCTCAAATCTCCTCATTCCCTTCCAACTTTTGTCCTCTTTCCCCGCTCCTTCTGTCCTTCCTCCCCCCTCATCTCCTCCTTCCCGTCACCCACCCCTTCCTACCAAGTTCTGGTTGTGCTGCTCATATATTCTTGCCTGTGGGGCCATTCACTGGAGCATAGGTGACATACTAGGGGCCACACCCTTAAGAAGCTGTCAGTCCCCCTCTCCCCAGAAAAAGGGGAGGACTTGTTGAACCCCCTAGTCTCCTAGAAAGAGGAATCTTGAACAAACTGAATAGATGGGGGGGGGTGATTTTTCTATCACTCATTCAAAGCAGATTTCAAAATATGTACCACTTAACAGAATAATTAGAGAGGCCTAATAACTGTTTATAACAAAATGGTTATTTAGTGCCTGTCATTAGAAGGGGGAAGAGGCTTTTGTTGGACAGCGTCAGCAGAAACATCCACTTAGAATGATTACAGAAAACACGTTTCAATAAAAACCATTGAGGCTAAGTAATTGCTTTTACTTCTGCCAATTAATGTAAAAATAAGAACCCGCCCGCTAATGGAAAGAGCATTGCAGTTTTCAGCAGTAAATGCCATTTCTAAATGAAAGGCAAAACCATTACCATATGTAGGTGGCAAAATCTGCTTGTGTGAAGACAACATAAAGCTGACTTGAGTAGCAGGAGATTCAGAGCAGGTGAGTCGAGCCAACAGTTTATGCTCACAGTTTAAGTCATGATGCCAGGTTTGTATTTGAGTAACTCTGCTCCGCTCAAAAGAGAGCAAAGTCTTTGTTTCTAGCTGCTCAATGTAAGCACGTTTACAGGAGGACTTCATAGAAAACTGGATGGTTTAACTCAAGGAAGTTCTTACTACATAAAGACTCTCTCATAATACTTCAGTACTGGGTGCTTAGCCAATGAGTCTCGTTTATAATTACCACTGTGGTGTCTGTGCTGTAGCGTGCAATAGTGTAAATGTTCATGACTCTTTTTTTCCTTAGAGCACAAAGTAATCATTGTGGGACTGGATAATGCGGGGAAAACCACCATTCTTTATCAATTGTAAGTATAAGTGCTTGCTTATTAGCGCTTGAAAAACTTGTTTTTTATGTTATAAGATGTCACGCTTCCCAATTTTAATAATGCAGTGGTTAGACTTAAACGTGTAGCTTTTTCTATTTTACCAAATAAAAAAGTAAAATAAGATGTCGTTTGCTTACTAAAGTTTGCTCCACCATGCCCTAGCCTTCTGACTTTGAAAAGAAGAATGGACTTTAATATTAAACTAAAACTAAGTACAAATGCTCCTGGATGAGGTGATGAAATGACTCTCACTTAACTCTTCCCACAGGAGCCCAGCCAGGAGTGCTGGCTTTGGAAACCATTCTCCCTTAACAGCTTTGGGATTGTTTAACAGAGCCAGACTTGTCTAAAGTCGTGGCGGTCAAAATGCTCCTTTAGTAGCTTTCAAAACTGAGAAGCTTGAAATCCTCAGAGATACATTAAGGCTCATCTTCAATAAATGTTACCACCCCAAGAATCCAGGGTGGAAGAATTTCCCATTATCCTCTCAGAGCCAAAGCAATGCTAAGCTGTGGGAATGACTCACATGGTACTTGGCACCGTCATATAAAACTTACCCCTCCCTTCCTCATCTTGCATTTAAAGCCCACCAGTTTGGGCCTGGGTTATAGCTCAGCAGAGCAATCCCCCATTATGCAGGAGTCTCTGGGCTCAATTCCTAACACTACAAAAGAAGAAGGTGAAAACAAGAGGTAGTCTTTTCAGCTTTCCCGTGGGGCCTAACGTTACAAACAGGCTCCTCCTTATGTGTTATTGTTTCAGAGTTGAATCACTACTTTTCTTTATTATATTTTCATTCATTAGCTAACATTAGTCTTTAAAGCTTAAGTATCTCTGATAACAATCTTGTTCATAGTGTCAAACACATAAAACTCGAGAAAATTATTAAGTGTCTTCAAATACATGTTATCATAGAATGTTACCAGCAAACGTGTGAGTTGAATAAAGTAATGTAACTTAAGCAATCAATAAAATAACACAAGTGATAGGAGAATCCGTATTCTAAGTACGATTCATTTTAAGTCAAGTTTCTATTTGCCTGTGGCCTTTAAGACAATAGGTTAGTATGCCTAAATTCATTTTTATGGCTCACTTCTTACCTTGCTTACATGGACCTTCATCAGAATGGTGACAGAATACTGCTCAGTTAGTGCTACTCTGCAGGCATCGTGGTCACAGTTTTCCAGAAATTGGTCTTTGAGGGTGGAACATTGGTTCTCTTCAGATCGATACTATAACTGGTCATATTGGCATTTTGCCCATAGACATGTAAACCCACATCACAGTGTTCCCATCACTGTAGGTCAAGCCTGCAGTTCATCCCATTAGAAAGCAGAAAACAGTCTTCAGAGATTGCACCGTTTACATCTTTAAATGTACAGAAAGTCTCTAACGCTTCTCTTTCTCGTGTTAATGGTTATTATTGACTGGTACAAATGAGGAAGGTTGACTTCTCTTAAAAACATAGAGATAAAACGGTGCTTGGGGTTCTTAAGATTTACAAAAGAGTTTTCGATGGTGTCTTTCAACAGCTTAATGAATGAAGTAGTTCATACTTCTCCAACCATAGGAAGCAATGTTGAAGAAATAGTTGTGAAGAACACTCATTTTCTTATGTGGGATATTGGTGGTCAAGAGTCTCTGCGGTCATCCTGGAACACCTATTACTCAAACACAGAGGTATGCCAAAATTACCTTTGAGTTTTATTTTAAAAATTTTCAAAGAATCAGCATGGGAGATGGCTAAGCTATAATGAGACATATTAGCAGTTGCCTTTAATAAGGAATTTATATTTAATCATGGAAGAAAAGGCAGGTAGGAGTACTAAGTTCTGGTCATAACTGTCTCACTGCTGAAACTTGCACAGATGGAGTAAGATCTAAGAGAGAGCATGGACTTTTCCCCTCCGAGGGTGTATGAAGAGGTGGAATAGTCAATAATTGACATGGAAACCTATTTTACTAAAGTCAAGTAGATTATATACTTTCAAAATGTACCTGACTGGCATAGAACTCACTGTACACAGCTCATGCCAACCTGGAGCTAACTTACACCAATCCTTGTGATTCCCTGCTTTTTATTCTAAGCACTGGGATTGTAGGTGTGAGGCACTGTGCCTAGTCAGGACCTTTCTCATCCGAGTACTTCTGCAGGCTGGCTCAGGCCTTCCTCACAATAGCGCCTCATGCTCTGTGGACTGGAGAAATCTGACACTGGCTGAAATGAATGAATTTTCCTACAATCTCAGCATTTAGGGAAGGGGTAAAATATTTTTAAAATTTTTCAAATAACATCCCAGATTTCAGAAATAATTAATGGGGAATATAAGACTTGCAGGCTACTATTCCCAGCCGTCCCTATCCTTTTAAATGTTTTTATTTACACCCCCCCCCCCGGAATAGAAAAAGACAATGAACATAAAATTTCTGTTATATATTTATTGACTATTTTGAAACATGGGAAGAAATTATTGCTTGTGTTAAAAGTAAAATAGAGATGTTAGGCAAGAGAAGCAACTCTGACTTCATCAACTTCTACAAATTTACACTGTAGACGAAAGAATGAATTTCTGATGCTCTAACTGCTGACATAATTGTCGAAGACACAGGCCCATGAGTACTTGAGTGGCCGAGGAGTGTGGTGAGAGCATCTTTTTGTGCAAATGAATGTGCTGGTCTGTGATGGGCCTTGAGAAGGCAGAGAGCGCATCTACAGAGCTTCACAGAGGAGCAGTTTCTAAGTAGGGAACTTTCCAGGGCGTCATGTTCTTTTTATTGTTACTTATTAATTCAGTATTAGCTTAGGGAGTATATCCATATTACCTTCATTTGTATTTGTATGTCTGCCTAGAGGCAGATTTTTGAAATGCTCCAGTGGTATTTTTGAGTTTTATCATTTAGAATGGTGTTGTGCAGTTGCACATGGGTACAACTAAGAAATCATGTTTTCTAAAATGACATTTTGTAAAGATTGGAGCTGGAATATAGTGTAATGCATAGAAATTTTGTCTTTTAAAATAAAAATAACAAACACTTTGTGGAACTGTATTTACTAATACAGTTTTATGTGTGTACTATTTCAGTGCAGTGTGTGAGCCAGAATAATAGGTCGCCAGTGTGCAACACTTGTGATAGCCCTCAATTATATTCTTTTGTGGGGGTTAGGAGGGACAGAAGTAGAGTTGGTAAGCAAATATTGTTATAATCTAGCTGAGTACAGTAAAATACTACTGAGGAATAGCAGCATTTTCACATGCTCTGATAACAATACTATGTTTTCAAAGTTCATTGTCAAAGCTTATATTTAACTCCAGCTGTGAAGGAAAGTGGTTCTTATTCACCGTGGGTTAAAGGTGACTGAAGCTGATCTGAGGGCATGCCATGCACTTCAATGGGGTAGTTTTTGACATTGCTGACAATCTAGGCTTAGCCTGGGTCCAAACAGAGATATCTTATTACTGATGCTATTAGCATTAAATAGTCTCCTAGTAAACCATTTCTACAAGCTTATCGCAAGTACCATAAAGATATTACTGCAACATGCCGGCATGGTCCTTTACATTTGCAGACTTGGATTCCAGAAAAAGATTTTATGAGGTGATGTTTCACTAATCAATTCGTTCACCCTTGTAATCTTGCATTGAGAAAACTCTTTACTTTGAGCTGGCCTCACAAAGGGGGCATCTCCATTGTATTACAAGAAATTCTGGGTGTTAATTCCGGAGCCCTTCCTTTCATTAACCCATCACTTCCCAATATTCTGCCCATTCTTTGTCGGGCTCTCTCCCTTTTATCCCTTTCTAAGCCTTTCTGGTTTGTATTGTGATTACTGTAGTTGGTACTTAATAATTTGATATTATTCTGTAAACTGATTCCAGCCTCCCTTTTGTAATTTGGCTTATATTAGTGTCCCATTCTGTACGATGCACAGCACCGTTTACACTTGAGTTTCACTGTCTGCTTTAGTAGCTCTTTTTCACTAGTGCTTGTTTGTGCTTAACAAAGTTTACTTTTATTTGCTTTCTCATTTGCTTGTATATTTACTGTTTAATACCTACTTAAAAAATACACACACACACACACACACACACACACACACACACACCTCTTTCTCCCATCCCACACCAACATACAGATGCATACACAGATTCTTTAGTTTTTCTTACCTTTTACAAATTTCAGTTACATCCTAGCATACTAATGCCAGTGCATGCACCATAGCAAAGTTCTGCACACTTTATTCTTGAGCTTTTTGTGCTAAATTTCTTCTGTGAAAAAAATGCCTTATTTGTTATTTTTGAAAAACATGTTTAACTTTTTCTGTTGAGCTAACTCTTTAATACGCAGAGAACCTTATAAACAAGTCAGTGGTTCTTAACCTTCCTAATGCTGCAACCCTTTAACACAGTTTTTTATGTTGTGGTGACCCCAAACCATAAAATGATTTTCGTTGCTAGTTCATAACTGCAGTTTTGTTACTGTTAGGAATTGTAATGTCAATATGTGATATCTGTGATAATCATGACACACAGGTTGAGAACTGGCTTGAATGAATGGTGTAATGGAGACAAATTTAATGAGAGAATATACATTCCTGTTTTGCTATAAACATTACTTTTCATTACTACAATCACGAGCTTAATAGATTGGTTGTGCTTTTTAGTTGCTGAAGTTGCAAGTTGCTTTCTTGTTAACATCTGGATCTCCTACTTGCTGTATTTCTGTAATAAGTACTCTCTGATGGAAAAGCAGTGGTCTTCTGTAGCAGGGATGATGCCAAGTGATTTTGCAGAAAACCAAGCATGCTACTAATTTCTTCCTTTATTTTAATATTGCTTTCCAGTTCATCATTCTTGTTGTGGATAGCATTGACAGGGAACGCCTGGCTATTACAAAAGAAGAATTATACAGAATGCTGGCTCATGAGGTAAAGTTTGAAAGTAGATTTTTAAAACATGATGGAGTAAGTTATCTGTAAATTGGTTTTGTTCTATACAAAGATTAATGTGAAACAATGTTGGTAATTTTGTCATAAGCCAAACTATATGTTAAGCCGAGTCAAAATCACATTGTATTTTCAAGCCTGTTAATTTGCTTGCTACAACTATTAAAAGCTAAGTTTTAACTTTTTTAGAATTAAAACTACTGATTCTTACTTTTAAAAAATTGATAAATTGCAATTAGAGGCAACCAAACTTAAATGTCTTCCAGCCAAGACTTGAATGAATAACTAGAGGTTACTAAATTATAACTATTTGAAATATAAAAGGAATGGACAATAAAACGTCTTCTTGCACATACTATTTTAACCTAAGGTTTCCATCTCAGAACTATCTAAAATCTTAAATATAGTTTTTTTTTTAATTCCTGTGCATAGATGTGTAAAAATACTAAATTCCGCATTCTTAAAACTAATGTTATGTTATCTTCCTGTAATGTTTAATTTTGTAAGTTGTGATACAAAGTAGTAGTAAGCTCTTAGTGGTGCTCTCATACAGCCTGTCACTTTAGTTAGTTCTCAGCCCCTCCCCCACTGCCTGCCTTCATCTGCCCTCTCCCTCCTGCTGGTCACCTTACTCCCTGGTAAACAGTCCTCCCTTTTGCTTTCCTGCCACAGAATTCTATCACACAACTGTTCTTTCCCTCCCTTCTGTCTCCCAAAAGATCTTCTTTTTTTCTACTTGGTCTTTTCTACTTTGATAACCACTACCTTCATGTATGTGTGTACACACGCACTTCAATTTAAAACTAAATGTCACATATGAGACAAAATGTATTTGCCTTTCTTAGTCTGGCTAATTTCTTTTAACACAATGATCTTCAGTTCCATCCACTTCCCTTAAAAAGCCATGTTTTGTTTTCCTTCACAGATGAAAATTTTCCTTGTATTTGCACCACATTCTCTGTATTCAGTTGCCAATGGACTTCTGTTTTGGGCTGTTAATGATTGGTGCAGTGAATACATACAGATGTGTACATATCTGTGTATCCTGTTGGCTTCAGTCTTGAAGTGTATACACAGTAGTGGTGTAGCTGGGTCATATGGTCTTAGATAATTACTTTGTTGCAGGAACTCCACACTGTCTACCATAGTGGTTGCATAGGTACTCATCCCCACCAGCCCCAGAAACATGGGAGATTCAGCAAGGTCAATATGCACCTAGCTAAAAAATAGGCAAATAGCTGAAGTTTTCTGACGTGATTTCAGAAGTGGTAATATGTATTTCATTGTATATCAGTTGATCCGCTCTGTCAGGTTATGTCATAATGTTTTGAATGGTAAAATAAAATAAAACCACAGTAAACACAATCCAATAAGTTAAGACCTGTAAAGGCTAATAAGTTAACCTTGTTCCCTCCTCTAAGGAGGACCACACATGTAGTGTTAAGTCTTTAATCTGAGGTTTATATTCTTTTCAATCTGATCATTTTTTTTCAAAAATAGAAAAAAAAACCTTAATTATCTTACTTGCACATATACTTTATTAGAATGAATCATTTAATCATGATTAAGGTCATTTTAAAATTTAATGTTAGTACAAGGTTGTTTGTAAATAGCGGTGTCTTACTATAAATGGCTAGCAGTGTATAATTTGCACTCTGACTTCATAGCTGAATTTGGTATTTTGGTAGTTCTCACATTAATTTGATTCGTGGTTGTTCCCATGTCTGACATTTCGGTGTTTTGTGTCCATCACAGGATTTAAGGAAAGCTGCAGTCCTTATCTTTGCAAATAAGCAGGACATGAAAGGGTGTATGACAGCAGCCGAGATCTCCGAATACCTCACCCTTAGTTCAATTAAGGACCACCCGTGGCACATCCAGTCATGCTGTGCGCTCACAGGAGAAGGGTAGGTGCTGCCAGGCCCTCACACAGCCTCTCTCAGCTCTAGGCCGACACCCATCCCTTCATGGTCCCCGTTCCTTGTTTCTCCGAAACATGGTGGTTATTATATTGTTTCTCAGGCTTAACATTTTGAAATAATTCTAGTGAACAATTTACCAAGTTCTTCATGTATTTAACATACATGTAATTATTTTTGACAGTATACGGAACTGTGAAGTTAAATGTTTAGATTTCAGGTTTTTTGTTTATCTGTTCCTTTCATCATTTACTTTCTAAGCAAAATCTGTAATGTCACCCAAATTATTGAAAAAGCCTTAAAGAAATTACATGCTTTCTGAAAGGACTTAACTAGTCTTCTCCAAGAATCTGCCTCCTGTAATATCAAGAGTCCTTTCAGGAGGCACACTTCTGCAGGAACGATTGACAAGACCACTGTAGTGTGTTCTTGCTTTTCTATGAGCTTGAGTGTAGACACTATGAAAAGGGGAGGCCAATGTGTCATTGACAGGATCCTCCTATCAGCCTGACGGTTTTTCTCTTTCTCACATATGTGGCCATGTAGTAGCTAGGTGTGGAGCCTATAACCTTCCATTCTTTAGAGACGGTGTGAATAAAGACTCACTGGTAGACTCCTTGCCACGCATGACAGAGCCCTGGGTTCCATCCCTGCTGCCCCATGTGCTGATGGAGGCGGCATGTGTCTATAATCTCATCACTTGAAGATGAGGTCAGGACCGGTGGGGTCAGACACTTGTTTACCTTTATGCTGTCTGCATAGAGAATTTGAGGCTAGCTTACACTGCTTGCGACCCTGTTCCCTGTGGGAATAAGAAGCTTGTCAACCAGCATATGTAAATATGCTAAGTAACACTGACCTTTGAGTAAAACCTAATAAGTATGGCTGCGATCTTTCAGCAGAGAGTTTCTAATTTTTCAAATACTTTTGTCTTTTTAGGTTATGCCAAGGTCTAGAGTGGATGACCTCCAGGATTGGTGTGAGATAATTTTTTTGCTTGAAAAAGACTTCTCTATTTATTCGGTGACACGAACATTTTTCCTAATACCTTTGGCTGCTGAGGCAGCAGCATGTTTAATTTATGACAACACAAACCTCCAAGTGACGCTTGAATCAAGTGCCGCTGTACTGGAACATAAAGATGTTTTCTTACCTTTGTTCAAATGTACTAATCTCAGTCAGACGAGCATAATGTGTACCTATGCCGTAGCAGCTGGACTCTTCTGTGTATTCTAATTATTCGGTGACTGCCTTGTAAAGACCGTTTGTCATATATTTCCTGTTATCTGAAGTTTTGTTATGTCCTTTATAACCAATTTCTTTCACCTCTTGGCCACCACTCCTTCTGAGGTACTGGCTTGACAGAACAGTAGTGGGAATCGGCATGTATTATTTATCCAACACTAAGCATTCATTTCTCTAAAAGCTGTTTTTATATTTTGGACAGAGTTAATTACAATGAAGAAAATCTACCTAGAAACTGCGTGCGTGTGTGTAAACATCATGAATACTTGCCTTTAAATTTTCCTTACCTCATTGCATGTGATAGTATAATTTTAAGTTGCTCTTTGCATGGGAATTCTTTCTCACTTTTCTGCCAACCATATTTGGTTAAAAACTAATCAAGATGAAGCATGAATTTAAAAACCCAGCTTCAATGGTAAACGCTATTGGCTCCATCTAGTAGCTGAAGGTTTTTCAGGGTGTGTGTAACTGTCAGAATTTAGTAAAACACACCAATGTAAATTAGAGCCAGGACACTTGGACTGTGTTGTTCTATCAGTTTCCTATCTGCTTTATTCTCAGTAGAACCTCAGAGATACCACAGCTGCTCTTGCCGCAGCCTAAACGTGGACAATTCTTTTTATTTCTTAAATTTGCAGTAGCAGTTGTCAGAGCACCGTTCTCACCAGCAGAATATTACTGAAAGGCAAAATAACAGGGTCTTTCCATCAACAAAGAGGCTTCAGGTTTTTTTTGCCCCACCTGCTGTCTCTGTGTAGGTAGACCTGTGTCCTAAACTCTTATAGGGTGCTCTGAATCTATTCCTAGCTTTAGAATGTTCCTATGAGACTCAGCGATCATGTTCTGTTCTGTTTAGCTGGCTGATCTTTGGTTTGGTTTGTTTTGATAGGTTTCCCTCGGTGACCCTTGTCTTGGAACTCACTGGGTAGACCAGACTGTCATATACCTAGCAACTGAGATGGTTTAATTGGATACAGAAATGGAAGGAAAGAGCCTAATGCTGAAGTCAGCCTTACTGGGTGGTGTTAACGGTTCCCAAGGCAGTTGTCTAAGATAAAAGTAAGAATGAGCCCTTAAGTTGAGGGGGGGACACGTGTTGTCATTAGCCTTATCTGTGTCATCCGGGTCATTTGCCGTATGAAAGGGATAAAATGTGTACTAAAGGGTGGTTCTTCAGTTTTTCAGTATTTTTACATTTGGATCAAAATAAGCTTCAGTGTTCATAAATACCTGCTCAAAATTGGTATTTTAATTTCAGGTTTTTTGTATGTAAGTTGCCTTAAATTTTACTCTTTTTTTGGGGTCTACTCATTTGTTAGATTTACTTAATTTAGTTGAACTTGATAATATTTTTATTTAGTGTTTGTACTCTTGATCTGAGAAAGTAGAGGAAAATTTTTCTGAACTTTTGGAAATTGTTTAAACTTGGAATCTTTTTCTTCGTGATTCTGTGTCAAGTAGAGGATAAATTTAACTTTTTTCTTGTGTGTTTTAAATATAACTCTTAATCAAAGATGAGAGAGAAAAGCAGATATAAATCAGTGTGGATGGTGTGTGGTGGTTGTGGGATAGGAATGGGAACTGAGAAAATACCAGTTACTTAAAGCACACTTTACCTGAATTTTACTTTGTTATATTGTTTACCATAAATATTAAAGAATAATTCTCATAAAGACTGTCCCGAGACAAAGCATATTATATGTCCCAATATTTCTTCTTATGAAATAATTTTCTGCCTCCTTGTATCTAATAAGATTGACTGGTTCAATTTTCTTCTATCAGATAATATGGTTATTTTTTATATTACCACATCAGCATTATATTGAAAGTGTTTTAATAGTTGATTGTATTTTGTCAAACAGTTACTAGTATAGATGCAGATTTGCTATTTAATTGTTGAAAATACAGTTTATTTTACGTGTAAACCCTTTTTAAAAGGCATATGATTCGTTTGGATTAGAAGCAATTGCTGTTAGCTATTTGGAAATGGAATCGGCATTCAGGTGGATGCTGTGCCATTGATTGGATAGGGCTTTTTAGGAAGCGCAGGTGAGACCTTTGTGGAGGCTTCTCATCAGCCTTTCCCTTTGTTCAGTAGGAAGCTAGTTATCCTTTACTCAAAGAGAATGTCTGGGCCCCAACAGGCATAAGATGCTAACGCATTACACTTGAACATCCACTGCAAAAGGAGTGACTGACTGTAGACTATCATTTCATGAACTCTTGAATGTGCAATGGGTGCCTTTGTTATTTTGAGATGAGTTCTCAATTTTTTACTCTGTTCTTTCAAGGTCACATCAACAGGGATGAGATGGAGGGGAGTGGCTTGTGTTTCACATTCTCCTTTGTCTCCATATATTATTTAGAAATGTTTGTACTATACAGAAACCTCCCACACCTGCTTTACAAGATTTTTAATTTAAAAATGAAGAAATTAACTTTTACTTTAAAATCTTCTCAACATGTTACTGCTAAAAATGAAAAAAAAAAAAAAACCCTCCTCTTGCAAATCGTGT
The DNA here is from genome assembly GCA_036184795.1 of Tokudaia tokunoshimensis. Lineage (NCBI taxonomy): Eukaryota > Metazoa > Chordata > Mammalia > Rodentia > Muridae > Tokudaia > Tokudaia tokunoshimensis. The sequence continues at coordinate 64,087,536 of BTHU01000022.1, read as the reverse complement.
GTGCCATTTCCTTACCTGAGCATGTTGTCTTCACCTAGAAGCACATTTGAGAATCACTTTAGATGTAACACTCGCTTTTGTAAGGGAATGCACTAAATATTTTTATTGTTAATGTGATTTAATTTCTTAAAACCTGAAAAATTAATATATATAACCTATTGAAAATGGGGGGTTGAATCTATAATGCTTGCTTTTAGGTTCTTGTGTTAACATTCTTAAGGGGATACTGCTTTTATTCTATATTCACTAGAGAAACAATATATACATTTCATTCTTTTAAAAAACAAGCTTTACATAACTCCCATCAGAATAGCATTTTTTTTTTTTAAAGTGTGGGAATGGCTGGAGACAGAGCTTCTAGTAGCCAAAGTGAGCAACACCATTCCATGATGCTCCTGCTTCCCCATCCCCAGTGCTGGGATTGCCATAGGTATTTTAATTGAATATAATTTAACTGTCATTGTAGCATAAAGAGAAAACAGAATGAGGGAAACAGACAATACTGTAAACAGTATTCCCTGACGAAACCAAGTCTGGCCACCAAGAAATCTTTGAAGAAGATAAGAGGTTTTAAGTCTTTGGTGTTGTATCTCAACAGATTATGAGCAGAATCATTTCCAAGGCCATTCATTGACTCCCCCACTGTGTTACATTGTGGATTAGCAAGCACATTGTGGATTATGGGATTATGGGATTGTGGATTATGCCTCTATACCTGTCGCTTTATTGGCACTTATCTCTAGTTGCCAATTTTATGCGACAACTTATCTGTGGCTTTGGAACAAAATCCTCACACACCTAAACTTTCATTCTAAAGGTCCTTTGTCTTCTGCCAGGGGTCACCTCAAGATACAGCTTCTAGTCTCATCTGGCCACACACTGCACTGCCTGTCTCAAGAGGTGGAGTCTGGTCTTAATCTGCCCATTTGCCATCTATCTAGTTGACCTAAGACACTATTGTTCATGACCTTCTTTTTGTTCTTCCCAAACTAAGGAGCCTTTAAGTAAACTAAGTCTCAAATATGTCTTCTGTTTAATATTCTGAAACCTTATGCACTATCACCATCTTTTCAAATCTGCAATTATAGAGAGATGCATGTAGTAGCATACCTGAGTGGTCTTATCCACTGTGTGATCCTCACCCCAGCATCACGTCCTCTAGTGTGTATACAACACAGTATGAAGAGATAGTTTTCCTTTGGCTTAAGCAGAATTTCTATCTAAAGACAGTGCAAAGGAGAAGCTGTATTCATCAGAAAATAGCTTTGAGTTGCTTCTAAGTAGCACCCATGTGTGTTGGAAGCCCACTTCTACAGAACTTACCTTATTTTTCTGGCTTTTCTGATTGGCTAGAAGTGGTTAGTGTGTTCTGTTCACTGCCTTTAAGGCATCCTAAACACTTTGTTTGCCAGCCCTGAGAGAGTCACATCAGCCAGGACATGAGTGTGTTGCAGACTTCAGTCCACTTGTGTGTGGAAACAGCTGCTGTTTAAGGTCGTTGGTTTTCATGTCGTCTCATCTTTATTCATTTAATATTAGTGTGAAGACTGAAAGCCAAGAGCCAGGGTTAGGGGGAAAAAGATATATTTTAAGAATTATAGGTGACCAAAGCTATATGGAGGTTCATAGGAGACCTAGGTACTCTTCATTGCTTTTATTATGGCTGGAAAGCCTGAAGACTGGTTAGCATTCTAGGATTAGAATCTGGACCTGTAGTCACACAGAGGCTCCTTGACTTTTTTTTCCTTTAAGACCAGTACTCTTTGTTTTCTCTATGCTATGTGTAGATGGAATCTAGAAATCATAACTTCTTAACGAATGAAAAGGTTTTCTTGCACAACATATGAATTTTTAATTTAAAAATAATTATTACCTCATTTTTTTACTCCACAAAATGCTTTGCTTAAGTGTCTGGGCTGTTGTTGGACCCTGCCAAAAAAACTCCTTCACCCCAATGTCATTGAATATGCAGAATACCTTCCTGGAGGGAGTGTGAGTTCTGGGCGGAGCTTTTGTTTTCTTTGTTTCCCAGCTGCCGGGTGAACCGGTGTCCTTTCTTTCAGTGCAAGTGAGCAAAGTATTTAATTCCTTACAGAAAGGACAGGAAAGTTCTGCAGTTTAATGAGATGGACTGATTATCTCGGGGTGCTAAAACCGCAAATGGTCATCATTTGATCTCAGAAGTTCATGATTGATTGGCATGTTTCAGCTCCAATTTATTCTCTTGGAGTAAACTTTCAGTATCGTGATGAATGTTTTCCATCTAGATTTCATCTTGAAAGACCCTAGCTGCTGTTTCACTGAAATTGTGAAATAAAATGAAGATTACGGCTTTTCCAATTATGAGACAGTTTTCCATTTTTCCGTGCTGCTCTCTTTCACAGAACATAGTTTAAGATAAGGAAAGAGCAAGCTCCTGGCAGTTCCAGCCTCGCTGTCGAGTTTATTCTAATGGGAGTATAATGGTCATAATTGCACATTCTTGTCTTCATGCATAACTTGGTGCTTTATAACAGCAAGGAGAAAGCAGGCTCTGGACTTGTTATACTTTTAGCTCAAATTGTAAAACTCATTAAATGTGCATGTATGTATGTTCATTTTATAAGATTTAAATATACATTATTATCCATTACATCTCAGGCTATGTAAAAGTGGTCTGAAAGTATCTTTCCCAAGCAGCTTGGTTCAAAAGATGGTATTATCAATAAGATCAAGGTAGGATCTCATTTCTCTTTGGGCTCTCTGGTGTTTACAGAGGGGGAAACAGTATCTTTCATATCACATACTGCTTCTGAACCCTAAGTAAGAAACTGATGCGTGCGCCATTGCTCTGATACTTAATTGCTAACCAAGAAAGTGTAAAAGCAAACACCAAAAGCATTTCACACCCTCGCGTCCCACAAGTGGTTCCAAGCTTGTTTGATTATGAGGTTGGTGAAAGAACATGGTTTTTGAATTTTAACATTTTTCACTATCATGAAATGCTTCTTTTATCTTTTATATGTTAGGTCATATTCATGGGTTTTTTATTTCTGCAATTATGTTCTAATGAGTTGTGTGCATGCCAACTTGCCTAAGGAAAAAGATGCAGTTTGCTCTGGACTGTTAATCTGTTCGAGAGGTTTTGGCTGATTTGCAATCATGGTGCAATATAGCATGATACCCATGTGTTTTCAGTCCACAGTTTTATTTTTGTCATAATAAATACTTTTCCAATATGAAGTGTAGCCTGTGTTTTCTTTCAATGACAGTTTAACAGTCTCTTTGGTTATAAATGCCAGAAATCCATGTAAGTTAACAGGAATTTTATCTTAATGGTGCTGCGGGAGAGGCCATAGAGCCCAAGGTGGGAAATACAACTTGGTTCCAAAGTTCTCAGAGCAAAGACTGGGAGACGGTGAAGACCCAGGCAGTTACCTTTCTTCTGCACATCTTTCTTAAGTGTTTATTGAACTTGACTCCTACTTTCCTGTCCACATGGCAGGGATGATACCCGTGTCTAATAGTTCTTATATTTCTTTGTATGGGGAAAGCTAGATCCTTGTTGGATTCTTAGGAACAATTCCTTGTTTCCTAGAGAAATTTACAAGCCTGAATATAGCCATTTGGCCTCTTCAATCCAAACAATAAAAGGTACATTTAGACCAGGGGAACCAGGGTGGTAGGAAAGTCTGGAAGAGGGTATTCTTATGTTGTGCCTACATTCCCATAGAGCGGTTAACATGGTTTAATCAAGAATAGGCTGAAAATACTATGTTCATTATTCAGATCCCTCTAAACTGGTAGTTTTTAATACCACCCTTTTCCAGACTCTTTGCGACTGTTAGGAAAGCTCTCTAAATACACAGGGAGGTGGTAACTTGGTTTCAAAGGTTTCTATTCTAGTTACCTTTGTGTGGCTCTAACCAAATACCCGAGAAAAAATTGAAAGGAAGACTGACTACTTCTGCCAGTTTGAGGATTTAATTGATCATGGCAGACAGAGGCAAGGCAGCCCAGTTCTCATGTTTACAAGTTAAAAAATAACCCTCACTGGGCTTGGTAACCTAAGCCTGTAATCCTACCATTTGAGTGGTGGATAGAGGTAAGAGGTTCAGGGGTTCAAAAGTCAGCGTGGGCGACTTGAGACTGTCTCAACAACAAGAACAGTTTGTGTATCTAGTGAATACTTATCAGATTTATTTATCTAGATATTGACCCACTTTTTTGTAATCCCAGTTCACAGGAGGCTGAGGCAGGAGGCTCTTGATTTGGAGGCCAGCCTGGGCTACATAGTAAGACTGTCAAAAAATAAACCCAGTAATTAACCAGCAGGTGGTGAAGCAAATGCAAAGCTATATATCTAACTTTATAGACTCTGGAGCCTAACTGATAGTAAATAACTAAAAGAAAATTATGTGTATTTTGAAAGACAATCTTTATAGCACTGGCTGTCCTGGAACTCACTCTGTAGACCAGGCTGGCCTCAAACTCAGAAAGACAGTCTTAAAGTGGAGTTAATAGTGTCTTATGTGACCTTGAAAAAATATCACTGTCCTTTAGTCATATTCTCAAGTTTTGGATAATCAAGAAAAATTTTACTTTGCTAAAATACCAGTTCATCAAAGTATGAAATGCAAAATGGGCTGTAGGTTCAGAATACATTTAATTATCTAGTGATCTTGCTTCAGCTTCTCTGGTGCTAGGATTACAGGGTACACCACACATTCTGCCCCAGTGTACCGTGGCATCCTATATAAGTACTATCTCTGTGAGCAGGCTCACTGGGCTTTTAAAGCCCAGAGTTTCCATTTTAGCTGATAATGGAGGGAATTCCTACAGCTGTCAGCCACTGAGCAGACTGGCTGGAGATCTCCTAGTGACTGTTCAGGGGCCTTCCTTTGCCACACAGATCTGCCACTGATTCCAGGGGCTGCTTTGCTTCAGTCACTATGCCTGTTTTTCTTGCGCCCTTACTCCTCAGAGCATGTGGATCCATTCCTGTGTGTGGTGAAAGGACCCCAAGAGACTGGATGCTGATTCTCTCCAATATTAGGATGTCCTCGTTACTAAATTCACTACATAATCCACATCAAATGGTTTCACAGGTCAATAAAGGAAATTGTGTACCTGCCTCTCTGATCTTCCTTAAATAGCTACCTATGCTTGCACTTCACATTAAGAGCCCTTAAGAATGCATTCCACATTCAAGAACTTCCAGGGTGGAGTCAGGTGGTTACTGATTCACTCCAAACCACAGAATGCCCCAGGACATATATTGTTATGATAAATATGAGGGGTGTGGCTTAGGTTTCCCATCCACCTCTTATTTTCTGGAATTTATGATATTACAAGTAAGGAAGGTTTTCCATTTGCTTGGTGGTGGTGGTGGTGGTGGTGGTGGTGGTGGTGTGTTGTTGAACCTATGTGCTCTATCTGTAGGCTATATACACAGTCTTTTTAATTTGTAACAGTTTGGCTCTTGCTTTATTAACCTGGAATTGCCTTGATCTTAGTCTGCCTAGGAGGCAGGACTTGAACTCATACCTCCTCCTACATCTCTCTAGGATGATAGTCCTGTACTACCATCCCTGGATAAATGAAAGTTCCCTGGATAAACGAAATTATTCACCAGTAATTGAGCTTAATTTTTGTTCAAGCCCTGGACATACAATAATAAAAGTGTTACAATGGGTCTTTTCCTCAGCTGTGACTTGTGGTTTTGGGGCATTAAATCTCTAAAAAGCTGATTCATTGGTTAGAATTTAAGTGGTTATTGAGCATGTTCCAGGCCTAGAGCCAAATTATCTTGGGTTATCTTCAGCCTTCCAATAGCTATTCATTGCTCACTGGTGTGTTTGACCTAATATCTTTGAGACTCTCAGGTAAGATTCTTTTTGGAATGTACAGACTTTTAGCTTCTCCCACTTCAAAAGCTAATGCTATCAAGTCCTTTGATAGCATTAGAGATGCCTCTGCTTTGTTGTGCCTGCCAACAAGATGTTTCCATCGGGGCACTTTAAATGTAACTCACAACTTTGTTTTGTTACCATATTGGAACATGATATTTGGGTGAGTATCCCGCTTTTGCGGTTCTGACCCAGGATTACTCATCTTTGGCTCCAAAACGGACTCTGCCTCCCTTTGAGATGAGAGCTGTGTCTCTGCATCAACAGAACATACAACCCAGTTGTGGAGATAAACATGACTAAATGTAAGTCACAGTTACAGGTGCCAGATGTCTGCTCTGCTGTAATAAGTGCAAGTCGCAGTGACAGAGGTTGAGGACTTCCTTTTTCAGAAGTTAGGATGCCAGTCACCTGCAACACCTGTTTTTTAAGTTTTGCTGCATGAAGTATTTATAAACATTTTTTATTTATTCACTTTACATCCCTGTATCAGCTCCCCCTTTCGTCCCAGTACCTCCTCCCACAGACCCTCCCCCATTAATCCCCTTCTCCTTTGAGAAGGAAGACTCCCATGTACCCATATCAAGTCACTGCAAGACTAGGTATATCAACACCCTCTCCCACTGAATCGAGACAAGGCAATCCATTTAGGGGAATGGAATCCGGAGGCAGGCAGGCAGGCAAGCAACAGATTCAGGGAGAACCCCCATTCCTGTTGTTGGAGACTAAGCTGCTTTACTGCTACATGTGTACAGGGTGCCTAGGTCCAGTGCTTTGGTTAGTGATTCAGTCTCTGGGAGCCCCCAACGGTCCAGGTTAGTTGAATCTGTTGGTCTGTGGAGTCCCTGTCCTCTTCAGATTCCTCAGCCCTTCCCCCTACTCTTCCATAAGATTCCCCAAGCTCCATCTGATGTTTATCTGCAGGTCTCTACCTATCTTTCCATTGGCTGGTGGGTGGAGCCTCTCAGAAGATAGTTATGCTAGGTTCCTATCTGTAAGCATAACAGAGTTTCATAAATTGTATCAGGGATTGGTTTTTGCCCATGGGATTGGTCTCAATTTGGGGCAGTTGTTGGTTGGCCATTCTCCCAGTCTCTGCTCCATCTCTGTCCCTCCATGTCTTGCAGTCAACACACATTTTGGATGAAAGGGTTTGTGTATGGGTTACTGTCCTTGTCCTTATCCCGTCACTGGGAGTCCTGCCTGACTATGGGAAGTGGTCACTTCCAGATCCATATCACCACTGCTAGGAGTCTCATCTAGAGTGGGCCCCATGGTTTCCCCTGGCTTATACCCAAAAGATGCTCCAGTATCCCACAAGGACACTTGCTCAACGATGTTCATAGCAACTTTATTCATCCAGAAGCTGGAAACAGCTCAGATGTCTCTCAACTGAAGAATGGATACAGAAAATGTGGTTCATTTACAGAATGAAATACTATTCAACTGTTAAAAACAAGAACATCACGAATTTTGTAGGCAAATGGATGGAACTAGAAAATATCCTGAGGTAACCCTGACCCAAAAGGACATACATGGTATGTACTCTTTATAAGTGCATATTAGCCATAAAGTACAGGATAGGCATGCTAATAGTCCACAGACCCAAAAAAGCCAAATAACAAGGAAGGCCCAAGGGAGGATGGTTGAGTCTTTCTCAGAAAGGGAAACAAAACAGATAATGGAGATTGATGGAAGGAGGGAATTGGGTGGTAGAAGGGATGGGGAGAGACATGGGGTGGGGTGGGATTGGGGAATCAGATGTAGGGAGAGCAAGGGAGAGAAGGGAAATTGAAGGTGGGTGGGTGGGCCAATCTCTAGGATGTGCCAGAGACCTGGGATGGGGAAGGCCCCAGGGAATCTACAATCGTGCATTTAAATCTTTTAGTAAGTACTAACAGAGTAGGCGACCAATTAATGAAGTTCAACTGATTTTTAAGATTTATTCTTTGACAGTTTCATATACATGTGTATATATATATATATAAAATACACTTTGATCGTACTCAGCCCATTATCCTCTTCTATTCCTCGAACCAAACCCATTTTCCCCAACAAGTCTCCCACTTCCATGTCTTTTTCTCCATGTAGTACACTGTATTAGCGTACTTGTCTTTTTCTATGTTAGGTTACTGTTGCTTGTATGAGAATGGTTAGGGTTATTTACCAGAGAATGGAACCTTACCAGTGGCTACACTACTGAGGAATATGGCCCCTCCCCCAACAACCATTAACTCCCTTTGGCTCCTCAGGAAAGGGTGGGGTCTTATGGACCCCCTCCCCCATTCCTGATAGAATGTCCTTGGTCCCAGTTTTGGGAGGATCTAGTGCAGATAGCAGCCTGGTTAATGGGTGTGGCAACCATGTCATTTCCAGTAGACAGCATTTCAAAGAACTTTCTATCTTTTTTCTTTTAACTTATTTACATTTCAAGTATTATCTCCTTACCTGGTTCCTCTCCACACCCTACCCCTCATCCCCAACCCTGCTCCCGGAATCCCCCTGTCCTATCTCCCCTCCCCCTGCTCTATCCACCCAACCACTCCTGCCTCCCCACCTTGGATTCCCTGATAAGGCTGTCCTTTGCTACATATTGATGGCTTAGTCCCTGAGAGCTCTGGGGGCGGGGGTAGGGGTGTCAGGGGTCTGGTTGGTTGATAAAGTTCTTCCTATGGGGTTGCAAACCCCTTCAGTTCCTTCAATTTTTTCTCTAACTCCTCCATTGGGGACCCTGTACTCAGTGCAATGGTTGGCTGTGAACATCCAACTCAGTATTTTTAAGGCTCTGGTAGGGCCTCTCAGCAGACAGCTTTTTCAGGCTTCTTTTAGCAAGCCTTTCTTAGCATCCACAATTTATCTGGTTCTCAAGTTCTTTCTCTCCCTGCTTTGGCAATGTCCCCATAGCCTTGGGGAAGGAAAGGGTGGTGGTGATGTAGATGCCCTGTGTACAGCTGAGCCTCTCAGTATTGTGAATGGAAACAATAACTCATCTAAGGAACATCTAGTACAGCTGGATAATGGTGTTCTGTAAGAAGACAGCTGAGGATAGAGTTCTAGTTACTTCTGTGGGTTGTGTCTTCTCTAGAATTTATATGTTGAATTTTCAGTTTGACCTCATTTGGAGGTAGTGCCTTTATCAATGTAGTTCAAATGAGGGCATTGCCCTTGAGACTAGGTAGGCCTAGGTAGACCTAGGGGAAAACTACTATTGTTATTCAAAAGAAACATAGCAATATAATGGCTCCAAATGACCTTCTGCTATACCCATAGATCTGTATCTCGCTCAACTCAGCTATCATCAGAGAAGCTTTCTCCTAGATGGGAACTAGCACAGAAATCCATAACCAAATGCTGTGCAGAGATGGAGAAGCCTTGGGACACTAAGTGCTAAATGGGATGTCTTTATCAAATCCTTGCCCTCAGGGGAAGCTATGCGGCAGAGGAGGCAGAAAGAATTTAAGAGACAGTAAGACACAATAGGACTGACACAGGTATGAACTCCCAGAAACTGTAGCAACATGCACGAGGCCTACCTAGGTTCAAGCCAAATAAAGTCCCAGGCACCGACTGAGCAATTGGATGGGAGTGAGGAGTGTTTATCCCTAACCAGAAGCTATCTCCAACTGACAATTTCAAAAGGGAAAAAACAGTTCTTTCTAATGGTGTCTTACTGGGTATACAAACCACACAGAAGGGCAGGCCTCAAGCCTAGTTAACACAAAACAAACTCCTTTTGGAGATATTTTGTCTCATAATGCTTTGTCTTGACTTTTTTACCTTACAGGTCTTTTGCTTAACTATTGTTCCAAATTTACATCTTTTTATGAAGTGTGTCTGTGTTTCTCGGGTTTGTCCTTTCTTTTCTTTTCTTTTCTTTTCTTTCTTTCTTTCTTTCTTTCTTTCTTTCTTTCTGATTTGTTTTTAATTCTGATTTGATTTGTTTTATTTTTTTAATTGCTGTCTGTTTTCTAAAGAGATAGAGCAGGAAGCTGGAGTTAGATGGGGTAGAAAAGATCTTGGAGGAGATGGAGGGAAAGCCATGATCAGAAAGAATATTTTGAATGGAAAAAAAATACTTTCAATAAAATGAGGTCATTGGAGTAGGTTAGAAGCTGGTATAACTGGTATAATCTGATATAACCAGTATAACTAGGGTGGAACAATTGGTTTCTATCAAATTGGTTGGTAGAAACTGAAAACAAATTGAAAAGGATGCTGCTTTGGAGTTTCTATTGCTGGGATGAACACAATGACCAAAAAGCAAGTTGGGGAGGAAATGTATTTATTTGACTTATACTTCCACAGCACTGTTCATTCTTTGAAAGAAATCAGGACGAGAACTCAAATGGCAGGAACCTGGAGTCAGGAGCTAATGCACGGGACATAGAGGAGTGTTGCTTACTTGCTTGCTCCCCGTGACTTGCTCACCTTGCTTCGTTATAGAACCCAGGACCACCGGCTCAGAGATGGCACTACCCATAATGGGCTGAGAACTTTCCCATCAATCACTAATTAAGAAAATGCCTGCCTACAACCTGATCTTAATGGAGGCATCTTCTCAATTGAAGTTATCTCCTTTGTGTTCTGACCCAGAGCAATAAAAACAACTTCTATTGTACATGTGTGTCACCATAGATCTGCTATTGGTATGTGTCTTGTACTCATTACCATGAGACATGGATGCTATGAGATAATGGTGTGGCTCCACTTATTGAGGAGAGTATTTCAGAGGGAAATTCAAGGACAGCTTTAAAAAAGCATAATTCTATCATAGATATATTCATAGCCTTTTACCAGTTGCTTCTAAGATGTATGTAAAATCCTCAAACTGCAAAATTGAAATGAAAATAAAATGAATTTGTAAGTTCAGTAGTTATTCACATGGAGTGGGACCCAGGAAGGTTATAACGTTGTCAAATCAGCACTAAAGTTATGTCCATGGGTTTGAGTTGTAAAATTTTGGGCAGGTTATACTGTTGTGTCTTCGTTTCTCCAAAGCCCTCATCTGGACTATTGAAAATGTTAATGAGTTAAAACAAGAAAGATGCTTAAAAGAGTGTCCCAAGTACAGAAGTTACTGGGTTGAAATGAATGCTGCTTATTGCTATGATGGAGTGTTGTCATCTCCACAATGAAGGTTCCATATATCAGCAGCCGACTTAATACTGTAGAATGGCTAACCTAGAAAGTCTCTGCTTAAGGCAGTCTGACGGCAGAGCCGTTATTTCTTTGTTGTGTCGTTATGAACTGGTCAGCAGAAGACCAGCACTAGAGTCACCTAAAATCTTGGGTCAAAATCCTTGTTGCATGCCCCTTCTTTCTCTTCCTGGACTTCCGAAGATGGAGCCTGGTTTCTCAGTTCATTGTTATAAGTACCTCCTGATGAGTCCAGAGTAGCAGTCTAAAGAAAGCTGCAGCAGGCCTTGCCTTCTAAAATTCCATTCAAGCAAGTGGTTATGGAGTCTAATCTACCATAAGGCTTTGCAGTGCGCTCCAGCTGTATGTCTTTTTAACCTTAGAAAATAATTGAAAGTGCAGCTGGGGTGGCATCCCCTGAAGCCCCTATACCCTGGAAGTAGAATCAGGAAGATTGAATTTTTTAGGCCAGCCTGAGCTACATAGTGAATACAATCATAATAAATAAATAAGTAAATAAGCAAGCAGTTACTTACATTTTTTTCCTATTTCAGTAGTTTCATAAATGCCGTTGGTCAAAAGCATTAACATTCTGACCTAAAACCAAATGGAACAAAACCTTTAGCTCTGCCTCTTATCCTGTCAGCTTGGTATCAACAGGAGACCTGAAGCAAGTCTTTGAAATAAGATCGCTTTGTTGAAAAACATTCTTGGCGGGTGGGAGGGGGAACTACTGGTTTTTGTCCAGCAAAGAGCTTAGAAGTCATACTTAACAAAAAAATATACAAAATATTGAAATATAATCACCTATCTTTTAGAGCCCTCAGAGAACAGAGATCACAGCACAAACGGGTTCCTTTGCTTTATTTCCCTGTAACTAGATACAAGAGACAAGTGAAGTGAAGAAATCACCAGTTACCAGGGATTGATGTTGACTGCAGAAAAACATAGTTTTATACAAAGGCCACAGAATCCACAAGAAGGACATTCAGGGACATAGCCAGTGACGTCACAGCTGCATCAGTGAGCGTGGCCTACCCCTTAGCCGGGGCATAGAATTTCACACCAAAGTTCTGTCTACCAGTGTAAGCATGTGCGGCTCCCATCCACACAGTACACAGCATGATGGTCATTGAAGAATGAAAGGCTCCAGAAGACACTCTGAGCCCAAGCTGACAGCAAAGAGAGGAACTGGGATTGCTGCGGAGATGACACAGATTTCACAGACATCCCAGTGAGGTTGAGACGGCTGCATGGCTTATATGCATGTGTACAATATACATTGTGATTCAAATATGCTGTTCATGTAGTTCAACTGTAGTTTATAATACTATTTGAAATTAGCCAAGGAAAAGTAGACAATATTAGGAAAAGTAGGCATTCTGAGAAGCAGGGCTTTAAGTTTACCATGTAAAGAACTGCATAAACAGTTTAAGATGAAATGATACTATAGGCCATGAGGGCCCAATGAGAGGGCTCAGTATGTTAAAAAAAAAAAAGTGCTTACTGCCACATCTGAAGACCTGAACTCATTCCCTGCAACTTAAATGTGGTGGAAGGAGAAAACTGGCTCCCTTACTTTATCCTTTAATCTCCACATATGCTCCTTGGTGGGTGCATTCCAAAGAAGTGTAAATTATAAAGATAAGTAAGTTATCATCAGGCAGAGGTTCCAGAGATTTTATTCCTGACTCCCTCATTCCTGTCCCCTTCTTCCTCAGTCTTTTGTTTCCTTTTCTTCCTCCTCTTCCTCTTCTTCCTTCTCGGTATGACCATGAAAAAGGTGAGACTCAGCAAACCATCACAGAATACATCGAGGGATGTAGATTTTCTTGCTTGCCTTATTCTTGCTCTTTTTATCATTTGCTTGCTGCTTGAGCTCTAGTGATGACCTCGTAAGGAGTTGAAATGCCATATAACATTCAAAGAAGAACACAGGCAGCTGCCAGAGGACAAATGTTCTCAAAGCAAGATAGATTGAAGAGATGTAGAGCAAGTCATTTGGTAGGCAGAACCAATGAGACCATATTTTGGAGTATTCTTTGCATACGTCTTTGTGTGTGCACATGTATGTGCACATGGGTGCATGTAAATGGAGGCTAGAAGTCAGTGTTAGATCTCTTCCTCAGTCTCTTTCCACATTCTCTTTCGAGACAGGGTTTCTCACTGAACTTGGTGTTTGCCAATTTGGTAAGACTGACTAGCCAGGAAGCTGCTGAGGTCTGCCTTGTTTCTATACCCCAGCACTGAAGTTATAGACATGCACTTCTGCCCCTGAGTTCTGGGACCTGAGCTGAAGTCCTCATTTCAAGCAAGTGTTTTAGCCACTGTGCCATCTTTCCTTTCCTGACTTACTGCAGCATTTGGAAGACTGACAATTCAGACCAATGGGGTAAAGTTTAAGTGTCTGTAACAATGATGGTTATCACATTGCAAATACAATAAAGATCATGTCTGGTCACTGTTGAAGGTGGAAGTGGGGAAGAACACCTCGTATATAATCCCCATCTGCTTTTTCTGTTTTTTCTGTTTAGCATTTTTGAGACAGCATCTTATTGTGTAGCCCAGGTTAGCTTGGAGTTTGCTATATATCCCAGGCTTAACTTTAAATTATGATCCTCTTGTCTCAATCTCCATGGTACTGGCTTTATAGGCAATCCATGGATGTTAAAAAATGCCTTTTGAAAAAAGCTCTCTGTAATGAAATTTGATACACAGAGATCATCCTCACAAAGAATATGCATGTGTGTGTGTGTGTGTGTGTGTGTGTGTGTGTGTCTGTCTCTGTGTGTGTGTGTGTGAGTGTGAACCACAGCACATTTGTGGAAGTCAGAGGATAACTTGGGGCAGCTAGTTCTCTCCTTCCACAAGTGGGACCAAGAGATCAAACTGAGGTCATCAGGCTTGCTAGTAAGTGCCTTTATCTGTTGAGCCAACTCTCTGCCTCTTGTTTTTCTTTTTAAAAAAATAATATCTCTTGTTAGATTTCAGAAGTTAAGAAGTAATCATTTTCTATCATTAGTTTGTGTCCTCTAGATGGCAGAATAGGACTTCATTTTGTACTGTTGATGCCTTTTGGTTATTCCATGCAAGATTTCCTATTTCTATAGGTTTTAGTTTTTTGGTAGCTAACATGCTTTAAATATTTTCTTTTGTAAGGATAAAACCTTTCCACTCACATATCTTCAAACAGAAAAGCCTTGGTGGATCCCTGAGAGAAAAAAATAATTAATTATTTTAATGAACTCCAATTTTGATGTTATTTTTGATGAAGTAGAGACCTTATATAAGTTCAGTATTCTGTTTCTGAAATGCTTGGACTGAGAATGTTTGGATCTTAAGAGTTTGAATTTGAATTTGGAAATGTTTACGTGTGTGTGTGTGTGTGTGTGTGTGTGTGTGTGTGTGTGTGTGTGACAGACAGATGGACAGATGGACAGACAGACAGAGACAGAGACAGAAACAGAGAGACAGAGGCAGAAAGAGACATAAGAGACAGAGGCAGAGAGAGAGGCAGACCTAGACCAGCAGTTTGTTCTTCAGTGACAGGGTCCTGATGGGAAGGTGCCTAGGGATGAGAAAGTTAGAAAGGATAGAAAATAGAGAAGATAAAAGCTGGGGTCAGGAGATCTTACATAAGCTATGTTTAATGACCCCCAAAAAGTTTATTAAGAAATAGAGTACCTTGTATATTATTTGCTGGGTGGGGAGGAGAGTAGCCAAGATCAGCAGAAAGCTAAATCACACAGTTTTGGCAAGGAGAACACAGGATACCTCAGACACAGTTGTCTTAGAATTAATGACCACAGCACAGAACAGAGTCAGGTCCTCAGAAACCACAGCTTTGACTCTTTCAAGGCACTTATCTCCAGCCAACTTCTCTCCTGAACAAGGATATGTAATTAAAGTTCTCTTTGTCTTTCATCAGAGACTCTAAGAAAAGTCTTAGGTCAGTCTGGCTCTATCATATATGTATGTGGATCTTGAGCTACGAAGGGAATGGAACCCACCACTAATCAGGAAACTCATTTATATTTCATGTACATGTGTGGCGTAGAATTTGATACTATATTTTTAATACACTTTAATTATGAAGTATGGAGTCACATAGGGAATTTTCTATTTCTTATACCATGTCAGCACATATAAGCTTGAATTTGGGATTAGGCATGCTTACATTCATTATCATGATCCTGTTACTAATCATTTGTCTGGCAAACACACATACTGTTGGACTGGCTTTAACAGAAAGGTGATACTGTTAACTGACATCTATTGTTCCTACTAAATGAAAACGGCTGGTGCCCTCAGTCCGTCCGTCCGTCCATCTGTCTGTCTGTCTGTCTGTCTGTTTCTGTCTCTCTGTCTTTCTCTCTGTTTCTCTCTATCTCTCTATCTCTCTGTCCTCTTTGTCTCTCTCTGTGTCTCTGTCTCTGTCTCTGTCTCTCTCTCTCTCTCTGTATCTCTCTCTCTTTCTTTCTCTCGTTGTTTTATTTTTAACACAGGGTTTCTCTGTTTAACAGTCCTCACAGTCCTTGAACACTTTTTTTTTATTTTCTAAGTTTTTTTCTGTTGTTTTTGTTGCCATTGAAGACCACCCTTATTCCATAGTGATCTGATAGGAGGCATGGGATTAGTTCTATCTTCTTATATCTGTTGAGGTCTGATTTGTGACCAATTATATGGTCGATTTTGGAGAAGGTACCATGCGGTGCTGAGAAGAAGGTGTATTCTTTTGCTCTAGGGTGAAATGTTCTATATATATCTGTTAGTTCCATTTGGTCCAAGGCTTCAATTAGATTGACTGTGTCCCTGTTTAGTTTCTACTTTCCTGAATGATCCATTTCAGAGAGCGGGGTGTTGAAGTCACCCACTATTATTGTGTGAGGTGCGATGTGTGCTTTGAGCTTTAGTAAAGTTTCTTTTACGAATGAGGGTGCCCTTGCATTTGGAGCATAGATATTCAGAATTGAGAGTTCTTCTTGGTGAATTTTTCCTTTGATCAGTATGTAGTGTCCTTCCCTGTCTTTTTTGATGACTTTAGGTTGAAAGTCAATTTTATCTGATATTAGGATGGCTACTCCGGCTCGTTTCCTGGGACCCTTTGCTTGTAAAATTGCTTTCCAGCCTTTTACTCTGAGGTAGTGTTTGTCTTTGACACTGAGGTGCATTTCTTGCACGCAGCAAAATGCTGGGTCCTGTTTACGTATCCAGTCTGTTAGTCTATGTCTTTTTATTGGGGAATTGAGATCATTGATATTAAGAGAGATTAAGGAATAGTGATTATTGCCACCTACTATTCTTGACACTATCTTTATGTTTGAGTGGTTATCTACTTTTGGGTTTGATGCAAGAAGGTTACTATCTCGTTTTTTCCAGGGTGTTGTTTCTCTCCTTGTATTGGCGGTTTCCACCTATTATCCTTTGCAGGGCTGGGTTTGTAGATCAAGCTGGCCTCAAACTTATAAGGTTCTGCTTGCCTCTGCCTCCTGATTGCTTGTATTAAAGGTATGTGCCATTATACCTGGGTAAAGATTCTCTTTCTAGATAAATTATGCTATGGTATTTGCTTCTGTAATGGTTGAATAGGAATGTCCCTGCCCCAGGCGCATATGTTTTAATACTTGGTCTCCTGTTGGTGGAACTGTTTCGGAAGAACCTGTTGGAGGAAACAGGTTGCTGGGGACAGGCCTTAAGGTTTCAAAGGACTCCCAAGACTCTCAGTGTTCCCTCTCAGTATCCTACTTGTGGCTCAAGATAATGAGCTCCCAGCTGTTTCTGCCACCATTCCGTTATCCAACGTCAGGGACTCTAACTCCCTGAAATTGTAAATCCAACTAAATGCTTTCTTCGGTAAGTTACCTTTTGTCACAGCTACAGAACAGGAACTAAGACAGCTTCTTTGTCACAAACTTGCTTACTGACACTTTTTTTCCCCAACTTTAACAGTAAGCTTTAGAACAGAGCCCACTTTATTATTAGGAATTTTAATTACTCACGTCTGAAAGACGGCATTCATATCATGTTCCTTAAGTAAACACCAGTTATTTATGTGCATATGGTACCATAGGTATCCTCTCATATTACAGTTACTATTGGGGATCTATTAGCTTTCTTATATCTCCCAATAGCCTATTCTAATTTGGGAATACTTTGTCCCATATCACAGTGATTCTGTAGATTCTTATACATGTGAATTATTTGAATACAAGTCACATTCATCACTTTGATCTCAAACATCTAAAGAAATATGCCCAAGAGTTGAAGAGCGATGTTTCATTTTGAAAGGGATCCTTTTGTTCTCACACAAAACGTTTGGAACTCATGTATCCCAAAATGGAGATTGGCATATACTAGTAAGAAATGATGCAATGAGAACTAATTTCTAGACTGGGCTTTGTGGCATATGCCTGTGATTTCAGCACTTTGGGGGTAAAGGCACAAAGATCAGGCTTATCCTGAGATACATACATAGTAAGTTTGAAGTCAGCCTCACCTATAAGAAACTACCTCAAAAGAAAACAAATAACAACAAAACCCAGAGAGAAATAAAACAAAACAAAATCTAATTTTGGGAGTTTTAGATTTGTAGCATTGAAGTTTACATTCAGTGATTTTGTTTTATACAACAGAGAAAAACATGATTTGTCCTTCCTTGGTCTGTAGCAGCTTTGTTTGTTTGTTGTTTTTTCTTTTGTTTTTTGTTAACATAGAGTGGATAATAACACATGGATATCTAGAGTTCTTATGGCCATGACTTCTAGGAGATACTTCAAAGAGTTTCTAGTGCCCTGAGAAAGGATGCTATGATTGACGGCATTGACGGCATCCCTGTGCTGACAGAAGAAGGAAGCAGGAAGATGCACTAGGACTTTGCCTTCTTCAGGCTTGGGCTGTGATATCACAGGGATTTTAAATTCATTTCTGCAAAGGAGTTTGGCACATGGCTCTTAGATTGCAGGATTAGACTAGTCTCTTTAAGAAGTCTTTTCAGCACCACTCACTTATAGGTTAGACCAGAGAAGAGCAATTTCAAATTGCCCTTTATACCTTTCAAAGATTTTAGAAGACTTCTCTGCAAAGTTTCTTTTGAGGTGTGTGGGAGGTTTCTCTCTCTTCTTAAATACATAACATTATATATTATATATTAGCTGAGGAAATATTTTACTGCACATTGTAAGAATCCAAAGCTGTGGCTCTTTTGAATTTTGGCATTTATTCATGAATTTCAACAGCAGACACTTATTTAAAAGACTATTATGCAACGAGGCTCTTTGTCAACTGGAGGTTTATAGTGCTGGAGGGGAAAATCTTGTCCTTCTGGAATTTCATTTCAGATTTGAGTTTCTAAACTTATTTTGCTGAACGAGCTTCTTAGTTTTTTTTTATCCTGTCACTGTGATAAAATACCATGACTAAAGTAACTTAACAGAGAAAGGTTTTATCCAGGTTGACAGTTCAAGGGTCAAGTCAACCCTAGTAGGAAAGCCACAGTAACAAGGACTTGAAATTGCCATTCACCTTAAAGCCACAGTCAAGAAGTGCTTGACCTCAACTCCCTTTCTCTTTGACGGTCTAGGAGTTTCAAACCCTAGGAATGGTGCCACTCACCATGGGGGAGCCCTCTCACGCCAAGTAACCTGATAAAGGTGATCTTCCATCATTACCTCAGTGGCCCATCTCCCAGGAGATTCTAGATTCTGTTGAGCTCACTGTGAATATTAGTCCTAACTAACAGTGAGTATTTGTGTCAGTTTGATTCCTGTAATGTGCTATCTGATATTCTAGTGGCTGACAGATAACAAGGACTACAGCAAAGATCATGTTGCTAGGAAGCTGCCACTATAGCAGGAAGAATAGTTGATTAAACAGTATAAAACCAGTGACACATACTCTAGGAGAAGATATAAAGCAGAAAGTAAGACGTGAAAGGGCTGCCTAGGGTGGGGACATTTAAAATTTTAAGAGATACGAATAAAAAAGCCAGGGAAAATGGCATACTCTCATAATCCCAGGACTCAGGAAGCAGAGGCAGGAAGAATCTTGGGGCTCACTGCCCAGGCAGGCAACCTAGCCTAATGTCAAACTCCAAGATCACAGTGAGAACGCATCTCAAAAAATTAGGGACAGCTCCTGGGAATAAATGACAATTTATTGACCCAGGAAGTTGACTTCTGGTGTATGCGCGCGCACACACACACACACACACACACACACACACACACACACACACACACACAAATACACCCCACTCCTACACTTGTGAACATATATACACATCTTTACTACATAATAATTTTAAAACATAGTGTGAGTGAAATATAGGAATATCCACAGAGAGAGAACACAGAGGACCCACAAGGGCAAAGGTTGCAAAGGCAAAGGTCGTGATGCTATGCTTTCAAAGTGCCTAACTCAAAGTATATAGATAGACTAATACATAGCTGGAAACAGACAGATTCTAGGTATCATCTGGACCTTAGGTTTTATCCAAAGTATTTTGGGAGATATTGGGAGAAAATGGAGAAAATGGTAAACAAGAAAATGGTGCAATCTGAATAGTTTTTAAATATTGATTAAACTAGGAAGAAATTATAGTAAATGCAACTGTATTGTAAAAAAACAAAGTTACAAGCATTATTAGGGTAGTTTGAATGAGAACAGCCTTTATAGGCTCAGATGTTTGGATCTGTAGTTGGTGGAAAAGCTTGGGAAGGACTAGGAGGTGTATTAGTTATGGTTTCATTGTTCTAAAGAGACACCATGACCAAGACAAATTTCACAATTAATTGGGGCTGGCTTATAGTTTCAGAAGTTTAGTCTATTATCATCATGATGGGAAGCATGGAAGCATCCAAGCAGACAAGGTGCTGGAGAAGACATCAATTTAATGAATTAAAAAATGAGACAAAATATCTATATATAACCTGGTCTGACCTTAAACTCATATAGTTCAAGCTGGTATCAAACTCTGGATTCTCCTGCCTTGGCTTTCCAGTACTGAAATTATAAAGGTAGGCTACCATCGCTCCTAGCAGGCACTGATTTCTTAATTTAAATATTAGGAGACATAAAAGAAACCTAAGAACATAGCTCAATGATGTTATGTGTGCAAGAACTCCTGAGGCCCTCTGTTCGATCTCTAACAGAACACACACACACACACACACACACACACACACACACACACAAAAGAAACACCAGGTGCTCTCTGTCACACTGCATAAACATTGTGATGATGCTAAGTTTGTGCCCCAGATTCAGCCATTTCTACACTTAGAGTCTTGGTCCAAGCAGTTTGGGTGTAAATTCTAGGAATATAAAATGTGTTAAAGAAGGACTATTGGTTATTATTCTCATAAAACACAATTTGACTTAATTAATAGTGCTGTTCCACCTTTAAATTGTAAATGAAGATCAAATATTTCATCCTAGTGACATTTGATGGTGAAACATAATTTGTCCAGTGTTGTTTGCTAACATCTAGAGCTATCCCTACTCTTGCCAGATGAGTCAATTGTACTTCTAGTCCAACTGTTGGAAACTTACCAAATAGCTCTGGACATAAGCATATAAATAATCTATGTCATGTCTGGGACAAGTCTCTGATTACCATGGTAAGACTGTGTGGGACTTTGTCCTTGAGCATTGTGACAACATTTGAGATAATGTTCTTAGTCAGCCTAAGCTTCCCGGTGAGACCAATAATCAGTGCTCCACAGTGATGAGCCCTTCCACTTCTCCCCATCTCCATCCACTTTACCTGTTGAGAACACATTCAGAAACAGGAAGTGAATCTTGGAAGTTTAAGTCCATTTAATGAGTGAGGTTGGTTGGAATTCAGTATAACTAAGCTCCTAAACCAGACAACAAAGTTCTACAGGATTTGAAATATTATGATTAATAAATAAACATGGCTGTCCTCTAATTTGTTAACAGATTATTTTGGTTACCCCTCAAGCTATTTTAATTGACAGTACAGTATCAAATAGTACTAATAAAACAGATGAGAAACATGGGGAATGGATAAATGAAGATATATATGAAATTGTCAGTTAATAAATTTAAAAATTAATTTAAAACCCCTCGAATAACCTCAAAACCTGCAAGTCCTGTTATATATAAAACACAGTGGTAGCTGTTGAAAGAAGGGCTATACTTCTTAATTTTCAAATGACTGCAGAACAGGAATCTAGTATGGGCTTCACTTTTGGATTCTTTATTATTCCATCACACATAAAGTTCAATACCATGATCTGAGGACAGATCCAATGCTTTGCTGACATAGACTTGAAAAAATAAAAAAACATTAACCAAAAAAAAAAAAAACAACAAAAGAACCCCCCCAAAAAACAAGGAAAAAGCAACCCTCAAGCAAGATAGCATAGAAAACTTGTGCAAAGCAGTCAGGGGAGGGGGTGGTGGAGGGGTGTGGACTCCTGATGAGTCACGACTGTAAAATGTCCACCCCTTGAACAACTCATGACACCTGGATCAGGCAGTTCACGTCTAATGAGTATAATACTTACACCAGCCACGTCTAGTGTCAGTTTACCAATGTCTAATGACTTTGTTGGTTGCTCTATATTGCCATGGTATACACCTATGCTGAGGAATGCCAGCTACCATGACAGGGCTTGCCCAATGGAGAGGTGCTTGTCAGAGGAACTTGTGAGCCAAAGTAAGTCAAAGTGTTGTGAGCCAGATGTGCTGGTCATATACCTTTAATCCCTGCACTTTGGAGACAGAAGCAGATAGATCTCTAAGTTCCAGGCCACCTTGTCTACATAGTGAGTTCAAGGTCAGGCAATGCTACCAACTGAGACCCTGTCACAAATGAACAAACATCATCATCATCAACAACAACAACAACAAACACAAACAAAATGGTGCTGGCTAGTTTTATATCAGTATGACATAAAGTCATCTG
This sequence comes from Tokudaia tokunoshimensis, assembly GCA_036184795.1. Lineage (NCBI taxonomy): Eukaryota > Metazoa > Chordata > Mammalia > Rodentia > Muridae > Tokudaia > Tokudaia tokunoshimensis. The sequence goes on along the minus strand of BTHU01000022.1, from coordinate 64,065,582 downwards.
AAAGTAGGGAGCCCCAATTAAGAAAATGCCTTTATAAGATCGTGTTGTAGGCAGTCCTGTAGGGCATTTCCTTATTTAGTTATTGATGAGGGAAGGACCATTCCATTGTGGGTGTTGTCTTCCCTGGGCTAGTGGTCCTGGGTTTGACATTAGCTGAAATACCCAACGAAGAAGAGAGAGAACCTGTAGAGACCACATCCAAGGTTAGGCACGGCCCTCAGTTGAGGGATTGGATCACCCATGCATCTCAAGAATTTTAACCTGAAATTGCTCCTGTCTAAAGGAAATACAGGGACAAAGAGTGGAGTAGAGACTGAAGGAAAGGCCATCCAGAGACTGCCTTACCTGGGGATCCATCCCACATGCAGCCACCAAACCCAGACACTATTGCTGATGCCAAGAAGTGCTTACTGATAGGAGCCTGATACAGCTGTCTTCTGAGAGCCTCTGCCAGAGCCTGACCAATACAGATGCAAATGCTTGCAGTCAACGATCTAACTGAGCACAGGGATCCCAGTGGAAGAGTTAGGGGAAGGATTGAAGGAGCTGAAGGGGTTTGCAACCTCATAGGAAGAAGACCAATATCAACTAACCAGACCCCCTAGAGTTCCCAAGGACTAAACCACCAGAAGAAGGACAATATCAACTAACCAGACCCCCTAGAGTTCCCAAACCACCAACCAAAAAGTAGACAAGGTGGGACCCATGGCTCCGCCTGCATATGTAGCAGAGGATTACCTTATCTGGCATTGATGGGAGGGGAGGCCCTTGGTCCTGTGAAGGCTCAATGCCCCAGCATAGGGGAATCCTAAGGTGGTGAGGCAGGAGTGGGTAGGTGTGTGGGAGAGCACCCTCATAGAAACAAGGAGAAGGGGGATGGGCTAGGGGGATTGCAGAGGGGAAACTGGGAAGGGGGATAACTTTTGAAATGTAAATCAATACAATATCCAGTTTAAAAGAAAAAAGAATAAAAGCAGGCTGAGTCATCCATCTTGAACAATCCAGTAAGCAGCACCCCTCCACTGTTGCCTGTCTCAGCTCCTGCCTCCAGGGTCCTGCCCTGGTTTGAGTTCCTGCCCTCATTTCTTTTGACTATGAACTGTTATTTGGAACTGTGAGTGAAATAAACACTTTCATCCCCATTGTGCTTTTGTTCAGTGTTGCATCAGAGCAATAGAATGTACGGAGTACTGAGGCTTAGACCGAGGGTCTCTTGCATGCCAGGGAAGCAAGCTACCAGCTGAGCTACAGTCCAGCCTGTTTGGTTTTCATATAGTACATCACACACTTTTTTTTTTATGGTCTATAAGCTTTTGGTTTCCCCTAGTCCTTTAGAAAGTGACAGATAGCAAGAGTAGGCTTAGTTAGACAGGGCCACAGGCTTCATGAGAGAATAACTGACTTTTCAGTGTTGTAGATTGGTTTGAAAAGAGAACAAGATGGAGCATGGGCCTCTTCCTTTAATTCTTGGGATTTCCATTTCTTTGTTTTATTTTAGTGGAAGGCTGGACTCTTACTAGCTCCAGTAGACTTTAAACCCTAGATTGTCCTCTTTCAGCCCCCCTCACCCCCCCACCCCCACCCCCTACCTCCCACTGCTGGGATTACAGTACACCTCGTTACTTTAATTTTGCATTTTAATTTTGTGATTTATTTGAAATCACCTCATTGTAGGTTCCTAGACACAGTGTGCTTGATGAAAGGGGTGGGAAAAGCCCCCAGTGTTACATTCATAGAGGCAGCAATACCATGCTGTGCATTTGCACTCACCATGTAAAAGTACATTTGGCTTATTTCTTCAAAAATAATAACCAATTCAACAAGCTCTTATTCAGTGTGTAAAATCCGCCAAGCCTCATGCAAATTGTTAGAGACACGGTGATCAGGAAGACATAGTGTCGTGCTGCATGGACAAGAGAGGCCCGAAGAATGACTCCCTGGAAAACCATCGCATGGGGGAGGGGGCTACAGTGGCAATGTGTCAGGGTGTGAGGGGAAAACCCAAGTGACCCCTACCAGGTAGTTATCCCAGTGTTGAAGGGCACAGCTTGGGTTCAAGGTTGAGAGTAACTCAGGCTCTGAGATAAGGAAGAGCGGACCTCAGTGAATGTACCAAGTCAACCAGTCTGGGAAGAGGCTAATGGCTCTCCCAGAGCCAAACCTTGATACAAACATCTCCTGGTCTGCAGGAGAGAAACTTTCTGAGAAGTGACATCCAAATTCAACCAGAAAAATAAAGATGTTTTTCCTTCCTGGTTGCTACTTTTCTCCCCCACCTTCTGTAAAACGAATTTGATCAAAGGCATTATTTTCCTTCCGCCCACCCCTTCAGTGATGGCTGAGCTTATTGTATTTGGCGTATACTCCCCACGCCTGGCCTTTCTAGTTATTTAAAATCATCTGCAACACATTAATGTGTCAGTGAACTTGAGAGGTTAATCGCAGAAGCTCAAGCTTGGGACTGCTAGAGAATACATTCCGCAGTAAAGATGTGGTTAGTATTTGGAGTACATTTTAATCAAAGAATTTACCCAAACTCTTTGGACCATGAGTACTTATCAATCCCCCTCCCCAGCTCCCTTTTTTTTTAACCCTGGAAACGTTCAATCTCAAACTGTAGCCAAAACACAGCCTTTCCCTTTGCCCAGTTTTCATCCCAGAAAACATGCAAAGCCACCAAAATGTCCTCTGTTCTCTGCGCAACTCTGCCAGCGGTGTGGAAATGAACCAACAGAACTGTTTTAGAGTGGGCTTCTTTGTAAAAGCTAACCATAGAGTAACACTAGACTGTGGTCCTGGATGACAGTCCATCGCTGGCGAAGCAAAGTGGCCCTGAAACAAGGAGACTGGCTGTCAGGTGCCACCAGCCACGTCCTGGGTGCCAAGAGTGATTTGTGGGAAGAGGCAGCTTTCTCTGGGCTCATCTGTGTGTTGTGGCAGGACACCCTGTGCGGCAACTCATTTATCAGGAAGTGGCAGCATTCACATCGATAATGCTTGCAATTAGGTCCTATTAGGGCTGATTGAAAGGGAAGCGGCAGAGGTGTTATGCAATTGAGAGAGGAGAAACAACATCTGGAGGCCTGTCATTTTGGTGGGAGCCAGTAATGAAAGCCCAGGGCCCAGTGAACGCCAGCTTTTGTAAACAAGAAACAAGTTGTGGGGTCATACTTTTGTAGAGATGGGATCCGGGAAAACTTTATACACAGTTCGCAACACCAGTGGTATAGATGGGATGCTACAGGGTATGTGTAACACTCCAGGAAATGGTATTGCTGTCATTCTGGGTTTGTTGTTGAGGGTTCTTCTGTATAAAACAAAGGAATGCGAAAACAACCAGAAGAGGGCACAAGGATAGAGAAACTGAGGCTAGAATGACTGCTAAGGGATGCCAGCGGGCTGCATATAGTGATGCCCGCCTGGAATCTCAGCACTCAAGAGGCTGAGACCAGCTCAGCCTCTAGAACGAAAAGAAAAAGAGAAATGAATTTAAACCTCGGGCCTTCCGGTTCATCCACCACCCATCTTCATGTGTGTTAGCACATTTACAGTTTGCAAACAGCAAGAGAGGGACTAAGGACGCGGAAGGTTTATGAAAAAATAAGGGAGAGGCCTGAATTAATGTAAGAGGATTAGGTGTTTGTATTTATAGGATTTATTATAAAGAATGAGATGCTTGGATATCCTCAAATATTCTCTGTTATTGCCAGCGACTGCCTGCAATTCCAGAATCTTAGGTCTTAGACCTTAATCTGATATATATATATACATATATGTATATATATATATATAAAAATATGTGTGTGTGTGTAATATTTCTGTTAAAATGCAAGAAGGTTATATCTCAAAGCTCAGTCTTAAATTTAGTTCTGATATTTATAATTTGTATGAAAGGCAAGAGATCTGGTGGATAGGAAATGGGGGCACTTTCAGGCCACTTGACAGAAGAGGCTATAAATAAGAGAGAGAATGACTAAGTGGGAATATTTACTCAGACTCCAATATGAATGGTGCCCCTGGGAACAGTCTAACCACTAGGAGCAGCTTGTGAATGCGTGTGTGTGTGTGTGTGTGTGTGTGTGTGTGTGTGTGCGCGCGCACGCGCGCGTGTGCATGTGCATGTGGGTGTGTTTTGCTTCTTTGTAAAAAGCTTCTAATAGTAGCATCTAAGGTCTTTCCATGCGCAAATTCATGAGTCTTCTGTACTGTTGCACTTGACAAATTTTAAGGAGTTTTGGAAATTTGAGCTGCTCTACACATTTCCCCTAAATGGACTTAAGAGCATACTCATGTTATGACCACAGAGAACCTACATGACACCACTACTTGGGTATTATTCCAATGCTGCTTAAACATTAAAAAAAACTGAACCGTCAACCTCAGTAGTTCATAAATATTTCCTTGAGCTTTGATTAGAATAAGAAAAAATTGAAACCTTTTGCCTAGCATAAGAGTTATAAAAATTTGTCTTTTAAAAATCATTTCTACAGACAGCCTGCTTTGAGCTATTACTAAGCAGAAGAAGTAAGGGCTGCTTCAGGGCCAGCTGACAGACAGTGAAAGCTTGGTGTGGCTTTCTAGCAAGCACCCCTCAAGGGGATGGCAGGATGCTTTTGATTAATTTATTGGGCTTCCTCTGTGGTTACTCTGATGCATCGTTTCCTTACTGAATGTTCCATTTTCACGGGCTTTCTACATTAGGGTTCACAGAAAGCCACTTTCTAAACATGTCAAGAAATATCGATGTGTGTGTGCTTTACATGTAGGTTAGAGATTAGCACCAGGTTTCATTCCCCATGAGACATCTGCCTTTGTTGTTGAAACAGTCTCTCACTGGGACCTTGGACTTGTCAATTAGACTAGGCTGGCTGGCCAGCAAGCCTTAGGGATCCACTTTTCTCCTTCTTCCCAGCACTGTGATTACAAGCATACACCAGCTCCCCAGCTTTTCACATGGGCGCTGAGTAAGCATTTTACTAACTAAGCTTTCTCCCTAGCTGGTTAGGATTGTAATGTTTAAGGTATCTACACCCAGTACCCCTAGTGACCATATCCAGACTTACCAGACTGAATGTGTATTTCATTGTTCCTGCTTCCTGATGATTCTGGTTCCTGTGTGAAATGCCCCTTTATCAAAACACCCTTTAGTGCCAGATACCAGAGCTAGATTACCTAGGCTGGAAATCTGGCTCCATAGTGTCCTATTTTCTGTACCCCAGGAAACCTATTTAATCTTTTATGTCTGAGGGTTGCTCTATTCTTGCCAAATGAGAATACAAACAATGTCTACTTTGTAGAACTGTAACAATTAAATGAAGTAATAGTACTGGAGTTAGGGCTGTAAACAAAAGTGCCAGGAAAGGAGCTGTCTGCCAAGGCTAGTTGACTATTAAAAACTCCAACTGAAGATGGAAGGAGAGACTCCTGGTCCTGGAAAGACTGGATGTAGGGGAACGCCAGGACAGAGAAACGAGAGGGGGTTGAATGGAGAAAAGAGGGAGGGAAGGGGGCTTATGGGACTTTCGGGGAGGGAGGAAATGGGAAAGGGGAAATGATTTGGAATGTAAATTAAAAAAAAAAAAAAACTCCAACTGTGGAGAGTGTGGAATGTTGTGATCCTATAACCTAACGACATTTGTTTTTTGGGGGGGGGCTCTTTTCAGCTTCTAAAGAGCCATTTCTTGATTGTCTCATCCTGATAAACATCCTGATAAGCAGATTAATAATATTTCAATTGTGTCAACTTAATAAAACCCCATTCCCCACCAATGGAAATGATGTTTCCATCAGTACGTTTTTAATGCTTTGATCTACACCTTTCTTTTTGCTGTTACTATTAAAACTCCATGCGACTGTTTCCTGGCTCCATGTTCCCTCAACCATGGTTGGTCACTCAAATTTGGATCTAGAATTACCTATCTCATACCTTTTGAAGTGAGAGATACGCATTTTGTGTGGACAGAGCAAAATCTCCAGTTCCAGGAAGTTGCAGCTCAGCTACTTTATCTCAGAAAGTTTGTAGCTCCTGTTCCAGAGGGTCTTATGCCCCCTTCCAGGCTCCATGAGAACCAGGCATACACATGGTATACGGACACACATATAGGTTAAAACATACATAAAACAAACATTTAATGTCACCCGAGTGCTTGTCTCAGTGTTCTATAGCTAGCCAAAGCAGAGCTTTGGTGCTATTCATGGCAATAGTCCAGGTTAGCTGAGTCTGGCCAGGATCTGCTAGAGCATTCCCTCCAGACATTCTCTTAGGATCCAAAGTGCAGAGCTACTTTGCAACCAAGAGAGTCTCTTGTCAGGGAATAGTTTTTGTCTTTTGTCTGGAGATACTCATAATTCAGACTTGTGGTTTCTGATTCCTAAAGTGTACACTGTATCAGTCATCAGAGAAGGAAAGAAATACAGCATGGTGGAGTGTCAGGTCAATAACTGAGTCCTTCTTCCTGCTCCCATGGCCCATCCATCACTCCATTTCTAGGGAGTTAGAGGGAAGGTGGGACTCTTTTACAATGATACGTGTGAAGGCCTTAACATTGTGAGGCATGTGGATCTTTTTTTTTTAATTTCATTTTGTAGTTTTTACATGTATTACATTCCAATTGTAGTTTCTCCTACCCCCTCTTCTCCCAGCCCTGCTCCCCAACACACTCTCCCTCTCCTCTAGATCCACTTCTCCGTTTCCCTTAAAAAGAAAAGAGCAGAACCCAGGTTGGTTGATTCTAGGGTTTTCTTGTGATATCCTGGAGCCCTTTGGCTCTGCTTAATGTTTGGCTGTGGGGCTCTGCACCTGTTTCCACAACTTGCTTGATGAAGCCTCTCTGGTGACTATTAAGCTGGCTCCTGTCTATGAGTATAGGAAAATATCATTAGGAATCATCTTATTGATTTCCTTCCTTCCTTTCTTCCTTTTTGTTTTCGTTGGTCATGTTTGGTTCTATCCTGGGTGTCTTGACTATCCAGACTATGGTTCCCGGTAGTCCAGCCAGTGTTAGGGGTGGGCCCCCTCTTACGACATGGGTCTCAAGCCGAACCTGTCATTACTTGGCCATACCTGCAATTTCTATCACAGCGTGTCTTGTAGGCAGGACAAATTGTAGGCGGAATGTTTGTGGCTAGGTTGGTGTCCCAAACTCTCCACTGGAAGTCTTGCCTGGTTTCAGGAGATGGCCAGTTCAGGCTCCTTTTCTCCCATTTCTAGGAATCTTAGGTAGGGTCACCCTTGTAGGTTTCTGGGTGTTTCCATTACACTAGGTTTCTACCTCACCCCTGAAATGGCCACCAACTCCAGTTGTGTCTCCCAGTACTCTCTCCCCCACCTGATCCCTCCTGTTCTCTGTGCCACCTGCCCCTAGGCCACCTTAAGATATCTATTCTGTTTCCTCTTCCTGGGGAGATTCATGCATTTCCCTTTGAACCCTCCTTGTTTGGGTCTGTGGATTGTTATATGACTATCCTTTCCTTTACAGCTAACATCCATTTGTAAATGAATACATCACCATATTTGTCTTTCTGTGTCTGGGTTACCTCTTTTTTCTTTTCCTTTTTTTTTTAAACAGTGGAGTAAATTCTCCATTGTGTAAATGCATTACATTGCCTTTAACAATTCTTTGGTTGAGGGACATCTAGGTTGTTTCCAGTTTCTGGCTATTACAAATAAAGCTGCTATGAACTTAGTGGAGCAAGCATCTCAAGATAGCATAGCACATCCTTTGGGTTTTTGCCCAGGAGCAATATAGCTGAGTCTTCAGGTAGATTGATCCCCAATTTTTAAAGAAAGCACAATATTGATTTCCAAAGTGTCTGTACAAGTTTATACTCCCACCAGCAGTGGAAGAATGTCCCCCTTGCTCCATCTCCTTACCAGCATGAGTCTGTATCTCATCTTTTAATTGGATTATTTGGTTTCTTGATGCCTAGTTTCTTGTGTTCTTTATGTATTTTGGAGATTAGCCCTCTGCCATCTGACATTTTTTGTCACCTTATGGTATTTTCTATCTGATCTTCAAGTGTCTTTCCACTCTGAGCTTGTGGTTGTAGAACATTTATATTTCAGGCACTGCGGTTGTCTTTGTTACTTATCCATTGCTGTGATAAAACACCTTGACCAAGTCGACTGATAAAAGAAAGTACACAATATCTTTCCACAAATCCAACCCTCCAAAGGATGATAGATGGAAAACGCCAACATGAGGAGGGAAACGACACCCTAGAACAAGCAAGAAAGTAATCTTTTCTAACAAACCCAAAAGAAAGTAACCACACAAACATAAAAAGAACATCAAAAATAACAGGAAGCAACAATCACTTTTCCTTAATATCTTATAATGTCAATAGACTCAATTCCCCAACAAAAAGCATAGTCTAACAGAGATGTTTTTCATGTGGATCTTCGATTTTATCAGAAAATGTTTGTGACTCCTCTTTCAATTTAGTAATGCTTTTTGTGTCTACCATTTTGACTGTATTATTTTCCATGATAATCTTTAATTTTAACATTTTTTCAGTGTATTTGTTCGATTTTGTCAGAGGTGTTTTTCATGTAGATCTTCGGTTTTGTTGGGGGGGGGTGTTTGTAGTTCCACTTTCAATCAATTTAGGAATGTTTTTGTGCCTACCATTTTGTCGGTATAATTGTCCAAGATAATCTTCAATTTTAATGTTTTTCTGTATTTTTCTTCAATTTTATCAGAAGTATTTTCCATGTGGATCTTCAGTTTTATCAGACAATGTCTATAATTTTACTTTCAATCAAATTAGGAACATTTTTTTTTTTTTTGGTTTTTCGAGACAGGGTTTCTCTGTGTAGTCCTGGCTGTCCTGGAACTCACTTTGTAGACCAGGCTGGCCTCGAACTCAGAAATCCTCCGGCCTCTGCCTCCCAAGTGCTGGGATTAAAGGCGAGCACCACCACCGCCCAGCAGGAACATTTTTATACCTTCCATTTTCACTTTCAATCAACTTAGAAATATTTTATGCCTACCATTTTGTCTGTATAATTTTCCATGATAATCTTCAATTCTAATGTTTTTCCATATTTTTTTTCAATTTTATCAGAAATATTTTCCATGCAAATCTTCAGTTTTATCAGAAAATGTTTATAATTCTACTTTCAATCAACTTAGGAATATTTTAATTCCTACCAATTTATCTGTATAAATTTCTTCAATTTTATCAGAGATATTTTCCATGTAAATCTTCAATTTTATCAGAAAACGTTTTTACTTCTACTTTCAATCAATTTCGGAATATTTTTATGCCTATCATCTTATCTGTATAATTTTTCATGAAATAGTGAGTTTTAACGTGTTTTTCTATATATTTCGTGAGTTTTATCAGAAATATTTTCCTTGTAGATTTTCAATTTTATCAGAAAATGTTTATAATTCCACTTTCAATCAACTTAGGAATATTTTTATGCCTACCATTTTTTCTGTATAATTTTTCCATGAAATAGTCAATCTTACCGTGTTTTTCTATATATTTCTTCAATTTTATCAGAGATATTTTCCATATATTTACACAATGGAATACTCCTGAGCAATTAAAAACAATGGATTCATGAAAATCTTAGGTAAATGGGGAACAGGGGGAGGGAAGAGGGCTTATGGGACTTTTGGGGAGGGGGGGAACTGGGAAAGGGGAAATCATTTGGAATGTAAATAAAGAATATAGAAAATAAAAATTAAAATTAAAAATAAATAAATAAGAAAAAACAAAAAACAACAAAAAAGAAAGTTTAATTTCCTTATGGCACCTGAGGGTGGCTGTATCAGCAAACAAACAGCAAGCAAGAGCTCACATCTCCATCCACAAGCAGGAGGCTGAGAGCGCTAACTCTAAATGGAAGTCCCTTGAAAGCTCAAAGCTCAGCCCCAGAATCATATTCCTCCAAAAATATTCCTAACCCTCTCCTAACAGTCACCATCTGTCAAATGCCCAAGACTTATGAGGTTGAATCTTATTCAAACCACCCTAGTAGATGTGACCCATCCAAGATGAATAATATGCAATGCTTCTTTCACATTATAGCCCTGAGACAGAGAATGCACAGGACATTCTTAGATAACTGTGCATTAAGACAAAAGAGTAACCATGGCACATGGATTACACAGAGAAAGACCGGGTGCATTTCAACTGGTGAAATATTGTCTGGTAAAGTGTGTGAATCAGCTTAGGGTTTGTATTAGACCTTGCATAAGGACACTATAAGCTGCACAATGGCACTGAGGTGGGAAGGCAAACCATGAATCAGCTGTAAAACAATCTAATGAAGTTGGAATTTAGCAAGTCAGTTGTGTCTCCCAGTACTCTCTTCCTGATCCCTCCTGTTCTCCGTGCCACCTGCCCCTAGGCCACCTTAAGATATCTATTTTGTTTCCTCTTCTGGAAATGCAACTCAGAAATCAGTGTCAAGAAGGCTAGGATGATATCTTATGGACTTTGCAATTTATTTACTGGAGATGAGAAAACCACAAAGGGATAAAAATCCTCCTCCCATTCTATTCCCTTTCTCATGTTCCTTCTTTCTCTGCACCACCAACAAAAGAGCTGCTCTTCAGTAGAAAGACCTAATCAGCCCCACCAACCTTTCTGCCTTATAATTGAACTTCTGCAGCTCCAGCAAGTATTGTCAGTCCTCAAATAAGGTTAAGCCCGACCCTCTGATAAGGCTATTTATTACCCCATGTGTTCTTAACTACAGGGATGTATTCAAGAATGATAAATGCAAAGAAACTGTTCTTTATAATAAATATTTTAATGGCTTGAGTTTCTTCCATGATTAGTTTTGAATAAGCACCTGGCACATAAAGTTTGCCTTTAGTCACATGTTGGTAATACAAATTAATTAGTGAATAATTGCTTATATTAACATAAACTAGGCATTCTTTTGCATTTGTACTAGGTAGAAATGCAAGCTAAGTAAGCACAAGCTTAAAGACAGATGGGAAAAATGCATTCTGAATTCATAAAACTTATGTGTGTTTCTGTTGAGATTTCTGGTTTCCATGTATAGTTTAATTATAAACCACTGTTATAGTGTAGTATACAAAATATAAAATGTCAAAACACTTAGGAGAACTCTGTTAAAGGTCACTAAATACAGATATATTCTGTTTTGCTATTTTCCTTTTGTTTTTTTAATGACAGTCTCACATCTCACTAGCCCAGGCTGACCTTGAATTTTTTTGTAATGTTCCTGCTTCAAGCTTCCTGAGTGCTGGGATTAGGGAATCGTGGCAACATATCAAGTGGAGCACATGTTTGTGTGTATGGCGGGGAAGCATGGGCATGTGTACAGGGTTGCTTTTCCTTAGCTACCCTCCTCCTCCTCTTTCCTCTTCCTCCTCCTCCTTTCTGATAGAAGATCTCAGTAGGATGTGGAGCTCTCTAGGTAAACTAGTGTAATATGCATAATATTGGGGAACTGTTGTGCGGTATTTGTTTTGTTACTTTCCTTTGTTCCATGCTTAATATACCGACTCATCTAAAACTAAGAGTCAGACTATTGTAGATCATTCTTGGACCATGGAGAACAGCAAGGTTGTCTGACCAGTGAGCCCTGGGGACCCATTTACCTTGACCTCCTGGAGATGGAATTATTACAAGCACGCACCACCATGTCCGGTTTTCTTCTCTCCCCCTTTTTCTCTTCTCTTCTCTTCTCTTCTCTTCTCTTCTCTTCCCTTCCCTTCCCTTCCCTTCCCTTCCCTTCCCTTCCCTTCCCTTCCCTTCCCTTCCCTTCCCTTCCCTTCCCTTCCCTTCTCTTCTCTTCTCTTCCTCCCTCCCTCCCTCCCTCCCTCCCTCCCTCCCTTCCTTCCTTCCTTCCTTCCTCCCTTTCCATGGGTTCTAGGGATTGAACTCCTGTCCTCATGCTTGCTAGGCAAATACTTCACCAACTGAGCCATCTCCAAGCCTATATTCTTAAAGAACAAATAATATTGAAGGAGACTCCTGTCCTTTGTTTCTTTCAAAAAGTGAGAGGCTGACTTTACCTGTCCCTGTGTTTCTGTGCTTTCTCTGCAGCTTGCTTCACCACCTTGTCTGCTTCTTTTACTGCAAAGTAGTAATTATAAAAGTCACTGCTCCATGGCCAGGCTGTAATTATTAAGCATAATTATGCCTACAAAGCTCTTTGAATATGACACAGAGCAGCCTATGCTCTGCTAATTGTGCGATTTTTCAAAAAACATTAGGCTGCTTTCTTCTCCCAGTTCGTACTCTTTACTTATCGCTTGGGTATTTTTTAAATAAACTTTCTTTTGGAGAGTTGTACTAAGTTCACAGCAAAATGGAGCAGAAAATCCTGCAGCCATGGGCTTTAGCAGTGTGGTTAGGATTGGTGCTCATATACAAACATGTCATTACCCAAGGTCCGTAGTCTACACTAACAGTCCCTTTTGCTTGTACATTCTGAGTTTGGACAGTTATGGTATGATATCTACTACTAAATTATCAATAAAATAGTTTTGCTACCCTAAAAGCGATCTGTGATAGGCTTATACATCTTCCTAGTTCCTACTAATCAGAAAATTTTTACTTACTATTTTTAAGTTGCATTTGAACATGGGTAAGTGAATCTGAAATTCTCTCTCTCTCTCTCTCTCTCTCTCTCTCTCTCGCTCTCTCTCTCTCTCTCTGTCTTGCTGTCTGTACATACACATACACAACCATCTATTTTAATCTATCTGTCATCTACTGTCTATGTATGTATGTATGTATGTATGTATGTATGTATGTATCTATCTATCTATCTATCTATCTATCTATCTATCTATCTATCTATCTATCATCTTGGTATCCATCTTATATCCATACATGAATTATTCCAGGTCAACACCTGAGTTCTTTATGGACTTAATATTCTTTATATTTTCAAACTCCTTGTTTATCAGTGAGAAAAATTGATTCCATTCATCTCTGCTTTATTGATTTGCTTACTTGATAGTGCCCAACCCCCATTCAATGCCAGATTGCTAACCACATGCTGTTGCCTCAGCCACAACTTCTGACCCTGCATTGCATCCTCTCTCTGCCTTGGGTGACCTCATTGCTACTATCTCACCACAAGCCAGAGAAAGGAGAAGAAAAGGAAATTACTATTTGCTTTTTTGTGTTTGGAAGCAAAGTTGGAGTTTGGTAAGGAATAGTATTGATACATATTTAAACATTGCTATTAATGAAGGAAAAGAGAAAGGTACACACAAGATAGAGGAAATTTTACACATTCAAGGCAATGGTGGGCATGGACTTCTCAGAAGACAGTTACTGCAAGTTGTTATTTGCATGAAGCTTGGAAGAAGACAAGACCACCCTTAGGATTCAGTCATTGGACTTAAAACCACTAACAATGTATCTTTTCCACGAAACCTTCTGAGGTAAGTACGATTATAGTAGTACTTGAAGTCTCCATTTTCTGTTAATCTCCCTTTAATATCTGTTCACTTACTAATACAGGCAGGGTAGTACTTTAAAAGTCCTGGGAGAAATTATTTCAGGCCCAAACACTGTTGTCACATGAGATCACTCAGCATGAGCATGGGAAAACCTCTTATATCAAGATGACTCTTCACTGGGGCCGACTTCCATCTCAGTGGGCCCTGTTTGAGACCCTGACTGGGCCAGACCAGCTACCTGCATGCTGCTTTTGGGTAAGACACAATTGCTTCCCTGTCAGTAGGAGACATGTTTAGCTTGACATGAGAGGAGCACCTGTTTACCAGGACTAGCTTTTCTTGGCCACCAAACCTACCTCATCTATGGCTCTGAGGCCTATAACAGCTTATGCCACAAATACACACTAAAGTTCAAAAGTAAATACAGGAGACATCTTAGCTAATGAAGCTGGGCTTAAAACCACTGTCTGCAGGAGTCATCAAATCAGTAGGATTGTCTGAGTCATTTACATTTAAGCTAAGTAAACTTCCTTCTCCTGACCATCCTTTTTTAGCTTTGGCAAGCTTTTTGAGAGTCTTAGAAACACATACAGTCATCCATTGCTTAATAGATATTATGGTTTGTATATGTTCATCCCAGGGAGTGGCACTATTAGAAGGTGAGGCCTTGTTGGAGTAGGTGTGGCCTTGTTGGGGGTAGGTGTGTCACTGTAGGTGTGGGCTTTAGGACCTTCATCCTAGCTGCCTGAAATGAGTTTTCCACTAGCAGCCTTCAGATGAAGATGTAGAACTCTCAGCTCTGCCTACACCATGCCTGCCTAGATGCTGCCATGCTCCTACATTGATGATAATGGACTGAATCTCTGAACCTGTGAGCTAGCCTCAATTAAATGTTGTCCTTTATAAGACTTGCCTTGGTCATGGTGTCTGTTCACAGCTGTAAAACCCTAACTAAGACAATAGATCACCATATAAATACAAAGTTGGTTTGATCAGCAAATAACTGTTTTTAAGGAGCTGGTAAAATGCATGGACAGTAGACAGTTGTTCAACATCTGCAAGATTTATTACCAAGTAGAATAGCTTGAGGAAGGACCCTGGGATACTCAAAAGCTCTATTCTCAATTGTAGAACCTGATGAGAAGTAGATTAACATAAAACTGGAGAGTAAACCTATCTGTCATTAAGAATAAAAAACTAATCAGTCTAGTCCTTCTGGGTTGTGTTAGGTATGGTTAGGCAAAGCCAATTCACCTTGCTTTGATTTTTCCTTTATACCATCCCAGTTAGGAAAATGAATTAAAAAAAACAAAACCCTAAATTTGTTAATCCTAATGATAAAAGTAGGTAGCAAATTAGCTTTAAAATGTTATAGTATAGGGCCGGAGAGATGGCTCAGCTGTTGAAGGTTAGGCTCACAACCCAAAATAAAAGCTACAGTATAGATTTTGTATTTTGTTGGCAGGCAGGTCAATGGTTGATAGTTAAGAAAGATTTGTGGTAAAGCACTAAGTAATAGCTTGGAGCCATTGAAGCTACAAAGAACAACTTTCTAAAGGGTGAAAAAGCAAAGTCTTGAGGCATTTGTTGGATGGCCCTTTCATCTCAAACCCACATTCAAAGACAATGGACATCTTCTATGTGCAGGAATTATAGTGAAGGAGTGGAGAAGTGTTGCAATCTGTCATCCACTGAGAGGGAAAATCTTTATTTGTAACTGTGCTGTGCATGGGATTGCCTTATCCTCTTGTTTCTAGAACTTTCCATTCAGTCTGTAATTCTCAAATCAGAAAAATATTAGTTTGCATCATAATTTGAGTTTCCAAATGTTCTGGTTACCATGAAAAATTCTTCATTACTAATAAACATCAAATCCAAGATTAACTATATGAGTATAAAATCCCCACTAAAATATGATGGGAATGTTCCAGATATTAGTCAAAAATGGTAAAGGTGAGGCTAATCCAGATGAAATGAGAAGACAGACCAAATACTTAGATCATTGTAGAGCAAGAACACTTGAAGTAGCTCTCTTTGAGGGAAGGTTGAAAGAGGGTTGATATGTAGCCACAGCTGGCCTCAAACTCATGATCCTCCAGTCTCAACTGTCGAAGTGCTAAGATTATAGGTGTTTCTGTTGTAATGTTTATCCATTCTTATAATGTTTGCTTTCTTCCCCTTATATCTCCTTATTTTAAATTATTATATATGGCTGATATTCCTTTGGTTTAAAATTAAGTGTCAGGGAGATGGCTGATAGCCAAGTTCAGTCTTACTGGACACCTGTAATCTCACCATTGTTATGGAAAATGGGAAACAAAAGCAAGACAATTTCCTGGAAGCTCAAGGGTCAGCTAACCTGGTACTCACAGCAGCAAAAACAGGAAGGAAAAATAAAGACTGACTCCCAAAATTTATCTTCTAAAGGCTATACTCTTGATGCATGCCCATACTTATACATCTTATGCATGCATACATACCATACACATTTAAATACATACCAACACACACACACACACACACACACACACACACCACTGCAGCTAATAGGGCGTCTTAATCTTCAAGCATGTAATCTATATTGAACTATATTCCCTGCCTTTTTAAATGATTTTATTTTGACTTGTGTCTTGCTCTGTTGCTTGAGCTAAACTTGAACTCCTAATAGTGTCCATATAGGCTTTGGACTTGGGATTTTCCTGCCTCCATCTCCCAAGAACCTAGGTTTACAGGCATGTGCCACCAAGTTCAGAAGTGTTTTAACTCTATGTTTGATGAGGAATATTGACGTTATATAGAATCATTAGAGAAAAGGGAGTTGTAGTTTGAATGTAAAATGTCTCCCATTGATTCGTGTATTTGAACTCCGGCTCTCAACTCTCTCATTGAGGTAGCCCTTTGCTCTAAAAAGTGGCTAGGACTTGGATTTCTTAGCTTGTCTCTATTTCCTATTCTCTCTCTGCTTTCTGAATTTGGGTGAAATGGGACCAGTTGCCTCATGCTTCTGCTGCCCTAATGTGTAGAACTTCAATTGACATGATGGGGCTGTAGCCCTATAATTGTAATCTAGAACAAACCCTTCTTCCCTTAAGTTGCTTCTTGTTAGGAATTTAGTCAAAGCATTCAGAAAAGTAATTAATGCAAGGAGTTTGATAACAAAGTGGAGGACAACTTAGCAAGGCCAGCTTGTTCAGATTCTTGTTTGTCCCCTGTGTGACATAAGGCTGCTTATTTTCTCTGGGCATCAAGAAGGTACCTCATACTCAAATAGAACATCAGAACAAAAGCAGGACATCACTTCTAGGTTTTTTGACTTGTTTCAAAGGGCTATAAAACCACAAAGTAACATTCTTTCTTCTGCCATTTTCTTAAATACACTTGTCATGTCTTAGTTGGTGTTTATTGTTGTGAAGAGACACTATGATCACAGCAACTCTTATAAAGAAAAACAGGTATTGGGGCTGGATTACAGTTTCAAAGATTTAGTCCATTATTGTCAGGGTGGGAAGCATGGAGGAATGCAGGTAGACATGATGCTGAAGGAGGAGCTAAGAGTTCTACTCTAGATGATCAGGCAGCATGACACACTGGCAGACTGAGACACACTTCTTCCAACAAGGCCACACCTCTTAATAGTGCTGCTCTCTATGGGACTATTGAGGTCATTTTATTCAAACTACCATAAGTCATTTCTGGAGTTGCAATGTCCTGAAGCCCATTATCTTTGTCAACTGATAGGAAAGTGGTTTAATATGGAACTAATGTAATGTAAATTAGTAAGAGTTATACTTAGAGTCTAGGGAAACAATAGTATACTCAGCATATTATCTTTTCTGATCAATCAACAAATTACAGGAGGGCTAAGGAAAAGGTTGAGTTGTAGTTGGAGGGTGGAACATGTCTATAGGTTTGAAAATGAATTATTCTTATAAATGTAAGCAGTGAATTAATCTGGTGACTGTATTTCTTTATCTTATATTAGACTCTAATAACTGCACAGAGAAATTAAGATTTATTTAAAACTGCACCTTAATAACTGAGTAATTAAATGATTTATCTTTACTTTCTATGCTAATCTGGCTACCTCCAAGCCCCATCCCGTAATACTTGCATATTATTATTGATCTGGCTCTTTGGACCTTTTCTTCAAGGCTCCAATCCCTCTATCCTACAAGCACATCTGACCCTCCACTCCTTTCTCTTCCTAGCAGATGTCCCACCCTATTCTCTATTCTGCCCAGCCATTGGGTGTTCAGCATTTATTGACAGGGCAGAGAATAAATGGTAAGACTTGTTTATAGAAACTCGAGATAGGAGATTCTTGGTATAAGCATTACAACGCAGTGTCTAGACTGAATCAAGATGTGAGGGCAGAATAATCAGCATTTGAATAACCTGAGGGCCAACTTTTCACATTGTACAAAATGTTACACCTACATAGGTTAGCCAAGGGACTTTTCATTCTCTTGGCCAAGGCCTAGAGACATGGGGGTAGTACATGCGCAGGTAGCATCTGAATTACCCTTTTGATGGTCTTGAGATGGGCCAGTAAAACAGAGATGTAAGGCAAATAACTGGAAAAGCCAATTTGTATATTTAACTAGCAGTAAATGTTGATCAGGGGCAAGTTTCCATTAAAGAAAAATGTAGGGGTGTTTCAGTCTAGCAATATAGAACAGTGGAGAACAAGTCTCTGTATGAAGACTTCCTGGGAAAGGAAAACAAACTTATAAAAAAAGGGTGTATGTATGTGTGGAAGTTGTATGTAGAAAGAGAAAGGGGCTATCTTGAGCTTTGTCCTGAAATGATAATTAAGGCGGAGAGGTGGAATGTAGTTTTAGAGACTGGTTCCAGAGAATCAGAGAACAATCACTTCATAGGAGAGTGAATTGATAAAGACTTTTTCTGTCCATTCTGTAGATATAGACATGGCAGCAAAATATTGTCAGTGAACTCCCTAGCAACTAAACCCATTTCGAAAGCCATGGCCATGTGAGCTGGGGGCCCATGAGTGAACTTTGAGAACACCAGTTTTCAGGAACCGCTGAACATCACAGAGGATTTCCTCTTATTTCCACTAGGAGAGACTGGGATTTTTTTATTTGTTTATTTTTATGTGGCATCAAAACTGAACCCTAAGCTTTGTTTATGCCCACCAAGTGCCCTACCGCTGAGTTATATCTGAGTAATCCCTGGGCCTGAGATTTCCTGCTACCCTGCTGAAAGGCATAATCAAATACACTCTTTAGAGAGAAAAAAATGCTTCCACTTTTCTTTCAGATAGTGGCCATAGAGGAAAGAACCAAAGGGGCACAATTGTTGCTAAAGTCTTTTGTATGGTTCAGTCCATTTTTTGAATGGTGGCATGGGGGGAGAATAGGCCTGTTACACAGAAAGCAAGTGGGGTCATTGGCGACTGTGAATCAGCTTTCAGCAGAGCACGGGCAAGTCGTACAGACCATCTGATGAACGAATGGCTTACTATCTTCAAGTGTGCTGCAGACAAGGCTTTGTTTTGCACTTGCATATGCTGTAAATTTGCTTTTGATGGATGCAGTGACCACAAAGAATTTAAAGGTAGGCTATAGCAGATGCAATCTTCATGGGTTCTGCCACTATTCGAAGCTGAAAGTCTAATGGAAGTATATCTGACAGTGTTGCATCTCTGTCTGCTATTTCACGCCTCTGGGACAGGAAAAGCATTTTTATTTTCCCCTTGTTCAAGATAAACCAGTGAATTCAGCCTCTGTAGGATGAGCAAAATGACTATTAATTTGTGTTTTTATGTTGTAGGGGCAGGCTAGTTTGAATTACATGTCAGGGGGGTATAATTTTGCTTACTGCTGCAATTCAGAATGGTTGAGCAAATATTTCTATGAAATTTCACTTTGTTGGCCATTGATGATAAAAGATCAGGTGTGGGAATGAAGAGGTGGCTCAGTGGTTAAGAGAGGTTGCTGCTCTTCCAAGAGGACCCAAGTTGGATTCCTAGCACCCACATTAGATGACCCACAACTACCTGTAACTTCGGCTCCGGGGAATCTGGTACCCTCTTCAAGACACCTACCCAAATGCAGCACACCCATATAAACACATAAATGTAAATAAAAATCTTTTTAAAAATCAGCTGGTTTTTGTCTTGGAGTGTTGGACTCTTAATTTTTTGACATATTGTATTGAATGAAGTATTCTAAGCCAGACATGAGAAGCTTTTGTAGCTACTAAAAAAAATTACTTTAGTGTCATTGGTATTTACAGATGGTATGTTGACTTTGAAAGTCATATGGGGGATGTAACAATGTTATGTTGATGACAATGTGTTTTGGTTTGGATTTTATTGTTGTGAACAGACACCATGACCATTGCAACTCTTATAAAGGAAAGAATTTAGGTGGGACTGGCTTACAGCTCAGAGGTTTAGTCCAATATCATCAGGGAGGGAAGCATGGTGGAATGTAGGCAGACATGGTGCTGGAGAAGGAGCTCAGAGTTCTACATCTTGATCCACAGGCAGCAGGAAGAGAACTGGTTTGAGCTTCTGAGACCTCAAAGCCCATCTAGCGACACAGCTCTTCTAACAAAGCCACATCTACTCCAACAAGGCCATGCCTCCCTGTGAGCCTGGGGTTGAGGGCATTCTCTTTCAAACCACCGCACAGTGTGTTTCCTGTACAAGCCTGACAATCTGAGTCCAAACCCTAAAACTCATTGTAAGGAAAGAACTGACTCCGTAAATTTTCCTCTGACTTTCACACAAAAGCCATGGCAGGTACAGACTATACCCCCACAGGCATATACAAAACCATACATGTATGTGCATATACATCCACACACAAATAATAAGAATAAAAATATTTTATAGAGAAAAGTGGTTTGCAAGAGTCATTTGGGGAGCTGGGTATGGTTCCATAGACCCATAATCCCAGGTACTTGAAGGGTTGAGGAAAGATGGAGAGTTCTAGAATTGCCTAGGCTTCCATCTGGAAGTTTTGCCTGGACCACAGGGTAAGTCAAATTTCCAATATCCAGCTTGATGCTTTTCCTTCCTTACCCTGGAAAGATTAAGAAGAGAAAATGGCACACCCAAGTCAAATAGCAGATACGACAACACAGTTTTTCTTTCCTGAGAGTTGTATAACCTTTGGGTTGGCTTGGATGCTTAGAGAGTTTTTCATTCTGATATTTGTGAGCATTTTAAAGATATATAGAGACATAAGAGTTTCTATCAAGCAAATGACATACTTGAAATAGAAAAGAGAGGAGGAGTCAGTTCTATTCATCTGAGTCAGCAGCTAAAACCTCTTTTACAACACTGTTGTCTTAATTTCTTCTGCTCAGCATCTTGGATAACACCTTTTAGCGAAGAGGGCCAACGATGTACCAACTGGAACATCCATTCCAATGCACACAGCACATTTTCTGCAGAAGCCTCTCAAGGCTGTTCACTCCACATCATTATCTGATAAAAAAGGACATACAGCTACAAGCCACTGCCACTTAAACACCTTTCCAGGCAGCTGGGAGGATGTCCTAACATTGAAAACTTGCTCTGCTGTCCTACATTCCC
Source organism: Tokudaia tokunoshimensis (assembly GCA_036184795.1). Taxonomy (NCBI): domain Eukaryota; kingdom Metazoa; phylum Chordata; class Mammalia; order Rodentia; family Muridae; genus Tokudaia; species Tokudaia tokunoshimensis. The sequence goes on along the minus strand of BTHU01000022.1, from coordinate 64,044,609 downwards.
TGTCTGAAACAGGCCATCTCTGCTCACCTGATCGACACAGCCACAGCCAGGCTTTATTCTGCTCTGCAGACTCAGTTGCCACTTGGCCTCTGCTGACTTGCAGGCATTAAGAATTCATCCCTTGCTTAGACTCAAGCCAGTCGGTTGCTGTGTCCTTCTCTGCTTCACTTTAGCGATTTTTGGTAGAGAGCATTGCAGAAGGCTAAGATTTTGAAAATGTCTTTGCAAGGCTGCATCATCCGACATCTGATGACCTCACTTCTGTACCTTCTTACCTTTTTTTTCCCTGAAAACTTTCCCAGTGATCGCTGAATTCAATGAGTGCTCTCTGTCCATCTCCACTCTTCTCTGGCCATAACATAGCTATTATGAACTTAATGGAGCAGCTGCGATGATCCTGACAAGATAGAGACTACTGACTTTCTCTCAGAGGAGGAGAGCTGAGGAGGCTCATTAGACCCTTCCTCCTGTGCTCTTTTCCCACCTGTGTGCAATTGGACCTGTCATCCCAGGAAGTGCCAGGTAGAATGTATAGGCATTGAAAGTCAACTGAAAAGGCATTCTGTCCAATATTTGGGAGGCCATCACATATGCTAGGGTGGGACATCTCTATGATGAAGCTATTTAGGAACTATGGGTGTTCCTACCCTGTGGGAAACTTAGTGATTCACCAAAGTGGATCATATTGTTCCTTTTGTCTGTCTGTGATGTCCCAACTGAAGCAACTAATTTTTGTTTGTACATTCCCACAAAAAGTTAGCACAACTGAACATATGAAACTAGCATTTTACACTATTAAATAATGTAGAATTTTACCTACCAAATAGTGTTGCAATCAGCCTTATTGCAAATTTTAGAACATTTTATTCATAGGAAGTCTGTGTCAGCTGACATGTTACTAATTTGATGATCTGGTGAAATTATGAAAGTATGAATAATAAATTTAAGGTGTTTGCTATACCACTGACTGTTAACACTATTTTCAGGTGATGAGATTAGTATATAATATTCTTTGAGAGCTGTTTGCCTTCATTTTGACAAGATGCCTGATATAAACAACTTGAGATGAAGAGTTTATCTCAGTGCACACTTCCAGAGGTTTCCAAACTCAGTAATGGAAGCAGAGATGGTAGTTTGTGATGAGGTAGAACTCTGTGGTCACAAGGACATGTAGTAGTTCATTTTCAACAGGAAGCAAAGAGAAGCTACCAGGGATCAGATCTAACCCTCAATAACAAACTCCCAGGAACCCACTTCCATACTTAGGACCCACTTCCATAAGTATCCAGACCTTCCCTAAATGTGCTAGCAGCTGAGGACCAAGTCTTCAATGCAAGAGCCAGGGGGCACATTTCACATAATACAGCTACCAACAGAAGAGGAAAAGTAAATCAGAAACTGTGTCTGTTGACCTGGATCTCTGCGATAATCTGATGACTAGATGAACATTTAGCACATTTAACAGTGAGAATTTCAAGGATGACTCAAAAACCATTTACAAACACTAAAGCTCTACATAGAACATATACTTAAAGTATCTTGAGACATTGTACTGGATAGAAACCCATCAAATTTGTCTCAGTTTTATAGTGGGAATGACTTTGCCATAGGGTTTCTACTGATGTGATAAAACACCATGACCAAGAATAAGTTCAGGAGGAAAGGATGTATTTCAGATTACAGCTCTACATCAAAGCCCGTCATCAAGGGGAATCAGGACACTGAGCTGATGCAGAGGCCATGGAGGAACTCTTCTTACTGGCTTGCCCTTCATGATTTGATCAGCTTACCTTCTTATAGGACCACCAGCCAGGAGATGACACCTCCCATAGTGGGTGGGACTCTCCCATGTAAATCAGCAATCAAGAACCTCTGCCACAGACTTGCTCATAAACCAGTTTGGTGGGGGCAGTTTTACTTGTTGAGTTTCCCTCTTCTAGAAGAACTCTGGTTTGTGTCAACTCAACAGAAAACTCGTCTCAAAGCTGTGTTCATATTTGGCAGTTAAAATTTTCCTGTCTCTTGTCATTTGTGTTTGAGCTTTGTTTCCTGTCAGAGGCAAAGTTGGCTTAATCTATGAAACTTGAAAAATAAAATAATATCTAAGTGCACTAATCTCTGTGTCTCTCTCTCATTTCTTACCTGGAGTTTGTGAGTATGGGTGAGGTGATTGCATGTGAATGTTTGTGTGCTAATGTGCTCAACTGTACCTATGTGGAGGTCAGAGGAGGCCATCGAGTGTTGTCCTCTATTGCTTTCCATGTTATTACCTTTAGACAGGATCTCTAAGTAAACTTGAAGCTTCCATGAACTGCCTGTTTTGGTCCCTCAACACTGAAGTTACAGTTACAGTAACCATGCCTGGCTTTATATAAGCTTTAGGGATTTGAACCCCGATCCTCATGCTTGTATAACCACTCTCTGAGTCATCTCCCTGGGACTCTGACTTTTGTTTCTGAACACAGATCCTTACTTTGTGGTCCAGACTGGCCTGGAAGAGCCATCCCTTTTTCAGACTCCTTGCTGGGATCACAGACACTCACTACCATGCTCACCTCTCTGAAATATTATGAATGATATTCAGAATTGAATCAAAAACATTCTAAGGCAACTTCAAACTTCAGCTGATTATTGACTTGAACCATTTAGGAAAGCAGGTAAGACAGTGGTTGTGTGGACCACTGGACCTCCAGAGAGCTTCTGCAGGATATTATGTACCCTGGAGAACCAGAGTAAAATGATCGAATTGATAATTATCAATTATTTTAATCTTGAAGAACTTTAAATAGAAAAAGATGCCTTGCATCTCAATATTGCTGAGAATTAATGATTATAGGGTGCTTAGTCCTGAATGGGACATTAATATCAACCTCTGCCCAAGACTCAGAGAATACCTCAGAAGAAAGTATGAAGAGCTAGAGGATGGAGACAAGTCTATGAAATGCTGTTGTCTGGACATGGCATGGCCGTTGCCCTCATGAGCTCATAGAAACTGTGGATACCTATGCAAGAGCTGCTCAAGATGATGGAGTCATCATGGATGGGGGTGGGGCTTGAGTGGCCTCACCTCCAACTGAGAAGCTATTGGAAGTTGATGGCTTTTAGTTAGAAGACAGTACTTTTTCTTTGAGGGTGCTGTTGCTGGTAGGGTGCCAATGTTCTGGTGGAAGGTCCTACATCTATGTACATGTTGGAAGCACTAGATGGATTTAGTGGATAAAAGAAGAAGGGGGAGAAAGAGGTAACAACATGATTTTGGTGGGTGGAGTAGGAGTGGATATCATTAAAGTATATTGCATATAGACATGAAATTCCCAAGAATAAAGAAAAACATTATGAAAAAATAAGTGGATAGTGATGTAGATATTTGATGCTGATCTTTGGCCTTCACATATGCACAGGCATACATATGCAAGCTTATAGGTAGAGGGCTGGAAAGATGGCTCCATGGTTAAGAACATTGACTGCTCTTCCATAGGTTCTGAGGCCAATACCCAGCACCCACATGGTAGCTCAAAACCATGTGTAATGTGATCTGATGCCCTCTTCTGGAATGCAGACGTACACACAGACGAAATACCCATATACATAAAATACATAATCAAATAAATTAAAAAGCAAAACCAAGAAAAAAGGCATGTACATACATACAAAATAAAACAGAAATAAAGCAAGAAATGATTTATTATTAAACACCTAAGACTTTGTGCTTTATAAACATACAGGCATGCGTAATAAAATTATTTTTAATCATAAAACTGATACCCTTTCAACTAGAAAATCAGTGTCAATTATTATTATTATTATAAGAATTCCATTCTATTTTTTTCTGCAAATCCCAGAAGGAAATAATCAAAGAAAAGGATACTCTGTTGTAAAATGACATATTTTATGTCTGATATGGAAGAAGCTATGCTGTAAGCAGTGGTGAAAATGAATGCTTTTGTCTTTGACACAATTGCAAAAATGATTCCCATATCCTTGAAAGATAACAGCTCTTTATCAGAGAACATCTCTCCCTGGGGCCATTTTCTCCTTTCCTAGACTCAGGGGTTTTAATGGAGATGAAATGTAAAATTGTAAATCTGCTTATTCACACATCCTTTCAAAAAAATTTTTTTACTGCATACTTATTTTATGAATGCTTTGACATAGATAATTTCATCTGTAAAATAAACTGCAAAGTATTTACATATCAATGTGCTATGACTATTGTCTCCCACCAAGTCTGCTGAAGGTAGCATACAACCACAGGAATAAAGAGCTGATGGCTCCTATCATTTGTTAACTTATTAGTTTGGACCTTAGTTTGTTACCCATCCCCATCATTTCTCCTCAATGAAGTCTGGAATGACTTGAGATCACAAATTATGCTTCAATAGTAGGTGAATAATTTCAATCAATGTGTGGGTGTTCTTTGCAATATGGCTCCAAAATCTTATGGAAATCCTTGCTAAGCATTGGTGTTTAAAATTAGTTGAGGGTTAGAGAGATGTCTCAGCAGTTAAGACCACTGATAGCTCTCAAAGAAGACCTGGCTTCAATTCTCAGCACCTACATGGCAGCTTACAACTGTCCTAAATAACAGGTCTAGGGTATCCAATGACCTTTTCTGGCCTTCATGGTCACTGCACATACAGTGTACAAAAGCTAGCAAAATATGCTCACAGTAAAGAATATTCAACAAATGAGTTGACATTTTGTCCTTGCCTTTATTTTGAGTATATAGACTTTACTTGAAAAAGTTGATGCATTGTTCCAAGCTGAAAATATCTATTAATTCACATAGCTAGATAGAGCAACTGACTAGTATCCAAGCAGGGTGTTCTATCCAAGGTTGCTGAGAGCATCTTCTTGATACAGCTCTACTGGGGCTTGGCACTTTCTGGGTAAAGCTAAAAGACAAAGGGGGTGTGGTGTCCTGAATAGCTTTGGTGGTGAGAGTGGTGATCAGTTTTTAAGGCACTGTGAGCATTATGAGCATTTAAAAATGGTCACACATTCATGGTGCCATGAGTCCTTTTGGATCCAAGCTTACAAGCTTCTGCAATGGGTTAGTCTGCTCTGGATGCCATGGGAGATGGCCACAGACAGGTGTCTCAAAGAACCTATTTTCTCATGTTTCTGGGGCTTAAAGATCTGAGAGTAGGGTGTTTTTAGGTTGGTTTCTCCCAAGAACTTAATCCATGGCTGGCATGGTCATCACCTGGTACCTGCATCTTCATATTGTCTTCCCCAGGTCCTGTGTGCCTCTGTACTTCTTGTAAGAACAGATCAGACAGAATTAAGACTCACTCTAAGGACCACACTTTAAATTAATTGTCTCTTTAGAGCCTCTAGATCCTATATGATAAACAAATTTTTACAAATTAGACTTTTCTTAGAGATTCATAAGTGACTCAGTCACTCACATAAAGATTTATAAAAGGTGCTTGCATGCAGAACACCCATACATGCAAACATAGTAACACGATGGAGAAATGAGCTGTATGGTCACAAGAGCTACTCTGGGAAGGAGACTAGTAAGAGCAGTTTAGAGAAGAGACTTTACTATCAGCATATGGGAGGTGACTTTTCTTTGAAGTGATCAAACCAGAGCAATCTTTCTTATGATGCCTAGTTAGTTTGACTAAGTCTATTCAGATTAATTGGTCTCTCTCTCTCTCTCTCTCTCTCTCTCTCTCTCTCTCTCTCTCTCTCTCTCTCTCTCTCTCTCTCTCTCTCTCTCTCTCCTCTCAATTTAAAGATTTATTTGCCTCCAGGAATATGAGCATACTATGTGTGTGATTGATGCCTGAAGGAATCAGAAGAGGATGGTGGATTCTCTGGACCTGGAGCTAATGGATGGTTGTAAGCCACAATATAGTTGCTGGGTGGGAATTGAACCCAGGTCCTCTGGAAGAGATGCCAATGCTATTAACTACTGAATCATCTCTCCACCCATTTTTTCTTTTCTTTTTTTTAATATTTATTATATGTAAGTACACTGTAGCTGTCTTCAGACACACCAGAAGACACACCTTCAGACACGCATCAGATCTCATTACAGATGGTTGTGAGCCACCATGTGATTGCTGGGATTTTAATTCAGGACCTCCAGAAGAGCAGTCAGTGCTCTTAACTGCTGTTCCATCTCTCCAGCCCACTTGTTTGGTTTTTAAAACTGATATATTTGGGGACTTTTCTCAAAGTGTTAACTTGATTGAATGGACATAGCATGAGCGACTGTTTTGTTTTGGTGTGTTATAGGCCAAGAGCTGAGTCCAATATGATGGTTGCTTATACCTTTAATATTCCAAATGAATCACAGTTTGGTGTTAGTTTAGGACATCAATATGTGAAAAAGGAAAGGGGGCAAGGATCATCCTGTAACCAGTGCAGTGATTACTTTCCTTGTTACTTTGACAAAACATCTCACACAAATGACTTAGGAGAAGATTTATTCCGGCTTGGTTTTGGGGAGTTTCAGTCCATTATGTGGGGGAATACGTTACAAAATTAATAATGGCTGGGGTTTGTGACCAAGATTCCTCACAGCCCTGTAGAAAGGAAGCAGAACACTCAAGTGGGAACCAGAAGCAAGGATAGCCTTCGTGACATATTTGTGACCCATCTGTACCAGCTAGACCCTGTGTCCCAACATTTCAACAACCTCACAGAACAGCACTGTCAGCTGAGAATTGCCTGTAGGACAACTACCCATATCTTTACAAAACTTTATCCAGAAGGAAGTGAGTCTAGGGCATGGCATTCACTCCTGTTAGTCAGGTTGGGAACGTTTAATCATTAATGTAGCTTTGCTAATGTCAACATTTTGTTCATGTCTAGATAAACATGTGATCTTGTTTTTTATATTAAGATAGCCCAGTTACACAGTGCACTAACCTAATGCTGATGTCCTGAACAACTGTTTATGTCTGGAAGAAGGACATTAAGTCCTATCAGCAAGTTCCAGCCAAGACCTCACCTAGATAGCAAGGGCCTGCTTTACTCTTTCTCACAGTATCATTAAAAAGTGTGTGTGTGTATGGGGGGGGGGGACTTGAAATACAACATTGGTTCTACCTTGTTATAGTGAAACAATGTACTTTTTGTGACTCAAATATGGAAAATTTTTCTAAATAAGCTGTCATGTAATAATGATAAATAAATGTATTACTTCCCAAGGATGCTTTATGGATAAACTAAAAAGTAAAACAGAAATTGCATTGCTAAACTGCACCATAAGATTCTTGTGTTGACTCATTATTAGAGTTCTACAACCCATGGTTACTCAACATCATGGAGATGTTGGAACATGTGTCATTCAAGTGAAGCACAAACACATGATGCCACAGGAGAGATAATGGGGTGGGTGCCAAGGACATAGTGGGAAACTTGGTCTTTCATGGCAGAGCTGAGTCTGAACTTTGAACTTTATACAATAGTAGGGAGACTTAGCTTCTATGAGTGTCTGTCTCTTTGTGAAGTCACAAAGTTACTAATCATGGGGGTGGGAACTAAAAAAATTAATTTGATTTAGGAACTGGTCATGGTGGTCCAGGCCAGTAATCTCAGCACTTGTCAGGTGGAAGCAGGCAGATTTCTTTGAGTTTGGTGTCAGCCTGGTCTACATAGTGATTTCTAGGCCAGCCAACACTATATAATGATACTGTGTCTCAAAAAAATTTTTATATGGCAATTAGCTGAAAGTGGTATCAGTCAGAAGGAAGAAGAGAAAAGCAAGGAGGAAGAAGAGGAGGAAGAGGAAGAAGAAGAGAGAGAAGAAGGGGTTTAGGAGAAGGTGGAGTTCTCCTGATATCTTTCTTTTCCTGTCTATAGTAAATCTACAATATTTCAGTACATCTTTAGACTCTACTGAATCGGGCTCCTTTACCACTCCTGCTTCCATTCTGATGCAGTTCACAATGTTCTCTTAGTGGAAGCATCTGCAAATTCCTTCTTGCAGAAATTGGCTCATTGTTTGTGACGCCATTAAATCAATCAGATGAAAAATTGATGATTTCCAGCCTTCCCCCTATGCTCCCACACAGCAGTTGTTTTCTTTTCTTTTTTTTATAAAATGCATTTTATTTTCTGTTTTTTATTTACATTCCAAATGATTTCCCCTTTCCGTTTCCTCCCTCCCCGAAAGTCCCATAAGCCCCCTTCCCTCCCTCTGTTCCCCATTCAACCCCCTCTTGCTTCTCTGTCCTGGCATTCCCCTACATCCAGTCTTTCCAGGACCAGGGGTCTCTCCTTCCATCTTCTTGGAAATCTATTGATATGCGAATTGTGTCTAGGGTATTCCAAAATTCTGGGTTAATATCCCCTTATCAGTGACTGCATACCATGTGTGTTCTTTTGTGATTGGGTTACCTCACTAAGGATGATATTTTCAAGTTCTGACCATTTGCCTAGGAATTTCGTGAATTCATTGTTTTTAATTGCAGAGTAGTATTCCATTGTGTAAATATACCATATCTTCTGAATCCATTCCTCCATTGAGGGACATCTGGGTTCTTTCCAGCTTCTAGCTATTATAAACAAGGCTGCTATGAACATAGTGGAGCATGTGTCCTTATTGCATGCAGGGGAAGCCTCTGGGTATATTCCCAGGAGTGGTATAGCAGAATCCTCCGGGAGTGTCATGCCCAGTTTTCTGAGGAACCGCCAGACTGCTTTCCAGAGTGGTTGTACCAGCTTGCAATTCCACCAGCAGTGGAGGAGTGTTCCTCTTTCTCCACATCCTCGCCAACAACTGCTGTCTCCTGTGTTTTTGATCTTAGCCTTTCTGACTGGGGTGAGATGGAATCTCAGGGTTGTTTTGATTTGCATTTCCTTAATGACTAAGGATGTTGAACATCTCTTTAGGAGCAGTTTGTTTTCTATTCAAGAGTGTAGGGGGTGATTATGATGTTAAAGTCCTGTTCCTCAATTGGTTCTTGATCTATCTGTAAAGATGTCATGGGTCAATTGCTGGGTAGAAGAAATAGACAGGACTTCTGAGTTCTTGAAGGCAGAGTAACTAGGAGAGGAGAGGGAAAATTCACCATACTTCATAGGGAAAAAGCAAACCAGCCACGTGAGATCTCTGACTGAGTGGCCACAGGCTGCCTCTACAAGAGGGAGGTTGGGGTGTTGAGCTGGGACTGAAGGTGGCTGAGCAACTGAAATTGAGTACAGATTTAGGGCTCTGAGCTGGGAGTTCTGGGAAGGGCACGCTAGCTGAGGTAGTTGGAGTTGCCTAGCAGTTGAGCTAATAAGGCAAGTTGAAATTGAGCAACTGTGTGCGTCTGTGTTTTTCATCTGTGGATCCAATATTCTCTGGGTGGGGACTGGTAGTGTGACCTACTCCTGGAGCTTAGGTGGGGGAGCAAAAGCTACATGCTACAACAGAGGTACTAGTATTAAGACACACATCAATGTGTCCCCACCAAGAGAGCAAAAACTTAAACTTATCATGGCTTTCTCTTCTGATTTCCCTTGACACTTCTTCTGCTGAAGTCCATGCTAGCCTCCCCAGCCTCCCTCTGTTCTCACATTCACTGAGTTCAGACCCCGGTTAGGGGTTTGTTGTTGGACATACTGTTTCTTCTGAGATGAAACCAGATGCCCTGTTGTTTCACTTTATAGATCTCTGATTAGGTATCAGTAGCTTTGAATGACCCAGACAGGCACCTTATCTAATGTACTGTTCCCTTCCATCTTCTCTCAGTTCCTTTAGTCTGCTGGAACCTTTTATGGAGCCCATGTCACAGGTTACAGTTATTCTATTACTCTATATACTTCTTTTTTTTTTGTTCATCTTGGTTACAAGAATATAGTTCGGCAAATCAGATGAATAAATCTCCATTGTGTCACTACCAGAAGTCACTTAATGTTAGTTTTCTTCCTTCCAGGTTTTCTTTTTCATTTGGCCTAATTGTGACCTCTTATTGCCTGTAACCTGATGACATCTGTTGTAGCATGACTATAATATATTCTTGATAGCTCACAATGTGAAGGCCTGGTCCCTAGCTTGAGAGATGCTGAGCAATGACTGGACCATGAGAGTGTTCATCTCATCCACTGATGAGCTCATAGTGAATGGGCTGTTAGAAGCAGGGTGTGTGTGTGTGGGGGTTCTACATGGAGAAAAATGATCATGAGAAGGTGAGTCTTTGATGGTGTGCCTTGTCCTGGACCTTTCCTTTCTTGGTCTTTTTGCACACCACCATAGTGTCTGTTTCATTATCTACTAAAAACAAAGCTAAATACCCATTCACTAAAACCTCTGACATCATCAGCCAAATTAGAATTTTCTCCTGTTCAATTTGTTTTTCTCAGGTAGAAAGCTGATCAACAGAGCATAGATTTGCCAGCAGACATGGTTCATCCTAATTTGAAGACTAGGATATCCTGAGAAAATATGCATGAAAATTTAAAATGTATGAGGTGTTAAGTTCTGTGGAGTAGTGTAGTACCAAGGAGGTGTAGTGATCCCCCAAAAACAGATGGGAGCCAATACAATGCAACTCACAACAGGGTCTTTATTCTATTTGAGCTAGCTTGGACCCCTCAGCTCAACACTGACATGCAGGACTATTTTTGGTGGAGAGAGGAGCCCAGAGTGTCTATTGGGGCAAGACTTTATAGTAAGCAGCAAGCAGGTATGTGTGCGTGTGTGGGGTATGTGTGTGAAAGCTTATAATAGGGAAGTTACTATGATCTTTAACATAATTGACTGGTGCTTGGAGTCATATTGTAAAAATAATTTCTACTTCCCTCTGCATTGGTGGTCATTACGCAGGGGCTGGGCTTGTAACCTGTGGGTGCAGATGTTTTGGGGGAATAACCTGGAGATGCTGGTCTTGTTGGTGGTTAGACTAAAGACTGGAGCTAGGTTCGAGTTTTGTTGGGGGGGGGTAACTTAGAAACTAATGCTAAATATTGGCCTGTTAGTTTACCTGAATTCAAACTTAGGTCAGGTTCCCTAAAATGGAGTCTAAATTTAAAAGATTTGGCTTCTCATTAGAAAGTCAACATTTTCAATGGAATAGAGGACAGTTGATCAAAAGTAAATATTCACTTAATTATTAATACATAAGAAAACTCTTAAATTGTGTCTAGAAAGGTTGGTCAGCAAAAAAGAACATTTGCTGCTCTTGCAAATTGACCTGAGTTCAATACCAAGCATCCACATGGCAGCTTACAACACTCCAGTTCCAGGAGATCTGATGCCCTCTACTGGCCTCTATGGGCACTAGATGTGTAAGTGGTGCACATATTTGTATGCTGGCAAAACACCCATATACATAAATTAAGAATCGATTTAAAAAATATAAAAGTAAAATATTTAAATTAAGAAGGAGAAAAGGCAAAACAGAAGAGAGACCAAGTAGTGGAAGAACCTTTATAACTATCTAAGTAATAAAAACATTGCCAAATGCATACTTTATTTCTGCTCAAGTAGGATGATATATGGGAAACACAAAGAACCATCATTTAAACAAAATTAAAAGTTTACTGTATCAAAGAGTAAAAATAATTTGAGTAAAATCTGCTGGGTCCAGAATGGTCAAGTAAGGGAGGGTGTAACAGGGTTCCTGCTCCTGGAGCAGAGCTAGCAGGACATGGGTCTCCTCAAGTGCTGATGGTTGCTATAGGTGTAAAGCTTGCTTGCATAATAATGTACATATGCTACTTTATATTCCTCCTTTGGGGAATGTTCTCCCTGCTGAGGTCGAGCCTTAGCCTGAAAGAGGGTCGTGAGGAAGGGTGGATGGGAGCCGGGAAAGAGTAACTCAGTCAGTGATGGATGCAAGCTGACAGCTCTGTAATCGGCTAGCTCTCTCTTACAGAGTAAAGCCCAGTCTTTTATTTACTACAATTGCATAAGCTACTTCCTTAGAAATCACATATCGGCTTAATCATTTACCCTAGTTTCCCCTTTTGATCATTCCATGTGTCAGCATTTTATGAACTTAAACCCTTGACTCTTAGCAATAGAAACTGAAACACAGAGCACATTCAAGGCAAATGAAACCAGTTTCTAAAGAGAGGCTGTAGAAGAGAGATTTTTAAGTTTTTTTTCCCAATTAAATTTTAAAATGATGATTCCTCTATGGTACTGACCCAGAGGATTTCCCAGTCAGGACTCATTGAAATCTCTTCCTTCTAAGTTGTTATATTTTATTAAACTTGGGTAAACAGAAGGGCCGGCTTAGGGATCCCTTCGTGTTGGGTGACCTGTAGTGAGTTCCTTTGGTTCAGCCAAGTTTTGGTAGTGCAGTATCACAACTTTTATTTAAACTTGTCAATGTTTATTTCATTTAAACAAGTCCTCCATCCCCCTTTGTTTACAGTTAGGAAGAATTTAATAACTTCCCTTTACTAAAATTTCCTAATTCTTAAAGGGTTAGATTCTGTCACCAGCAAGACAGGAAACCATGGCGGACAGTAGGCAGAGTGGCTGGAACTACAAGCTGAGACAGCATTTTGTTTTTGAGATTTATTTATCTTATTTTATATGTACATGTGTTTTGCTTGCATGTAATGTCTGTACACCATGTTTGTGCAGTACCTGTGGAGGTCAGAAGAGGGCATGAGATCCCATTGGAACCAGAATTATAAATAGTGGTCACCATGTAGGTATTGAGGGAAGAGTCTGGGTCCTCTGGAAGAGCAGTTAGTATTCTTCAGCTTTGTTGGCCTCTTATTCAAAGAATCAGAAAAAAGCATATACAGGCGTGCAAAGTATCTCCAGTCCAAGAGAGCTCATATCTTAGAATATAAGTAGGAAGAAGGAAATGAACTGGGAATGGCATGTAGCTTTTGAAACTTTAAAGCCCAGTGACTTACTGGAGAATCGACCACACTTTTGTTAACTTACCCAGACAGCACCACTAACTAGGGATTATGTATCCAATGATCTGAGCCTACGTGGGGCACTATCATTTAAATGACCCATGACAACTCAGGTAATGATTGCGGTGACTAACCAGTAGGGTAAGGTTCTTTTGTTCTAGTTGGATCAGAAAAGCATAGGGAATAGTTTAGCAACCAGGGACTCCACTTGGTTTGGGCTATGTACACACCGCTATTCTAATGTATTTGGAAGCCTGAAAACCTTACCTGCACATATGCTCCCTTCTCCATACATTATATCTCTCAACCTGTTAATAATCTTGGAATTTCATGTATATCAGGCTGCAAACATCCATTTTAAAGAACAGAAATAAATCACTTAGCAGCCTCTTCATAAGAACTAGTATCTATTTGAACATGTCCTGGAATGCATCCTGAAACCAAGAGAAATGGCTGACCTGGCCTAAACTGGTTTTTGGATGCATTCACAAAAAGACAGACTGTGTATCCCTTGATTAAAGTGTATACAGTGAATTCTATGTTTTCCATCTTCTGCCTATGAGTTGTGCTGAATGCATTTGATTAAAATCAGATGCATCATGCGAGGGGACATACACAGTGAGCAAAGGTTTACCTAATCAAAACAGAGAACCACCATCTCTATATTCCCTAGCGATCAAACTCCTCCCACTTGGAGCCATGTAAAAGGAAGTCCCAAACAATAATCAGAGCCTTTGAGTACCTCCACTTATGGAGTCCATTGTCACTCTTGACAGCATGTTCTGACATGTCCAATTGCTTTGCTTTAAGTACATTTCCTTACTGCTTTGCACACCAGTTATTTTAATTCCTTGAATAAGATGCCAACAATCTGAAGCCATCTGGCTCAGCTCCTAACCATTACTACCATGTCCAGAGATAAGGCAAGGATTTGTGCTGGGCTTTGGCTGCTTGGTTTCTCTTGGTGTTTGGCAGCAATGAAGGAGATATTAGGCTTCTGCCAGTGACAGTGTGGAGCTGTGTCATATCGCCACTGACACAAGTGAAGCCAGTTGTGGTATATCTACTTATAATCCCAGCATATAAAAGGCAAAGGAGAAGACAGAGTTCGAGGCCAGCCTGGGCTATGTAGTAATAGTGGGTCTTGAGAAAAAACAAAAACAAAAACCACCACCACCACCAACAGCAACAACAAAAAAAACCAAGAGTGTAGTTAGAGGGGGTATGAAGGGGTTCGCTTGGTTGTATGTTATTTATGGTCCATGTAAAATGTGAATACCCTTAACCACAGTATTTGCCAGTACATAATAACAGGTCCATTCAGTGGGTAAATAGCCTCATTGTTAAGCAATCAATTCAACATAGCTTGCATATGAAGCATATTAATTATTCGTTAGAAATCTTCCTTTGGTATTTATTAGGGGAGATGGGCAAGTGCCTTTCTATGCGATAACAGACCTAACAGTGGCTTCTATCTGTTCTTGCCAGGGACAATTGTCATGTCTTTCATCAGTCATGCTGAGCTAGTTCTGGTTATTGCCTCCGACTGGAATTTCAAACCTGCCAATGTATCAAGACTGATCCTCAACTAAGCCATTAAGGAGGCTTTCATCAGTGGCCAATGATGGTAGAGGTGTCAGACAAACAGGCAAATCAACTGCAACCTCTTTGAGGCCAGGAGAAAATGACTAAAATGACTATAAGGGTAAAGGAACTTGGGGAGAGTGATGGATATCAATTAGAGGAATAGTCATGTCTTTTATGGGCACTAGTAGAGATTTCCCAGGAAATTCCTCTGATGGTTCTCTCCACTCAGGGAGAACTGAGAACACTCAATTGTGAGGTGTCATGGTGCCAGAGGGTATGACATTAGCATGCAAATTGGATTATAATGATGTTAGAGGTTGTGTTAAAAAACCATCTTAACTCCAGACAATTAGTCTGAAGAGCAACTTTTGTCCCACAGACATCCGGTTCTCAAAGATAAACAAGATAAACCTGAACTTGGCCCTGTTGTGGGGGATATTAACTGGATTGGCAATCCAAGTAGATAGGACAGTGATAATTACCTGATATAAACAGGTATTAATTAATAATGTCTGTCGCTCTGGGTAGAGAACTCAACAGATAGATATTATAACAGGTAGTCATAAAATTAATGCCTGTGGCTCCAGGCAGAGAGCCCAACAGATAGATGGTATGACAAGGTGGCTGCTCTAGGCAGATAGGAAGCAGGAGAGAGAGAGGGTCCTTTTGGACAGGGATAGCATGAGGACAAGATATAATTACTAATGTCTCCTAGTTTCAATGGCAGATCTGTCAGGATTTGCCACCAGAGGATTTAGATTTAAGAAGGCTTACAAGATTAGGATTTTAGTTGTTGCGTCCAGCAATTGAGTTACTGTTGTTTCTGAACTAAGTTTGTGTTGTGTTTTCCTTCATACAGCTGCTCATCTGGGTTCAAGAGAGAAAGGTATGGCGGCAAAGCATGGGTTTGACTGATGTGCACCACAAAGTTTGTGGGGGTTTTGAAGCACAGGGCTAGTTTGGTAGCAACCTGCCAGTAGCAAGCTGGGTGGATTTTGGAGCTCTGAGTCAGAGAGTCTCCACAAGATAATAACTAGCCAGTGAGACTTCCAGGGCAGAGAGTAGCAGGGCCAAGCTCTGTAAATTGCCAATCCATTTAATATTTCCTACAGCATGGCCCCATGCACCTGTTACCCTGATATTGTAGGGGATGGATATGGGAGAGTGGCCAGGGCTTGCTGCCTGCCAGACTAGTTCTGGGTTCAGTGACAGAACCTGCCTCAAAGATTAAAAGAGAGAAGGACGGACAGTATACTAAATGTTCCTCTCTGGCTTACACAGGTATGTATCCCCACATACATATGTGCATACATTACATATGTGCTCGAGCATACACACACACACACACATTCACCCAAATGAAATAAACATAATTAGAATGAAATAGAAATCAAGTTAGTCATCTAGGCAGTTCTCAAAGTAATAAGCCGTCTGTGATTATTCCATAATGTGTTGTGGCTTCTGCATCAATTCAAAGATGCATTTAGTATATGGCTCTTATATCATGTTCACCATCTGCTTTGGTAGAAGATATTCAGGAAGTCAAAGGTATTGTTACTGAGCAAGAAACCTTACTTGCATGGGATGCAAGTAGATATCACAACATTGTCTTTTTGCGCAAAATGACTCACTGCACCGTTCTGTGCCCAGCTACCAAATAGCTCAGGAACTAAGGCTGCAGTCTGCCTCTGGATTAGGAGGAAGAAGTGGGATGTACAGAAGGGGAATGCAAAGCTTCTGGCTGGAGACAAGGATGTTCATGCTCTTAGCTATGCTATGCTTTGGGAGTTGTTCTAGTTTCCTTCTGTTGCTATAAGAAGACACTCTCAATCTGGGGAGTAAAGGGTTTATTTCTGCTTACACATCCAGGTCACAGTCTATCATCAAAGGATGTCACAGCAGAAACTCAAACCAGAAATCATGGAGGAATACTGTTTACTGGCTTGCTCATTGGTTCATACTCAGCTAGCTTTCTTTCTTTCTTTTTTATTTAGATTTTTGTTTTTTATTATATTTTTTATTGTATATTTTATTTATTTACATTTCAAATGTTATCCCCTTTCCCGGTTTCCCCTCCACAATCCTCTATCCCATCCCCCCTCCCCTGCTTCTATGAGGGTGCTCCTCCACCCACCCACCCACTCCCACCTCATTGCCCTGGCATTCCCCTACACTAGGGTATCGAGCCTTCCCAGGACCAAGGGCCTCCCCTCCTATTGATGCCAGATAAGTCTATCCTCTGCTACATAAGCATCAGCCAGCTCTCTTATGCAG
This sequence comes from Tokudaia tokunoshimensis, assembly GCA_036184795.1. NCBI lineage: Eukaryota > Metazoa > Chordata > Mammalia > Rodentia > Muridae > Tokudaia > Tokudaia tokunoshimensis. The sequence goes on along the minus strand of BTHU01000022.1, from coordinate 64,027,920 downwards.
CCCAAGTCCACCTGTCTATGGATGAGCCGTCCACAGTGAGCTGGGCAAACAACCACTGACCAGCCTGATAAAGCAGTTCTCCAGTTGAGGGTCTCTATTCCCAAGTGACTCTAGATTGTTTTGAGTCGATAATAAAAAAACTAAATAGGCCAATAGGGGAAAGTCCAAGTATTAAGATCCAAGCTTGATTTAACTTCAATGAATACCAAAAATGCACAAAGGCTTGAATAATTTTTCTTTTTCCTAGTAGTTTTTATTTGTTTATGTATCCAGTGCACCAGTACAACAGAAGGTGGATTCACAGCCTTTGGTGATTTTTATGCCATCAAAACCTGATTATAGTACAGGTGCTTTCCAATGAACACCCAACACCTTCAGAGAATCCTTCTGATTCAGGGAATCAGAGCGTCCTCATTTCCCTTAAATTTGTCTTTTCTCTACCGGAACCATGAGTCTGTGAGGTAAGTCTACTCTATTAAATCTTACTATTGTGGCACCAAATGAGTACAAACAAACTGTTGTTCTCTACAGTAATTCTCACCACATACATATTTGTAACAAGATTCGTGCTCGTGTGTGGTTTACTCCAATGCTGAACAGTTCTGACACTAGTTCTGTCCTACAATTGAACTCAATTCTGACAGTATCTTCTGGGAATTAGGAATTCTTTACTAGATCTCTAGGTTACCACAAAAAGTAGAACACAGAACAGACAGACAGCAAGGCACAAGCTTGCTTCATGCCCTGCAAAGAATTCCAGGTTTGAAATGCTCATGGTGTAAAAATGTCATTCTCCTTTCTCTGCAACCTTAACAATCAGCATTTCATGTTTTTTTTAAAAAAGATTTTAGTTATTTGTCATATATATATCTATATGATGAAATCACTGTTGCTATCTTCAGACACACCAGAAGAGGGCATCGGATCCTATTACAGATGGCTGTGAGCCACTATGTAGTTGCTGGGAATTGAACTCAGGACCTGCTAGTGCTCTTAATCGCTAAGTCATCTCTCCAGCCCAGCATTTCATGTTTTAAGGAGATATCAAGTAGGCATTTAGCTCCAAATCAGAAGGAATGAAGGGTTAACTGATGGGTGAAACCTTGTTACCTAGGGAAGAGGATAATTTTATAAAGATCACCCATAGACTTTGGAGAATCTTGGAAAAATGGGACACAGTGACGTCCATGGAGATGGGTTGTTTGCATTCGTTGAAAGAACATGTTGACTCTGAAACTGGCAAAGTTCTTGAATTAATTTACTAGGATAACATGGTTAAATACTACAGACTAGAACACACACACACACACACACACACACACACACACCACTATTACATCAGTAAACAGATATATAAATATAGACAGATATTTTTTTTGATGGTACTAAGGATGAAACCTAGAACCTCACCAAGGCTAGATAGGCCTTCTATCATTGAGCTATACTCCCAGACCAATAGATGTTTCTCCTCTTTCAGGTTTTGAAGGCTAGAAACCCATGATCAAGATGTTAACAGGTTTATTTCTCCAGAGAATTCGTTCCTCAGCAGTTGGATAAGTACCTTCACCCTGTTTCCTCATAGCCCTTTCTCCTGTGTGGGAAATACCACTGCATGAGAGTTTAGCTGTATGGCATGTGCTGCCTCGTTTTATGTCAATTTGACATTTGACACAAGCTAGAGTCACTGGAGAGGATAGCCGGGCAGTGGTGGCATACAGCTTTAATCCCAGTACTTGAGAGGCAGAGGCAGGCGGGTTTCTGAGTTTGAGACCAGCTTGGTCTTCAGAGTGAGTTCCAGGACAGCCAGGGCTACACAGAGAAACCTGTATCGAAAAACCAAAAAAAAAAAAAAAAAAAAAAAAAGGAAGCTTCAATTGAGAAAACACCTCCATAAGACCATAAGATTCAGCTGTAGGCAAGCCTGTAGGGTTTTTTCTTAATTAGTGATTCATATGAGAGCTCCCCACCCATTGTGGGTGGGGCTACCCCTGGTAAGGTCCTGGGTTCTATAAGAAAGTAGACTGGGCAAGCCAGTAAACAGCATTCCATCATTACCTTTGCATCATCTCCTGGCTCCAACTTCTTGCCCTGCTTAAGTCCTATCCTTACCTCCTCCAATGATGAGAAATGATGAAAACAAAAATGGAATGTAAGTGAAATAAACCCTTTCCTCCCTTAATTTGCCTTTGATCATGGTGTTTCATCACATCAATAGTAACTTCAACTAAGATATGACATAATTTAACTTAGTCTCCTTAATAACCCTGTGTTTAAAAATCAGTCTCACTGGGGAGGATGATGTTAACAGATTAGTTTTAAGACACAAATTATTCCACAATGATTTTTACCCCCAGTTCAAAGATCAGATCAATGAGGTAACATCTATGGTTGGAGAAAGTGGAAATAAATTGGGGCAGCGTTCACAACAGGCTCAGCCGTAAGCAGTCCTGAAAGCAGGTCTTCTGTCAGGAACCAGTCAGGCTGATTCCTCCTTTCTTGGACCTGTTATAAATCATTACACAGTGGTGCAGATTTTATGAATTATTGAAATGGGGGATAGGTATGTCAGATAATTCAAAGGCATCTCCAATATTAATACCCACCACCACTATTCATCACGGAAATCATCTTCTAATGAGGAATCAACCATGAAGAAATCAAGCAATACTTTATGATGATGCAGCATTGTTTACTCCCTTGTGTTTCTTCTTATATCTTATGAAGAGGATGGTTTCTGCAATCCTTTGCACAGTTTCCGTTGATATCAGAGAACATACTTGCTAGGTACTATGACTTTCCTGAAGATGAGTATGTTCAGTTCAGTGGCATTTCCTGAGCATGTACTGTAACGGGTTTGAAATGTGAATTCTGTTGGTTGTGAGTGGCTTTGGGAGGACATGCTTTACTACAATACTTATTTGGGAATTAAGTTCTGATATTTAAAGATCCATTTGGAAGTTTTAGGGATTACCAGACCCTTTTAAAATAGTGTACATATATATGAAATATATATAAATTTATGTGTGAAATTGTATATACATATATATTGTGTATGTGTATTTTATCCAATATGTATTTACCTCTGAGTACATATGTGTGCACATTAGGTGTTGGCAACTAAATACTTTTTAAAAACTAATAAATATTTATGGTATGAACTGTAAATAAGACAGAATGTACTTTTTGTGTAAAATGATAAGATTTCCTGAATTCACTATGAGAATACAGAAGGAGAATTTTGTGAAGCTTACAGGCCTCTGACTTTAATTTTTGGTATTGAATTTGGACTTATGAAGGGCTGCTGGAGAGCAACTGAGCTTAGGACTGTGAGAAAGGAGGAAAAGCCATTGGTAAGGGTATAGTCTCAAGTTCAATAGAAGTCAAAGATTTTAAGGGTCCATGGAAAGAAGTTGATTTGCCCAATGTCAGGGTCCCTAAGACAATGCTATTGGTCAATAGAAACTCTAACATTTTCTAGATGCCTTTATTATGGGATTAGAACCAAGGATAACAGAAGTTATGAAGTGGTGCTGGCCTGAGCCTACAAGATCAACTGTTTATGCTGTCAATGGCAGAACTGTGGAAATGATGCCCACTGAAGCTCAGAAGACTGAGAGTGTCAAACTCCTGATACTGAACTTTGATTTTCTATTGCTTTTATCTGATTGTAACTGGGACTTGGCTTTTCTTTTATGAGATAAGAAGGATTTAACAAAAAATGAAGAAAGAAATTAAGAAAGGAGAGAGAGACAGAGAGAGGCAGAGAGAGAGAGACAGAGACAGACAGAGAGAGAAACCACAGAAGCTTGTAGGACTTAATGGTTAGTAAGTCACGACCCATATTTTTTTGCTCCTGTTTTGTGTGCATTTGCATGTGGAGTCCCGAGGAGGAGTTGATGTTAGAAGGGCTTCGTCAATCACTTTTCACCTCTAGTTTTTGAGATAGGATCTCTCCCTGAGCTTGAAGCTCATGGATTCAGCTGGACTGCCTGTCTAACACACATCAAAGATTTGTCTGTCTCTGCCACTGTGAGGCCAGATCTTGGATTTAGACTCCATCTTAGAGAACCTGACCTAAGGTTGAACTCTAGTTAACTAACAGGCCAGTTCCTAACACCAGTTTCCAGGTTATCCCCCAACAAGTCCTATGTTTAATACCAGTTTCTAGGTTACTCCCCCAACAAAACCTGCATCTAGCACCAGTTTCCAGGTTATTCTCCAACAAATCTACACCTCCAGGTTACAAGCCTGTCCCTGACACTTCACTTCCTAACAACCACCAATCAGGAGGAAAGCAGAAGTTAATGGTTTGGCTCCCAGCACCAGCTAATTATATTAAAGGCCATAATGGCTCCCTAATCAGATGTGTGCCTAGTTAGATACCCCTTTCTTGCCTTTATAAATGCTTGCTTAAAACTAGACTCAGGGTTCCTCACCTTGCTAGTCCTGCTGTGTCAGGGCTGTTAGGGGGAGCTTGTAATAAAGAGAACCTAATGCTTGCATTGCCTTACATTGCTCCTTTGTGGTCTTTTGAGGTTCACAACTGCTTCCTGGCACAACATCCCGCAATTCAGAGGTTACATTGTCATACTGCCTATCCTGGCTTGTTTGTAGGTGCTGGCTATCTGAATTCATGTTCTCATGCTGGTGCAGCAAGCACTGCTCCCCGCCCCCCACCCCCAGCCATCTTCCAACCCCTGATTCTTGTTTTTTAAATACTCTTCATCCTAGTATAAAATTTCAACATGAATCTTGTAATATCTTTTGCACCAATTCTTAAATGCTTAAAAATGGCTTTTAAGCCTGGAGAGTATTGTCATTGCCTGACACAAATAGAATTTTGTTTAAGACTCAGGACTGCTAAGTTTGGCTGGAAAAGGTGTCTAAATCAGCCACCTTCACATTTAGCAGTGGTACCTGAAGGAGAAAGAGATTATCAGAAAGAGCTGTCAGAACAATAGCAGCAGAGGTCTGAGACCCAGCTTCCTTGTGGGAAAAAATTATAATTGTCGAACAGAAATCTCTCCAAATATGGTACTCTAGGGTATGAGAGGCTGAGATGAAACAATACAAAATAAGCTTCCGGGAGGAAGAAACCTGAGCTGAAAACCAACGAAGCAGAACTATTGCCAGAGTCCAGTCACAGTTTTAGTTCACATGCTCAGCTGAATTCTGATCTGACCAGCCATGAGGTGGAAATGATTTTATCCACTCACACTAACTCAGGTACCGTTCCACCATAAGCTCTCTCATAAGAGACAGAAATGCAAGGATACCATCTCTGAGGACTTTTCTTTTTTTTTTTTTATTTTTATTTTTTATTTTTAGTTTGAGGCATTTATTATATTTATTTTATATATGTAAAATTTTATATATATATATATATATATATATATATATATATACACACACACATACATATTCAGCAGCCATCCCTTTGAATGGAAGTTTGTCAAGCCGCATTTATTATATTTATTTTATATATGTAAAATTATATACACACACACACACACACACACACACACACACATACTTATTCAGCGGCCATCCCTTTGTTTTTTTTTTTTTTTCGATGTCAAATAATCTTTATTGTCAGCAACAAAGATAAGGAATATAAATTTAAACAGTTTCCGAGTAACGAGATGGGGTTGAATGGAGAAAAGAGGGAGGGAAGGGGGCTTATGGGACTTTCAGGGAGGGAGGAAATGGGAAAGGGGAAATGATTTGGAATGTAAATTAAAAAAAAATAAAATAAATAATTAAAAGAAAAAAAAACAACCCTGAGATTCCACCTCACACCAGTCAGGATGGCTAAGATCAAAAACACAGGAGACAGCAGTTGTTGGCGAGGATGTGGAGAAAGAGGAACACTCCTCCACTGCTGGTGGAATTGCAAGCTGGTACAACCACTCTGGAAAGCAGTCTGGCGGTTCCTCAGAAAACTGGGCATGACACTCCCGGAGCATCCGGCTATGCCACTCCTGGGCATATACCCAGAGGCTTCCCCTGCATGCAATAAGGACACATGCTCTGAGGACTTTTCTAACTGTGCTTTTCTGGTTAGTGTGAGAGGCCAGGACTGTGCCTGGTATGAGAGATGACCAGATAACCCAAGGGCTGACAGACATTGTTCCTACAGGTGAAACAGGGTGACTGAATGTGCTTATGGTTCTTTCAAGGGGTTTAGTAGCTACCTGTCCATCTACCGTGTCTTTCTGAACAGGATCAACAGCTCCTTTTGTAGCTGCAGGAGCCAGTATATAAAGATAAGCTGACTTGTTTAGGTGTGAGCTGTTAAGATTCTGCCTTGGGGGTAGGGGACGGAGCTCAGTGAGCATTTACCTAGCATTCCTGGGGCACTGAGTTCAGTCTCCACCCATAAATATCTAAATAAGCAAATGAAGAAAAATCAATTGAAAAATTCTTCTCACTCAGGAAAAAAGAAAAAAACAAATTATTAAAGAACATGAAGCTAGGTCCAGGTGTCACTGAGAGAGGACTTCAAATTATTGACCTCAGAAAATGTCATTAACCCTAAGTTTGAAATACCACCTCAAAATAGAACAGAATTGCTTTGGCAAATAAAAAAGACAATGTTTAATCCAAGAAAAGAGCCAGTCTTTTGATTCTCTTTTCTAATCCCTGATTTGAGAACAACAACAATAACAGCAAAAAAATTTTTTTTATAATTAAATGCAAAACATTTTTTTCCTCCATTTTCTGTACTTTATGGTCTCAAGAATGCTAAATTAAGCTGTCCCACTGAATGATATGCCCATCCTTCTTAAATTTTGATATAGTGTTTCAATTTCACTAAGTCATCAAACCTAACCTTAAAGCCACTTTGTAGCCTTGATAGGTGTCAAACTTGCAATTCTCCTGCCTCAGCCTCTCAAGTAGCTAAGATTATAGACCTGTGCCACAAAGCCCCACTTTACAAAATCTTCAGATGATAGGAGAAGATCCATTTTCCATTCTAAAATATTAGTCTTGGGGCTGACAAGATGGCTCAGCAGGTAAAGACACTTGCTTGATGATGTTCGTTCAAACCCAGGGACTCATATACTGACTGAGAATACTGACCTTATGTTGGCCTCTGACCTTCACAATCATGTCGACCCATAAGCACACACTGACACAAAGACAGACAGACAGATGGACAGACAGCTCCACACAAATAAATGTAACAAATAAAAAACGCATCTAAAAAGATTCTGTGGAAATGTCTACCTCTGGTTTTGCCCCGTGTTTTTCTCCTTTTCTGTGTGTGTGGAGCGCGTGTGTCCATGGACAAACCCATTTGTGAATGCGGAGGAGTGCTAGTGTCCTGCTGGACCACCCTTTACCTTATTACCTTAAGTCACGGTCTCTCTTGGAACCTGGAATGTCCCAACAACCCTCTTGTTCCATCCACCACAGTGCTGGGGTTATGGGGTTATGTGTGGTATTTCAGGCTTGCTTTATGCCATGCCAGGCTTTATACATTGGTTGCTGATAGTTCGAACTCAGGGCTGCAAGACTGTACAACAAATACCCTCCCTGCTGATCCATCTCCCTAGGCCTCCCACCCCCTTATGCTTAGGATTGACTCCTAGGTCTCCTGCTAGGCAAGTGTTCTACCACTGAGTCATGCTTCCAGCCTTGACCTAGAGCCTTCTCAAAGACAGTCAACCACAGGAGAAAACTTCCCCCTGTTTTACCTGTGGAAAAAACCCCAAGTTGATGTTTTTGATATGTAAATATTGACTACTAGCGTGTTAGCCTGAATTTTCCACTTGTGCTTTTAGAATGTAGCATTCAACATGTGAGAATAGTATCTGTAACCCACTACCCACTTTAGGACTGTGTATGTGCTATTATTCCCAGCTATGTTATAGAAAAAGCATGAAACTGTAAGTGGTTAAGGGGTAACTCTGAATGCCTTTTAAAATCTGGACTTCTTTTCATAGTGAGGAAAAGTTCAACACAACTTTGGGAGACATTATCAGAGAGCTATTTGCCCTGTGTACAGTGGAAGAAAACACTCAACCCTCTCTTTCCTGCTAATTACTATGTAGCAATGTGCACTGCTCCTGGTCATGGTTGATTGTCAAACAGTTATGGAGGTTATGAGCCTTCTGCAGCTCAGTGCCTGCTCCTAGCGGGGTCCCGACTGTGTAAAGTTCTTTATTTGCATAAGATGGGAGTCCTTGCTCCAGTGACCAGGTAGTTGGGACCGCCAGGCTCAGAGACAGACAGGCATAATATCGCTTCGGTTTCAGGCAGCTTGTGTGTAACCTGCTCCCAGGTGCTGGGCTGATCTGCAGTAACCAGCGCGCCAGTTCCGCGGCGGGACCTTCTGCCTGGTGGAGGGACCCCGCGCAGGGAGGGAGCCTGCCAGCTTCCCTTCCGCGACCTCTGTTCCCGCGGACTGCGCTGGAGAGACCGGTACCCAGGCTCTCCCCCCGATATAACATCACTTGGGACACGGCCTGTTGGGGCTTCCGTCTGTGCCCGAGGGCGGGTTGGCGCTGTGGTCGTCTGGGTGCCAGATCGGCGGGCCATCGTGACCACAGGGTGAGCGGCGCCACGGAGACTGCCCTCCGCCATCTTTGCTCCAGTGACCAGGTAGTTGGGACCGCCAGGCTCAGAGACAGACAGGCATAATATCGCTTCGGTTTCAGGCAGCTTGTGTGTAACCTGCTCCCAGGTGCTGGGCTGATCTGCAGTAACCAGCGCGCCAGTTCCGCGGCGGGACCTTCTGCCTGGTGGAGGGACCCCGCGCAGGGAGGGAGCCTGCCAGCTTCCCTTCCGCGACCTCTGTTCCCGCGGACTGCGCTGGAGAGACCGGTACCCAGGCTCTCCCCCCCCCCCCCCCCCCGATATAACATCACTTGGGACACGGCCTGTTGGGGCTTCCGTCTGTGCCCGAGGGCGGGTTGGCGCTGTGGTCGTCTGGGTGCCAGATCGGCGGGCCTTCGTGACCACAGGGTGAGCGGCGCCACGGAGACTGCCCTCCGCCATCTTTGCTCCAGTGACCAGGTAGTTGGGACCGCCAGGCTCAGAGACAGACAGGCATAATATCGCTTCGGGTTCAGGCAGCTTGTGTGTAACCTGCTCCCAGGTGCTGGGCTGATCTGCAGTGACCAGCGCGCCAGATCTGCTGTGGGACTTCTGCCTGGCAGAGGGACGCCCCCTCCCCCCCCCAGGAGAGATCACACACCCCTGCACAGGGCAGGAGCCTGCCAGCCTCCCTTTGGCGACCTCTGCTCCAGGAATCCACTAGGCTGAGCCTTTAGATGTGCAAGGCCTCCCCAATATAAGATCACTTGGGGCAAAGCACATTAGGGCTCCAAAGTCACTCAGGAGCAGGCAGGCCCCAGAAATCGGTGCCAGGGGAATCCTGGTAATCCAGGGGGGCAGAAATAGCTTTGCAGGCTCACAGGAGGTCCAACCAACAGCCAGTGGCAGCAGGACCAACTAACACCAGAGGTATCCAGATGGCAAAAGGCAAACGTAGGAATGTTACTAACAGTAATCAAAGTAATGTGGGACCATCCGAACCCAACTCTCCAACAGCAGCAAGTCCTGGATACCCCACCACACCCGAAAGACAAGATCTGGATTTAAAATCACTTCTCATGATGCTATTAGAGGATCACAAGAAGGACACAAATAAATCTCATAAAGAGTTACAGGAGACCATGAATCAACGGTTAGAAGCCCTTACAAAGGAAACACAAAAATCGCTTAGAGAAATGCGGGAGAACATGGATCAAAAGATGGAGGCGCACAAGGAGACAACACAAAAATCGCTTAACGAGATGAATCAACGGGTAGATGCACTCACAAAAGAATCACAAAATTTGCATAAAGAAATGCAGAAGAATATGGGTCAACAGACGGATGCCCATAAGGAGGCAACACAAAAATTGCTTAAAGAAATGAATCAACGGTTAGATGCCCTTACAAAGGAAACACGAGAACTGCTTAAAGAAATGCAGGAGACGATGGATCAACAGATGGAATCCCATGAGGAGGAAACACAAAAATCGCTCAGAGAAATGCAGGAGAACGTGGGTCATCAGGAAGAAATCCTGAAAGAGGTAATGCAAAAATACCTTAAAGAAATACAGGAAAATACAAACAAACAAGTGAAGGATCTCAGCAAATCCATCCAGGAACTAAAAAAGGAAGTAGAAACAACTAAGAAATCACAAAGGGAGACAACTTTGGAGATAGAAAACCTTGGGAAGAAATCAGGAGTCATAGATGCAAACATCAACAATAGAATACAAGAGATGGAAGAAAGAATCTCAGGTGCTGAAGATTCCATAGAAAGCATCGACTCAACAGTCAAAGAAAACGCAAAATGCAAAAAACGCGTAACCCAAAACATCCAGGAAATCCAGGACACAATGAGAAGACCAAACCTAAGGATTATAGGTATAGATGAGAGTGAAGATTTGCAACTTAAAGGGCCAGTAAACATCTTTAACAAAATTATGGAGGAAAACTTCCCTAACTTAAAGAGAGAGATGCTGATGAACATACAAGAAGCCTACAGAACTCCAAACAGACTGGACCAGAACAGAAATACCTCCCGTCACATAATAATCAAAACACCGAATGTTCTAAACAAAGAAAGAATACTAAATGCAGTAAGAGAAAAGGGCCAAGTAACATACAAAGGAAGACCTATCCGAATCACATCAGACTTCTCACCAGAGACTATGAAAGCCAGAAGATCCTGGGCAGATCTCATGCAGACACTAAGACAGCACAAATGCCAGCCTAGACTACTATACCCAGCAAAACTCTCAATCACCATAGATGGAGAGACCAAGATATTCCATGATAAAACCAAATTTTCACAATATCTTTCCACAAATCCAGCCCTGCAACGGATAATAGGTGGAAACCTCCAATACAGGGAGAGAAACAACACCCTGGAAAAAATGAGATAATAACCTTCTTGAATCAAACCCAAAAGTAGATAACCACTCAAACATAAAGATAGCGTCAAGAATGGCAGATGGCAATAATCACTATGCCTTAATCTCTCTTAATATCAATGGTCTCAATTCCCCAATTAAAAGACATAGACTAGCAGACTGGATACGTAAACAGGACCCAGCATTTTGCTGCATGCAGGAAACGCACCTCAGTGTCAAAGACAAACACTACCTCAGAGTAAAAGGCTGGAAAACAATTTTACAAGCAAATGGCCCCAAGAAACGAGGTGGAGTAGCCATCCTAATATCGGATAAAATTGATTTTCAACCCAAAGTCATCAAAAAAAAGACACAGAAGGACACTACATACTGATCAAGGGAAAAATCCGCCATCAAGAACTCTCAATCCTGAATATCTATGCTCCAAATGCAAGGGCACCCTCATTCGTAAAAGAAACTTTACTAAAACTCAAAGCACACATCGCACCGCACACAATAATAGTGGGTGACTTCAACACCCCGCTCTCTGAAATGGATCGTTCAGGAAAGCAGAAACTAAACAGGGACACAGTGAATCTAATTGAAGCCTTGGACCAAATGGAACTAACTGATATATATAGAACATTTCATCCTAGAGCTAAAGAATACACCTTCTTCTCAGCTCCTCATGGTACCTTCTCCAAAATTGACCATATAATTGGTCACAAATCAGACCTCAACAGATACAAGAAGATAGAAATAATCCCATGCCTCCTATCAGATCACTATGGAATAAGGGTGGTCCTCAATGGCAACAAAAACAAAAGAAAACCCACGTACACATGGAGGCTGAACAATGCTCTACTCAATGATAACTTGGTCAAGGTGGAAATAAAGAAAGAAATCAAAGACTTTTTGAAAGTTAATGAAAATGAAGGCACAACATACCCTAACTTATGGGACACAATGAAAGCAGTGCTAAGAGGAAAATTCATAGCCCTGAGTGCCGCCAAAAAGAAACGGGAGACAGCATACACTAACAGCTTAATGGCACACCTGAAAGCCCTGGAACAAAAAGAAGCAAATACACCAAAGAGGAGTAGAAGGCAGGAAATCATCAAACTCAGGGCTGAAATCAATCAAGTAGAAACAAATAAAACCATACAAAGAATCAACAAAACGAGGAGTTGGTTCTTTGAGAAAATCAACAAGATAGATAAGCCCTTAGCCAGACTAACCAAAGGGCACAGAGATAGTATCCAAATTAATAAAATCAGAAACGAAAAGGGAGAGATAACAACAGAAACTGAGGAAATTCAAAAAATCATCAGATCCTACTACAAAAACCTGTATTCAACACAACTAGAAAATCTTGAGGAAATGGACAATTTCCTTGACAGATACCAAGTACCAAAATTAAATCAGGATCAAATAGACCATCTAAACCGTCCTATAACCCCTGAAGAAATAGAAGTTGTCATTGGAAGTCTTCCAACCAAAAAAAGCACAGGTCCAGATGGTTTTAGTGCAGAATTCTATCAGACCTTCAAAGAAGACCTAACACCAATACTCTTCAAACTGTTCCACAAAATAGAAACAGAAGGAACACTACCCAACTCGTTCTATGAAGCCACAATTACACTAATACCAAAAGCACACAAAGATCCGACAAAGAAAGAGAATCTCAGGCCAATCTCTCTTATGAATATCGATGCAAAAATACTCAATAAAATTCTTGCCAACCGAATCCAAGAACACATCAAAACGATCATTCACCACGATCAAGTAGGCTTCATCCCAGGGATGCAGGGATGGTTCAATATAAGGAAATCCATCAATGTAATCCACTACATAAACAATCTCAAAGAAAAAAACCACATGGTCATCTCATTAGATGCTGAGAAAGCATTTGACAAAATTCAGCATCCTTTCATGCTAAAGGTCTTGGAAAGATCAGGAATTCAAGGCCCATATCTAAACATAGTAAAAGCAATTTACAGCAAACCGGTAGCCAGCATCAATCTAAATGGAGAGAAACTTGAAGCAATCCCACTAAAATCAGGGACTAGACAAGGCTGCCCTCTCTCTCCATATCTTTTCAATATAGTACTTGAAGTTCTAGCTAGAGCAATTAGACAAGAAAAAGAGGTCAAAGGGATACAAATTGGAAAGGAAGAAGTCAAACTATCACTATTTGCAGACGATATGATAGTATACATAAGCGACCCAAAGAACTCCACCAGAGAACTCCTACAGCTGATAAACGACTTCAGCAAAGTGGCCGGATATAAAATCAACTCAAGCAAGTCAGAAGCCTTCCTATACTCAAAGGATAAGCAGGCTGAGAAAGAAGTAAGAGAAATAATACCCTTTACGATAGCCACAAACCATATTAAGTATCTTGGCGTGACGCTAACCAAACAAGTGAAAGATCTGTATGACAAGAACTTCAAGTCTCTGAAGAAAGAAATTGAAGAAGACCTCGGAAGATGGAAAAATCTGCCATGCTCATGGATTGGCAGGATTAATATAGTAAAAATGAGCATCTTACCAAAAGTAATACACAGATTCAATGCAATCCCCATCAAAATCCCAACTCAATTCTTCATAGAGTTAGAAAGAGCAATTCAAAAATTCATCTGGAATAACAGAAAACCCAGAATAGCTAAAACTATTCTCAAGAGTAAAAGAACCTCTGGGGGAATCAGTATCCCGGACCTCAAGCTGTACTACAGAGCAATAGTGTTAAAAACTGCATGGTATTGGTACAGTAACAGACATGTAGATCAATGGAACAGAATTGAAGACCCAGAAATGAATCCACACTCCTATGGTCACTTGATCTTTGACAAAGGAGCTAAAACCATCCAGTGGAAAAAAGATAGCCTTTTCAACAAATGGTGCTGGCTCAGCTGGAGGTCAACATGCAGAAGAATGCAAATTGACCCATCCTTATCTCCTTGCACTAAGCTCAATTCTAAGTGGATCAAAGATCTCCACATAAAACCAGACACACTGAAACTAATAGAAGGGAAACTAGGGAAGAACCTTGAACATATGGGCACAGGGGAGAATTTCCTGAACAAAACTCCAATAGCTTATACTCTAAGATCAAGAATAGACAAATGGGACCTCATTAAATTACAAAGTTTTTGCAAGGCAAAAGACACCGTCAAAAAGACAAAGCGGCAACCAACTAACTGGGAAATGATCTTTACCAACCTTACATCCGACAGAGGGCTAATATCCAAGATATACAAAGAACTCAAGAAGTTAAACTCCAGAGAGGCAAGTAACCCTATTAAAAAATGGGGTACAGAGCTCCACAAAGAGTTCTCACCTGAAGAATATCTAATGGCTGAGAAGCACCTAAAGAGATGTTCATCATCCTTAGTCATTAGGGAAATGCAAATCAAAACAACCCTGAGATTCCATCTCACACCAGTCAGGATGGCTAAGATCAAAAACACAGGAGACAGCAGTTGTTGGCGAGGATGTGGAGAAAGAGGAACACTCCTCCACTGCTGGTGGAATTGCAGGCTGGTACAACCACTCTGGAAGGCAGTCTGGCGGCTCCTCAGAAAACTGGGCATGACACTTCCGGAGGATCCGGCTATACCACTCCTGGGCATATACCCAGAGACTTTACCTGCATGCAATAAGGACACATGCTCCACTATATTCATAGCAGCCTTATTTATAATAGCCAGAAGCTGGAAAGAACCCAGATGTCCCTCAACGGAGGAATGGATTCAGAAGATGTGGTATATTTACACAATGGAATACTACTCTGCAATTAAAAACAATGAATTCACGAAATTCCTAGGCAAATGGTCAGAACTTGAAAATATCATCCTTAGTGAGGTAACCCAATCACAAAAGATCACACATGGTATGAAGTCACTGATAAGGGGATATTGACCCAGAATCTCAGAATACCCTAGACACAATCAGCATATCAATAGATTTCTAAAAAGATGGAAGGAGAGACCCCTGGTCCTGGAAAGACTGGATGTAGGGGAACGCCAGGACAGAGTAATGAGAGGGGGTTGAACGGAGAAAAGAGGGAGGGAAGGGGGCTTATGGGACCTTCGGGGAGGGAGGAAACGGGAAAGGGGAAGTGATTTGGAATGTAAATTAAAAAAATAAAATAAAATTAAATTAAAAAAAAAAAAATAAATACAGTAATTGCAACAACTAAAAAAAAAAAAAAAAAAAAAAAAAAAAAAAGATGGGAGTCCTTGCAATTTCATAAGAACCAGTTTATCTTCTTTGTTCTAATTGATGTCAGCGCTGTTAGAATAGAAGTGTTCGTCTATCACATTCCCTAAGGGACTGGGGCCTGGAGCTACTTATTTATTTATTTATTTATGTGTGCACATGTGAGAGTATGCGGGTGTATATAGTTGAATGTGTGTGGGGGCTAGAAGACAGACAAACTTGGGTGTTATTCTGCAGATTCTGTCCACCTTTTCCCCAACCCTCAGGGTCTCTCAGGTGGCCTGGAACTCATCAGTTAGCTAGGCTGGCTGGCCAATCAGCCCCAAGAATCTGCCTGTCTCTGCTTCCCCAGGACTGAGATTGTAAGTGTGTACCACCATGCTTAGCTTTGTAAGTGCAGGTTCTGGGTATTGATTTGAGCAAGTGATTTCCAGGCAGCTACCATCCCAGATCTACGTATTTGTTTTTGTTTGGCTAGTCTAGACAGAGTAGACTAGAGTGAGTTGTCCTCTTCTGTCGGTTTAGAATGCTGGGATTACAGAAAAGCGCCGTCCCGCCTGGCTTAACACATGTGTTTTCCTGTTTTCTTATTAGTTATTGGAAATGGAACATAGATTCATACTAGGCAAAAAGTCTGCCCCTTATTTTTTCCCTGGCTCTTTAATGTTGCCCTCAAGGATATGTAGGGCATCCATTCACAACCCCCTTGCTGGCCTTTCATGAGCATGATGCCTCTGTGCAGGTATTTGATGTAGCTACTGAGCTGCTCAATTTCAACCTTTTGTGAAAGTTCACAGTTTTTTTTTCTTACCCACCTTTGTGGAATAAAGCATACATTAAAACAAATAGGTTAGATAAGCATTTTGTGGTATGTGTGCATGTGTTTGTATGTGAGTGGGCACCCATGCATTAGTGTAGAAGCTAGAAGAGGGTGTCCTGCGGTGTTCCTTTCTGCCTTATTCCCTTGACACATTGTGTCTGTCTGAACCTGGGGATAGATTGGTGTCCAGAAAGATGCAGAGATCTCCCAGTCCCTGACACTTCTAGAGTGCTGGGGGTATAGGTACCTGTAACCATGCCTTGTTTTTTACATGGGTTCTGAGATTTGAACTCACTTTTCAAGCTTATGCAGAAAGTGCCTTCACCTGCTCAGCCATGTCCCAAGCCCTGGCCTATATCTTTTTAGTTAACACCATCACTTTTCTATGGAAATTCTTCTGAGTATATAAAATGGATCTTCCATCCTTAGTGTGTTTCTCTGAACACACACACACACACACACACACACACACACACACACACACACACTCACACACACACACACACACACATTATTCTCCCTCCCTTTCTCTCCCTCCCCCTCCTCTCTCTCTTTTGTGTGTGTGTGTGTGTGTGTGTGTGTGTGTCTGTGTGTGTGTATGAGTATGTGTATATGTATGTGTGTGTCTGTGGGTATGTAGACCAGAGACTGATGTCAGGAGTCTTTCTCTATTCTTGTCCACATCATATCTAAGACAGGGTCACTCTTACTGAACCTGGAACTCACAATTTTAGATATACTGGTTGTCCAGAAATCTCCTGGGATCCCTGTCCCCCAACTCTGCCTCCTTAGGACTGGGCTTATAGTTGTGTAGCACATCTTCCAATTCTCATGTGAGAGCTGAGAATCCAAATTAGGGTCCTGCTTGCAGAGCAAGCACTTTACACACTTAGTAGCCTGGATCCCCAAGCCATTTTGATGGTTCTTGAATATGCTTCAGCTTATTCCTGCGTTAACTTTGCCTTGTCTTTTGTCCTCTCCTTCCCATTGTACAATACTTTTGTATAACACCTCCCGAGGATTCTGCAAGCAGAGTAGGCACAGGTTTTATTAGGACATTTACAACAAATCAGAGACAGTATTTTTCATTCTCCATATATAATGTAGATCACTTCAAGTACATCATGAAGAATTAAGATTTTTGATGATAATTTAAAAATAAAAAATTAATTGTAAAAGAATATTAAATAGTTACAACAATTAAGAGGCTAATGGGAATAACATCAAGCCATAATTTTTTTTTTTAAATACCAGAGAGTTTTAGGTGTATGCCTGGGCAGGTTGAAAGTATTGAGTGACTGACTACAATACTGTCATTAAAATGGCCACTGGCCTATTTTCTAAGAATACATTGTAACTTTCATCTAGTGTTGGGAAATGGCTGTGCATTGTAAGATTCCAGCAGTCAATTACACCTTCCTTAGACTTCTAAGGAACTATTGTGCTCAGTATTGACTTTGCTTTTGAAATCTAGGACACAGTTGAAATTGCTTAGTACCAATGACTGACTGTCTCATTCAGAGTAATCTTTCTTGTAATCTTTTTTTATTTATTTTTAGCCTAATAGATATTTCAATATCATTTTCCCAACAGATACCAGTTCTGCCTTTTTCTCACAGTTTCCTTGCCAACAACTGATAGTTCATTGAAATGAGACAGTAAAGACAAACTAGTAAACTTTATTTTCTAAAATGACAGGGAATAACTAAAATTACAGTTTAATGTGATGTAAAACAGACTTATGCATGTACCAGACATGGGTGCATTTCATATATACCCATACATTGTTCTTTATCATTAAACAATGATCATTTTTTATATTCTTTCCCCAGCAAAGGGTCATTTGAATTGTTTGCAAGTTTGGGGTGATTGTGCATAATGGAGGCCAAATCTTACTCTTTAGACATGTAGCCCCCTACTTGCTTGGAAAATATTTTATCTTGCACTATAGGCTACTTTTAAATTCTAACCAGTGGTGGTCAACAGCCAGACGTGTATTATCACACCTAACAGACAGCTTTTTTTTTATGAGATTCAAAGCCTTATTTTATGTGTAGAAATAACCAGAGGCAAAACGATTGCACTATCTGAAGGAGTGTTTGAGGGACACATGTAGAGAAAGAGAGGGGAAGCAAATTCCTTGAGTGATAGCTTCCTCTTCCCAAAAGACATTGCAAGGAGAAACAGGGGGAAGACCCTGAAGGTGGTTTCTAAGCAGGACAAACATTGGAAAGGGGAGGACCCTATAAAGTTCCCAAAACAGCCTCAGGGCGGTAGGTTCCCAGATCCCTCTTATACTGAAGGGACAAAGTTTTACTTTCTCTAATTCTACAATATTTGATTCTTTGAGCTTGGTGAACCCGTAGCTTACCGGAGCAACCCTGTTACAGTAAGTACATGTTTAGGTTGCAAAAAACTGTCAAGCTAGTGTCCACTGAAGACACTACACATTCTTCATTCCCCCTAGGAAAGGAAGAAGGTGCCAGTTGTATAACTTCTGTGGTTCACATCTGCATTTCCCCATGACCAATGATATGAAGAATCTTCTTATGGGACTATTTCCACCTACTCATCTTCTTGTATGACTTTGCATTTGAAAACTAGGACACAATTGAAAATGCCAATGACTGACTATCTCATTTGGAATAATCAATTTTTCTCACAAACTCTTTTTTTCTAGTCTAATAGAGATTTAGGTATCATACATTCACTCAACAGATACATTTGATTAACCAAATACTTAACATATTGACTAATCAAATACTTAAAATATAGTTGACTAATTAAATAATTTAAAAATATATTGCCATATCATGGATTTAATCCTTTTACCATTTATATTACTGGAAATATTTTGTTCTACTTTGTAGCTTGTTTTTTAATCTCTTAATACTGCCTCTCAAAGAGTTCTAGAAATTGTTATTTTGAAGTCAAATACATTAATTATTTTTCTTTATGGATAGGGCTTTTGGCATTGTCTACAACAGACTATAATTAAAAAATAGACAGAAGTAAATTAGTATTATACATAAAGTGGTTGAAAGACTAAGTTAAACGAGTCACTAAATTAAGAGAGAGAAGCGAGACCCAAAAGCTGTGTGGTGCTTGATTTCACTTACATGACACATGGGCAGAAATAGAACCCTTGTTATCAGGTTTCAGGGGTGCTAGTAAGCAGAAGAACTAACTCTCACAGAGGAAAGGGATTTTTAAAAACATTCTTGCTCGTGCAGATTACACAGCCATGGAGCTTGTCAGAATTCATGGAGCTGTACCCTAGAAAGGATGTCTTTATTTTATGCTATTCATCCCCCAAACTATTTTATCTGGCTTTATAGTATTATCCAGTATGTGAAAGTTTTGTAAAGTGAAATGTAGATCAGATAGCATAAGATTGACTTTTAAACAACAAATGCTCCAGCAGTTATAGTTTGTATAGTTCAGAAGCTTAAGAATGTTTCAACGATTTTGCTAATATGACCCTTATCTCTTTCTACAGCTTCTTCTTTACCCCAAAGCATCCCTTGCTCTGACAGCAGCTCTGCCTTGTCCCCACACTCCTGTAGGTCCTAGCAATCACTAATGTTTATTTTCTCTCTCTGGATTTGCATATTCTGAACATTTCATATAAATGGAGCCATGTGATTTGTGGTCTCTTACAGTGAGATTCTTTCCCTGTTGACAGTTTCATACATGTGTATAACACATTTTGATCATATTTACCCCTCACTACCCTATCTTATCCTCTTACCTTTCCTGTGGGATCCCACCCTCTTAACTAGCCCTGCCTTGCAATTATGTCTGGCTACGCGAATCCAAAATTTTACACATCACTGGTAGATAACAAAATTTGTTATCTTGTTGCTTGAAACTGCCATTTAACTGAAGAGTTGCTTTTAAAACAAATTCTATTTGGTTGTTTTCCACCAACATAATTCTTACTATTGTGCTGTGTGACCCTATTAACTTTCCTTGAGCAAATTATAGTTGTTATTTAGACTCATCTACTACTCATTGATCTTTATTTATTACTACTATGTATCTGGTGGTACACTAAAGAGTAAAGGATGATGTTCATAAGGTGTCTGCCACTCACACTCCAGGCAACTGAATGACTGCATCATTGGATTCTTTGGTTTGATTCCTGTCTGCTTGGTTTCTGCACCTCACTGGGTTTCCTTTCCAATATATCTTCATGTATGTTTTTCTTAACCTTGCAAGCCTTTTGGAAATGGAAACACCACTGGACTCGCTGTTGCTCCCCTTTCTGTCTACACCAGCACACTTGAAGATTTTAAACTGCACTGTGACTTGAATGTTAGGCTGACAGTTCTAAAATTCTACCTCCAGGCTACACCTTGCCTCCAAACATTGGCATTGTGCACCTTACTGCCAATGTGGATTTATCTTTGGACCTCAAGTCTTCCCTTTCTTAGGAGTAGCTTCTGTTTGTCTCTCAAACCAGATTATCTCAGAACCTTTCCTCAGTTCAGGTGAAGGCAGCTTCATCCTCTTCTTCCCAGTTGTTCATGCCAACAGTTTTTCAGTTATCCTTGGCTTTTCCTCTTCTTGATTTGGCAGGTTACCACTGACCTGAAACTCATAGTTTCTCTTTTTCAATTTCCATATGTGATGCCTTCAATCCTTTTCTGATTCCACATCCAAATAGAATCTACCAGAAAGCCATACTGTTTCATTTTAAAGATATGGTAAGATTCTGACTGCTTCTTCTAATTGTAATTTCTCAGATCAAATCCAGCATTTTATTAGATTTTATTGGATCTTTGAAATAGCCTCTTGTGTTAGCAATATTGCTAACTGCTGTTAGCAAGTACCAAATCCCAGTGGTTTAGCACAATAAGTGTTTATTGTTGGTGATGAGTTGGTGAAGAATGAACTCTGATCTGCATGGCTGTTCAGAGGCTCACAGCTCATTAATGCAAACCAGTCGCTTTTTTTCTGAGATGAGAATTAATGTTCTCATGGGTTGTTTGCATCTGACAGAAAATAAGTGTCTTTTCTTTTTTTCCTTGGGCCAGCAGTGAGAAGTAGCATGTTTGGGTTCTTTTGCATTTGTATAGAAGTCAGTTGCAAGAACCTTTTTCTCTAGGGAAACTGAGAAATATCACCTTGCTGTCTAATAAGGGAAGAAGCAAAATGAGATGCTTGGTAAACTTGCAGCCATGATTAAAAGTAAGCATTGTATTGCTTTATTATTTCCAACTGTCTCAGGCTTCTCTTCTTACTAGGAAAGAAACAAATGTGTGCCAGGGACTGTGAGACCTACCTGCTCCAGAACCAGTGCCTTTCTGACTTGATTTCATATGCTTCCCTTTTACATGGGCTTAAATGATGATCCTTGAATATTCTAGGACTGTATTTCTTTTTTTTTTAATTTTATTTTATTTTCTAAGTTTTTTTTATTTACATTCAAAATCATTTCCCCTTTCCCATTTCCTCCCTCCCCGAAAGTCCCATAAGCCCCCTTCCCTCCCTCTTTTCCCCATTCAACCCCCTTTCGCTTCTCTGTCCTGGCATTCCCCTACATCCAGTCTTTCCAGGACCAGGGGTCTCTCCTTCCATCTTCTTGGAAATCTATTGATATTCGAATTGTGTCTAGGGTATTCCGAGATTCTGGGTTAATATCCCCTTATCAGTGACTGCATACTGAAGTCTCCTTGTAAGGTACCCCGAGGCACACAAATCTGTCTAACACACAAGAAAAGTCACTAGTGTCATCATAATGCCTATCTGTAGATGCTGTATCCCTTTAAAGGCATGTGAGCCTTTCAGTTATACACCTCGAATTGAGATCATTCTTTGTTAGAAAACCATTCATGTGTGTATAAATTCTAAATTGGAATGAAGTCATTTTCTAAAGGTGATTTTGTTGTTATTGTCCCTAAGGGCTTTTGCATTTTTTAAAATTATTAGTTAAACGGTGTTGGGTATGCTTGTGTGTGTATGTGTGTGCTGTATGCACATGTGTCTTTATGTGTGCCTGTGTGCTCAGGTCTTGGCAAATTTTCAGGTTTGTGGCTAATAAAGCTTCAAGCAAGTAAGTAATGAAAAATCAAGATAATCCAGAGTTTCTCATTAACATGATCTAGATAGCATACACTCTAGGAACATCCATGTTCTTTTTTCTTTACTGATAGGAGGCAGGTCTTATTAACAACATATGTAACGTGTGTATTTAATAGTGAAGAGGTATGAACATTTAAATTTCCCAGGAACTGAACATTTGAAAACTCCTCTGTCAAGAGGCACCATGAATAGCAGTGGTTTTATTTTTGTTGTTGTTGTTGTTATTTTGTTTTGCTTTGTTTTTCTCAGCACTGGGAAAACCAGTATTGTAAAGTCACTGACCCAAGTGGTAATCCCTCTGCAAACTCATTTCATACTCAGCCATAGAACTGGGCACAAATACACCTGACTGAATTCTGGGTGCTGATGCTATTTCATTTTTGTGGGTGATCTCAGCTTCACTGGGCTTGGAAATTGGCTTGTTACAGGAGTGTAAATAACCATCTTTCCCGAGCTCACTCATTCTTCTCTGCTTGGTGTAGCTTCCAGTCTTTCCTCTTGCCCTCCAGCCACAGCAAAGGCACTCTGAAATAGGAGTCTCTATTGGGACCTTAGCAGCTTGCACTGACACCTTGAAACCTGCTGTGGATGTTTCTGTTGTAGACCTATTCATTCATTTGCTCATTTTGGGTAGTATAGGGGATCGAATCCAAGACTTTTCACATGCTAGGTAAATAGCTGGCCACAGAGCTACCTTCCCAGTCCTGTACAGTCAACTGAATGGGTTTTGTAAGTTATTAGATATTGCTTAAGATATAGTCATCAGAAAATTGATATGGTTTTGAAAAGTTAACAGAGCTACTTCTCCATTGTCCTATGACTTCTGAGGAAATTGAAAAGTGTTGGAGGCATGCATGGATCATTTTAAAGTCTGAACAAATAACAGTTCTCTCTATAAGAAAATGGAATCATTCAGTAGTTGGTACTTTAGGAAAACATGCTGTGGCTTCATATGTTTTCATGATATGTATATGTACATGTGTGGGTGGTTATGTACCTGTGTGTGTGTGTGTGTGTGTGTGTGTATGTGGAGGCAAAGATCAATGTTCAATGCCTTCCTTAAACAATCTCAATCTCATATTTTAAATCTATTTTAAGTCAGGGTTTGTACCAAACCTAGAGCTCACCTCCTTGGCCAAACCAGTGAATCCCAGGGATCCTATTTCCTCCATTTTCCCAGGGATGGGGTCAAAGGTATGTGCTGCTCTACCTAGCCCTTTATGTGGTTGCTGGTGCTCTGAACTCAGGCTCCCATGCCTGTGTTAGAACACTTTGCCCACTGAACCATCTCCTTGCACTCTGTCATAGTTTTCTTGAGGGAGCTTTGATATTTCCAATGAAGGGATACAACCTGAACTCAAAGGTGTTCATATGGATGGGTGAAGAGAAGATGGTGTTGTGTTCAGTATTTTTTAACTTTTCATTCCACGAGTAATATTATTGTATTTGTGGGAATCCAACCAATCAATTCTAGAATTACCTGATTTTATGTCTGAAGTTATAAGAGTGTCTGAACGCATGAGCCTGTGAGTGTGTGTATGTGTCCATATGTCCATGTCCCTGTGTGTGGAAAGGCTAGTATTTTTGTTTTTACCGAGAACGTATGCCCTAAATGTCCATTAAGAAGTATGTGTTAATAATTTCCATAGATGCTGAATATGGTGCTGCATATTTGAAATTCCTGTAGTTGAGAGGCTGAAGCAGTAGAAATCCAAGCCGGTTTGGCTTCATGGTGAGTTTGGTATTCAGCTTTGGCTACATAGGGATGCAGTATCAAAAGCAACATGTACAAAGCAACATGGATTATCCATTGACTCATGGCTGATGGCTACATTTTTTCTAGACAGTGCAGTCTCTCTAAGAGCAGGCTTGCTACCTTTGTATTTATAAAGATATATCTTCAGTGTTGGATGAGTGCCTCACATATTTGTAGTAGATGCTCATCAAATCTCATTTTCAGTGGGTGAACGGGAACAATGTGAATGTCCTTTAGGGTGTTACTGGGCATTTCTCAGCTTTTCTTATACAAAAATCTAAAACCTGTTGCTAGTGACATTGTTACTACCCAGGTAATATCACCCTGAGTGTCCCGCCTATCTTTCTGCTGAGAATAAGCTAAAGTCATGGAAGGGTCACTGTAAATCTTTTTTATAGAAACGTCTCTTCCTGCTTTGAACTCTTCTGGAAAACTGACCTGCCACCCCTACCACAAAGCATGAGGATGCAGGTCTACCCTACTCCATTTATCATGAGGTCATGGACTGGGTAGGGAGGAATCTCCAGTTCCTTCTTTCCAAAACCAGAGTCACTTTCAACTGCATCTAATTATTTTCTGGATCTAACCTTTGTAGGTCTTTGAATCTTTAATTTGTTATATTATGTGGGAATATATTAAGGACAGGTGTTTGAAACTGCTGGAAACTAAGGATTTACTGGAAGCATTTTCTCTGTGGGACTGTCCAAAGTTGACTTTGGAGGCCAAAATTTTAATCAAATTTATTGGCTAGTTGGTTGCTTTGTCATGATCACTTGCAGCTGAAATAAAATAAAATGTCAGTGAGAGGAAACATTTACTGGTACAAATTCAAGTTATTGTTTTCTTCATGAATTTTCTTTTGTAACTTTCTAGGTCCTATTTTGTGTGTTGAAAATAGGGGCTAATAGATTGACTGATCAGGCTAGTTTTATGTCAACTTGACACAAGCTGAAGTGTTCTTGGAGGTGGGAAATACAATTAAGAGAATGCCCCCATAAGTAAGGCTGTAGGCAACTATGCAGGGCATTTTCTTAATTAATGATTGATGAGAGAATCCAGTCCACTGTCATTGGTGCGAGCCCCGGGATGGAGATTTTGGAGTTTATAAGAAAGCAGAATGAGCAAGTCATGAGGAGCAAGATGGTAGCAGAACCCATCTGTGTCCTATGCATAAGCTCCTGCCTCTAGGTTTCAGCCCAGACTTCCTTCAGCGATGAATAGTAATGTGGAAATATAAACCAAAGAAATCCTTTTCTTTGGTTTTAGTTTTGGTTGGTAATAGTAACCCTAACTAAGATGTCAACAGACAAACATGATACAGTTAGTGTACTGGCTGGTTTTGTGTGTTAACTTGACACAGGTTGGAGTTATCACAAAGAAAAGAGCTTCAGTTGAGGAAATGCCTCCATGAGATCCAGCTGTAAGGCATTTTCTCAATGAGTGATCAAGAGGGGAGGGCCCCTTGTGGGTGGTGTCATTCCTGGGCTGGTAATCTTGGGTTCTATAAGAGAGCAGGCTGAGTAATCCAGTAAGTAACATCCCTCTGTGTGGGCTTCTGCATCAGTTCCTGCTTCCTGACCTGCTTGAGTTCCAATCCTGACTTCCTTTGGTTATGAACAGCAGTGTGGAAGTATAAGCTGAATAAACCCTTTCCTCCCGAACTTGCTTCTTGGTCATGATATTTTGTGTAGGAATAGAAACCCTGACTAAGATAGTTAGACACACAAATCAAGATATGGTTGATTCTACTCACTTTTCTTTTACAATGATTTCTGAAGGTTGCTTATAGCTTAGGCAGCATTGCTTTAGTGATTCTAACATTCTTGATACGTTTTCTCTTAGACAGATTTATTTATTTATTTATTTATTTATTTATTTATTTATTTATTTATTTATTTATTTGTGTGTGTGTGTGTGTGCCATATGTGTGCCAGGTACCAGAAGAGGGTATTAGATACTCTGGATTTTGGAAACCAAACTCAGGTCCTCTAGATGAGTTACAAGCATTTTTAAGGCGTGGGCCATCTCTCTAGCCCTTGAATTTTTTAGAATTCAAGGTTATATAGAAGTTTTGTGATCTTTATCTTTTTAAGTTATAGTTTGACACAAGTTAAATTAAATCTGCCACTTCAGTGGATTCTGAGTATGGAGAAGCTATAGATAATTTCCAGTGTTTGATTAAGATATGTTCTCCCACAATGAATTCAATGATCAAAATAATAAATCAACAATTTTAAAGATTTAAATAGGAATTGCTTTTTAGCAAAATATGTCATTAATGTTAACACAGAAAAGCCACAATAGAATAAGGTCTGCAGTTTTAATAAATGCTTCTATTGATTGTAACTCTTCACATAAATACCAACATTATGAAAGTAATAAGCACTAATGTTATATGCTATCTCATTCATTAAAACTGTTACAGACTTTGCGGGCAAAGCTTGGTCAATTTTCTGTGATATATCCTAAAATATAGTGAGTTAGAAAAATAAAAATATTTTTACAAGGTACTTTTTGGACAAGAATATCAGGAGTGGTTACAAAAGAAAATGTGGAAGACAGATACGTTTCCACAGAACTGGTAAAGATGGTTCAAAGAGTCTCTTATTGTGGGTGCCCTAGAGATGGCTCAGCAGGTAAAGTTACAGGTTGCTGAGTTTGATTCCCAGAACTCACAAAGTGGAAGGAGAGAACCAACTCCTGTAAGCTGTCCTATGGTCTCCACATGTACATTGTGGCCCACACATGTACATACCCACATGTGCACAGACAGACAGACACACACACCAAATAAATAAATGAAACCAAAGAATCTCATTTTTTTAAATTTAAAAATTGCTATGAAATTAAAATAAAAAGAATGACATTCATTAGAAAAACTCTGAGCACTGACACATACCCACATTTTTACAGATCTTACTTAAATTTATATATATTCAGACATAATATCCCAAGGCATATATAATTTTATGCTTATGACTTTCATTTAAAATAATGAATTCTTATGACTTGCTGCAGTCTCCTACATACTTTTCTTGTGTGTATGATGTGCATGTGTGTGTGTATGTTTGAGTGCAAATGTGGTGCACATATACCACAGTGCATGTGTAATGGTGAGGGGACAAACTTTGGTGTCAGTCCTTGGCTTCAGTTTTGCTTCAGGTGGAGTTTCTTTGCTATGACCTACGCCAGGCTAGCTGACATGGCTTCTACTGAGAACACTTTGTCTCTGTTGCTATTTCACTATAGGAGTATTGAGATAAGAGATATGCTGTACCATGGTTGGCTTTACATGGAGATTTGAACTCAGGTCTGTATGCCTGTGTTGCAAGTCCTTTACCCACTGAGCAATCTCTTTAGCCTAAGAATGTGATTTTTTAATGATCACTTAATATTACAGTCAGGGGAACACTGTAATCTCTCTCCCTCCTTCCCTCTCTGTCTCTCTGACACCAGCTGGCACCCCAGTCCTTACCTCCTTGCCCAATGTTGCACCCACTGGTAAGTTGATCAGTCAGTACTTCCTGGATGGGCACTTACAGTATCTGGTTATAATAAATAATGTGCACCATGGCTGGGGTAATGTTGGAAAAGACTTCTCACTTCAAATTGGGAAGTCTATTAGATGTAGTATAAAAATTACACAATTTGTAGTTCTTCTTTTATAGACATGGAGAAAACATTTGAATAGAAAGAGTTAAAAGTTAATACTTTGCACTGAAGATTCTATTGACTTGCAATACATTCCTGATAATACAATCTTAGAAATTTGCTTCAATGTGTGTGTGGTAATACTTGCTTAATCCGGAAATTCATGCTGGTTGATCCCTTGTCTTTACACCGGGGAGGAAATACTAGTGACTGCCATTGTTTTCAACAGTGATTTCCTTTCATCAGATTCTTTCACAGTGCAGAAGAACAGTATCACTGTAGTAAGGGATTATCTAGTGTAAGGTGGTTTGCAAGGAACAAGTAAACTACCATTTTTTCCTACTAATCTTATAATAAATCTTACTCTCCTCACACATGTCCAGATGTGACCATTCATGGCCCAAATGATTGAATCAACTTTATGAGCGTAATTGTAACAATGAAGTAAATTTTAAATGATATGTACAATATAGTCATTATTAGTATATTTATGTAGAAATATTTTTGTGATTAATAAATATGTTGAGTACTCTTTTTTCTTTATTTTTAATTTTTTTCATTTACATTTCAAATGCTAAAACCTTTTCTGGTTTCCCCTGTTGTAAGACCTCCCAGGGTCTCAGCTCAGGTGCGCTACCCCTCAGGACACAGCTTGATGACAGATCGCTGCAAAAACATGAGGTTTATTATTCCATGTGTGTGGGGTTGCTCAGCCTCGCAGGGAGAGTCAACCCTGAGCCTAGAAAGCCCACATTTTGTATACCCTCTTTGTAAGAAGGTTGGATTAATTGACCTAACAGACAATATATTTTAAAATTAAAGGTCAAGAGGGACTTTTGGGGGTAAGATTGTTGACAGTTTGTGTTTTTTCCCCAGAACCCGGTAATGGGAGGGGCAAGGGAGTTATTCCAAGAACTGTTATTTTTATTTTGTCTTAACTTGATCAGAATAGCCTGGTCACTCTGACCACTAAAACTTTGTTTTTACATTCTTAGAACCTTATTTATATGTTCTCAAAAAATACTTTGTTTTCTTCATCCCCCCTCCCCAAAAACCCCCAACCCCTCCTCCTATCCCCTGCTTCCAAGTATATGACCCTCCCCCCTTTGTTGGGGCATCTATTGAGCCTTTACCAGATCAAGGACCACTCCTCCCACTGATGCCCGATGAGGCATTCCTCTGCCACATTTTTGGCTGGAACTATGTGTACCCCTTGGTTGATGGTTTAGTCCCTGGAGCGATGTCTGGGTGACTGACATCAATGTTCTTGCCATGGGGCTGTAAGCCCCTCCAGCTTCTACGGACTACCCAGTCCAATAGTTGGCTGCTAGCATCTGCCTCTGTATGTGTAAGCCCTCCCCCCACCCCAACCTGGGGACAACCATGACAAGCTCCTTTTGGTATGCACTTCTTGTCGTCCATAATAGTGTTGGGGTTTGGTGACTGTTTATAGGATGAGTCCCCAGGCAGGGCAGATTCTGGGTGGCCTTTACTTCAATCTCTGCTCCACACTTTGTCTCCTTTATTGCTCCTGTGGATAGTTTGTTCCCTTTCTCAGAGGAACCAAAGCATCCCCACTTCAGTTCTCCTTCTTGAGCTTCCTCTGGTCTGCGAATTGTAACTTGTTTATTTTGAGCTTTTGGGCTAACATCCACTTATCAGTGAGTGCATACCATGAGTGTTGTTTTGTGATTGGGTTACCTGGCTCAGGATAACACTTTCTAGTTCCATTCATTTGCCTAAGAATTTCATGAATTCATTGTTTTTAATAGCTGAATAGTATTCCATTGTGTATATATACAACAGTTTCTGCCTCCATTCCTCTGTTTAAGGACATCTGGGTTCTGGCTATTATAAATAAGACTGCTATGAACATAGTGGAACATGTGTCCTTATTACATGTAGAAGCATCTTCTGGTTATATGCCCAGGAGTGGTATAGCTGGGTCCTCAGGTATTACTATGTCTAGTTTTCTGAGGAATTGTCAAACTGATTTCCAGAGTGGTTTTACCAGCTTGCAATCCCACCAAGAATGGAGAAGTGTTCTTCTTTCCTCACATCCTCTCCAGCATCTGCTGTCCCCTGAGTTTTTCATCTTAGCCATTCTGACCAGAATGAGGTGGCATCTCAGTGTTGTTTTGATTTGCTTTTCCCTGGTACCTAAGGATGCTGAACATTTCTTTAGGTGCTTTAGAGCCATTTGAGTTTCCTCAGTTGAGAATTTTCTGTTTAGCTCTGTATCCCATTTTTAATAGGGCTATTTGACTCTCTGGAGTCTAACTTCTTGAGTTCTTTGTATACATTGGATATTAGCTCTCTATTGGATGTAGGATTGGTAAAGATCTTTTCCCAATTTGTTGGTTGCCATTTTGTCTTATTGACCATATCCTTTGCCTTATAGAAACTTTGCAGGTTTTTGAGGTCCCATTTGTTGATTCTTGTTCTCAGAGCATGAGCCATTGCTGTTCTACTCAGGAAAATTTCCCCTGTGCCCATGTGTTCAAGATTCTTCCCCAATTTCTCCTCTATAAGCTTCAGTGTGTCGGGTTTTAAGTGTAGATCTTTGATCCACTTGGACTTGAGCTTTGTGCAAGGAGATAAGACTGGGTCAATTTGCATTTTTCTGCCTGCTGACCTCCAGTTGATCCAGCACCATTTGTTAAAAATGTTGTCTTTTTTCCACTGGATGTTTTTAGCTCCTTTGTCAAATATCAAGTGACTGTAGGTGTGTGGGTTCATTTCTGAGTTTTCAATTCTATTCCATTGATCTTCCTGCCTGTCTCTGTACCAATACCAAACATTTTTTTATCACTATTGCTCTGTAGTACAGCTTGAGGTCAGGGATGGTAATTCCCCCAGAAGATACTTTGTTGTGGAGAATAGTTTTTGCTATCCTGTGTTTTTTATTATTCCAGATGAATTTGAGAATTTCTCTTTCTAGATATATGAAGAATTGATTTGGGATTTTGATGGGGTATTGCATTGAATCTGTAGATTGCTTTCTGAAAGATGGCCATTTTTACTATATTAATCCTGCCAATCCATGAGCATGGGAGATCTTTCCATCTTCTCAGATCTTCTTCGATTTCTTTCTTCAGAGGCTTGAAGTTCTTGTCATACAGATCTTTCACTTGCTTCATTAGAGTTACACCAAGGTATGTAATATTACTTGTGACTATTGTGAAGGGTGTCATCTCCCTAATTTCTTTCTCAGCTTGTTTATCCTTTGAGTAGAGGAAGGCTACTGATTTGTTTGAGTAAATTTTATATCCTGACACTTTGCTGAAGTTATTTATCAGCTTTAGGAGTTCTCTGGTAGAAGTTTTGGAGTCTCTTAAGTATACTATCATATTATCTGCAAATAGTGATAAGTGATATTTTGACTTCTTCCTTTCCAATTTGTATACTTTTGACCTCCTTTTGTTGTCTGATTGCTCTGGCAAGGACTTCAAGTACTATATTGAATAGATAGGGAGAGAGTGGGCAGCCTTGTCTGGTCCCCGATATTAGTGGAATTGCTTCAAGTTTCTCTCTGTTTAATTTGATGTTGGCTACCAGTTTGCAGTGTATTGCTTTCACTATGTTTAGGTATGGGCCTTGGATTCCTGATATCTCCAAGTGTTTTATCATGAAGGGATGCTGGATTTTGTCAAAAGCCTTTTCAGCATCTAATGAAATGACCATGTGGTTTTTTTTTCCTTGAGTTTGTTTATGTAGTGGATTACATTTATAGATTTCCATATATTGAACCATCCCTGCATGCCTGAAATGAAGCCTACCTGATCGTGGTGAATTATAGTTTTGATGCCTTCTTGGATTCATTTGGGCAGAATTTTGTTGAGTATTTTTGCATAGATGTTCATGATGGAAATTGACCTGAAGTTCTCCTTCCTTGTTTGGTTTAGGTATTATTAATTTGTGTAGTGCCTCTGTGCCCTCTGGTTAGTTTGGCTAAGAGTTTATCTATCTTGTTGATTTTCTCAAAGAACCAGCTCCTGGTTTTGTTGATTCTTTGTATAATTCTTTTTGTTTCTATTTGGTTGATTTTGGCCCTGAGTTTGATTATTTCCTGCCGTCTACTCTCTTGAGTGTATTTGCTTCTTTTTGTTCTAGAGCTTTCAAGTGCACTGTCAAGCTGTTAGTGTACGCTCTCTCCATTTTTTTTTGGAGGCACTCAGAGCTATGTGTTTTCTTCTTAGCACTGCTTTCATTGTGTTCCATAAGTTTTGGTATGATGTGTCTTCATTTTCATTAAATTATAAAAAGTCTTTTATTTCTTTCTTTATTTCTTCCTTGACCAAGTTATCATTGAGAAGAGCATTGTTCAAAGTTCATGCGTATGTGTGTTTTCCATTGTTTTTGTTTGTGCTTAAGACTAGCCTTAGGCCATTATGATCTCATAAGTTGCGTGCAATAATTTCAATATTTCCTGTATCTGTTGAGGCCTGTTTTGTGACCTAGTATATGGTCAATTTTGGAGAAATTAACATGAGGTGCTGAGAAGAAGGTATATTTTTTTGCTTTAGGGTGGATTGTTCTATAAATATCAGTTAGATCCATTTGGTCCATAACTTCTGTTAGTTTCACTGTGTCTCTGTTTAGTTTCTGTTTCCATGATTTGTCCATTGTTGAGAGGGGGGTGTTGAAGTCTCCCACTATTAATGTGTGGGGTGCAATGTGTGCTTTGAACTTTAGTAAAGTTTCTTTTATGAATATGGGTGCTCCTGCATTTGGAGCATAGACGTTCAGAATTGAGAGTTCATCTTGGTAGACTATTCCTTTGACCAGTATAAAGTGTCCCTCCTTATCTTTTTTGACAACTTTTGGTTGAAAGTCAATTTTATTCGATATAAGAATGGCAACTCCAGCTTGTTTCTTGGGACCATTTGCTTTTGTTTTCCAACCTTTGTCTCTGAAATAGTGACTGCCTTTATCACTGAGGTGGGTTTCTTTTTTTTTTGTTTTTTTTTGAGACAGGGTTTCTCTGTGTAGCCCTGGCTGTCCTGGAACTCACTTTGTAGACCAGGCTGGCCTCGAACTCAGAAATCCTCCTGCCTCTGCCTCCCAAGTGCTGGGATTAAAGGTGTGTGCCACCACCACCCGGTTTGAGGTGGGTTTCTTGTATGCAGCAAAAATGCTTGGTCCTGTTTACATATCCAGTCTGTTAATCTGTATCTTTTTACTGGGGAATTGAGACCATCGATGTTAAGAGAGATCAAGGAAAAGTGATTGTTGCTTACTGTTATCTTCTTTTTAAAGGTGAAATTCTGTTTGTATAGTTTACATCATTTGGGTTTGTTGAAAGATTACTTTATTGCTTTTTCTACCGTGTGGTTTCCTGCCTTGTGTTGATATTTTCCACCCATTATCCTTTGTAGGCTGGGTTGTAGAAAGATATTGTATAAATTTGCTTTTGTCATGGAATGTCTTGATTTCTCCATCTATGGTAATTTAAAGTTTTGCTGGGTAGAGTAGTCTGGGCTGACATTTATGTTCTCTTAGGGTCTGAATGACATCTACCCAGGATCTTCTAGCTTTCATAGTTTCTGGTGAGAAGTTTGGTGTTATTCTGATAGGTCTGCTTTTATATGTTACTTGACCTTTTCCCCTTACTGCTTTTAATATTCTTTCTTTGTTTAGTGCATTTGGTGTTTTGATTATTATGTGCCAGGAGGAATTTCTGCTCTGGTCCAGTCTGTTTGGAGTTCTATAGGCTTCTTGTATGTTCATGGGCATCTTTTTCTTTAGGTTAGGGAAGTTTTGTTCTATAATTTTGTTGAAGATATTTACTTCCCCTTTAAGATGTAATTCCTCACTCTCTTCTATACTTATAATCCTTAGGTTTGGTCTTCTCTTTGTGTCCTGGATTTCCTGGACACAGCCTGGAAAAAGCTTGGGTTACAAGCTTTTTGCATTTTGCATTTTCTTTGACTGAGTCAATGTTTTCTATGGAATCTTCAGCATCCGAGATTCTTTCTTCTATCTCTTTTATTCTGTTGTTGATGCTTGCATCTATGACTCCTGAATTCTTTCCAAGGTTTTCTATCTCCAGAGACATCTCACTTTATGATTTCTTTATTGTTTCTACTTCCATTTTTAGATCCTGGATAGTTTTGTTCAGTTCCTTCACTTGTTTGTTTGTGTTTTCCTGAAATTCTTTAAGGGATTTTTGTGTTTCCTCTTTAATTGCTTCAACCCATTTACCCATGTTCTCCTGTGTTTCTTTTAGGGATTTTTGTGATTCTTCTTTAAGGTGTTCTGCCTGTTGACCCATGTTTTCCCATATTTTTTTAAGGGATTTTTGTGTTTCTTCTCTAAGAAGAAACCTGTTGTCCTGTTGACCTATGTTCTCCTGTATTTCTTTAAGGGAGTTATTTATGTCCTTCTTGAAGTCTTCCATCAACATCATGAGATGTGATTTTAAATCCAGCTCTTTCTTTTCCGATGTGATGGAGTATCTAGGATTTGCTGTTGTGGGAGAACTGGGCTCTGATGGTGCCATGTTGCCTTGGTTCTGTTGGTAATTATTTTGCATTTGCCTTTGGCCATCTAGGTATCTCAGGTGTTAGCTGGTCTTGCTGTCTCTGTCAGTGGCTTCTCTGTCCTGCAGGCCTGTTTATCTGTACTCCTGGAATTCCCTTTCTGTCAAATGCCTTGCATACAGCTGATTCTCCAGAAGTATCAGGAGATGGGGTCTTCTTTGTCGCAAACGTGTCATGTAGTGTCAAGGGTCGAATTCCCTGCAGGCTGCTGGTTCTCAAATTCCCAGGGTACTGCTGGATCTCAAATGCCCTGTGTGATGCTGGCTCTTGAATGTCCTGTGTTCTGCTTGTTCTCTAGAAAGTACCAGGAACTAGGACCTTCCCCATGACAGAATTGGCAGGGGTCTACCATGTCGGAATGAGCGGGCAGGCAGTGGCAGAGGAGGAGAGAGGGGTAGAAGGGACGGTAGGGGAGGGGCAATATGGAAGGAGGGCAGGTTTCAGTGGTTGCTGGGTAGTGAGTCCCAGCCCGCAGCTCTGGGCCTCCAGAGGAGGGTGGTGGTTCTTACCGGATGTCCTGCATCCTCTATTCTCTATAAAGTATCAGGAACTGGGGTCTTCCATGTGGCAGAACTGGCAGGGTTCTACCACATCTGAATGAACGGGGCAGGCAGTGGCGGAGGAGGAGGGAGGGCTTGACCACTCTTAAGAAGGCAAAGTGTGCTGGGCAGTTGTGGCGCACGCCTTTAATCCCAGCACTTGGGAGGCAGAGGCAGGCAGATTTCTGAGTTCGAGGCCAGCCTGGTCTACAGAGTGAGTTCCAGGACAGCCAGAACTACACAGAGAAACCCTGTCGAAAAACAAAAACAAACAAACAAAAAAAGACAAGAAGACAAAGTGCTACTGTCACCCTCTTCAGCTTACATTCTTAAGTTGCTAAAAAACTCAATAAATGCATCTAGCATATATGCCTGCATGCCACAAGATGGTTGGGAGCCACCATTTGGTTGCTGGGATTTGAACTCAGGACCTCTGGAAGAGCACTTAACCACTGAGCCATCTCTTCAGCCTTTTAATGTAGAATGAATTATCAGTGAGCTACATTCAAAGCACTGTACCATAATGGTCAGAGATGGATTTTATAGGTCTAGAATCTTTGTATCAATACTACAAAAATGGCAAGTGGGTAGAAGAAACCTATAGTTAGCCTTCTAAATACACAAAGATTGAGGACAAAGGTGTTAAGTAGGAAGTCTTCTGAATACATAAAGGTAACTCATGCAATGGTGTTGCTGAAGCGGCTTTAATGGGATTGGGAATGAGTTAAGATGAGACAGCTACACAGAAAGGTTGGTAGCTGCTGACCCCTTAGACTCTATACACATATGAGTTTTACTTAAGGTGAGATAAGAATCCTCTACAGAGTATTAGTCAAGGGAGAGGCATGCCTTTGTTTCAAATGGATTACTCTCTACTGTGGAAATTAGGGTGTATAGGTAGTAGGTAGAAAAACAAGAGGGGACGTAGCAATCTCTGTAAATAAGAGGAGATGCAGCTATAAAATTGTAGATGTGGTCAGATCTAGGATAGATATAAAAGGATGAACTGACAGGTCTTCTGTGGCACTGACTGAAGAATGTGGTATTTGGTAAGAAGGCAAGGAATCTGAAGCACCTGGTTTAAGTGACTAATCACATAAGATAGTTTTCTGCTGAGACACAAGAGAATATAGAAGAAGCTGGCTCATCTGTCTAGAACTAAGAGTTCACTTTCATGTCTGTGAGTTCAAAGTGTCTATTAAACACTTAAATGGAGATGTTCCATAGACAAATTAAGACTAGTCAAAGACCCCCTGAGACTCTGAATGCAGATCTTATATACTGTGCCAATCTGTCCAAATATCCTTCTGTTCCTAGATGGCTTACTACATGTACCTATATTGAAATTTCTTGCATGTTTGTTTATCTGATATCCAACAGCAAGATATAGTCAAGAAAGAGTAATATTGTCTTCTCAGATTGCTCAATTTAGGAGCTCAATACATTTTGATCAATTGAAATAAGCTTTCATCTCTGCGAATTTGATTATAGTGGCTATGTGAGGTAATTAGGATCACACATTGTCCCTAAGGGTCATGCTGGTTTCTCTCAGCATTATTTTTTTAACTTGAAAATGGTGACCATAAACTAATTCTCATGGAGTTATTGGAAGGATTCAGTTAAATTAAATTCTACAGGTGATTTGCCTAGATGTGTAGAGGCGTACGAGTGGAAGGCAAAGAGAAAACACTATGCTAACACTCAGCTGCTGTTTAATGTAGCTCAACTTCCCTCTGTGATGGAGTATGGCCTGGGTGGGAACTGTGTTTTGTTTTGGTTACCATGCTTTACCACAATAATAGAAACCTTAACTAAGATGTATCACAAAAACAAGAAAATGCTAGCTACAACTGATTGATATAAAATTAATTGGCTACAAAGGGATCAAACTTATGAGCTAGTCTTTCAAAGCTGATTCTTCTGCACTTCAATAGCATTTTAACACAATGCCCAGTTCTATCATTCATCAGTTTTATGACTCTCTCTACTCGTCCATATTCCACATCTG
The DNA here is from genome assembly GCA_036184795.1 of Tokudaia tokunoshimensis. Taxonomy (NCBI): domain Eukaryota; kingdom Metazoa; phylum Chordata; class Mammalia; order Rodentia; family Muridae; genus Tokudaia; species Tokudaia tokunoshimensis. The sequence continues at coordinate 63,991,383 of BTHU01000022.1, read as the reverse complement.
TACCACTAATAAATTCATTTTTGGATATTAAGGTCGTCTTTCTGACTATGTTCTCTTCTTTCAGCATTTCCCCAAGGCAATGTTTTTCAAAGTGTTCTGTGAAACAATAACAGAGATGGGAACCCTTCCAATTAAATGATGTGTAGTCAAAGAAAGGTTGAGTATCAGTGCACATCAACTGTATTTTCCCAAGCCATAAAGTCTGGGAAACTTGCTCAGTCACAAAACATGAAGTCCTATGGTAAAGATATCAGTTTGTCTTCCTTTAATCTTATGTTTTTCAGACTTGAAAATAGACTCTTTTGAGTATTTAATTTGGGTGCTTTACTTAACTGTGGCAAAATTTACCTAACACTCAATTTGCCACTTTACCTGATTTTACATGTATAACTCAGTCACTGTAAGCACATCTACATTGTTAGGGAGCCATTGTCAACACCATGTGTCTTCAGGAATCTTTCCATTTTGCAAAAATGAAACTCTCTACTGTTTAAATTCCAATTCATCAACCTCCTCTGCTTCACTCCTAGAAGCCACTGTCCTATTTTTAAGCTTTATGAATTTGATTATTCTAAGTATTAGATTATTCTAAGTATCTAAATAGAGCCACCCATCATTTGTTTTTAATGTAATTGCCCATTTTCATTTAGAATAGCAACCTCGAGGTTCATCCACATTGCAGCATAGATATGAGAATGTCTTGACTTTCTACACTTCAGTAATAATTTTACTCTCTGTGTAGACAGTTGTCTTAGTCACCACTTCTATTCCTGCACAAACATCATGACCAAGAAGCTGGTTGGGGAGGGAAGGGTTTATTCAACTTACATCTCTACATTGCTGTTCATCATCAAAGGAAGTGAAGACATGGAATTCAAGCAGGTCAGGAAGGAGGAGCTGATATAGAGGCCATAGAGGAATGCTACTTACTGGCTTACTGGAGATATATATATATATATATATATATATATATATATATATATATATATATATATATATATATATATATATCTTTTTTTTCCTTTGAGAACTTCAGTGGCAAGTATCTCAGTAGACAGTAGGTAGAATCTTGTGGTTTTAATTTACATTCATTTACTTATTAGTGATTATTGAACAGTGTTAAAATATATGACTACCCTTTTACATGTTTTCTGATCATTTACATAAATTCTTTTTGTAAAATAAATCCTTTGCTGTTTTTAGATCCTTTTGTTCCTTTGATCAAGTTGTAGAAGTCTCTTGTATATTCTGGGTATTTACCCTTTTACAGATATATGATTTGTAAATATTCCAATTTTGTGGATTTTCTTTTCTCCTTGTTAATTCTGTGTTTTAAGGTATCAGAATTTCAAATTTGACATAGTCTAACTTACCTCTTCTCTCTCCTTTTTTTTCCTTTCTTACCTTTGCTTCTGTTTTTTCAGTCAAGAAATCATGACCCAATCCTCTGTTAGGAAACTTTATGTTTTGTTCTAAAAGCTTCATTGTTTTGTATTTAGTATTTACATTTTTAATCCACCTTAAGTAAACTCTTCTTTAGATATAAGAGTAGAGTCTATTTTCATTCTTTGGCATGTGACTATCCAGCCTTCGAAACACCATTTCTTGAAAGAAGTGCCCCTTTCTCTTTAACTGGACTTGGCTCCTTTGCCTAAAATGATGTCTGAGTTAGAATTTCTTTTGCTGTGGTAAAACACCTTGGCCAACAGCAACTTGGAGAGGAAAGGATTTATGTCATTTTTTTAAGCTTGTAATTCGGGAAGTCTTGTTATTTCAGAACTCAAGGCAGGAACCTGGAGGTGGGAGTTGATGCAGAGATCATGGAGGGGTGCTGCTCACTGACTTGTTCCCCTGGAATGATCAGCCTGCTTTCTTGTACATTTCAGGACTAGCTGCCAAAGTGTGGCACTAGTGACAATTGGCTGAGCCTTCAAAAATCAATCACCAGTTAAGAAAATACACTACAATTCCTTACAGGCAAATCCTGCGGAGGCTTTTGCCTGTGTCAAGTTGATGTAGAGCTAGCCAGCACACTCTATATGTGACGGGTTACTCTGGGCTGCTCATTGAATTCCATTTGTTTGTATATGTTTTTATGTTGGGAATCTACTTTTTTGGATTTCTGCTGCATTGCAGTAACATTCGAAATCAGGAAACAGAAAATCTCCAACTTTATTCTCTCCCTTAAAAACTTATCTTTTTAAATATTCCAGTTCCTTTGGGACTTCATATGAGTTTTTGGATAGATTGTACCTATTTATGGTCAAAACATTACTAAGGTTTGGAAAATTGTTGCACTAAGTATTTGGGTAACTTTGGGTACTCCTGACATCTTAAATTTTTGACTTATACAGCCCATGAGCTAGGGATGCTGCTATTGGTACTTATTTTTATTTTTTTCAGCAATGCTTGTAACTTTCTCTGTGTAAGTTCTAACTTCTGGGTTAGTTTACTACTGCCTTATTGTACAATCTTTTTTTTCTTTGCTGCCATAAACACTTTCCTTGAGTTTTTTGGTATTCTCATATCATTTGGAGAGCTTTAAATATATCATGTCTATATGTATTTTGAGGAGTCATGACCCTAGAACATTCAAATAGTATCACAGTTAAAGACAAGCTTATTTGTCTTGAATTTTACTAATTCAAAAGGTAAAACTGTGTCCTGTGTGGGCTCTATCTGGCTTTGTGCCTCCCAGTGAATGATTCAGAATGTGAGATTTCTAATCCTTTAGAAACAGGGATAATACCAGATTAATTTACAGTAAGGCCATTTCTAGTTCCTTTGAGAGTATGCTTTATGTTAAACATAAAAAATATGAATTGTATTTGGACTTTGACATCAGCTTTTAAAGCTAAAGTATTAAGCTGAAAGACATCATTTTTCCATTCCCAGAAAAGAGAAGAAACGTGCAAATGATAAGATCCAATACTGTCATTGCTTCATTTCATTATTTGCTTTTTGACCTACTTATTTCTTTTTTCCTTTTTTAAAATTATATATTTGCTTTAGTTACATTTCAATTGTTATCCCCTTTCCTCTTTACCCCTCCAAAAACTTCCTATCCCCTCCTCCCTCCCCCTGCTTACCAACCCCCCCCACCCTACTTTCCTGACCTGGCATTCCCCTACACTGGGGCATCGATCTTTCACAGGACCAATGGCTCTCCTCTCACTGATGTCTAACAAGGTCATCCTCTGCTACATATGTAGCTGGAGTCATGGGTCCCTCCATGTGTACTCTTTGGTTGGTGGTTTAGTCCCTGGGAGTTCGGGGGGTACTGGTTGGTACATATTATTGTTCTTCCTATGGAACTGCAAACCTCTTCAGCACCTTGGGTCCTTTCTTTAGTTCCTCCAATGGGGACCCTATTCTCAGTCCATTGGTTGGGTGTGAGCCATGGGTATTTTGATCCTACTTCTAAGAAGGTCCAAATTATCCACACTTTGGTCTTCCTTCTTGAGCTTCATGTAGTCTATGAATTGTATCTTGGGTATTCCGAGCTTTTGAACTAATATCCACTTATCACAGAGCGCATACCATGTGTGTTCTTTTGTGATTGGGTTACCTAAATCAGGATGATATTTTCTAGTTCTATCCATTTGCATAAGAATTTCATGAATTCATTGTTTTTAATAGCAGATTAGTACTCCATTGTGTAAATGTACTAGATTTTCTGTATCCATTCTTCTGTTGAGGGACATCTGGGTTCTTTCTCACTTCTGGCTATTATAAATAAGACTTCTATGAACATAGTGGAGCATGTGTCCTTATTACATGTTGGAGCATCTTCTGGGTATATGTCCAGGAGTGATATAGCTGGGTCCTGAGGAGCCGCCAAACTGATTTCCAAAGTGGTGTTACTAGCTTGCAATCCCACCAACAATGGAGTAGTTTTCCTCTTTCTCCATATCCTCTCCAGCATCTGCTGTCACCTGAGATTTTGATCTTAGCCATTCTGACTGGTGTGAGGTGGAATCTCAGGGTTATTTTGATTTGCATTTCCCTGATGATTAAGGATGTTGAACATTTCTTTAGGTGTTTCTCAGCCATCTGGTATTCCTCAGTTGAGAATTCTTTGTTTAGCTCTGTACCCCATTTTTTAATAAGGTTATTTGTTTCTCTGGAGTCTAATTTTTTGAGTTCTTTGTATATATTGGATATCAGCCCTCTATCATATATAGGATTGGTAAAGATCTTTTTCCCAACTGTTGGTTGCCGTTTTGTCCTAGTGACAGTGTCCTTTGCCTTACAGAAGCTTTGCAAGTTTATGAGGTCCCATTTGTCAATTCTTGATCTTAGAGCATAAGCTATTGGTGTTCTGTTCAGGAAATTTTTTCCTGTGCCCATGAGCTCCAGGCAATTCCACACTTTCTCTTCTATTAGATTCAGTGTACCTTGTTTTATGTGGAGGTCCTTGATCCACTTGGACTTGAGCTTTGTACAAGGAGATAAGAATGGATCAGTTTGCATTTTTCTACATGCTGACTGCCAGTTGAACCAGCACCATTTGTTAAAAATGCTGTCTTTTTTTCCACTGGATGGTTTTAGCTCCTTTGTCAAAGGAAAAGTGACCATAGGTGTGTGGGTTCGTTTCTGGGACTTCAATTCTATTCCATTGATCTATCTACCTGTCATTGTAACAATACCATGCAGTTTTTTTCACTATCACTCTATAGTATAGCTTGAGGTCAGGGATAGTGATTCTGCCGCAGGTTCTTTCATTGTTGAGAATAGTTTTCACTATCTTGGTTTTTTGTTATTCCAAATGAATTTGCAGATTGTTCTTTCTAGCTCTATGAAGAATTGATTTGTAATTTAGATGGGGATTGCATTGAAGCTGTAGATTGCTTTTGGCAAGATGGCCATTTTTACTATATTAACCCTGCCAATCTATGAGCACAGGGGATCTTTCCATCTTCTGAGATCTTCTTCAATTTCTTTCTTCAGAGACTTGAAGTTCTTGTCATACAGATCTTTCATTTGCTTGGTTAGAGTCACACCAAGGTATTTTATATTATTTGTGACTATTGTGAAGGGTGTTGTTTCCATAATTTCTTTCTCAGCCTCTTTATTCTTTGATTATAGGAAGGCTACTGATTTGAGTAAATTTTATATCCAGCCACTTTGCTGAAGTTGTTTATCAGGTTTAGGAGTTCTCTGGTGGAATTTTTGGGGTCACATAAGTATACTATCATATCATGTGAAAATAGTGGTACTTTGACTTCTTCCTTTCAAATTTGTATTCCTTTGACTTCTTTTTGTTGTTTAATTGCTCTTGCTAAGACTTTGAGTAGAATATTGAACAGGTAGAGAGAGAATGGACAGCCTTGTCTATTCCCTGATTTCAATGGGATTGCTTCAAGTTTCTCTCCATTTAGTTTGTTGTTGGCTACTGGTTTGTTGTACATTGCTCTTACTATGTTTTGGTATGAGTATTGAATTCCTGATCTTTTCATGACTTTTATCATGAAGGGGCATTGGATTTTGTCAAATGCTTTCTCCGTATCTAATGAAATGATCATGTGGTTTTTTTTCTTTGAGTTTGTTTATGTAGTAGATTCCATTGATGGATTTCCATATATTGAATCATCCCTGCATCCCTGGGATGAAGCCTACTTGATCGTGGTGGTTGATCATGTTGATGTGTTTTTGGATTTGGTTTGCAAGAATTTTGTTGAGTATTTTTGCATCGATAATCATAAGGGAAATTAGTCTAAAGTTCTCTTTCTCTGTTGGGTCTTTGTGTGGTTTAGGTATCAGAGAAATTGTGGCTTCACAGAATCAATTGGGTAGTGTTCCTTCTGTAAAGGTCTGATAGAACTCTGCATTAAACCCATCTGATCCTGGGTGTTTTTTTTTTTTGGTTGAGAGACTATTAATGACTGCTTCTATTTCTTTAGGGGTTATGGAACTCTTTAGATCATTTATCTTACCCTGATTTAACTTTGGTACCTGGTATCTGTCTAGAAAATTGGTCATTTCATCTAGATTTTCCAGTTTTGTTCACTATAGGCTTTTGTAGTAGGATCTGATGATTTTTTGGATTTCCTCAGTATATGTTGTTATATCTCCCTTTTCATTTCTGATTTTTCTGATTTAAATACTGTCTCTCTGTCCTCTGGTTAGTTTAGGTAAGGGTTTATTTATCTTGTTGGTTTTTTCAAAGAACCAGCTCCTAGTTTGGTTGATTTCTTTTTATAGTTGTTTTTGATTCTACTTGGTTGATTTCAGCCCTGAGTTTGATTATTTCCTGCTGTCTACTCCTCTTGTGTATTTGATTCTTTTTATTTTAGAGCCTTCAGATGTGGTATCAAGCTGCTAGTGTATGCTCTTTCCAGTTTCCTTTTGGAGGCACTCAGAGCTAGGCTGTCTTAGCACTGCTTTCATTGTGTCCCGTAAGTTTGTGTATGTTGCATCTTAATTTTCATTAAATTCCAAAAAGTCTTTAATTTCTTTCTTTCTTCCTTTCTTCCTTGACCAAGTTATTGTTGAGTAGTGTGTTGTTCAGTTTCCATGTGTATGTGGGCTTTCTGTTGTTTTTGTTGCTTTTGAAGACCAGCCTTAGTCCTTGGTGATCTGATAGGGTACATGGGATTACTTCAATCTTCTATATCTGTTGCTATCTGTTTTGTGATTGAGTATATGGTCAATTTTGGAGAAGGTACCATGAGGTGCTGAGAAGAAGGTATATTCTTTTGATTTAGGATAAAATGGTCTGTAGATATCTGTTAAATCCATTTGGTTCATAACTTCTATTAGTTTCACTGTGTCTCTGTTTAGTTTGTTTCCCTGATCTGTCCATTGATGAAAGTGGGGTGTTGAAGTCTCCCACTATTATTGTATGGGGTGCAATGTGTGCTTTGAGCTTTAGTAAAGCTTCTTTTATGAAAGTGGGTCCCTTGCGTTTGGAACATAGATGTTCAGAATTGAGAGTTCATCTTGGTAGACTTTTCCTTTGACCAGTATGAAGTGTCCCTCCTTATCTTTTTTGACAACTTTTGGTTGAAAGTCAATTTTATTTGATATTAGAATAGCTATACCAGCTTGTTTCTTGGGACCATTTGCTTCAAAAATTGTTTTCCAGCAAAATTGTTTTACTCTGAGGTAGTGTCTGTCCTTGTGCCTGAGGTGAGCTTCCTGTATGTAGTAATATGTTTGGTCCTGTTTATGTATCCAGTTTGTTAGTCTATGTCCTTTTATTGGAGTGTGAGTCCATTGATATTAAGAGATATTAAGAAAAAGTGATTATTGCTTCCTAATATTTTTGTTATTAGAGGTGGAGTTATGTTTATGTGGCTCTCTTCTTTTTAGTTTGTTAAAAGAAGATTATTTCTTTGCTTTTTCTAGGGTTTAGTTTCTCTCCTTTTGTTGGTGTTTTGCATTCATTATCCTTTGTAGGGCTGGATTTGTGGAAAGATATTGTGTAAATTTGTTTTTTTTCATGGAATACTTTGGTTTTTCCATCTATGGTAATTGAGAGTTTTGCTGGGTATAGTGTCCTTGGTTGGCATTTGTGTTCTCTTAGAGTTTATAAGACATCTGTCCATGATTTTCTGGCTATCATAGTCTCTGGCGAGAAATCTGGTGTAATTCTGATAGGTCTGCCTTTATATGTTACTTGACATTTTCCCCTCACTGCTTTTAAGATTCTTTGTTTAGTGCATGTGGTGTTTTGATTATTATGTTTTTATTGAAAAAGGAAATAAAAACATTTTATGATAAAATTAAAGATTTTCATGGAAAATGTTTCTGACAACATTGAAGAAGCATATAGAAAAACAAACGAGAGGGGGTTGAATGGAGAAAAGAGGGAGGGAAGAGGGCTTATGGGACTTTCGGGGAGGGAGGAAACGGGAAAGGGGAAATGATTTGGAATGTAAATTAAAAAAAAAATAAAATAAAATAAATAATAAAAAAATAAAAACACATTAAAATGGAAATTTTTCATGGAAAATTAAAGAGTAAAATGGTACACATAAAAACATTGCTAAATTAATTGAAAAAGGAAGTAGAAACATTTTATGATAGAATTGAAGATTTACATGGGAAATATTTCTGATAAAATTATAGAAAAATATAAAATAACAAAATTGAAGATTATCATGGAAAATTACAGATAAAATGGTAGGCATAAAATATTTCTAAGTTGATTGAAAGTGGAATTATAAACATTTTCTGATAAAATTGAAGATCTACAAGGAAAATATTTCTGATAAAACTCAAGAAATATATAGAAAACACGTTAAAATTGACTATTTCATGGAAAATTATACAGATAAAATGATAGGAATAAAAATATTCCTAAGTTGATTGAAAGTAGAATTACAAACATTTTCTGATATAATTGAAGATTTACATGGAAAATATTTCTGAAAAAATTGAAAAAATATATAGAAAAATAGTAAAATTGAAGATTATTATGGAAAATTATACAAATAAAATGCTAGGCATAAAATATTTATTTTATTTTATTTTATTTTATTTTTTTAATTTACATTCCAAATCACTTCCCCTTTCCCGTTTCCTCCCTTCCCGAAAGTCCCATAAGCCCCCTTCCCTCCCTCTTTTCTCCATTCAACCCCCTCTCATTACTCTGTTCTGGCGTTCCCCTACATCCAGTCTTTCCAGGACCAGGGGTCTCTCCTTCCATCTTTTTAGAAATCTATTGATATGCTGATTGTGTCTAGGGTATTCTGAGATTCTGGGTCAATATCCCCTTATCAGTGACTGCATACCATGTGTGATCTTTTGTGATTGGGTTACCTCACTAAGGATGATATTTTCAAGTTCTGACCATTTGCCTAGGAATTTCGTGAATTCATTGTTTTTAATTGCAGAGTAGTATTCCATTGTGTAAATATACCACATCTTCTGAATCCATTCCTCCGTTGAGGGACATCTGGGTTCTTTCCAGCTTCTGGCTATTATAAATAAGGCTGCTATGAACATAGTGGAGCATGTGTCCTTATTGTATGCAGGTAAAGTCTCTGGGTATATGCCCAGGAGTGGTATAGCCGGATCCTCCGGAAGTGTCATGCCCAGTTTTCTGAGGAACCGCCAGACTGCTTTCCAGAGTGGTTGTACCAGCTTGCAATTCCACCAGCAGTGGAGGAGTGTTCCTCTTTCTCCACATCCTCGCCAACAACTGCTGTCTCCTGTGTTTTTGATCTTAGCCATCCTGACTGGTGTGAGATGGAATCTCAGGGTTGTTTTGATTTGCATTTCCCTAATGACTAAGGATGATGAACATCTCTTTAGGTGCTTCTCAGCCATTAGATATTCTTCAGGTGAGAACTCTTTGTGTAGCTCTGTACCCCATTTTTTAATAGGGTTACTTGCCTCTCTGGAGTTTAACTTCTTGAGTTCTTTGTATATCTTGGATATTAGCCCTCTGTCGGATGTAAGGTTGGTAAAGATCATTTCCCAGTTAGTTGGTTGCCGATTTGTCTTTTTGACGGTGTCTTTTGCCTTGCAAAAACTTTGTAATTTAATGAGGTCCCATTTGTCTATTCTTGATCTTAGAGCATAAGCTATTGGAGTTCTGTTCAGGAAATTCTCCCCTGTGCCCATATGTTCAAGGTTCTTCCCTAGTTTCTCTTCTATTAGTTTCAGTGTGTCTGGTTTTATGTGGAGATCTTTGATCCACTTAGAATTGAGCTTAGTGCAAGGAGATAAGGATGGGTCAATTTGCATTCTTCTGCATGTTGACCTCCAGCTGAGCCAGCACCATTTGTTGAAAAGGCTATCTTTTTTCCACTGGATGGTTTTAGCTCCTTTGTCAAAGATCAAGTGACCATAGGAGTGTGGATTCATTTCTGGGTCTTCAATTCTGTTCCATTGATCTACATGTCTGTTACTGTACCAATACCATGCAGTTTTTAACACTATTGCTCTGTAGTACAGCTTGAGGTCTGGGATACTGATTCCCCCAGAGGTTCTTTTACTCTTGAGAATAGTTTTAGCTATTCTGGGTTTTCTGTTATTCCAGATGAATTTTTGAATTGCTCTTTCTAACTCTATGAAGAATTGAGTTGGGATTTTGATGGGGATTGCATTGAATCTGTGTATTACTTTTGGTAAGATGCTCATTTTTACTATATTAATCCTGCCAATCCATGAGCATGGCAGATTTTTCCATCTTCTGAGGTCTTCTTCAATTTCTTTCTTCAGAGACTTGAAGTTCTTGTCATACAGATCTTTCACTTGTTTGGTTAGCGTCACGCCAAGATACTTAATATGGTTTGTGGCTATTGTAAAGGGTATTATTTCTCTTACTTCTTTCTCAGCCTGCTTATCCTTTGAGTATAGGAAGGCTTCTGACTTGCTTGAGTTGATTTTATATCCGGCCACTTTGCTGAAGTCGTTTATCAGCTGTAGGAGTTCTCTGGTGGAGTTCTTTGGGTCGCTTATGTATACTATCATATCGTCTGCAAATAGTGATAGTTTGATTTCTTCCTTTCCAATTTGTATCCCTTTGACCTCTTTTTCTTGTCTAATTGCTCTAGCTAGAACTTCAAGTACTATATTGAAAAGATATGGAGAGAGAGGGCAGCCTTGTCTAGTCCCTGATTTTAGTGGGATTGCTTCAAGTTTCTCTCCATTTAGATTGATGCTGGCTACTGGTTTGCTGTAAATTGCTTTTACTATGTTTAGATATGGGCCTTGAATTCCTGATCTTTCCAAGACCTTTAGCATGAAAGGATGCTGAATTTTGTCAAATGCTTTCTCAGCATCTAATGAGATGACCATGTGGTTTTTTTCTTTGAGATTGTTTATGTAGTGGATTACATTGATGGATTTCCTTATATTGAACCATCCCTGCATCCCTGGGATGAAGCCTACTTGATCGTGGTGAATGATCGTTTTGATGTGTTCTTGGATTCGGTTGGCAAGAATTTTATTGAGTATTTTTGCATCGATATTCATAAGAGAGATTGTCCTGAGATTCTCTTTCTTTGTCGGATCTTTGTGTGCTTTTGGTATTAGTGTAATTGTGGCTTCATAGAACGAGTTGGGTAGTGTTCCTTCTGTTTCTATTTTGTGGAACAGTTTGAAGAGTATTGGTGTTAGGTCTTCTTTGAAGGTCTGATAGAATTCTGCCCTAAAACCATCTGGACCTGTGCTTTTTTTGGTTGGAAGACTTCCAATGACAACTTCTATTTCTTCAGGGGTTATAGGACGGTTTAGATGGTCTATTTGATCCTGATTTAATTTTGGTACTTGGTATCTGTCAAGGAAATTGTCCATTTCCTCAAGATTTTCTAGTTGTGTTGAATACAGGTTTTTGTAGTAGGATCCGATGATTTTTTGAATTTCCTCAGTTTCTGTTGTTATCTCTCCCTTTTCGTTTCTGATTTTATTAATTTGGATACTATCTCTGTGCCCTCTGGTTAGTCTGGCTAAGGGCTTATCTATCTTGTTGATTTTCTCAAAGAACCAACTCCTCGTTTTGTTGATTCTTTGTATGGTTTTATTTGTTTCTACTTGATTGATTTCAGCCCTGAGTTTGATGATTTCCTGCCTTCTACTCCTCTTTGGTGTATTTGCTTCTTTTTGTTCCAGGGCTTTCAGGTGTGCCATTAAGCTGTTAGTGTATGCTGTCTCCCGTTTCTTTTTGGCGGCACTCAGGGCTATGAATTTTCCTCTTAGCACTGCTTTCATTGTGTCCCATAAGTTAGGGTATGTTGTGCCTTCATTTTCATTAACTTTCAAAAAGTCTTTGATTTCTTTCTTTATTTCCACCTTGACCAAGTTATCATTGAGTAGAGCATTGTTCAGCCTCCATGTGTACGTGGGTTTTGTTTTGTTTTTGTTGCCATTGAGGACCACCCTTATTCCATAGTGATCTGATAGGAGGCATGGGATTATTTCTATCTTCTTGTATCTGTTGAGGTCTGATTTGTGACCAATTATATGGTCAATTTTGGAGAAGGTACCATGAGGAGCTGAGAAGAAGGTGTATTCTTTAGCTCTAGGATGAAATGTTCTATATATATCAGTTATTCCATTTGGTCCAAGGCTTCAATTAGATTCACTGTGTCCCTGTTTAGTTTCTGCTTTCCTGAACGATCCATTTCAGAGAGCGGGGTGTTGAAGTCACCCACTATTATTGTGTGCGGTGCGATGTGTGCTTTGAGTTTTAGTAAAGTTTCTTTTACGAATGAGGGTGCCCTTGCATTTGGAGCATAGATATTCAGGATTGAGAGTTCTTGATGGCGGATTTTTCCCTTGATCAGTATGTAGTGTCCTTCTGTGTCTTTTTTGATGACTTTGGGTTGAAAATCAATTTTATCCGATATTAGGATGGCTACTCCACCTCGTTTCTTGGGGCCATTTGCTTGTAAAATTGTTTTCCAGCCTTTTACTCTGAGGTAGTGTTTGTCTTTGACACTGAGGTGCGTTTCCTGCATGCAGCAAAATGCTGGGTCCTGTTTACGTATCCAGTCTGCTAGTCTATGTCTTTTAATTGGGGAATTGAGACCATTGATATTAAGAGAGATTAAGGCATAGTGATTATTGCCATCTGCCATTCTTGACGCTATCTTTATGTTTGAGTGGTTATCTACTTTTGGGTTTGATTCAAGAAGGTTATTATCTCATTTTTTCCAGGGTGTTGTTTCTCTCCCTGTATTGGAGGTTTCCACCTATTATCCGTTGCAGGGCTGGATTTGTGGAAAGATATTGTGAAAATTTGGTTTTATCATGGAATATCTTGGTCTCTCCATCTATGGTGATTGAGAGTTTTGCTGGGTATAGTAGTCTAGGCTGGCATTTGTGCTGTCTTAGTGTCTGCATGAGATCTGCCCAGGATCTTCTGGCTTTCATAGTCTCTGGTGAGAAGTCTGATGTGATTCGGATAGGTCTTCCTTTGTATGTTACTTGGCCCTTTTCTCTTACTGCATTTAGTATTCTTTCTTTGTTTAGAACATTCGGTGTTTTGATTATTATGTGACGGGAGGTATTTCTGTTCTGGTCCAGTCTGTTTGGAGTTCTGTAGGCTTCTTGTATGTTCATCGGCATCTCTCTCTTTAAGTTAGGGAAGTTTTCCTCCATAATTTTGTTGAAGATGTTTACTGGCCCTTTAAGTTGCAAATCTTCACTCTCATCTATACCTATAATCCTTAGGTTTGGTCTTCTCATTGTGTCCTGGATTTCCTGGATGTTTTGGGTTACGCGTTTTTTGCATTTTGCATTTTCTTTGACTGTTGAGTCGATGCTTTCTATGGAATCTTCAGCACCTGAGATTCTTTCTTCCATCTCTTGTATTCTATTGTTGATGTTTGCATCTATGACTCCTGATTTCTTCCCAAGGTTTTCTATCTCCAAAGTTGTCTCCCTTTGTGATTTCTTAGTTGTTTCTACTTCCTTTTTTAGTTCCTGGATGGATTTGCTGAAATCCTTCACTTGTTTGTTTGTATTTTCCTGTATTTCTTTAAGGTATTTTTGCATTACCTCTTTCAGGATTTCTTCCTGATGACCCACGTTCTCCTGCATTTCTCTGAGCGATTTTTGTGTTTCCTCCTCATGGGATTCCATCTGTTGATCCATCGTCTCCTGCATTTCTTTAAGCAGTTCTCGTGTTTCCTTTGTAAGGGCATCTAACCGTTGATTCATTTCTTTAAGCAATTTTTGTGTTGCCTCCTTATGGGCATCCGTCTGTTGACCCATATTCTTCTGCATTTCTTTATGCAAATTTTGTGATTCCTTTGTGAGTGCATCTACCCGTTGATTCATCTCGTTAAGCGATTTTTGTGTTGTCTCCTTGTGTGCCTCCATCTTTTGATCCATGTTCTCCCGCATTTCTCTAAGCGATTTTTGTGTTTCCTTTGTAAGGGCTTCTAACCGTTGATTCATGGTCTCCTGTAACTCTTTATGAGATTTATTTGTGTCCTTCTTGTGATCCTCTAATAGCATCATGAGAAGTGATTTTAAATCCAGATCTTGTCTTTCGGGTGTGGTGGGGTATCCAGGACTTGCTGCTGTTGGAGAGTTGGGTTCGGATGGTCCCACATTACTTTGATTACTGTTAGTAACATTCCTACGTTTGCCTTTTGCCATCTGGATACCTCTGGTGTTAGTTGGTCCTGCTGCCACTGGCTGTTGGTTGGACCTCCTGTGAGCCTGCAAAGCTATTTCTGCCCCCCCTGGATTACCAGGATTCCCCTGGCACCGATTTCTGGGGCCTGCCTGCTCCTGAGTGACTTTGGAGCCCTAATGTGCTTTGCCCCAAGTGATCTTATATTGGGGAGGCCTTGCACATCTAAAGGCTCAGCCTAGTGGATTCCTGGAGCAGAGGTCGCCAAAGGGAGGCTGGCAGGCTCCTGCCCTGTGCAGGGGTGTGTGATCTCTCCTGGGGGGGGAGGGGGCGTCCCTCTGCCAGGCAGAAGTCCCACAGCAGATCTGGCGCGCTGGTCACTGCAGATCAGCCCAGCACCTGGGAGCAGGTTACACACAAGCTGCCTGAACCCGAAGCGATATTATGCCTGTCTGTCTCTGAGCCTGGTGGTCCCAACTACCTGGTCACTGGAGCAAAGATGGCGGAGGGCACTCTCCGTGGTGCTGCTCACCCTGTGGTCACGATGGCCCGCCGATCTGGCACCCAGATGACTACAGCGCCAACCCGCCCTCGGGCACAGAAGGAAGCCCCAACAGGCCGTGTCCCAAGTGATGTTATATTGGGGGGAGAGCCTGGGTACCAGTCTCTCCAGCGCAGTCCGCGGGAACAGAGGTCGCGGAAGGGAAGCTGGCAGGCTCCCTCCCTGCGCGGGGTCCCTCCACCAGGCAGAAGGTCCCACCGCGGAACTGGCGCGCTGGTTACTGCAGATCAGCCCAGCACCTGGGAGCAGGTTACACACAAGCTGCCTGAAACCGAAGCGATATTATGCCTGTCTGTCTCTGAGCCTGGCGGTCCCAACTACCTGGTCACTGGAGCAAAGATCGGCTATCTTTTTTCCACTGGATGGTTTTAGCTCCTTTGTCAAAGATCAAGTGACCATAGGAGTGTGGATTCATTTCTGGGTCTTCAATTCTGTTCCATTGATCTACATGTCTGTTACTGTACCAATACCATGCAGTTTTTAACACTATTGCTCTGTAGTACAGCTTGAGGTCCGGGATACTGATTCCCCCAGAGGTTCTTTTACTCTTGAGAATAGTTTTAGCTATTCTGGGTTTTCTGTTATTCCAGATGAATTTTTGAATTGCTCTTTCTAACTCTATGAAGAATTGAGTTGGGATTTTGATGGGGATTGCATTGAATCTGTGTATTACTTTTGGTAAGATGCTCATTTTTACTATATTAATCCTGCCAATCCATGAGCATGGCAGATTTTTCCATCTTCCGAAGTCTTCTTCAATTTCTTTCTTCAGAGACTTGAAGTTCTTGTCATACAGATCTTTCACTTGTTTGGTTAGCGTCACGCCAAGATACTTAATATGGTTTGTGGCTATCGTAAAGGGTATTATTTCTCTTACTTCTTTCTCAGCCTGCTTATCCTTTGAGTATAGGAAGGCTTCTGACTTGCTTGAGTTGATTTTATATCCGGCCACTTTGCTGAAGTCGTTTATCAGCTGTAGGAGTTCTCTGGTGGAGTTCTTTGGGTCGCTTATGTATACTATCATATCGTCTGCAAATAGTGATAGTTTGACTTCTTCCTTTCCAATTTGTATCCCTTTGACCTCTTTTTCTTGTCTAATTGCTCTAGCTAGAACTTCAAGTACTATATTGAAAAGATATGGAGAGAGAGGGCAGCCTTGTCTAGTCCCTGATTTTAGTGGGATTGCTTCAAGTTTCTCTCCATTTAGATTGATGCTGGCTACTGGTTTGCTGTAAATTGCTTTTACTATGTTTAGATATGGGCCTTGAATTCCTGATCTTTCCAAGACCTTTAGCATGAAAGGATGCTGAATTTTGTCAAATGCTTTCTCAGCATCTAATGAGATGACCATGTGGTTTTTTTCTTTGAGATTGTTTATGTAGTGGATTACATTGATGGATTTCCTTATATTGAACCATCCCTGCATCCCTGGGATGAAGCCTACTTGATCGTGGTGAATGATCGTTTTGATGTGTTCTTGGATTCGGTTGGCAAGAATTTTATTGAGTATTTTTGCATCGATATTCATAAGAGAGATTGTCCTGAGATTCTCTTTCTTTGTCGGATCTTTGTGTGCTTTTGGTATTAGTGTAATTGTGGCTTCATAGAACGAGTTGGGTAGTGTTCCTTCTGTTTCTATTTTGTGGAACAGTTTGAAGAGTATTGGTGTTAGGTCTTCTTTGAAGGTCTGATAGAATTCTGCCCTAAAACCATCTGGACCTGTGCTTTTTTTGGTTGGAAGACTTCCAATGACAACTTCTATTTCTTCAGGGGTTATAGGACGGTTTAGATGGTCTATTTGATCCTGATTTAATTTTGGTACTTGGTATCTGTCAAGGAAATTGTCCATTTCCTCAAGATTTTCTAGTTGTGTTGAATACAGGTTTTTGTAGTAGGATCCGATGATTTTTTGAATTTCCTCAGTTTCTGTTGTTATCTCTCCCTTTTCGTTTCTGATTTTATTAATTTGGATACTATCTCTGTGCCCTCTGGTTAGTCTGGCTAAGGGCTTATCTATCTTGTTGATTTTCTCAAAGAACCAACTCCTCGTTTTGTTGATTCTTTGTATGGTTTTATTTGTTTCTACTTGATTGATTTCAGCCCTGAGTTTGATGATTTCCTGCCTTCTACTCCTCTTTGGTGAATTTGCTTCTTTTTGTTCCAGGGTTTTCAGGTGTGCCATTAAGCTGTTAGTGTATGCTGTCTCCCGTTTCTTTTTGGCGGCACTCAGGGCTATGAATTTTCCTCTTAGCACTGCTTTCATTGTGTCCCATAAGTTAGGGTATGTTGTGCCTTCATTTTCATTAACTTTCAAAAAGTCTTTGATTTCTTTCTTTATTTCCACCTTGACCAAGTTATCATTGAGTAGAGCATTGTTCAGCCTCCATGTGTACGTGGGTTTTCTTTTGTTTTTGTTGCCATTGAAGACCACCCTTATTCCATAGTGATCTGATAGGAGGCATGGGATTATTTCTATCTTCTTGTATCTGTTGAGGTCTGATTTGTGACCAATTATATGGTCAATTTTGGAGAAGGTACCATGAGGAGCTGAGAAGAAGGTGTATTCTTTAGCTCTAGGATGAAATGTTCTATATATATCAGTTAGTTCCATTTGGTCCAAGGCTTCAATTAGATTCACTGTGTCCCTGTTTAGTTTCTGCTTTCCTGAACGATCCATTTCAGAGAGCGGGGTGTTGAAGTCACCCACTATTATTGTGTGCGGTGCGATGTGTGCTTTGAGTTTTAGTAAAGTTTCTTTTACGAATGAGGGTGCCCTTGCATTTGGAGCATAGATATTCAGGATTGAGAGTTCTTGATGGTGGATTTTTCCCTTGATCAGTATGTAGTGTCCTTCTGTGTCTTTTTTGATGACTTTGGGTTGAAAATCAATTTTATCCGATATTAGGATGGCTACTCCACCTCGTTTCTTGGGGCCATTTGCTTGTAAAATTGTTTTCCAGCCTTTTACTCTGAGGTAGTGTTTGTCTTTGACACTGAGGTGCGTTTCCTGCATGCAGCAAAAAGCTGGGTCCTGTTTACGTATCCAGTCTGCTAGTCTATGTCTTTTAATTGGGGAGTTGAGACCATTGATATTAAGAGAGATTAAGGCATAGTGATTATTGCCATCTGCCATTCTTGACGCTATCTTTATGTTTGAGTGGTTATCTACTTTTGGGTTTGATTCAAGAAGGTTATTATCTCATTTTTTCCAGGGTGTTGTTTCTCTCCCTGTATTGGAGGTTTCCACCTATTATCCGTTGCAGGGCTGGATTTGTGGAAAGATATTGTGAAAATTTGGTTTTATCATGGAATATCTTGGTCTCTCCATCTATGGTGATTGAGAGTTTTGCTGGGTATAGTAGTCTAGGCTGGCATTTGTGCTGTCTTAGTGTCTGCATGAGATCTGCCCAGGATCTTCTGGCTTTCATAGTCTCTGGTGAGAAGTCTGATGTGATTCGGATAGGTCTTCCT
Source organism: Tokudaia tokunoshimensis (assembly GCA_036184795.1). Taxonomy (NCBI): domain Eukaryota; kingdom Metazoa; phylum Chordata; class Mammalia; order Rodentia; family Muridae; genus Tokudaia; species Tokudaia tokunoshimensis. Next base: position 63,973,312 of record BTHU01000022.1, on the reverse strand, counting down.
TTGTATGTTACTTGGCCCTTTTCTCTTACTGCATTTAGTATTCTTTCTTTGTTTAGAACATTCGGTGTTTTGATTATTATGTGACGGGAGGTATTTCTGTTCTGGTCCAGTCTGTTTGGAGTTCTGTAGGCTTCTTGTATGTTCATCGGCATCTCTCTCTTTAAGTTAGGGAAGTTTTCCTCCATAATTTTGTTGAAGATGTTTACTGGCCCTTTAAGTTGCAAATCTTCACTCTCATCTATACCTATAATCCTTAGGTTTGGTCTTCTCATTGTGTCCTGGATTTCCTGGATGTTTTGGGTTACGCGTTTTTTGCATTTTGCATTTTCTTTGACTGTTGAGTCGATGCTTTCTATGGAATCTTCAGCACCTGAGATTCTTTCTTCCATCTCTGGTATTCTATTGTTGATGTTTGCATCTATGACTCCTGATTTCTTCCCAAGGTTTTCTATCTCCAAAGTTGTCTCCCTTTGTGATTTCTTAGTTGTTTCTACTTCCTTTTTTAGTTCCTGGATGGATTTGCTGAGATCCTTCACTTGTTTGTTTGTATTTTCCTGTATTTCTTTAAGGTATTTTTGCATTACCTCTTTCAGGATTTCTTCCTGATGACCCACATTCTCCTGCATTTCTCTGAGCGATTTTTGTGTTTCCTCCTCATGGGATTCCATCTGTTGATCCATCGTCTCCTGCATTTCTTTAAGCAGTTCTCGTGTTTCCTTTGTAAGGGCATCTAACCGTTGATTCATTTCTTTAAGCAATTTTTGTGTTGCCTCCTTATGGGCATCCGTCTGTTGACCCATATTCTTCTGCATTTCTTTATGCAAATTTTGTGATTCCTTTGTGAGTGCATCTACCCGTTGATTCATCTCGTTAAGCGATTTTTGTGTTGTCTCCTTGTGTGCCTCCATCTTTTTATCCATGTTCTCCCGCATTTCTCTAAGCGATTTTTGTGTTTCCTTTGTAAGGGCTTCTAACCGTTGATTCATGGTCTCCTGTAACTCTTTATGAGATTTATTTGTGTCCTTCTTGTGATCCTCTAATAGCATCATGAGAAGTAATTTTAAATCCAGATCTTGTCTTTCGGGTGTGGTGGGGTATCCAGGACTTGCTGCTGTTGGAGAGTTGGGTTCGGATGGTCCCACATTACTTTGATTACTGTTAGTAACATTCCTACGTTTGCCTTTTGCCATCTGGATACCTCTGGTGTTAGTTGGTCCTGCTGCCACTGGCTGTTGGTTGGACCTCCTGTGAGCCTGCAAAGCTATTTCTGCCCCCCCTGGATTACCAGGATTCCCCTGGCACCGATTTCTGGGGCCTGCCTGCTCCTAAGTGACTTTGGAGCCCTAATGTGCTTTGCCCCAAGTGATCTTATATTGGGGAGGCCTTGCCCATCTAAAGGCTCAGCCTAGTGGATTCCTGGAGCAGAGGTCGCCAAAGGGAGGCTGGCAGGCTCCTGCCCTGTGCAGGGGTGTGTGATCTCTCCTGGGGGGTTAGGGGGCGTCCCTCTGCCAGGCAGAAGTCCCACAGCAGATCTGGCGCGCTGGTCACTGCAGATCAGCCCAGCACCTGGGAGCAGGTTACACACAAGCTGCCTGAACCCGAAGCGATATTATGCCTGTCTGTCTCTGAGCCTGGTGGTCCCAACTACCTGGTCACTGGAGCAAAGATGGCGGAGGGCACTCTCCGTGGCGCTGCTCACCCTGTGGTCACGATGGCCCGCCGATCTGGCACCCAGACGACCACAGCGCCAACCCGCCCTCGGGCACAGACGGAAGCCCCAACAGGCCGTGTCCCAAGTGATGTTATATCGGGGGGAGAGCCTGGGTACCGGTCTCTCCAGCTCAGTCCGCGGGAACAGAGGTCGCGGAAGGGAAGCTGGCAGGCTCCCTCCCTGCGCGGGGTCCCTCCACCAGGCAGAAGGTCCCACCGCGGAACTGGCTCGCTGGTTACTGCAGATCAGCCCAGCACCTGGGAGCAGGTTACACACAAGCTGCCTGAAACCGAAGCGATATTATGCCTGTCTGTCTCTGAGCCTGGCGGTCCCAACTACCTGGTCACTGGAGCAAAGATGGCGGAGGGCAGTCTCCGTGGCGCCGCTCACCCTGTGGTCACGATGGCCCGCCGATCTGGCACCCAGACGACCACAGCGCCAACCCGCCCTCGGGCACAGACGGAAGCCCCAACAGGCCGTGTCCCAAGTGATGTTATATCGGGGGGAGAGCCTGGGTACCGGTCATCTCTTGTATTCTATTGTTGATGTTTGCATCTATGACTCCTGATTTCTTCCCAAGGTTTTCTATCTCCAAAGTTGTCTCCCTTTGTGATTTCTTAGTTGTTAGTTGTGATTTTTTAGTTCCTGGATGGATTTGCTGAAATCCTTCACTTGTTTGTTTGTATTTTCCTGTATTTCTTTAAGGTATTTTTGCATTACCTCTTTCAGGATTTCTTCCTGATGACCCATGTTCTCCTGCATTTCTCTGAGCGATTTTTGTGTTTCCTCCTCATGGGATTCCATCTGTTGATCCATCGTCTCCTGCATTTCTTTAAGCAGTTCTCGTGTTTCCTTTGTAAGGGCATCTAACTGTTGATTCATTTCTTTAAGCAATTTTTGTGTTGCCTCCTTATGGGCATCCATCTGTTGACCCATATTCTTCTGCATTTCTTTATGCAAATTTTGTGATTCCTTTGTGAGTGCATCTACCCGTTGATTCATCTCGTTAAGCAATTTTTGTGTTGTCTCCTTGTGCGCCTCCATCTTTTGATCCATGTTCTCCCGCATTTCTCTAAGCGATTTTTGTGTTTCCTTTGTAAGGGCTTCTAACCGTTGATTCATGGTCTCCTGTAACTCTTTATGAGATTTATTTGTGTCCTTCTTGTGGTCCTCTAATAGCATCATGAGAAGTGATTTTAAATCCAGATCTTGTCTTTCGGGTGTGGTGGGGTATCCAGGACTTGCTGCTGTTGGAGAGTTGGGTTCGGATGGTCCCACATTACTTTGATTACTGTTAGTAACATTCCTACGTTTGCCTTTTGCCATCTGGATACCTCTGGTGTTAGTTGGTCCTGCTGCCACTGGCTGTTGGTTGGACATCCTGTGAGCCTGCAAAGCTATTTCTGCCTCCCCTGGATTACCAGGATTCCCCTGGCACCGATTTCTGGGGCCTGCCTGCTCCTGAGTGACTTTGGAGCCCTAATGTGCTTTGCCCCAAGTGATCTTATATTGGGGAGGCCTTGCACATCTAAAGGCTCAGCCTAGTGGATTCCTGGAGCAGAGGTCGCCAAAGGGAGGCTGGCAGGCTCCTGCCCTGTGCAGGGGTGTGTGATCTCTCCTGGGGGGGGAGGGGGCGTCCCTCTGCCAGGCAGAAGTCCCACAGCAGATCTGGCGCTCTGGACACTGCAGATCAGCCCAGCACCTGAGAGCAGGTTACACACAAGCTGCCTGAGACCGAAGCGATATTATGCCTGTCTGTCTCTGAGCCTGGTGGTCCCAACTACCTGGTCACTGGAGCAAAGATGGCGGAGGGCACGCTCCGTGGCGCCGCTCACCCTGTGGTCACGATGGCCCGCCGATCTGGCACCCAGACGACCACAGCGCCAACCCGCCCTCGGGCACAGACGGAAGCCCCAACAGGCCGTGTCCCAAGTGATGTTATATTGGGGGGAGAGCCTGGGTACCCGTCTCTCCAGCGCAGTCCCATAAAATATTTCTAAGTTGATTGAAAGTGGAATTATAAAAATTTTCTGATAAAACTGAAGATTTACATGGAAAATGTTTCTTATAAAATTGAAGAAAAATATAGAAAAATATTAAAATTGGAGATTATCATGGAAAATTATATAGATAAAATGGTAGGCATAAAAATATTTCTAAGTTGATTGAAAGTGGAATTATAAACGTTGTCTGATAAAGTTTAACATTTACATGGGAAATATTTCTGAAAAAATTGAAGAAATATATAGAAAAACACATTAAGTTGACTATTTCATGAAAAAACTTATACTGATAAAATGGTAGGCATAAAAATATTCCTAAGTTGAATGAAAGTGCAATTAGAAACATTTTCTGACAAAATTGAAGATTCACATGGAAAATATTTCTGATAAAATTGAAAAAATATATAGAAAAAATGTTAAAATTAAAGATTGTCATGGAAAAATAATACAGTTAAAATGGTAGACATAAAAACTTTACTAAATTGAAAGAGGACTCCTCCATCTTTGGTCTGGCAACAGAGCACTTGGGACCTCTAGGTGCAGGGATAACCGAGCATAGCATCGCTTGGGACACAGCCAGCTGGTGTGCTCCCTGCACCCAAGAGCTGGGCAGTTCTGTGTCATCTACATGCCAGCTCTGCTGTGGGACATCTGCCCTGCAGAGGGACCCGCGCCGGGAGAGAGCGCACCAGCCTCCCCTTAGCCACCTCTACTCCAGGCATTGATTACTCTGAGTCTCCAGGTACGGAGGGATTCCCCAAGTATAACAACACTTGGGGAAAGGCATATCAGGGCTCCAAAGTCATTCAGGAGCAGGACAGCACCTCAGCAATCGGTGCCAGGGGAAACCAGGTCACCCAGGGGGGCAGAAATAGCCTTGCAGACTCATAGGAGGTCCAAGCAACAACCAGTGACAGCAGGACCAACTAACACCAGAGATAACCAGATGGCAAAAGGCAAACGTAGGAATGTTACTAACAGAAATCAAGGCAATATAGCACCATCCGAACCCAACTCTCCCACAGCAGCAAGTCCTGGATACCCCATCACACCCAAAAGGCAAGATCTGGATTTAAAATCACTTCTCATGATGCTATTAGAGAATTTCAAGAAGGACTCAAATAAATCTCATCAAGAAATACAGGAGAACATGAATCAACGGGTAGAAGCCCTTAGAAAGGAAACACAAAAATCGCTTAAAGAAAAGCAGGAGAATATGGGTCAACAGATGGAGGCCCATAAGGAGGCAACACAAAAATATCTTAAAGAAATACAGGAGAACTTGGGTCAACAGGCAGAAATCCTGAAAGTGGAAACACAAAAATATCTTAAAGAAATACAGGAATACACAAACAAATAAGTGAAGGAACTGAGCAAATCCATCCAGGATCTAAAAAACGAAGTAGAAACAATGAAGAAACCACAAAGGGAGACAACTTTGGAGATAGAAAACCTTGGGAAGAAATCAGGAGTCATAGATGCAAACATCAACAATAGAATACAAGAGATGGAAGAAAGAATCTCAGGTGTTGAAGATACCATAGAAAGCATCGACTCAACAGTCAAAGAAAATGCAAAATGCAAAAATACATGTAACCCAAAACATCCAGGAAATCCAGGACAAAATGAGAAGACCAAACCTAAGGATTATAGGGATAGATGAGAATGAACATTTGCAACTTAAAGGGCAAGTAAATATCTTCAACAAAATTATGGAGGAAAACTTCCCTAACCTAAAGAGAGAGATGCCAATGAATGTACAAGAAGCCTACAGAACTCCAAACAGACTGGACCAGAACAGAAATACCTCCCGTCACGTAATAATCAAAACACCAAATGTACTAAACAAAGAAAGAATATTAAGAGCAGTAAGAGAAAAAGGCCAAGTAACATACAAAGGAAGACCTATCCGAATCACATCAGACTTCTCACCAGAGACTATGAAAGCCAGAAGATCCTGGGCAGATCTCATACAGACCTTAAGAGAACACAAATGGCAGCCCAAAATACTATACCCAGCAAAACTCTCAATTACCATAGATTGAGTAACCAAGATATTCCATGATAAAACCAAATTTACACAATATCTTTCCACAAATCCAGCCCTACAAAGGATAATAGATGGAAAACACCAATAGAAGGAGAGATACTACATCCTGGAAAAAATGAGATAGTAACCTTTCATCAAACCCAAAAGTAGATAACCACTCAAACATAAAGACAGCATCAAGAATAGCAGGAGGCAATAATCACTATTCCTCAATCTCTCTTAATATCAATGGTCTCAATTCCCCAATAAAAAGACATAGACTAACAGATTGGATATTAAACAGGACCCAGCATTTTGCTGCATGCAGGAAACGCACCTCAGTGTCAAAGACAAACACTACCTCAGAGTAAAAGGCTGGAAAACAATCTTACAAGCAAATGGTCCCAGGAAATGAGCTGGAGTAGCCATCCTGATATCAGATAAAATTGACTTTCAACCTAAAGTCATCAAAAAAGACAGGGAAGGACACTACATACTGATCAAAGGAAAAATCCACCAAGAAGAACTCTCAATTCTGAACATCTATGCTCCAAATACAAGGGAACCCTCATTCATAAAAGAAACCTTACTAAAGCTCAAAGCACACACACCTGACACAATAATAGTGGGTGACTTCAACACCCCACTCTCTGAAATGAATCTTTCAGGAAAGCCGAAACTAAACAGGGACACAATGAAACTAATTGAAATTAATTTGCATCCTTCACATGTTGACCTCCAGTTGAGCCCGCAACATTTGTTGAAAAGGCTCTCTTTTTTCCACTGGATGGTTTTAGCTCCTTTGTCAAAGATCAAGTGACCATAGGAGGGTGGATTCATTACTGGGTCTTCAATTCTGTTCCATTGATCTACATGCCTGTCACTGTACCAACACCATGCAGTTTTTAACACTATTGCTCTGTAGTACAGCTTGAGGTCCGGGATACTGATTCCCCCAGAGGTTCTTTTACTCTTGAGAATAGTTTTAGCTATCCTGGGTTTTCTGTTATTCCAGATGAATTTTTGAATTGCTCTTTCTAACTCTATGAAGGATTGAGTTGGGATTTTGATGGGGATTGCATTGAATCTGTAGATTGCTTTTGGCAAGATGGTCATTTTTACTATATTAATCCTGCCAATCCATGAGCATGGCAGATTTTTCCATCTTCTGAGGTCTTCTTCAATTTCTTTCTTCAGAGACTTGAAGTTCTTGTCATACAGATCTTTCACTTGTTTGGTTAGCGTCACGCCAAGATACTTAATATGGTTTGTGGCTATCGTGAAGGGTATCATTTCTCTTACTTCTTTCTCAGCCTGCTTATTCTTTGAGTATAGGAAGGCTACTGACTTGCTTGTGTTAATTTTATTTTATTTTTTTTTAATTTAATTTAATTTTATTTTTTTAATTTACATTCCAAATCACTTCCCCTTTCCCGTTTCCTCCCTCCCCGAAAGTCCCATAAGCCCCCTTCCCTCCCTCTTTTCTCCGTTCAACCCCCTCTCATTACTCTGTCCTGGCGTTCCCCTACATCCAGTCTTTCCAGGACCAGGGGTCTCTCCTTCCATCTTTTTAGAAATCTATTGATATGCTGATTGTGTCTAGGGTATTCTGAGATTCTGGGTCAATATCCCCTTATCAGTGACTTCATACCATGTGTGATCTTTTGTGATTGGGTTACCTCACTAAGGATGATATTTTCAAGTTCTGACCATTTGCCTAGGAATTTCGTGAATTCATTGTTTTTAATTGCAGAGTAGTATTCCATTGTGTAAATATACCACATCTTCTGAATCCATTCCTCCGTTGAGGGACATCTGGGTTCTTTCCAGCTTCTGGCTATTATAAATAAGGCTGCTATGAATATAGTGGAGCATGTGTCCTTATTGCATGCAGGTAAAGTCTCTGGGTATATGCCCAGGAGTGGTATAGCCGGATCCTCCGGAAGTGTCATGCCCAGTTTTCTGAGGAGCCGCCAGACTGCTTTCCAGAGTGGTTGTACCAGCCTGCAATTCCACCAGCAGTGGAGGAGTGTTCCTCTTTCTCCACATCCTCGCCAACAACTGCTGTCTCCTGTGTTTTTGATCTTAGCCATCCTGACTGGTGTGAGATGGAATCTCAGGGTTGTTTTGATTTGCATTTCCCTAATGACTAAGGATGATGAACATCTCTTTAGGTGCTTCTCAGCCATTAGATATTCTTCAGGTGAGAACTCTTTGTGGAGCTCTGTACCCCATTTTTTAATAGGGTTACTTGCCTCTCTGGAGTTTAACTTCTTGAGTTCTTTGTATATCTTGGATATTAGCCCTCTGTCGGATGTAAGGTTGGAAAAGATCATTTCCCAGTTAGTTGGTTGCCGCTTTGTCTTTTTGACGGTGTCTTTTGCCTTGCAAAAACTTTGTAATTTAATGAGGTCCCATTTGTCTATTCTTGATCTTAGAGTATAAGCTATTGGAGTTCTGTTCAGGAAATTCTCCCCTGTGCCCATATGTTCAAGGTTCTTCCCTAGTTTCCCTTCTATTAGTTTCAGTGTGTCTGGTTTTATGTGGAGATCTTTGATCCACTTAGAATTGAGCTTAGTGCAAGGAGATAAGGATGGGTCAATTTGCATTCTTCTGCATGTTGACCTCCAGCTGAGCCAGCACCATTTGTTGAAAAGGCTATCTTTTTTCCACTGGATGGTTTTAGCTCCTTTGTCAAAGATCAAGTGACCATAGGAGTGTGGATTCATTTCTGGGTCTTCAATTCTGTTCCATTGATCTACATGTCTGTTACTGTACCAATACCATGCAGTTTTTAACACTATTGCTCTGTAGTACAGCTTGAGGTCCGGGATACTGATTCCCCCAGAGGTTCTTTTACTCTTGAGAATAGTTTTAGCTATTCTGGGTTTTCTGTTATTCCAGATGAATTTTTGAATTGCTCTTTCTAACTCTATGAAGAATTGAGTTGGGATTTTGATGGGGATTGCATTGAATCTGTGTATTACTTTTGGTAAGATGCTCATTTTTACTATATTAATCCTGCCAATCCATGAGCATGGCAGATTTTTCCATCTTCCGAGGTCTTCTTCAATTTCTTTCTTCAGAGACTTGAAGTTCTTGTCATACAGATCTTTCACTTGTTTGGTTAGCGTCACGCCAAGATACTTAATATGGTTTGTGGCTATCGTAAAGGGTATTATTTCTCTTACTTCTTTCTCAGCCTGCTTATCCTTTGAGTATAGGAAGGCTTCTGACTTGCTTGAGTTGATTTTATATCCGGCCACTTTGCTGAAGTCGTTTATCAGCTGTAGGAGTTCTCTGGTGGAGTTCTTTGGGTCGCTTATGTATACTATCATATCGTCTGCAAATAGTGATAGTTTGACTTCTTCCTTTCCAATTTGTATCCCTTTGACCTCTTTTTCTTGTCTAATTGCTCTAGCTAGAACTTCAAGTACTATATTGAAAAGATATGGAGAGAGAGGGCAGCCTTGTCTAGTCCCTGATTTTAGTGGGATTGCTTCAAGTTTCTCTCTGTTTAGATTGATGCTGGCTACTGGTTTGCTGTAAATTGCTTTTACTATGTTTAGATATGGGCCTTGAATTCCTGATCTTTCCAAGACCTTTAGCATGAAAGGATGCTGAATTTTGTCAAATGCTTTCTCAGCATCTAATGAGATGACCATGTGGTTTTTTTCTTTGAGATTGTTTATGTAGTGGATTACATTGATGGATTTCCTTATATTGAAACATCCCTGCATCCCTGGGATGAAGCCTACTTGATCGTGGTGAATGATCGTTTTGATGTGTTCTTGGATTCGGTTGGCAAGAATTTTATTGAGTATTTTTGCATCGATATTCATAAGAGAGATTGGCCTGAGATTCTCTTTCTTTGTCGGATCTTTGTGTGCTTTTGGTATTAGTGTAATTGTGGCTTCATAGAACGAGTTGGGTAGTGTTCCTTCTGTTTCTATTTTGTGGAACAGTTTGAAGAGTATTGGTGTTAGGTCTTCTTTGAAGGTCTGATAGAATTCTGCCCTAAAACCATCTGGACCTGTGCTTTTTTTGGTTGGAAGACTTCCAATGACAACTTCTATTTCTTCAGGGGTTATAGGACGGTTTAGATGGTCTATTTGATCCTGATTTAATTTTGGTACTTGGTATCTGTCAAGAAAATTGTCCATTTCCTCAAGATTTTCTAGTTGTGTTGAATACAGGTTTTTGTAGTAGGATCCGATGATTTTTTGAATTTCCTCAGTTTCTGTTGTTATCTCTCCCTTTTCGTTTCTGATTTTATTAATTTGGATACTATCTCTGTGCCCTCTGGTTAGTCTGGCTAAGGGCTTATCTATCTTGTTGATTTTCTCAAAGAACCAACTCCTCGTTTTGTTGATTCTTTGTATGGTTTTATTTGTTTCTACTTGATTGATTTCAGCCCTGAGTTTGATGATTTCCTGCCTTCTACTCCTCTTTGGTGAATTTGCTTCTTTTTGTTCCAGGGCTTTCAGGTGTGCCATTAAGCTGTTAGTGTATGCTGTCTCCCATTTCTTTTTGGCGGCACTCAGGGCTATGAATTTTCCTCTTAGCACTGCTTTCATTGTGTCCCATAAGTTAGGGTATGTTGTGCCTTCATTTTCATTAACTTTCAAAAAGTCTTTGATTTCTTTCTTTATTTCCACCTTGACCAAGTTATCATTGAGTAGAGCATTGTTCAGCCTCCATGTGTACGTGGGTTTTCTTTTGTTTTTGTTGCCATTGAAGACCACCCTTATTCCATAGTGATCTGATAGGAGGCATGGGATTATTTCTATCTTCTTGTATCTGTTGAGGTCTGATTTGTGACCAATTATATGGTCAATTTTGGAGAAGGTACCATGAGGAGCTGAGAAGAAGGTGTATTCTTTAGCTCTAGGATGAAATGTTCTATATATATCAGTTAGTTCCATTTGGTCCAAGGCTTCAATTAGATTCACTGTGTCCCTGTTTAGTTTCTGCTTTCCTGAACGATCCATTTCAGAGAGCGGGGTGTTGAAGTCACCCACTATTATTGTGTGCGGTGCGATGTGTGCTTTGAGTTTTAGTAAAGTTTCTTTTACGAATGAGGGTGCCCTTGCATTTGGAGCATAGATATTCAGGATTGAGAGTTCTTGATGGTGGATTTTTCCCTTGATCAGTATGTAGTGTCCTTCTGTGTCTTTTTTGTTGACTTTGGGTTGAAAATCAATTTTATCCGATATTAGGATGGCTACTCCACCTCGTTTCTTGGGGCCATTTGCTTGTAAAATTGTTTTCCAGCCTTTTACTCTGAGGTAGTGTTTGTCTTTGACACTGAGGTGCGTTTCCTGCATGCAGCAAAATGCTGGGTCCTGTTTACGTATCCAGTCTGCTAGTCTATGTCTTTTAATTGGGGAATTGAGACCATTGATATTAAGAGAGATTAAGGCATAGTGATTATTGCCATCTGCCATTCTTGACGCTATCTTTATGTTTGAGTGGTTATCTACTTTTGGGTTTGATTCAAGAAGGTTATTATCTCATTTTTTCCAGGGTGTTGTTTCTCTCCCTGTATTGGAGGTTTCCACCTATTATCCGTTGCAGGGCTGGATTTGTGGAAAGATATTGTGAAAATTTGGTTTTATCATGGAATATCTTGGTCTCTCCATCTATGGTGATTGAGAGTTTTGCTGGGTATAGTAGTCTAGGCTGGCATTTGTGCTGTCTTAGTGTCTGCATGAGATCTGCCCAGGATCTTCTGGCTTTCATAGTCTCTGGTGAGAAGTCTGATGTGATTCGGATAGGTCTTCCTTTGTATGTTACTTGGCCCTTTTCTCTTACTGCATTTAGTATTCTTTCTTTGTTTAGAACATTCGGTGTTTTGATTATTATGTGACGGGAGGTATTTCTGTTCTGGTCCAGTCTGTTTGGAGTTCTGTAGGCTTCTTGTATGTTCATCGGCATCTCTCTCTTTAAGTTAGGGAAGTTTTCCTCCATAATTTTGTTGAAGATGTTTACTGGCCCTTTAAGTTGCAAATCTTCACTCTCATCTATACCTATAATCCTTAGGTTTGGTCTTCTCATTGTGTCCTGGATTTCCTGGATGTTTTGGGTTACGCGTTTTTTGCATTTTGCATTTTCTTTGACTGTTGAGTCGATGCTTTCTATGGAATCTTCAGCACCTGAGATTCTTTCTTCCATCTCTTGTATTCTATTGTTGATGTTTGCATCTATGACTCCTGATTTCTTCCCAAGGTTTTCTATCTCCAAAGTTGTCTCCCTTTGTGATTTCTTAGTTGTTTCTACTTCCTTTTTTAGTTCCTGGATGGATTTGCTGAGATCCTTCACTTGTTTGTTTGTATTTTCCTGTATTTCTTTAAGGTATTTTTGCATTACCTCTTTCAGGATTTCTTCCTGATGACCCACGTTCTCCTGCATTTCTCTGAGCGATTTTTGTGTTTCCTCCTCATGGGATTCCATCTGTTGATCCATCGTCTCCTGCATTTCTTTAAGCAGTTCTCGTGTTTCCTTTGTAAGGGCATCTAACCGTTGATTCATTTCTTTAAGCAATTTTTGTGTTGCCTCCTTATGGGCATCCGTCTGTTGACCCATATTCTTCTGCATTTCTTTATGCAAATTTTGTGATTCCTTTGTGAGTGCATCTACCCGTTGATTCATCTCGTTAAGCGATTTTTGTGTTGTCTCCTTGTGCGCCTCCATCTTTTTATCCATGTTCTCCCGCATTTCTCTAAGCGATTTTTGTGTTTCCTTTGTAAGGGCTTCTAACCGTTGATTCATGGTCTCCTGTAACTCTTTATGAGATTTATTTGTGTCCTTCTTGTGATCCTCTAATAGCATCATGAGAAGTGATTTTAAATCCAGATCTTGTCTTTCGGGTGTGGTGGGGTATCCAGGACTTGCTGCTGTTGGAGAGTTGGGTTCGGATGGTCCCACATTACTTTGATTACTGTTAGTAACATTCCTACGTTTGCCTTTTGCCATCTGGATACCTCTGGTGTTAGTTGGTCCTGCTGCCACTGGCTGTTGGTTGGACCTCCTGTGAGCCTGCAAAGCTATTTCTGCCCCCCCTGGATTACCAGGATTCCCCTGGCACCGATTTCTGGGGCCTGCCTGCTCCTGAGTGACTTTGGAGCCCTAATGTGCTTTGCCCCAAGTGATCTTATATTGGGGAGGCCTTGCACATCTAAAGGCTCAGCCTAGTGGATTCCTGGAGCAGAGGTCGCCAAAGGGAGGCTGGCAGGCTCCTGCCCTGTGCAGGGGTGTGTGATCTCTCCTGGGGGGGGAGGGGGCGTCCCTCTGCCAGGCAGAAGTCCCACAGCAGATCTGGCGCGCTGGTCACTGCAGATCAGCCCAGCACCTGGGAGCAGGTTTCACACAAGCTGCCTGAGACCGAAGCGATATTATGCCTGTCTGTCTCTGAGCCTGGTGGTCCCAACTACCTGGTCACTGGAGCAAAGATGGCGGAGGGCACTCTCCGTGGCGCTGCTCACACAGCTCTCCCTGTGGTCACGATGGCCCGCCGATCTGGCACCCAGACGACCACAGCGCCAACCCGCCCTCGGGCACAGACGGAAGCCCCAACAGGCCGTGTCCCAAGTGATGTTATATCGGGGGGAGAGCCTGGGTACAGGTCTCTCCAGCGCAGTCCGCGGGAACAGAGGTCGCGGAAGGGAAGCTGGCAGGCTCCCTCCCTGCGCGGGGTCCCTCCACCAAGCAGAAGGTCCCACCGCGGAACTGGCGAGCTGGTTACTGCAGATCAGCCCAGCACCTGGGAGCAGGTTACACCCAAGCTGCCTGAAACCGAAGCGATATTATGCCTGTCTGTCTCTGAGCCTGGCGGTCCCAACTACCTGGTCACTGGAGCAAAGATGGCGGAGGGCAGTCTCCGTGGCGCCGCTCACCCTGTGGTCACGATGGCCCGCCGATCTGGCACCCAGACGACCACAGCGCCAACCCGCCCTCGGGCACAGACGGAAGCCCCAACAGGCCGTGTCCCAAGTGATGTTATATCGGGGGGAGAGCCTGGGTACCGGTCTCTCCAGCGCAGTCCGCGGGAACAGAGCTTGAGTTAATTTTATATCCGGCCACTTTGCTGAAGTCGTTTATCAGCTGTAGGAGTTCTCTGGTGGAGTTCTTTGGGTCGCTTAAGTATACTATCATATCGACTGCAAAGAGTGATAGTTTGACTTCTTCCTTTCCAATTTGTATCCCTTTGACCTCTTTTTGTTGTCTAATTGCTCTAGCTAGAACTTTAAGTACTATATTGAAAAGATATGGAGAGAGAGGGCAGCCTTGTCTAGTTCCTGATTTTAGTGGGATTGCTTCAAGTTTCTCTCCATTTAGATTGATGTTGGCTACCAGTTTGCTGTAAATTGCTTTTACTATGTTTAGATATGGGCCTCGAATTCCTGATCTTTCCAAGACCTTTAGCATGAAAGGATGTTGAATTTTGTCAAATGCTTTCTCAATATCTAATGAGATGACCAAGTGGTTTTTTTCTTTGTGATTGTTTATATAGTGGATTACATTGATGGATTTCCTTATGTTGAACCATCCCAGCATCCCTGGGATGAAGCCTACTTGATCGTGGTGAATGACCATTTTGATGTGTTCTTGGATTCAGTTGGCAAGAATTTTATTGAGTATTTTTGCATCGATATTCATAAGAGAGATTGGCCTGAGATTCTCTTTCTTCGTCTGACTTTTGTGTGCTTTTGGTATTAGCGTAATTGTGGCTTCATAGAACAAGTTGGGTAGTGTTCCTTCTGTTTCTATTTTGTGGAATAGTTTGAAGAGTATTGGTGTTAGGTCTTCTTTGAAGGTCTGATAGAATTCTGCACTAAAACCATCTGGACCTGTACTTTTTTTGGTTGGAAGACTTCCAATGACAACTTCTATTTCTTCAGGGCTTATAGGACGGTTTAGATGGTCTATTTGATCCTGATTTAATTTTGGTATTTGGTACCTGTCAAGGAAATTGTCCATTACCTCGAGATTTTCTAGTTGTGTTGAATACAGGTTTTTGTAGTAGGATCTGATGATTTTTTGAATTTCCTCAGTTTCTGTTGTTATCTCTCCCTTTTCGTTTCTGATTTTGTTAATTTGGATACTGTCTCTGTGCCCTCTGGCTAGTCTGGCTAAGGGCTTATCTATCTTGTTGATTTTCTCAAAGAACCAACTCCTAGTTTTGTTGATTCTTTGTATGGTTTTATTTGTTTCTACTTGATTGATTTCAGCCCTGAGTTTGATGATTTCCTGCCTTCTACTCCTCTTTGGTGTATTTGCTTCTTTATGTTCCAGGGCTTTCAGGTGTGCCATTAAGCTGTTAGTGTATGCTGTCTCCCGTTTCTTTTTGGCGGCACTCAGGGCTATGAATTTTCCTCTTAGCACTGCTTTCATTGTGTCCCATAAGTTAGGGTATGTTGTGCCTTCATTTTCATTAACTTTCAAAAAGTCTTTGATTTCTTTCTTTATTTCCACCTTGACCAAGTTATCATTGAGTAGAGCATTGTTCAGCCTCCATGTGTACGTGGGTTTTCTTTTGTTTTTGTTGCCATTGAAGACCACCCTTATTCCATAGTGATCTGATAGGAGGCATGGGATTATTTCTATCTTCTTATATCTGTTGAGGTCTGTTTTGTGACCAATTATATGGTCGATTTTGGAGAAGGTATCATGAGGTGCTGAGAAGAAGGTGTATTCTTTAGCTCTAGGATGAAATGTTCTATATATATCAGTTAGTTCCATTTGGTCCAAGGCTTCAATTAGATTCACTGTGTCCCTGTTTAGTTTCTGCTTTCCTGAACGATCCATTTCAGAGAGCGGGGTGTTGAAGTCACCCACTATTATTGTGTGAGGTGCGATGAGTGCTTTGAGCTTTAGTAAAGTTTCTTTTACGAATGAGGGTGCCCTTGCATTTGGAGCAAAGATATTCAGAATTGAGAGTTCTTCTTGGTGGATTTTTCCTTTGATCAGCATGTAGTGTCCTTCTGTGTCTTTTTTGATGACTTTAGGTTGAAAGTCAATTTTATCTGATATTAGCATGGCTATTCCGGCTCGTTTCCTGGGACCCTTTGCTTGTAAAATTGTTTTCCAGCCTTTTACTCTGAGGTAGTGTTTGTCTTTGACACTGAAGTGTGTTTCCTGCATTCAGCAAAATGCTGGGTCCTGTTTACTTATCCAGTCTGTTCGTCTATGTCTTTTTATTGGGGAATTGAGACCATGGATATTAAGAGAGATTAAGGAATAGTGATTATTGCCACCTGCTATTCTTGATGCTATCTTTATGTTTGAGTGGTTATCTACTTTTGGGTTCGATGCAAGAAGGTTACTATCTCGTTTTTCCCAGGGTGTTGTTTCTCTCCTTGTATTGGCGTTTTCCACCTATTATCCTTTGCCGGGCTGGGTTTGTGTAAAGATATTGTGAAAATTTGCTTTTATCATGGAATATCTTGGTCTCTCCATCTATGGTGATTGAGAGTTTTGCTGGGTATAGTAGTCTAGGCTGGCATTTGTGTTCTCTTATGGTCTGGATGACATCTGCCCAGGATCTTCTAGCTTTCATTGTCTCGGGGGAGAAGTCTGGTGTAATTCTGATTGGCCTGCCTTTCTAGGTTACTTGACCTTTTTCTCTTATTGCTTTTAATACTCTTTCTTTGTTTAGTGCATTTGGTGTTTTGATTATTATGTGCAGGGAAGACTTTCTGGTCTGGTCCAGTCTGTTTGGAGTTCTATAGGCTTCTTGTATGTTCATAGACATCTCTTTCTTTAGGTTAGGGAAGTTTTCTTCTATAATTTTGTTGAAGATATTTACTGGCCCTTTAAGTTGTAGCTCTTTGCTCTCTTTTATACTTATAATCCTTAGGCTTGGTCTTCTCATTGTGTCCTGGATTTCCTGGATGTGTTGGCTCAGGAGCTCTTTGCATTTTGCATTTTCTTTGACTATTTAGTCAATGTTCTCTATGGTATCTTCAGCCCCTGAGATTCTTTCTTCTGTCTCTTGTATTGTTGTTGGTGCTTGTGTCTATGACTCTTGAATTCTTTCCAAGATTTTCTATCTCCAGAGATGTCTCACTTTGTGATTTCTTTATTGTTTCTACTTCCATTTTTAGATCCTGGATGGTTTTGTTCAGAACCTTCACTTGCTCGTGTTTTCCTATAATTCTTTAAGGGATTTTTTTCTTTCCTCTTTAAGGGCTTTTACCTTTTGACCCATGTTCTCCTGTATTTCTTTTTTTTTTTTTTTAATTTAAAGGGTGATTTTATACTTTATCTACTTGGTGCGAGGTTTTCATAATTTAAGAAAAATATTCAGAACGTACATGGAAGAAGCTATGCGAAGGATATATATTTTTTAGTCTGAAAGCAGATATGCCGTAGTTAGGGTCCAAGCAGCTAGCATTCAAAATAATGTTCAGCATTTTCCTATTGTTCATGCATTTTATTAAATCTTAGCATTTTAAAAAAATTGGAAATCTATGTTACTTTCAATGAACCGACATATTTAATAAGCAGGACACATCTTCCATCTTCTACCATGTCAGGTATTATAATCTGTTAAATTTGTTTATTTAGCTCTACTGATTTTAAGACCGTGTTTTTGAGTGTTAAAATCCAACTGCTACCTTTGAGAACAAATGTATATCTATCGTACTCTCAAGCTCAGTAAATAGTATTTTCATAAGCCTAAGCCAAATGAAACTACCAGATAGAAACATCAAGCCACAAAACTGAGAAGTGACAATAGGCTCAATCTATATACACCTACACCTATGACTCATGTTAACCTACAACTATTATTAGTCTCAAAGCAGTTAATGCCAAACAACAATATAGGTCCTTTCAGTAACTAAGCTGATTTCTAATTGATTACTAGTCAGTCGTATCCTGGAATATCTGAGGGCTTGAACAAGTAACTACAGTGTCTCAGTGCACTGAGCTTCATATGCAGGCATGATAGCGTTGGAGGAACCTCAGAGCATTAAGAAGGAACTATAGAGACCATCTGAACTCTTTGGTACAAAGAAGAGCAGCCACCACGTACTGGAGATGTACTTGGACGAGCTTTGAACAGACGCTAGAACATTTCATGCAGCTTCAAGACAGAATAGAAGCTAGAAGTTAGGTTTCCATGCACTTTTGCATAATTACATCGAAAATGGTTGTCTTAAGGTTTTAGTACAGGGCAAATAAAATGACTACAAGAATTAAGTTAGTATGAAAAGCTTTAAATTTTGCACGTCTACAAAAGGTGAAAAGAACCTTCACCAAAAATAAAGGCAGAAGAAAAGGTCATACTTTGATTTTAGCCAATTGTTTTCAATATATTTCTATCAGGGGCATCTACAGAACATCTTGTAAATTCTGGTTTGAAAGCACAATGTTCATCATGGAATCACTGCCAATTTCTGTCTAATATGAGAAATGCTGCCACACATTTTAAATAGCAAACTGACATGCACAACTACATAAAGCTCTCTCCTTTAAGGGAACTATTTATGTTCTTCTTGATGTTCTCTAACAGCATTGTGAGATGAGACTTTAAATCCAACTCTTGCTTTTCCGGTGTGTTTTGGTATCTAGGCCTTGCTTTGGAGGGAGAACTGGGCTTTGATGATGCCAAGTATACTTGGTTTCTGTTGGTAGGTTTCTTGTGCTTACCTTTTGCCATCTGGTTGTCTCTGGTGTTAGTTGGTCTTGCTGTCTCTGTCTGGAGCTTTTCACTTCTATGGACCTGTAAGCCTGTGCCTGTACTCCTGGGAGACAAACTCTTTTCTGGAAGGTTCTGTGCACAGGAGGCTTTGGAGCTGCCTGGTTCCCTGCTTCAGATGGTGTCCAGAAGGGAAGACTCCTGTCCCAGCAGAAACACTGATCATATGCCCTGTGCCAGAACTTTTTCTTCTTGGCCAATCTATTTGGAGTTCTATAGGCGTCTTGTATGTTTATGGGCATCAATTTCTTTAGGTTAGGGAAGTTTCTTTCTATAATTTTGTTGACGATATTTACTGGCCCTTTAAGCTGAAAATCTTTGCTCTCTTCTATACCTATTATCCTTAGGTTTGGTCTTTTCATTGTCTCCTGGATTTCTTGGATTCTTTGGGTTCGGAGGTTTTTGCATTTTGCATTTTCTTTGACTGTTGTGTCATGTTTTCTGTAGTATCTTCTGCACCTGAGATTCTCTCTTCTATCTCTTGTATTCTGTTGGTGATACTTGCATCTCTGACTCCTGACTTTTTCCTAGGTTTTCTATCTCCAAAGTTGATTCCCTTTGTGATTTCTTTATTGTTTCTACTTCTATTTTTAGATCCTGGATGGATTTGTTCAATTCCTTCACCTGTTTGGTTGTGTTTTCCTGTAAATTTTTTTTATTATTTATTTTATTTTTTTTTTAATTTACATTCCAAATCATTTCCCCTTTCCCGTTTCCTCCCTTCCCGAAAGTCCCATAAGCCCCCTTCTCTCCCTCTTTTCTCCATTCAACCTCCTCTCGTTTCTCTGTCCTGGCATTCCCCTACATCCAGTCTTTCCAGGACCAGGGGTCTCTCCTTCCATCTTCTTAGAAATCTGTTGATATGCAGATTGTGTCTAGGGTATTCTGAGATTCTGGGTCAATATCCCCTTATCAGTGACTGCATACCATGTGTGTTCTTTTGTGATTGGGTTACCTCACTAAGGATGATATTTTCAAGTTCTGACCATTTGCCTAGGAATTTCGTGAATTCATTGTTTTTAATTGTAGAGTAGTATTCCATTGTGTAGATATACAACATCTTCTGAATCCATTCCTCCATTGAGGGGCATCTGGGTTCTTTCCAGCTTCTGGTTATTATAAATAAGGCTGCTATGAACATAGTGGAGCATGTGTCCTTATTGCATGCAGGTAAAGCCTCTGGGTATATGCCCAGGAGTGGTATAGCCGGATCCTCCGGGAGTGTCATGCCCAGTTTTCTGGAAAGCCAGACTGCTTTCCAGAGTGGTTGTACCAGCTTGCAATCCCACCAGCAGTGGAGGAGTGTTCCTCTTTCTCCACATCCTCGCCAACAACTGCTGTCTCCTGTGTTTTTGATCTTAGCCATCCTGACAGGTGTGAGATGGAATCTCAGGGTTGTTTTGATTTGCATTTCCCTAATGACTAAGGATGATGAACATCTCTTTAGGTGCTTCTCAGCCATTAGATATTCTTCAGGTGAGAACTCTTTGTTTAGCTCTGTACCCCATTTTTTAATAGGGTTACTTGCCTCTCTGGAGTTTAACTTCTTGAGTTCTTTGTATATCTTGGATATTAGCCCTCTGTCGGATGTAAGGTTGGTAAAGATCATTTCCCAGTTAGTTGGTTGCCGCTTTGTCTTTTTGACAGTGTCTTTTGCCTTGCAAAAACTTTGTAATTTAATGAGGTCCCATTTGTCTATTCTTGATCTTAGAGCATAAGCTATTGGAGTTCTGTTCAGGAAATTCTCCCCTGTGCCCATATGTTCAATCCTGTAAATTTTTAAAGGAGTTTTTTATGTCCTTCTTGAAGTCCTCTATCAGCATCATGAGCTGTTATTTTAAATCCAAATCTTGCTTCTCCGATGTTTTGGATATCCAGGACTTGTTGTTGTGGGAGAACTGGACTCGGATAATACCATGTCACCTTGGTTTCTGTTGGTAACATTCTTGCATTTGCTTTTTGCCATGTGGTTATTTCTAGTGTTAATTCATCCCTCTGTCTCTGGCTGGAGCTTGTCCTTCCTGTGGACCTGCAAGCCAATCTAAGCACCCTTGGGAGACCATCTCTCCCCTGGCAAAGAGGTCTAAGGAGTAGCCAAGCTCCTGGGTGCAGATGGAGCCCAGAAGGACCCTGTCCCCACTGCTCTGCCACTCCTGTTTCCCTGTGCTCCTGGCAATACCTGTCTTGGACAGTCACAGGAGAGAAAATCTTGATCTCACCTCCAAGTCCGGGAGTCAAAGCACTCCCTGGAGACCAGATCTCCCCTGGCAGGACTTGTTCACAGAAGGCTGTGAAGCAGCCCAGTTCCTGCGTGCAGATGGAGCCTGGAAGAGACTCACTTATTTCTTTAACATGATGTGATGGCTGTTATTGAAAATGGGGATGATGGTAAATACTTCCGCAGGTATTTGTGTTGAGTAAGATACTTTCAATAGGATGTCCAGGAGTGATTGATGAAAATAGTAAGTGCACTTTTGGTTCCAACCTTCTCTTCTCATTATAAAATATAGCTGAGTCTCTGACCTGTGTATTGTATAAGAATTGCCTCAGTGATAATGGTAGAAGACCATTACTGCATTCAAATCACCAAGGTTACTAAACTCTTGAGAGATGACTGAGAGTCTTACTTCCCCCCCCCGCCCTTTTTCTTATTCAAGTTTGTGAAACAGATTTCCACCCAGAAGCTATAAGTACTCTTCTACTTAATCTCAGCCCTTCCACAGAAGTGTAAACTAAGTCCTTATCACATGCTTAGAGGTGGCCGTGCTGCCTCTGTGATGATGTGACTTCTGTGCTGCAGAATACAGCTGCAGTCATTTCCCAAAGGCCTGTCTAGGGTGAAATTCTCCAAATGGGCAATCTCAGCAGTGAATGGTTAATTTCTTTCTTAATAATGGCTGAATACATAAAGGACAGGATAGACATAGTTTCTCCAGATGTCTTACTGTTTCAAGAGGAGCCACCAGTACTAGGCAAATCCTAAGGCCAACCCTGTTTTCCTGTATGTGCACTCTAATGTCTGTGGGCAGCTCTACTCCTGGCCAGTATGTCAGTTTCTTTCCTTGCTGTTGTGACAAAATACTTGTTGGAATAACTCTAGGGAAAGATTTGTTTTGGTCACAGTTTCATACAACTTCTATGCTGGTTTGTTTGTTTGTTAACTTGACGCAAGAAAGACTCATCAAAGTCTTCCTTGATTGAGAAAATACCTCCATCTTATTGGCCTGTAGGCAATTTTTCAGAACATAATTCTTGACTAATGATTGATGTGAGAGGGCACAGAAACTGTGGATGGCATCATCCCTGGGCATGTGGTCCTGAGATGTGTAAAACTGCAGGCTGAGCAAACCCAAGGGAGCACTAAGCAGCATTCTACCATGACCTATACTTTAGCTTATACTTCCAGGATGCTGCCTATAGAAAGTTCCTGCCCATATTTACATTCATGGAGGACTATAAATTATAAGCGGAAATGAACTGTTTCCTTCCCAAGTTGTATTTTCCCATGGTGCTATTTATTACTGTAATAAAAAGCAAACCAGGAACTAGAATGGTACTGGGATTATGAGTTACTACTGTGATAGACCTGGCCATATTGTTCTTTTGGAAGGTTTGTGGAAGTGTTTCGAACTTTGGTCTGAAAAAAGCCATTCAATATTTAAAGATTAATGTCTGTTCTGTTGGAGCTTAGAAAATAGCAGCGTTGAGAGCAATGTAAATGATGGAGCTCTCACTTGTGAAATTTCAGAGGGGAGTTTGAGAGTTCCTCAAAGAACCTATCAGGGCTCTTTATGTGACATGTTTTGAATTGAGAATCTGTGGTTTCTGGTCAGTTTGGCAGAAGACTCAGTTGTGATTAACAAGCTGTGATACCAGCATTATTGAGGTGAAACCTTTGGGAAATGTTTCTTTAGGATCAGCACAAAGACAGAGCTGTGATCCAGAGGAAGCCAGGGCTACAGCTTAAGTTGGCAGTCAAACCTGGAAATGTGCAAGAGTGTTCCAGGTAGTAGTGTTGTTGGCAGCCTGAGAACTGAAACATGGAAGGGGTCATGGAAATAAGCTGAGACTTGGCATTGTAAGAGGTTGCTGGTAAAGATGAAGATTCACTTGTGGTCAAAACCTTGGGCTCATGGTGAAAAGCTGAGGCTTGAGACCATGTTGTAGGCTGGAGTCCCCTGAGAGCTCAGTAGAGGTTATTGGTGAAAGTAGAACCTCAGTTACAGCAGAGAACCCAGGATGTTGGAGATGCTAGGGCTGTATGATGGTGACTAGAGATAGTGGAGCTCTGGAATAGAGCTGCAGACCTAAGCTATGACACAGGCTGTCTGTGCTGTGGATGGCGGAGCTGGCAGAGTAGATCTGCTCAAGCCCTTTGGAGTTCAGGAGGTTGTGAGAAGAACACTGAGCTATTCACATCAATAGAGTTTGGCTTTTCTTTGATCAGACTATAACTGTGCCCTGGTTCTTAACACTTGAAATAAGAGTGCGTATGTAATTTATTTTTTGATTTTACATGAGCCAATAGTGGAGGGAATTTAGTTATTTTTGAAGAGAAAAAACTCTTAAAGTATTAGAATTTTTTGAAAATCTGTGGGAGGGCTACTATTACAGTGTGTTTTATACTGTGATAGTAATATGATCCTGGGGACAAACAGGAAGAGGCAGTTTATGCCAACACTATTACCTGGAATACTCTTGCACATTTCTGAGTTTGACTGCCAGCTTGAGATGTAGCCCTGGCTTCGTCTGGACCACAGCTCTGTGTGCTGATCCTAAAGAAATATTTCCCAAAGGTTTCACCTCAATAATGCTGGTATCACAGCTTTTTTTTGGGGGGGGAGGAGTGGTTAGCATTATTCTTATTTTAATTTTAATTTTTATTATATTTAACACAATATATTTATATACCAATCATAAAAATTGTGGACATGTTATTAAATGAACATAAAAGGATAATGTCTTTTTGTTTGTTTGTTTTGCTTTTAGTAGAGCTTAAAATCTTGACTCTTACTGTGGTACAAACCCAAAATAAGAACAATTTTTAGACATTGAACTTCATTGTGATAAGGCTGTACTTCAATGTCTCTCATATCACCAAAGGATTTTACCTCCATAGTAGCTAAGCTAAGAGTTGACAGTTCCTCAGTGCCAAGGAATGAATTGTAGGCACAATTATTTGGATACAGATTTTCTGTGATGATCGAAGCTATTTGACTTGAGTGATTGTCATCATTCTCAGCCCACAGGGAACAAGTTATTCATTTAAGAAATGGTGTGCATTAAGATGGTCTATACATGAAGTCATTCATCAACTGTTTCAATGAACAGTGGTTCTGCATGGAGGGTAGCACAGACATTAGGTGAGGGTAAGATTCTGGTTCATTGGCTGTGATGATTTTGAAAAGCATTCATCTCAGAAAAGAATAACTTATAAGGTTATCTTCTTCAAAATTGATACAATAATTATAAATATCAAGCAAAACATTCAGTCTCACTCTTTGTTGTTCTCTTACAAGCTACCTCCAAACTTAATTGTCTATATTTCTTTTTGCTGTATAAATAATTTTAAGCTGTACTACAGAGTAATAGTGTTAAAAACCGCATGGTATTGGTACAGTGACAGGCATGTAGACCAATGGAACAGAATTGAAGACCCAGAAATGAATCCACACTCCTATGGTCACTTGATCTTTGACAAAGGAGCTAAAACCATCCAGTGGAAAAAAGATAGCCTTTTCAACAAATGGTGCTGGCTCAACTGGAGGTCAACATGCAGAAGAATGCAAATTGACCCATTCTTATCTCCTTGCACTAAGCTCAGTTCCAAGTGGATCAAGGACCTCCACATAAAACCAGACACACTGAAACTAATAGAAAGGAAACTAGGGAATAACCTTGAACATATGGGCACAGGGGAGAATTTCCTGAATAGAACTCCAATAGCTTATGCTCTAAGATCAAGAATAGACAAATGGGACCTCATTAAATTACAAAGTTTTTGCAAGGCAAAGGACACTGTCAAAAAGACAAAGCGGCAACCAACTAACTGGGAAATGATCTTTACCAACCCTACATCCAACAGAGGGCTAATATCCAATATATACAAAGAACTCAAGAAGTTAAACTCCAGAGAGGCAAGTAACCCTATTAAAAAATGGGGTACAGAGCTAAACAACGAGTTCTCACCTGAAAAATATCTAATGGCTGAGAAGCACCTAAAGAGATGTTCATCATCCTTAGTCATTAGGGAAATGCAAATCAAAACAACCCTGAGATTCCATCTCACACCAGTCAGAATGGCTAAGATCAAAAACACAGGAGACAGCAGTTGTTGGCGAGGATGTGGAGAAAGAGGAACACTACTCTTCCACTGCTGGTGGAATTGCAAGCTGGTACAACCACTCTGGAAAGCAGTCTGGCGGTTCCTCCGAAAACTGGGCATGACACTCCCGGAGGATCCGGCTATACCACTCCTGGGCATATACCCAGAGGCTTTACCTGCATGCAATAAGGACACATGCTCCACTATGTTCATAGCAGCCTTATTTGTAATAGCCAGAAGCTGGAAAGAACCCAGATGTCCCTCAATGGAGGAATGGATTCAGAAGATGTGGTATATCTATACAATGGAATACTACTCTGCAATTAAAAACAATGAATTCACGAAATTCCTAGGCAAATGGTCAGAACTTGAAAATATCATCCTTAGTGAGGTAACCCAATCACAAAAGAACACATGTGGTATGCAGTCACTGATAAGGGGATATTAACCCAGGATCTTGGAATACCCTAGACACAATTCGCATATCAATAGATTTCTAAGAAGATGGAGGGAGAGACCCCTGGTCCTGGAAAGACTGGATGTAGGGGAATGCCAGGACAGAGAAACGAGAGGGGGTTGAATGGGGAAAAGAGGGAGGGAAGGGGGCTTATGGGACTTTCGGGGAGGAAGGAAACGGGAAAGGGGAAATGATTTGGAATGTAAATTAAAAAATAATATAAAATAAAATAAAATATAAAAAAATAAATAAAAGGAGCAAGTCCCTGTAAAAAAAATTTCAATTAAAAATATAAGTATGTTGGCAAAGGCTAAATTTCAACAAATTAAATAAAACTTGAAGTATGTATAGTCAAATGGATAGAGTAATATATGTTACAATTTTGTATAACAAATTATGTCTTTTAAAACAGCAAAAAGATGTTCCAAGCAAGTATTATACATGTCATTTGTAGCATTTCTTGACTATATGACCCTAATAAAACGCAGACAAAATCTTAGTGTGGAGAGGGGAATGGGCACAATGGTCCTACCCCTAACTGAGCCACTACTGGCAATTGATAGCTTCTGCAGAAGAGAGAGACAGGTTTTGCTAAGGGAAAGGGTCCTGGTAAGTCAACCGTGATCTCTTGGATGACCATACATCCATGAGTATACGGACAGCAAAAATTGGATGTAATAACCATAAAAAAACCTGATGTCACACAATTTGGTAGGTAGAAAAGTGATGTGTGTCTTGGAGGTACTGGGAAAGAGAGGCGAATATGATCAAAATACTGTATAAAATTCTCAGATGATTAATCAAAATGTAATAATAAATAACTAAAGATTAAAAGGATTTATGTGAATTATAACTCTTGTGTTTTCTTCATTCTTTATTGATAGGGGCCATTCATGACCCTTATTCCCTAACTATTATCTTTGAGTCCAAGGTTTTCAGACATAACATAGAGTGTTCTCAAGTCTGAGTGTGCACAAAGAAATTATTTCCTGAGCTACAATGTTACCGCACTGCAATTGGCTGCCCAGTGTTTTCAGTCCTCAGCATCACTTAGTTCTAAGGTTGAAGTTCTATGCCCTCTGCTGTGTCTGTTCCCTGTACCTTACACATATAAAGAATAAATGAACTGGTGTTGGGCTTTAAAAACAAACAAACAAACAAACAAACAAAAAAAAACCCAATGAATTCAAGAAATTCCTAGGCAAATGGTCAGAACTTGAAAATATCATCCTTAGTGAGGTAACCCAATCACAAAAGAACACACATGGTATGCAGTCACTGATAAGGGGATATTAACCCAGAATTTTGGAATACCCAAGACACAATTCGCATATCAATAGATTTCCAAGAAGATGGAAGGAGAGACCCCTGGTCCTGGAAAGATTGGATGTAGGGGAACGCCAGGACAGAGAAACGAGAGGGGGTTGAATGGGGAAAAGAGGGAGGGAAGGGGGCTTATGGGACTTTCGGGGAGGGAGGAAACGGGAAAGGGGAAATGATTTGGAATGTAAATAAAAAAAAACTTAGAAAATAAAATTAAAAAAAATAATTTTAAAATATATAAGCTGTTCTGAAAACCATAGTATAGAGTAAAAACATCAAATAAACAATCGTACTTATAGAGAAGCTGAGATAGGAGAAGCATGATTTCAATACCATTATGTGGTACACAGCAAGACACTGTCATGTAAAAACAAGCAGACATTGTATAAGGATTGGACAATATTGGGCATATATCTCCAATTACCAAATTAGAGAGACCACTGGGTGATAGCCAACAAATTTCTAATTCCTCATTTTTGAATTTCAATCACAGATATGTAGGTAATATTAATTTTCATATTAAGAGATTAAGGAAAATGATAGTTACTTCCTGTTATTTTTGTTGTTAGAGGTGGAATTATGTTTGTGTGGGTTTGCTGAAAGATTACTTTCTTGCTTTTTGTAGGGTGTAGTTTCCCTCCTCGTGTTGGCATTTTCCATCTATTATCCTTTGTAGGGCTGGATTTGTGGAAAGATTATGTAAATTTGGTTTTATCATGGAATATCTTATTTTCTCCATCTATGGTAATTGAGAGTTTTGCTGGGTATAGTAGTTTGGGTTGGCATTTGTGTTCTCTTAGGGCCTTTATGACATCTGCCCAGAATCTTCTAGTTTTCATGGTCTCTGGTGAGAAGTCTGATGTAATTGTGATAGGCTTGCCTTCATACATTGTTTGACCTTTTTCCCTTATTGTTTTTAATAATCTTTCTTTGTTTAGAGCATTTGGTGTTTTGATTATTATGTGCTGGGAGGACTTTCTGGTCTGGTTCAGTCTGCTTGGAATTCTCTAGACTTCTTGTATGTTCATGGGTATCTCTTTCTCTAGGTTAGGGAAGTTTTCTTCTATAATTTTGTTGAAGATATTTACCAGCCTTTTGAGTTGGGAATCTTCAGCCTTTTCTATACCCATTATCCTTAGGTTTGGTCTTCTCATTGTGTTCTGGATTTCCTGGATGTTTTGGGTTAGGAACTTTTTGATTTTTGTGTTTTCTTTGACCATTGTGTCATTGTTTTCTATGGTACCTTCTGCACCTGAGATTTTCTTTTCTATCTCTTGTATTCTGTTGGTGATATTTGCGTCTCTGACTCCTGATATCTTTCCCAGGTTTCTAGCTCCAGGGTTGTCTCACTTTGTGATTTCTTTTTTGCTTCTAGTTTCATTTTTAGATCCTGGATGGTATTGTTCATTTCCTTCACCTGTTTGATTGTGTTTTCCTGTAATTCTTTAAGGGATTTTTGTGTTTCCTCTTTAAGGGCTTTAAGCTGTTTAACTGTGTTCTTCTGTATTTCTTTAAGAGAGTTATTTATGTCCTTCTTTAAGTCCTCTATCATCATCATGTGAAGTTATTTTAGATTTGAATCTTGCTTTTCCAGTGTGATGGTGTGTCCAGGACTTGCTGCAGTGGAAGAATTGGGTTCTGATGATGACAATTAACTTTGGTTTCTGTTGCTTATGTTCTTATGCTTGCTTCCCATCATCTGGTTATCTCTAGTTGCTTCCCACCATCTGGTTATCTCTAGTGCTACCTGCCCTTGCTATATCTGACTGGAGCCTGTCTTTCCTGTGATCCTGGTTGTCTCAGAACTCCTCAGAATCAAGCTGTCTCTGTGATTCTGTGATTCCAGGATCCTGTGACCCTGCGATCCTGGTGTGACCAAGCTCCTGAGATCCTGGGATTCTGGGATCCTGCGAGTGTTAGAGCACCTGGCAGTGGAGCTCCTCTGGGTGTTGTGGGACTTGCTGTGGAGTTTGCTGCCAAGGTCTGCTCAGGGCACCAGCCCAGACAGACTGGAAGGAACCCGTACCACTGGTCTGGCAGAGATCCTCCTTACCCTGGTCCTGCTGGTCCCAGTTACTCCCGGTGTTGGGACAAATGTTGTGTCCTCCTCACCTCTGATCCTATGATCCTGGTCTTGTTAGAGCTCCTGGGTGTGGTAGGACTGGCCTATCACAGCCTCCAGTGCACAGACCCTGCCAGAAGAGAGTTAGTCTCCCAGGAGTATAGACACAGGCTTACAGGCCCATAGGAGGGACAAGCTCCAGCCAGAGACAACAAGACCAACTAACACCAGAGATAACCAGATGGCAAAAGGCAAGCACAAGAAACCTACCAATAGAAACCAAGGCTACTTGGCAACATCAGAGCCCAGTTCTCCCACCACAGCAAGTCCCGGATACCCCAACACACTGGAAAAGCAAGAGTTGGATTTAAAGTCTCAACTCACGATGCTGTTAGAGGACATCAAGAAGGACATAAATAGTTCCCTTAAAGAAATACAGAGAACATGGGTCAAATGGTAAAAGCACTTAAAGAGGAAAGACAAAAATCCCTTAAAGAATAATGGGAAAACACAAACAAGTGAAGGTTCTGAACAAAACAATCTAGGATCTAAAAGTGGAAGTAGAAACAATAAAGAAATCACAAAGTGAGACATCTCTGGAGATAGAAAACCTTGGAAAGAATTCAGGAGTCATAGACGCAAGCATCAACAACAATACAAGAGATAGAAGAAAGAATCTCAGGTGCTGAAGATACCATAGAAAACATTGACTAAATAGTCAAAGAAAATGCAAAATGCAAAGAGCTCCTGAGCCAGAACATCCAGGAAATCCAGGACACAATGAGAAGACCAAGCCTAAGGATTATAGGTATAGAAGAGAGCAAAGAGCTACAACTTAAAGGGCCAGTAAATATCTTCAACAAAATTATAGAAGAAAACTTCCCTAACCTAAAGAAAGAGATAGATGTCCATGAACATACAAGAAGCCTATAGAACTCCAAACAGACTGGACCAGACCAGAAAGTCCTCCCGGCACATAATAATCAAAACACCACATGCACTAAACAAAAAAGATTATTAAAAGCAGTAAGAGAAAAAGGTCAAGTAACCTACAAAGGCAGGCCTATCAGAATTACACCAGACTTCTCCCCTGAGACAATGAAAGCTAGAAGATCCTGGGCAGATGTCATCCACACCCTAAGAGAACACAAATGCCAGCCCAAATTCCTATACCCAGTATAACTCTCAATTACCACAGATGGAGAAAATAAGATATTCCATGACAATAGAAAATTTACTCAATATCTTTCCACAAATTCAGTCCTACAAAGGATAATAGATGGAAAACGCCAACACAAGGAGGGAAACTACACCCTACAAAAAGCAAGAAAGTAATCTTTTTCCAACAAACCCAAAAGAAAGTAACCACACAAACATAAAAATAACATCAAAAATAACAGGAATCAACAATCATTATTCCTTAATATCTTATAACATCAATGAACTCTATTCCCCAATAAAAAGCACAGTCTAACAGAAATATTTTTCATGTAAATCTTCAATTTTATCAGAAAATGTTTGTGATACATCTTTCAATTTAGTAATGTTTTTTATGTCTACCATTTTAACTGTATTATTTTCCATGATAATCTTTAATTTTAACATTTTTCTATATATCTCTTCAATTTTATCAGAAATATTTTCACTGTAAATCTTCAGTTTCATCAGAAAATGTTTATAATTCCACTTTCAATCAATTTAAGAATATTTTTATGCCTACCATTTTATCGGTATAATTTTTTTTCATGAAATAGTCAATCTTAACGTGATTTCTATATATTTCTTCAATTTTATCAGAAATATTTTCCATTCAAATCTTCAATTTTCTCAGACAATGTCTATAATTTTACTTTTAATCAACTTAGGAACATTTTTATACCTTCAATTTTATCTGTATAATTTTCCATGAAATAGTCAGTTTTAACATGAGGGCTTATGGGACTTTTGGGGAGGGAGGAACTGGGAAAGGGGATATAAAGCCAGATATAAAATTAACTCAAATAAATCAGTAGCCTTCCTGTATTCAAAGGATAAACAGGATCAGAAAGAAATTAGAGAAATGACACACTTCACAATAGTAACAAACAAGATAAAGTATCTTGGTGTGACTCTAACCAAACAAGTGAAAGACCTGTATGTCAAGAACAAGTCTCTGAAGAAAGAAATTGAAGAAGATCCCAGATCTTTCATGGTCATGGCTTGGCAGGATTAATATAGTAAAAATGGCCATCTTGCCAAAAGCAATATACAGATTCAATGCAATCCCAATCAAATTTCCAATTCAGTTCTTTATAGAGTTAGAAAACACAATTATCAAATTCATCTTGAATAACAAAAAATTCAGGATAGCTAAAACTATTCTCAACAGTAAAAGAACTTCTGATGCAATCCATATCCTGGACCTCAAGCAGTAGTACTACAGAGCAATAGTGTTAAAAACCGCATGGTATTGGTACAGTGACAGGCAGGTAGATCAATGGAATAGAATTGCAGACCCAGAAATGAACCCATGTACCTATGGTCAATTGATCTTTGAAAAAGGAGCTAAAACCATCCAGTGGAAAAAGATAGCCTTTGGAACAAATGGTGCTGGTTCAACTGGTGGGTAGCATGCTGAAGAATGCAAATGGATCCATTTTTATCTCCTTGTACAATGAACAAATCCAAGTGAATTAATGATCTTCACATAAAACCAGACACAATGAATCTAATAGAAAAGAAACTGGGGAAGAGTCTTGAGCACATGGGCACAGGGGAAAATTTCCTGAACAGAACACCAATAGCTTATGCTCTAAGATCAAAAATTGACAAATGGGTCCTCATAAAATTACTAATTTTCTGTAAGGCAAAAAAAACTGTCAATAAGACAAAAAGACAACCAACAAATTGGGAAAAGATATTTACCAATCCTGTATCTGATAGAGGGCTAATATCCAATATATACAAAGAACTCAAAAAGTTAGACCCCAGAGAGTCAAATAACCCGATTAAAAAAATGGAGTACAGAGCTAGACAAAGAATTTTCACCTGAGCAACATCAAATGGCTGAGAAACACCTAAAGAAATGTTCAACATCCTTAGTTATCAGGGAAATTCAAATCAAAACAACACTGAGATTTCACCTCACACAAGTCAGAATGGCTAAGACCAAAAACTCAGGAGACAGCATGTGCTGGTGAGGATGTGGAGAAAGAGGAACACTCCTCCACTGCTAGTGGGATTACAAGCTGGTTCAACCACTCTGGAAATCAGTTTGCTGGTTCCTCAGAAAACTGGGAATAATACTACCGGAAGACCCTGTTATACCACTCCTGGCATATATCCAGAGGATTCCCCAGCATATATTAAGGACACATGCTCCACTATGTTCATTGAAGCCCTATTTCTAATAGCCAGAAGCTGGAAAGAACACAGCTGTCCCTCAGTGGAGGAATGGATACAGAAAATGTGGTATATTTACACAATGGAATATTACTGAGCTATTAAAAAGATGAATTCATGAAATTCGTAGACAACTGGATGGAATTAGAAAATATCATTCTGAGTGAGGTATCCCAATCACAAAAGAACACACATGGTATACACTCACTGATAAGTGGATCTTAGCCCAGAAGTTTGGAATACCCAAGACACAATTCACATTTGGAGCAAGATAGAGCTGTCACCTGGGAGGCCTTGCTAGTGAATGACAAACACAGAAGGGGACACTCTCAGCCAGCCATTAAACTGAGCATAGGGTCCCTAATGGGGGAGCTAGAGTAAGGAGCCAAGGAGCTGAAGGGGTTTGCAGTGCCATAGGAGGAACAACAATATAAGCCACCCAGTACTCACAGAGCTCCCAGGGACAAAACCATCAACCAGAGAGTATACATGGAGTTATCCATGGGTCCAGACACATAGGCAACAGAGGATGTCCTTGTTGGTCATCAACTGGAGGAGTGGCCCTTGGTCCTGGAAAGGTTTTATGTTGCAATGTGGGGGAATGCTTGGACAGGGAGCGGGGGAGGGTTGATTGGGGAACAGGGAGAGGGGAGATGGGTTATAAGACTTTAAGCGGGGGACCAGGGAAGGGGAAAACATTTGAAATGTAAATGAAGAATATATCTAATAAAAAAAAAGAAAAAAAATAAGGAATTGAACCCAGGTCTTCTGGAAAGACAACCAGTACTCTTAACCTTTGAGCCATCTTTCCAGTCCCCATAAAAATTTCCATAAAGGAACAGAGAGGGCATATAGAAAAAAATCTATATTACATGCCAAGTAAGATATGTTCTGGATGTTGCTATGTTCTGGATGACTGTGAACTGTCTATTTTATACAATGTATCATGTTTGAGTTAGGAGTAGTCAAAAGAATTTTTAAATAGACTGGTGGAAGATACATGGTAAAATAAAATATGCCTTTAAAAGAGTAGGCATACCCTGTCCAAAGGAAAGACAGAGACAAAAATTGGGCCAGAGACTAAAGGAAAGGCCACCCAGAGACTAAAGGAAAGGCCACCCAGAGACTAAAGGAAAGGCCACCCAGAGACTAAAGGAAAGGCCACCCAGAGACTAAAGGAAAGGCCACCCAGAGACTAAAGGAAAGGCCACCCAGAGACTAAAGGAAAGGCCACCCAGAGACTAAAGGAAAGGCCACCCAGAGACTAAAGGAAAGGCCACCCAGAGACTAAAGGAAAGGCCACCCAGAGACTAAAGGAAAGGCCACCCAGAGACTAAAGGAAAGGCCACCCAGAGACTAAAGGAAAGGCCACCCAGAGACTAAAGGAAAGGCCACCCAGAGACTAAAGGAAAGGCCACCCAGAGACTAAAGGAAAGGCCACCCAGAGACTAAAGGAAAGGCCACCCAGAGACTAAAGGAAAGGCCACCCAGAGACTAAAGGAAAGGCCACCCAGAGACTAAAGGAAAGGCCACCCAGAGACTAAAGGAAAGGCCACCCAGAGACCGCCCCACCTAGGCATTCATCCATCTGCTGACATCAACCCCCACACTATTGCTGATGCTAAGAAGCACTTGCTGACATGAGCCCAGTATGGCTGTTCCCTGAGAAGTTCTACCAGTACCTGACCAATACGAATGCAGATACTCACAGCCAACCATCAGACGGAGCCCAGGGACCCCAATGGAAGAGTTAGGGGAAGGACTGAAGGAGCTGAAGGGGATTGCAACCCACACGAAGAACAATATCAACTAAATGGACCACCCAGAGCTCCCAGGGACTAAACCACCAACCAAAGAGTACACATGGAGGGAGCCATGGCTCCAGATACATATGTAACAGAGGATGGCCTTATTTGACATCAATGGGAGGGGAGGGAGGCTTGATGTCCTAGTGTAAAGGGATGCTAGAGGGGTGAGGTGGGAGTGGGTGAGTGGGTGGAGGAGCATCTTCATAGAGGCAAAGGAGAGATGGGAGAAGAGTGATGGGATGGGAAGTTTGTGGAGGGGTAACTGAGAAGGGGCACATCATTTGAAAGTATAAATGAATAAAATGATTAAAAAAGCAGGAATGAATAAATATATCTGTTAAGTTGCCTCTGAAGTGATAAGTATTAATATTTTATAGAAATACATTTTGTGTATTGAATTTGCGGTATATGAAAGCTGCTATTTGGTGTTGGAAGTGTAAATGATTTGTATCTAAAGTTCCAGAAAAATCTGATTGTTTCCTTTCCCTCAGTGTACAGTGACCCTTGTGAAAGGCCTTAGGTCCCTCTGGGAAAGAACTGGAGAAAAGCAAACAGTAAAACTTTTAGGTATTTTATCAAGGTCCTTCCTTGGGGAAACCTGACCACCCTTTCATTCAAGTGGTTCTGACTCTGCAAACTGGCTCAAGTCTGGAAATTGATTCATGGCTGAGATTGCCTTTTGCCATGATCCAATATAGCCTTTCTTTCATTTGTTTGAGAAATTTTCCTCTTATACAGATCAAACAAAAATTGAGTAGACTTCTTATTTATTTTATGCCTGGACACAAGATGACAGATTGGCCAGTACCAAAGGTCCATTTGAGACATAAAATTCATTTTTCCTGTGCTGACCATTACAGGTTAGGTCATTACAAATATTGTTTTGTCTACGCTGTCCATTATGTAACTCCACTCACTTTGCGTCTGGTAATTCAATGCTGTCACCTGGCCCCTGTTGTCTTGCAGCCCAGTTAAACCCATTTCTTTTTATTCATCCAAATGAGTAGCAGCATCTCCAGCCTTAAGGTCTGGCACAAGGAAAAGGGCAACAACAAAACCCTTCAAATGTGCTGGTGCCCCCTCACCATTTAGTGTCTTATAGGATTTGTGAAGGGCGTGTCTTCTGGGCCTGTGGAGAATTAGCTCTTACACTGCATATACACTCTAGCATTGTAAAGTGATAGAGGCAAAGTGATTTCCCCGAGCCTTAACAGTTCCTTCACCAATACTTAGCCAAGTATATCAGGCATCTCCAACTCCTTTTCAGTAGGCCATCTTTTGAGAATTGCTTCAGCCAACCATTCAAAACTTTTGACATTTTCTTTGACTGTGTGAGCTTCCATATTAAACCTAGAATCTCCACTCAGAGGGCCCATATCAATAAACTCGGACTGATTCTGTTTCAAGTTTCTTCCACCATTATCCATATCTTTAAAATACATTTTCACCCATATTCCCCAGACTTCTGCTTGTTTAATTAACAAACTCATTAAGCTCTTTAGTCATACAGTGCATTTCCTCATGGACTATACTTTCTAACTCCCCTCTAGGACATTGCATTGCTATACATCTTGTTATAAGTCTAGAGGCAACAATTGGTGGGCCCTGTGGGACAGCAGTATTATCTTGCCTGGCATTTGCTTTAGAGAAAGGCACTGCTGGTATGGCAGATGATGAAAGATTAATTTCCCCAGAATCTCCATGATATTTCAAATGTGCTGGTCCCCTCTCACTGATTTGTGTCTTATATGCAAAGGGCTAATGTCTTCTGGGCCTGAGGAGGCAAAACTCACAATATTTCAAGGGATACGTCTGAGGGTACTACTTTCTCAGGTGAGGATTCAAATTCTCAGCTTCAGTAGGGTCCTTCCACACAGCCCCATCTCAAGTTATACTAATTATAACTTGAATTATACATTCTTTACTAATTGATACCCTTACTTCATGTGCTGACACTCTCTGAGGCTCGGACTTAACTTTTCGATATAATTCTGCTAACCTTATGATGAGGTTTTTGGTTGAATTTTCTAAAACTCGAGCTCTGTGGCTGCTAGAGAGAAGATTCTCTTCCACGGCACACTTAGAAACCTTTAGACTATGCACATCTGGAATCAGTCAATTTATCACGGATTTCTTTGTTGACCATCATAGTATTCTGAGATGCTAGAAGCTGGTTAATTTTATCACAGACCTCATCTTTATCTGTCTTAGTCAGGGTTTTACTGCTGTGAACAGACACCATTGTGGGGAAAAAAGAGCGGGGGGGTGGGGGGTGGAGTGGGGTGGGCAGAGGCGGTACATGGGTCTCACTCGAGTGGCAGTGGCAGTGCATGTCCTTTTTGGTGGAGGATGTGGACAGGTAGATCTCACTTAGAAGGTGGTATCTTTCTGGCATGGACCTCTGGCACCTGAACCTGTAGTGTGCATAGGCTGGCCGGTTAGCACGGAGGTCTTAGTCTAGAGTGCAAGGCCATTTGTATGCCCCAAATACCTGTAGAGAAGCTGCTTGGCTGAGACGCTGTTGCTGAGTCAGCTGCTGAGATGGCTTGGATCCTTTTCCTGGTAGCTGGAAATGCTGAGGCTCACTCCATGCTTTTATGCGGCGGATTTGATAAAAGAGACAGTCCACAGTTTTAAACTTTATTATTAAAAGAGTAAAATGAGAAAAGGAGATAAGAAAACAAAGAGAAAAGAGAAGATAGATGAGGAAAGGCCATGACCACGTGGAAAGGAGAGAAAAGAATAGAGAGATGGGGAGAGATGTGTGTGTGTGTGTGTGTGTGTGTGTGTGTGTGTGTGTGAGTGAGAGAGAGAGAGAGAGAGAGAGAGAGAGAGAGAGAGAGAGAGAGAGAGCAGGAAGCCTCCATTTATAGTGGGCTGGGTTACCTCGAGGGAAAGCCTGGCTGTAGCCCGGTGACTACAGAGGTGGAGTCCAGCCAGAACACCAGGGGCCTGGTCACACGTGACTGATGACCACAGGATTATGGAGTTCTTGCTTAACCATGCTACAGACTGTTTTACACCATGATCCCACACACCATGACCAAGACAACTCTTATAAGGACAACATTTAATTGTGACTGGCTTACAGGTTTAGTGAGTCCATTATCATCAAGGTGGGAACATGGCAGCATCCAGGTAGGCATGGTGCAAGAGGAGCTGAGAGTTCTACATCTTCATCTGAAAGCTGCTAGTGGTAAACTGGCTCCCAGGCAGCTAGGATGAGGGTCGTAGAGTCCACACCCACAGTGACACACCTCATCTTTTTAAATGTTTTTTTGTTTGGCTGTTGGCAATGTGTTAGAAGATTGTGGAACATTTAGGAAGTGGGCCCAGCTGGTAGAAAGAAGGTGATAGCCATTCTTGCCTTATTCTTGCTGCTTCTTGACCCACCACAATGTAAACAGCCAATACCTTATTATTCCACATGAGACCATGCCATCTATCATGCCACCCCTCCCATGATGCACCAAAACATCTTTGATACCTTTAGACCAAGTCAGCCCTTTATCTCAAGTTATATGTGTCTGAATTTTGATTAACACAATGACAGGATAACTAATACATATTGTTTCTTATGCAGAAAGAGTGGAAAGACAGTTATAAGTAAAGGTATAATACATTGAACAGATTTTTAAAAATTAATTTTAGTGCTCAGGGGATACAGGTGAAGAAGGACCAGGTTACATTTTCAGAGTTTACTAATTGGGGTTCTCTAGAATAATTCTAATGCATCTTATACATGTGCTAAACAGTGCACAATCCAAACATAGTTACCCATGCATGTACACATGTATGCATGTACACAGACAGACAGACAGACAGACACGCGCGCGTGTGCGCGCGCACACACACACACACACACACACACTTGAATTGGCTTATGTGATTATGGAAACTGACAGGCTCATCTGACACCTGAAAACTGGTGAATGAGGAAAATACAAGCTTTGGCGTATTTGCCTGTAGAGGCCTGGTACCCAGAGCCCAGCAATGGTTGGAAAGCCAAGTTGTTCAAGAGCAGAACTTGGAGTGAAAGAAATATAATGGAACTGTCTTTCAGCTAGTCATTTATTCAGTAGTAGGTATTAAGAGACACTAGGAGGTGCCAGGCACTAGATTAGGTAGTTAGCAAACAGTTGGCATGAGTTCTACGTTCCTAGTGATTACAGGCCTGGGTAAGAGATAGGTTTTAATCAAATACTCCATCACATACACAAAGCCTAACAACAGGGTGTATCAAATGAAATAAATTATTCCAACCATCTGGGAGCAAGGAATGCACTGACTGTGATCAGGGACACATATGAACCAGCAGTTGAGTGAAAAGCTGAAGGACGGGCAATGACATTTAGCTGTACTTAGGTTTTCTTTTTTACATATTATGTAGGGTTTTCAAACCCTTCCCTTTTTCTGACTAAATCATATACTTCTCTCGGTCAGAAAAAGTGCTTTCTATTTCACTTGAATAGCTCCTCAGAATCCTGGTGCAGCTGAGCCTTCTGCAAATGACTTACAGGTATATAATGGACTTAGGGTAATTTAACTTAGACTGCCACTTTTCACAATTGGTTTCCAAAGCTGTTTTTATTTCGTTCACCCATAGGGTTTAAGTGAGTGTGCAGTGTCAGGTGCACAAAGCTGCTCTAGTGAGTGTGAAGCCTGTAGACTTGGACTCTCATCTGTGGTAGAAGATTCAGCAGGCTGACAAAATGCGTGGATTGTAATATTGGTGCTATAAGCTAGAAACAGTTTAAGGATAATTGCAGGAGTACATCTGTTTTGTTCCATGCAACAAGAGCTCACTGTGTCTTCTAGTTTGTTTCTCTGTTGCTGTGAGA
This sequence comes from Tokudaia tokunoshimensis, assembly GCA_036184795.1. Lineage (NCBI taxonomy): Eukaryota > Metazoa > Chordata > Mammalia > Rodentia > Muridae > Tokudaia > Tokudaia tokunoshimensis. The sequence continues at coordinate 63,934,669 of BTHU01000022.1, read as the reverse complement.
AAACACTGAGCGAAAGCAACTTGGTTCAGCTTATAGGTCTCTGTCTGTTATTGAGGGAAGTTAGTGCAGGAACAAGGCAGGAAGCTGAAGCAGACTTGAGGCAGGCTCCAGCAGGCTGCTGCTTCCTGTGTTGCCCTCAATTTCTTTCTCAGCTTGCTTTTTTATATACCCCAGGACCATCTGCTAAGGGATGCTTACAGTGGACTGGATCCTTTTATGTCAATCATCAACTAAGAAAATGCCCCACAGGCATGCCTCCAAGCCAGCAAGTTAGATGCAGTTTCCCAGTTTGAGGTTCCTTCTTCCAAGGTGACTCTAATTTGGGTCAAGTTGACAAAAACTATGCAGTTCACCATGTAACCCAGGCTGAACTGGAACTCACAATCTTCTTGCTTTCCTGGGGGCTGAGATTACAGCTGAGTGCCACCACATCCAGTTCTGAATTTATTTTGACTAATGGTGGAAAGAGTGTGATGGAGAGGAGCATTAAAAAGTCCTAAGAGTCTCTAAAATTTGTTTAAAAACTAACAGTCATAAAAATATCAATATATAATAGTCAAATTTCTAGCAACAGTGAAGACTCAGGTTCAAACGTACAGAGTCTGGCAGAACATATGAAGGATCTAGAAAGGGGAGGCCAGGGAGAAGAAACAGAGAGACAGAACACAATGTGCTCTCCAGCTTAGCCTGACACTGTTGTTCCAGGAGGGCTTTCAAGAGTAGATGTTCTATGTTGAGTATTCATCCGAAACTACTTTTTGCTATATGGCTTTATTTCTTTTGGAAAACGTATCAGTTGTGATACTGAGCCTCTTAGACACTTGCTGGAACATTCATTAATCTCTTTGTCATGGCCTTAGATATCTAAGGCTTGGGCAGTGGTTAAGATAGCCAGGATAGCAGCAGATATGATATATTGATATTGGGGGCCCAGAGATGCTGTGAAAAGGCGTGTCTTCTGGAAGATGTACTGACTCACACCAGGGACGAGTGGATAGCTCAATTTCTCTGTAGTGCTGTGGGCTACACTACAGTCATTTCTCCCCTCTGCAGTTAATCCATCATCCTGATCATTTTCTTGTCAGGGAAGAACAGTCCTATTAGAGATTTGGGAAAGGTTGCTTTCAATATGAAATGTGTCCATGCTGTGTCTTGAGAAATGAATCAAACACTTACAAAACAGTGTTTTCCTTTAGATGAACTTGAAGAAAAAGTTTTGTTGTTTTATACTTGTGCCAGAAAATATATATGAAGGAAATTGAACCCAATGCTTCATTTGTTTTATGTCAGTACTCTACTATTTGGATCCCTCTACAGATCTAAATTTAATTTTAAACCTTTCTAATTAGTTGGTGATAGCTTTATAGACATAGTAAATAGATAAGCATCAGACCCAGTCAATGTTAACTAGAAGAAAATCTTGAATGAGAACTTCACACTTGAAATTGAGACAACTGATGGTGGACTTACTCCAACAAACAGACTTCTAAGTCTGATACTAACTCAGTTATGTATCGGCTCCTAAGTGGATGTGAGTTTGTATCAGGCTGGGGGAAAGTGGTGCAATGCTTGCCTGGTATGTGGCAGGATTTGGTCAGGATAGCTCTCTCCTACTTAGGTTAGCCTTTAGTGTTAAATACCAAGTGGTATTCTCTTCTTCTGGAAGTTGCAGAACTGGAATGAATGGAGAGTACTGGAGAAATCTAGAAAAGGGGAGAATTGGTTTTGTGTGGCTCATCTTGGACCGTTGCTAAATGATTTTTGAAGTGGCCTAGACTCTGAAAAACCTGTCAGATATCCTCATTGTCAAAAGCTGGAGCTACTTTTTCTTTATTCATTTTAGTTTTTTTGTTTTGTTTTTTCTTTTTTCATTACTTTTTCATAAGTCTATCACCTCTCCTCAGTTCTTGTGATGATAGCTATTATTTTGGGCTGCTTTGAAATTTTTTATAGAGTGACCAACTTTGGAGTATAGAGAGAATGCCTTTTTCCAAAGCAGATAGCAAGATTGTTTGGTGGAAGAAAAACCTTTAGAACACAGTAGGTTAGAATACTAGGTTAGAGGCAATGGGTCTTAGATTAGTGAAGCAACAATGGAGGAAAGAGGAGGTAATTATCCAGAGACATCCTCCATTTCTTCTCTATAAATTTCATTCTCTAAGGCATCACAATCCAAAAGTTAATCAGTTTGGATGGCATCTAAGGGTTTTGTTACTCTTTGGATTCCTGTTAGGTTCAGACAATGAGACACCTAGGCTGGAAATCATAGACATGACAGAGTAAAATAAGAATGGGTATGATTTGGCTATGACTCTAGGTCATAGCTCCCATTCATGGTAGCTTCCTCCATCAGTTAAACATTCCTCATTATCTTGACCCTTTGAATTAGGGGTAGCAATGAGTTCTTCCCATTCTCTTTGCGATGTTTATATGTTTATTAACTTCCTAACCAGTTTTCCAGTCAAGGTATGCTATCTATTTCTGGCCAGAACCTCACTTATATGCCGGTGATGTTATGACATAAAGGTGGAAGGGATTGGAATTGTCAGGTTAATGGCAAGGGCAAAGGAAACAATGTAGTTACTGCTGAGTTAGGCTAATGAGGGCTGTTTGCAGAGCCTATAAGGCCAGGAGAAGGATTCAAAGGAACAATAGCAAATATGATTGTCAGGATAGTCTGAAGTATAGACAGTCAAAATAAGAGATTGGTGCTCAGGGCAGCAATTAACAATAGATGTATAAATTCATTTTCTATATAAGGAGAATATTAAAGACCCTGGGTAGTGATTAAAAATAACCAAGTGAGACTCTTTGGTGACTTTACTAAACCAAAGTTCATAGAGTCTAGACATGAAGAACAAGAGTGTGACTCAAAGGTTTATAGTATACCAAGTCTAAATGCAAGTGATTAAAAATATTTACTGTACTGCTCAAACATCATAAAACTGTTCAACATACAGGGGTGCCTTCTCAATCTTTCTTCAAAAATTTATTTCCATGCCTCCCACAATTTTCACCCTTCATAGTACCAACTGTATGCACATCAGAGGGCTTCCTTCTGCCCATCTCTCTGTTCCCCATTCTGAAAAGGGAGGTTCAAACAGAAGTGGTGAAAATAGTCAGTTTTTCTAGACATCTTCTATATGGAGAACCAACAGAAAATGCTAACAAACAGTGGGGGGTGTATGAGAAAGAGACAGAGATATTAGTGTATAAGTAATACTGAATGGAGGAAGGAATATATAACTATCCCAGATTTTCTGATTTTGGTGAGCCCTGATAACTTCCTATTTATCCAGTACATGAATGCATATGGACGTGTGTGTGTGTGTGTGTGTGTGTGTGTGTGTGTGTGTGTGTGTGTGTGCACGCGCGGGGGCGGGGGTGGTGTCAAAGTATCCTAGAAGGTCTTAATTGAGAAGTCAATACTTTCATGTCTCAGTAGGCTATGTTAGTGTCTTCTCTTAGTCATTGACAAATCCTCGAGAACTTCATTTATATATTTATATGCTGTTGTAGCATCAAGTGCTTGCAGTTTACTGTTTAAAGCAGTCAGCACTTATGTATCTTTGTTTCAGTTTCAGATGAGTGTCTGGCTTGCTGTTCTCCTGAACTGCTTTAGAGAGAGACTTTCTAGGTGATTCTAAGGAAGAGTGATGACTCAGGACTATTTGGAGCTAGACTGCAGGAGGGTATCAGTGTAGACTCCTCAATCGTAAAAGTGTGGAACTGAGAACTTCCAGGCATGAAAGGATGGAATTATATAAGTTCAGTGAGGGAAAAAATATTAGCTTCAAGGCAGCATAGCTATCATTTGTCATCCCTAAAGCATCCCACCTTTTATAGTTCTGTAGTAAATTCAACATGGCTGTAGAAGTTAAATGTTCCTTAAACCTTTGTTCATAGTTGTGTTTAAGATAAAAATCCAGGTCACTTTCATTCTTAAACCAGCCAACTTTGATATATATATGTTTTTCATCATCTTTAAGCATGTAGTTAGTGACTCTTTTAATTTAGGTTTTCTTTAACTGACAACATGGAGGGGATAAAACTTAAGAAACTGTCATTACTTGACTATAGAGATAGTTCAGTTAGGAAAGGTCTTGCCTTTCAAGGATAAAGATCTAAGTCTGATCGCCAAAGATTATATCTAAAAATCCAGGTGATTTTTAGTGGTGGTACTCACTCCCAGTCCCAGCTCTAAGCAGGTGGAGTCAGGTAGATCCCTGGAACTTGGTGACCAACTACCCTAGCCTGCATGGTAAACTCAAGGTCAGTGAGAAAACTTGTCTTGAAAAACAAGGGAGGTGGTCAGGGTGACTTTAGGGTGACCTGACTGCTGTATGCACACACACACACACACACACACACACACACACACACACACACACACACACACACCTGGTCCCAGTTTTTACCTCTGTGCATGTGCATACACATGTACACACTAGTCATTGTATTAAGTGGTGTGTATATAAAATTTCTCATTGCTTTGAATCTACTTGCTTGTCTGCCCTAGTATTTCTATTTCTATCCTCCACCATGCAGATGGACATGTGCATATATACTAAAATGTGAATCAACTTCTAAATATCTTAAATCATTTGAAGATTCATCCTTGCCTGCTTAGTCCTGTTGTCTCTTGCTAGGAAGATTGTCTCAGACACTCATAAACCATTATTCCATGTGTTTCCCTTCAGAGGGGAATGCAGTGAATCTGTGTTTTCATCTTAGGGAAAGAGTTGATTGTTTCAATGCATTAATTAGCATCTGAGCATGTTCTAGTAAAACCCACAAGGGATAGTAATTATTTACTCACATGTCAAGAGAGTGTAGAAAGGATGTGCTCTGCTTGCCTTTTTGAGCTCTTACTGAATACAAGGCAAGCTTGTGTAACATGAAGGTCAGATCTATATTTGGGTTATCTAGACTCAATTCCTTTACAGGCAGGATGAGTTCATATCAGGAAATCTGGGCAGTCTTGTCACAAAATGTCAGGAAGGAACTATTTTCATGAAGGGATAGGCTTCAGATAGCTACAGAGCCATCCTGGATTTTTATGTAGCGTTATAGCCATAAGGGTCAAAGGACACTTAAGATCAACAAGCATGCCTTTTCATGGTGTGTATTGGTTTGAGCAAAGGCCTGGGTTTCACCCCTATTCAAAGTGATACATTGCTAAACAAAGATCTGGGTAAAGAGACTGACTTGATCAACAGATGTGTCCCCTAACCAAAACACAGTACTACAAATAACAGACGTAAACCCAAATCAAAGCCCAAACTAAACTAACCCCATCTCTTCTTTAAAACAAAGCAAAACAAAATTAACAAACAGTACCATGCTATTTCCTGATAATGGGCCAGCATTTCTTAGCACATGAAAAGGCTTATGTAGAGAATTAAGTGCTTGCTTTAAAGTCCCCTAGGTTAAGCTCTTTTTTTTTTTTAAAGAAAAAACCAATAACAAACTTGATTTGAATGAGTATATCTTTAATAGTAGGAACTAGTTATGGCTTTATCAGAGATCTAGAGGTAGAGTTTTCAATACTTGCTGAATTAGCCATGCATTCGGGACATGACATTGCTTTCAATGCATGTATTTTTTTTCTACTGAAAAATTAATTAGGAAAATGGAAAAGTTTCCTGTAGAGATGGGTATTTGAGGCTTTCATAGAAGGGTGATTGATATATTTGGAAGTAGAAGTCTGGAGTACCAACATTTATAAAACCAAGTTGTTTCCTAGAGCTTAAAGATGTTGGGGAACTTTAATAATTCATTGGGATGGCACAACAAATTCAGATAATTTCTGACTGGAGTGGTAGAATCTGAAATTGCTTTCTAGGAAATCTTGGCTCTGCTCTTGAAAAATCCTCCAACAGGCCTCTGTAAAACTAGATAGCTCCAATTTTCATCATAAAGTATCTGTAGAACTCTCTTTCCATTTGCATGCACAAAAGCTAGAATGGAACTTTTAAAGCCTTTTTAATGCAATCAGTCATTTTAGCTGACTCCAAGGGGAATGATGCAGACTCGGGTAACCTGATCTCTGAGACCTTATTTCTTTTAGCATTAGCCAACCATCTGCCAGTAACTAAACAGCCTCTACTACTTTGAGTTGGTAAGTATGAGCAGACTCCACAAGTGATTTTGGAAGTGTAAGCCCTAGAAGGTGGTTTTCCCAGTGTGGGTCCATAGTTACTTGAGATCTTTGGTCCGGACTCCATCTGTGGTTCTATGCCAAAGTGTTGGAATTTCTTTCTTTCTTTCTTTCTTTCTTTCTTTCTTTCTTTCTTTCTTTCTTTCTTTCTTTCTTTCTTTCTTTCTTTCTTTCTTTCTTTCTTTCTTTCTTTCTTTCTTTCCTTCCTTCCTTCCTTCCTTCCTTCCTTCTTTCTTTCTTTCTTCCTTCCTTCCTTCCTTCCTGCCTTCCTTTCTCCTCTCTCTCTCTCTCTCTCTCTCTCTCTCTCTCTCTCTCTCTCTCCCTCCCTCTCATACACACACACACACACACACACAGCACAAATATGCTTATTCTGACTGAAACAGATGCAGATACCCACAGCTGAACACTGGATATAGGTCTGGGACTCTTATGGAAGAGTTGGAAGTACTGAAAGCCCCAAAGGGGATAGAAATTCTACAAGACCAACTGAGCCATCTAGATCCTTGTGAGCTTCAGATACTGAGCCACCAACCAAAGACCCCCAGCATATATGTAGCAGATGTATAGCTCAGTTTCCATGTGGGTCCTCCAATGACAGGAGTTGGGGCTGTTTCTAAAGCTGTTGACTGTCTGTGGAGTCTGTTCCCCAATAGGGCTGCCTTGCCAGGCCTCAGTGGGAGAGGATTCGAGTAACCTGTAGAGACTTGATATACCAATATTGGGGGATAGCCAGGGGCCGTAACCTTTCAGAGTTGAAAGGGAGGATGGATAGAGTGAGGGACTTGGGAAGGGGGGACTAGAAAAAGGGGGCAGTGATAGGGATGTAAAATAAATAAATAAATAAAATTAAAAGAATGCATATCATTGTTAGTAATTTAGAGATATAATTTTATCATTTCTCAATGTCTGAGTCAAAATGTGATACTGACCATTCTATGGGAGAAACAAAGTCTTCTCTCCTATTTTTAAGAAGCTTTTAAAATTATCTTTTATCTAGTTAGCTACTGGTGTGTGTGTGTGTGTGTGCCCATGCATGTGCACCCACACATATAGAACCTGTGGTGGTCAGATGACAACTTGTTGAAGTAATTTCCCTTACTCAATGAGTCACCGCACCTGTCTGAGAAATCTACCTGTGTTTGCAATGTCTGGGTACTCTACCTTTCCTTTCACTGAGGTTTTGGTATCAAAAATAGCCATCCACTAAATGCTGAATGGTATTCTTTGTTCTTTACTGTTTTAGAGTTCACAGTCCATTACTTTCTCAATGTTCCTTAAAACACTTGGGTTACATTACTTCTAACATAGGTTTAAGAAAATACTTCTTCTGATGAACTGATGTATTTCGTCTGAAGTCAAAGTCTTACTTGATAAGTAAAAATCTCTGACTTACGCTGCTGGGAAGCTTAAGGCCGAGCTCTGAGTTCAGGTGTGGTCACTCTCATCAGAGTAGTAAGAACATAATTTCCATTTTTTAGTCTGTATACATTGATATTTATATCTTATTCGGTAGCAATGCATGCATGGTTTTATTGCAAGCTACTGCAAATCCTGTACTCAAGTGGTGAAATGGAAAGATTTAAGGAAGATGACAGTTTCAAAGGTTGTCCTTAAGTAATATCCCATAATGTTTTCCTTGTTCAACTATAAGGCACTGGTGTAACACATTTCAGTCTATACTATATAATATGATGATCATATCATGATTGTGTCTCCCTCCCTGCATTTCTTTTCCTCCCTTTTTCCTTTCCTCCCTCCTCCCTCCTTCTTTGCTTCCTCCCAAGACTGGTTTTTACTGTATAGTCGAAACTAACCTTGAACTTAGGCACATGCCTCTGACTAGCTCTATTTACTTCTTTTTAAAAAAAATTGACCTTGCCTCAGTTTGCTTTCAACTACTGACATAAAGCCAATTGCATAGTTATCTGGGACCACCATAGCCAGCAAAATGATGATCTGTGGGAGGCAAGCATAGTACAACTAAGTAGCTGGTGTTCGTTCAAACTTCGGGAGTCTGACACTAAGTATTTTATGCATATTGAAGCAGAACACAATTTACTGCAAACTGGTGATAATTGACTCAATCCCATGTGCATAATAAAGTATACCCCAGTATCCTTGAGAAATAAAGTAAGCTAAATTAGAATCAAATGCGATTACATTGAAAGTTATGCAAAGACCAAAAAAACTAGCTTAGAGTCTGGGGAGGATTCAGTGTGGTCTTGGCTGCAGAAATAGTTTAAAAGTCACCAGGCTACTAACCATGTTTATTCCTAGTCTTCTGGGCAGATTTAATAGGCCACGAATCTCTTTTCTTGAAGGAACAACCCTGTGTGTTTAACATTACAGGTTCCCCAGGTAACTGAGTACCCAAGTCTGGGGTCCAGTGTTCATATTTTCCTAAGAGTTTTACTGATACTTCTGTAAAGCTTTTCAAAAATTGAGAAAAACATTTCTTCCTTATCATTGATGGATTCAGTTTTGCAACGATATGAAATCTTTTTTTCCCCTCCGTGCTGGGTCTTAGCACAAGCATGTCATACTACTGAACTCTATGCCAAACTGAGGTATTTTACAGTCTACCATTGTTGCAGTCTATATTGATGCACTAATCTATGTTTATAGCCTCTAAAGAGACACAGAGGTTGTTGCACAGAGACTAACAATCAAAGAACAAAACCTGGTGAAATTGCTTGGTGGGTAAGGCTCAGGCTGCTAACTTTGAAGACTTGAATTCCATCCTTGGGACTCACATGTATGCTCCGACCCCCCAGACATGTACAAAACAAATAAATAAAATGTTAATAACACCAGCGAACATAATGCAGTCTTTTGTTCCCTATAAACTGAGTGTGTGTGGGTAGGCTCTATCTCCCTTGAGATAAACAGTTCCCAAGAGCTAAAAATTTTGCATTTTCTTTTGTTATTCTTTTTTCATCTATATGTTTCCAAATGTTTTGCGACAAACTGCATTCTTGCCCATAGACACTTATATAGACTTTTCAACTTTCAAACTATGACAGAGCCCATACTGACCAAAATCCTCTTATATTTGATTGACTTTCCAAGTTAGATAAAATTAGATTGTGAATATTTTAACAAAATAATTTTAAAACCTGTAAGTATTTTTGGATGACTGTCTAATTGAAGGGAAGAGAAATGAGATGCTTGTTTGTTTGTTTTTTTGTGAGATTTATACTTCAATCTTTCATCAAACCTGTATGTCTTCCCTGGGTCAGATGTGATGTTGCTGATTGGGAAGAAGATATATGCATAGCAGGCTTTCTCTTCTTGGAGGGTGCATCCAGGAATAAGACATAGGTACTTTTTGTGCAGTCTAGTTGTCATCAGATCAACATGAATGACACAAATATTATGAAATGGTTATTAGAGCATAACCACAAAATTATTAGAAACTGATCAAATGCTACATAGAGTATTACTACTCAAAGGTATCTCAGATTCAGAGAGCAGAAAGCCCAATGCAGACTGAGATTAAACAGGCTTTAGGAACAGCTTTTTTTTTTTTAACCATATCCTGAGCAAAAGGCAGAAACAGAGAGATGTTATCAAAATGGAAGACATTCAGATATAGGGAAGGTATCAGTGAGGGGTAAGGAGCTTCTTTATAGGTACAGGGTCAAGTATATCCCAACTAAGAACAGAAACATGGAGGAGTGATAGGAGTCTTTTTGACGTCCAGTTCACTTTGTTACTAAGAACAATTTGTGCATGGTTGACTGAAGATAAATGCCCCATATTTGATCCCCTGTTAATGGTGCTGTTTAGGGGTGCTGTTTAGGAGGTAGGGCCTTGCTGGAGGAAGTATTTCTCTGGGGCAGGTTTTGAGAGTTCATAGTCATATCCCATCTCCATTTTACTCTCTATTTTGTAACTGTGGTTGAAGATGTGAGCTCTCAGTTTCTCGATCCTGCCATTTGCCACCAGGCCTCCCTCACCATTATGGACCTTCCCTTCTGTAATCACAACCAACATAAACTTCTTTTACCTTTGGTCACAATGGATTTTGTTTGTTTTTGTTTTTAAATAAGAAGAAAAGTTTAATCAATTTTGTACCATTTCTTTTTTTAAATTTAATCAATTTATTTATTATGTTACATCCCAATCACAGCTTATCCTTCCTCCTCTTCTCCCAGTCCCACCTCTCTTCTCCTCTCCCCTTCCCCATTCTATCCACCCCTTTTCCTCAGCAAAGGGGCAGCCTCCCCTGGATATCAATCAGCCTTGGCATATAAAGTTGCAATAAGACTAGGCATATTGCTGGGCAGTGGTTGTGCACTCCTTTAATCCCAGCACTTGTGGGTCAGAGGCAGGAAGATTTCTGAGTTTGAGGCCAACCTGGTGTACAGAGTGAGCTCCAGGACAGTCAGGGATACCCAGAGAAACCCTGTCTTAAAAACAAAAGCAAAAGCAAACAACAACAAAAAAAACCTAGGCATATCTTCTCCTGTTGAGGCCAGACAAGGCAGCCCAATGAGCAAAGGGATCTAAAGGCAGGCAACAAGGTCAGAAATAATCCCTGCTCCTGATGTTAAGAGTGCCACATGAAGATCTAGCTAGACAACTGTTAGATATACACAAAGGGCCTAGGTCTGTCCCATGTAATCTTTCTGGCTGGTGGTTCAGTCTATGTGGACCCCCATGGGCCCAGGTTAGTTGATTCTGTGGGTTTTATTGTGGTGCCCTTGACCTTTCTGGCTTCTTCAATCCCTCCTTCTCTTTCACAGGATTCCTCAAGGTCTGCCTAATGCTTGGCTGTGGGTCTCTGCCTCCGTTTCCATCAGATGCTAGGCTCCTTCCTGCAAATATAGACAAATACCATTAATAGTGTCAGGGGTGGGCTCTTTCTTTTGGCATGGGTCTCAAGCTAGGTCAATTATTGGTTGGACATTCCCTTAATTTCTGCTCCAATGGGTGTGCATATCTTGTAGGCAGGACAAATTGTGGGTCTAAGGTTTTGTGGCTGGTTTGGTGTCCCAATACCTCTGCTAGAAGTCTTGCCTGGTTACAGGAGAGGGCCAGTTCAGGCACCATGTCCCCCATTGCTAGGAGTCACCATCATAGACTCTTGGGAGTTCCCATTGTTATAAATTTCTAGCTCATCCCAGAGATGCATTCCTGACCCATTCCAGTTGTTTCTTCCAGTACTCTCTCCCTTTGTCTTCAGTCCGCTTGATCCCTCCTGCCCCTGTACCCTTCACAGTCGAGTCACCTCCCTCCATCCACCACAGATATCTGTTCTATTTTCCCTTCTCAATGAGATTTAAGTCCCCCCTACACACTGGTCCTTTGTTACTTAGATCTGTGACTTGTAGCATGGTTATCCTGTACATTATGGTTAATACTCACTTATAAGTGAGTATATACCATGTTTATCTTTTTGGGTCTGGCTTACCTAACTCAGGATGATCTTTTCTAGTTCCGTCCAGTTGGCTGCAAATTTCATGATGTCATTGATTTTGATGGCTGAATAATATTCCATTGTATAAATGAACCACATTTCCTTTTTCTATTCTTTGGCTAAGGGATATCTAGGTTGTTTACAGTTTTGGGCTATTATGAATAAAGTAGTTGAGTAAGTGTCCTTGTGGGATGGTAGATCATCTTTTGGGTATATGCACAGGAGTGGCATGCTCAGTCTTAAGATAGAATTATGCTCAATTTCCCGAGAAACTGCCAAATTGATTTCCAGAGCAGTTGTACAAGTTTGCACTCCCACCAGCAATGGAGGAGTGTTCCCCTTGCTCCACATCCTTGTCAGCATGTGATGTCACTTGAGTTTTTGATCTCAGCTATTCTGGCAGGTGTAAGATGGAATCTCAGGGTAGTTTTGATTTGCAGTTCCCTGATGACTAAGGACATTGAACATTTCTTTAAGTGCTTCTTGCCCCTTAGAGAGTACTCTGTTATGAATTCTCTTGGTCACAGTGTTTTATCACAGCAACAGAACAGTAACTTGTAGAGCATATAGAGCGATGCTAAACTTACATCTAATTTTAGCATTTTGCAAATACTTAAATACTAATGGAGGAAATAAGCCATCGTTTTATCTGAAAATAGGGGAGTAAAGTTATTACACTATATTTAGATGTTTTCTTCATGTAGAGAGATTTTCCTGCTGGTTCTAAGGATGAAGGAGGACAGTCTATACTTGGCACACTGAAAGAAGCTACAAGAAGGTAAGGAAGATATTGATTGATGAGCTGCAGATGAGTTTTTAAATGAAGGGAACATTGTGACTTTTTGTGTGTGTACATTTTACCTTTTATATTTAATGTTCTAAATGTTTTAGGAAGTAGTCTATTTTGTCAGAGAATCTGTAGTAAGTAATCAAAGTAGAGGAAGGCTACGAATAGTTTTAGAAGTGAGAGGAAACTAGCACTTTCACCAGATTAATTTGTGAGGCACCATGGAAGAAGATGAACAGGATGGTCAATGTCATCAAATGCAAAGGCATTTGCTGGGAAGGAGGCTTTTGGAAAACTTACCAATTCAGTAGTAAGGAATATGCTATGTTTCTATATTTTCATTTATTATGGGTACTTTTGGTAATTTAGTTATTGTTTTTTTAATAAGAAAATGGAGAGCCAGCATGACTTTCCATTCAGCAAGTAAGAATCTGTCTCCAAGTTGCCTGACTTGAGTCCCTGGAATCTACATGGCGGAAGGAGAGAACTAACTCCCTTAAATTGTCCTCTAATTTCCACACATGCACCATGGCACACTTGTATGTACACATGCACACAAGCACAAACAAACACAAGAAAATGTCAAAGAACAAAACCTGTAGGCAAAAAGCTACACAAATGAGAAAATGAGCTCAAGGAAGGCAGTGATTCTCCAGCAGGGGGTGTGTTTTCACTGGATTTTAAGTTTTTCACACCTACAAGAAACTGAATCACAAAATCTTTACTATAACAGAGTGGGGGAAAAAAATCAAAGTTACAAGATTGTTGTCACCTTGGCAACTAGAGTCAATTACATTGTTTCAGGAGATTCTCTTGCTTTCCTGAAATTAGAAAAGAAGCTGACATTTGTGAATTGAAGAAAGTGTGGTAGTAAATATTGTTTTATTCATACTTACCATTGAAAAGCATAGAGATTTTCTTGTTTTCTGCCAGATTGCTGCAAGGGATGTTTGATTTTCAAGAACTGAAGTGAGGTAGAGCAGATGTTCAATGTTATTGACAGAAATAATATAATATTCTTGTACCTTTTTCCTCTGTAACAGACTGAAGTACACCAATCTTTCATCTATTTACCTATTTACACTTTGTGTACATATATATATTACATATATATTTATATGTATTACACACACACATATATATGAGTCTTTTATATGAACAATTTAGTTAATGATTTTTGAGACATAAAATGGTATTTCTATAGCTGGCTTCAAACTCATTATATAACTGAGGATGACTTTGAACTTCTATCTGGCTCAATATCTGAGGGCTGGAATTATAGGTGTATAACATCAAACAGGTTTGTCAGGTGCTTGGGACTAAACTTAGGGCTCTATGTAGGTTAGGAAAATATTCTATCATCTGAAATAAGTATCTAGGCCTAGTTAATAATTAGTAGGTTACATTATTCAAAAGAGAAAATAAGACAATGTAAGCATTTACCTAGCACATAAATAGGTGCACTGCTAGTCATTTTTTTTGTTACTGTAACAAATAGCAGGTGATCAGTTAATAAAGAAGAAAGGTTTATTGTAGTTTACAGTGTCGGTGGTTTTAACTTGTGATTGATTGTTCGTATTGCTTTGGGCCTGTAGTATATCTCACAGTAAAATCACATGGCAGAGCAAAGATCACCTTATGATTGAGGGCGGGAGACTGGAGAAGAGGGAGGGATGGAGGGGAAAAGGGAAAGAGACAGGGGCAGGGGAGATTATGGTTCTATAGTTATCTTTAAGGGACTATTTACAGTAACCCAGGAAACTTCCTCCATGCCCTTCTTTCACATATATACATACATACATACATCACTTTCTGCCAATATATCTTTGGGTGAGGTTTTGGGGGAACACTTAAAGATCCAGTATATGGAGATGCAAGCTATGTACATTAAAGAATTAGCTTTCTAAGGTAGGAGAGAGTTAAACACAAAACAGTAAATGAAGACAGGACTGGAGTGAGATGAGAGCATGACAACAAGCTACAAAATTCATACACCTACTGGATTTGTGCATAATGTTAATCCTGATGGATGTCATAAGAAAGAAAATAGATTGTGTGGTTTTATATTGTTTAATAATTCACAGCTTTCCTGGCAATCTATAGACCTCATAGTCAGATATACCACATGGTCAGATATTTAAATTGTACTAATTAACTGTTTTGGTTAATTAAGAGTCTATGAAACCATCACCATAATCAGTCTTAGAATACTGTACCATTTCAGAAAAGCCTGGGCTTTTACAGGAATGAAGTCATTTGGTAAATGAATTCGGTACCTGACATTCTTCACTGCAGGTGATATTTTCAAAGTCTATATCTTGTAGCATTTTGTATGTTCTTTATTCTCTCTCTCTCTCTCTCTCTCTCTCTCTCTCTCTCTCTCTGTGTGCGTGAGTGAGCATGTATAGTGTGTGCACAAGTATTGGTGAACTGCACAAGGAGGCCTAAGGTCCATGTCTTTCTAAAGGTTCATGTGGGCCTGTGTACCTGGAGCGGAGGCCCTGCTGGGTGTGAGAGTTCTGGTGGGGATGGGGGTGGGGAGTCACTTCCACTGCTGCAGCTGGTTCCACCTCAGTCTTCACCATGCTACCATCTTGGTAACATTGCCCTGTGCTGAGTTGGGTCTGGTGGGCAGACGCTGTATTCGTCAGGATTCTCTAGAGTCACAGAACGTATGAGTAGTCTCTATATAGTTAGGGAATTTGTTGATGACTTACAGTGTGTAGTCCAACTCCCCAACAATGGTCAGCAGCAGCTGTGGATGGAAGTCCAAGGATCTAGCAGTTACTCAGTCCCACGAGGCAGCTGTGGGTGAAGTCCCAGATTCTAGCAGTTGCTCAGTCCCACAAGGCAAGCAGGCAAGGAAGAGTGAAGTGAAAGTCTCCTTCCAATGTCCCTATATAGGTCTCCAGCAGAGGGTGTGGCCCAAATTAAAGGCACGTGCCACCAAGCCATTAATCCCAGATGACCTTGAACTTGGAGATCTTCTTGTCTTAATCTTTCAGTATTCATAGCCACTATGCTTCAAGATCTCCATGCCAAGATCCAGGTCAGAAACTTGTATCTCTGAGCCTCCAGATTAGGATCATAGGTGAGCCTTTCAATTCTTGATTAGCTCATTCCAGATATAGTCAAGTTGACAACCAGGAATAGTCACTACAGCTGCCTAGCCAGGGAAGAGTGCAGTAAAGCTGCTGGTGGTGTTTTGGGGGAGAGCAGACCTATTACCAAATGTTACAGGTCTTATGACAGAAGCTCAGGATGACGGAGTAGTTCTAGCATACCTTTAATTCCCTGGATAGGATTTATATACAGTTTTGGGGGTGATTCAGGGTTTGACAGCAGGTACTTCTCATTGGCTTGGACTGAGAGCTTGGGGGAACCTTATTTACATGTGGGAAGGCTTGGTTCTGCTCCTATGTGACTGATAGCCACACACCTCTCTTGCAGGGGGCTGTTGGGGCTGAAACTGCAACAGGAGCCAGAGCCCAGGGGGCATGACCGAACTCCTTCTGTCCCATGTAGGCAGAAGCTGCCAACCAGGTCACCAGGGTTCAAAGTCAGTGCTCAACCTGAGACCAGGCTGTGCACAGCTCACTTCCCAACAGGTTCATCTATCTTATTTATTTTCTCAAAGAAAATCAGCTCCTGGTTTTGTGGATTCCTTGTATAGTTCTTTTTGTTTCTACCTGGTTGATTTCAGCCCTGAGTTTGATTTATCCTGCTGTCCTACTCCTCTTTGGTGTATTTGCTTCTTTTTACTCTAGAGCTTTCAGTTGTGCTATTAAACTGTGTATGCTCTCTTCATATTTTTTTGGGGGGGGCACTCAGAGCTATGAGTTTTCCTCTTAGCACTGCTTTCATTGTATTCCATATGTTTGGGTATGCTGTGCCTTCATTTTCATTAAATTCTAAAAAGTCTTTAATTTCTTTCCTTATCTCATCCTTGACCAAGTTATCATTGAGTGGGTCATTGTTCAGCCTCCATGTGTGTGTGGCCTTTCTGTTGTTTTTGTTGTTCTTGAAGACCAGCATTAGTTCATGGCGATCTGATAGGATGCATGGGATTATTTCAATCTTATCTGTTGAGGCCTGTTTTGTTAAGTTGAGACTCTTCACTCTCTTCTATACCTCTCTTCAATACCTGTTTTGTGTTTTTTATATGGTCAGTTTTGGAGAAGGTACCATGAGGTGCTGAAAAGAAGGTATATTCTTTTGTTTTAGGATGAAATGTTCTATAGATATCTGTTAAATCCATTTGGTTCATAACTTCTGTTAGTTTCAGTGTGTCTCTGTTTAGTTTGTGTTTACATGATCTGTCCATTGATGAGAGTGGGGTGTTGAATTCTTCCACTTTTATTGTGTGAAATGCAATGTGTGTTTTGAACTTTAGTAAAGTTTCTTTTATGAATGTGGGTTCCCTTGTATTTTGAGCATAGATGTTCAGAATTAAGTGTTCTTCTTGGTAAATTTTTCCTTTGATGAGTATGAAGTGTCCTTCCTTATTCTTTTTGATAACTTTCAGTTGAAAGCTTTTATTCAGTATTAGAATGGCTACTTCAGCTTGTTTCTTGGGACCATTTGCTTGGAAAATTGTTTTCTAGCTCTTTACTCTGAGGTAGTATTGTCTTTCTTTGACACTGAGGTGTGTTTCCTGTATGCAGCAAAATGCTGGTCCTGTTTATGTATGCAGTCTGTTAGTCTATGTCTTTTTATTGAGGAATTGAGTCCATTGATGTTAAGAGATATTAAGGAATAGTGATTGTTGCTTCCTGTTATTTTTTATTTCATTTTTATGTTTGTGTGACTATCTTCTTTTGAGTTCGTTAAAAAAAGATTATTTTCTTGCTTTTTCTAGGGTGTAGTTTCCCTCCTTGAGTTGGCATTTCCAATACATTATCCCTTGTAGGGCTGGATTTGTGGAAGATATTGTATAAGTTTATTTTTGTCACGGAATATCTTGGTGTCTCCATCAATGGTAATTGAGAGTTTTGCTGGGTATAATAGCCTAGTCAGGCATTTGTAGTCTCTTAGGGTCTGCATGAGATCTGCCTAGGATCTTCTAGCTTTCATAGTCTCTGGTGAGAAGTCTGGTGTAATTCCGATAGATCTGCCTATGTATGTTTCTTGATGTTTTTCTCCTCATTGCTTTTAATATTCTTTCTTTGTTTTATGCATTTGATATTTTGATTATTATGTGATGGGAGGAATTTCTTTTATGGAGTTTTGTAAGCTTCTTGTATGTTTATAGGCATCACTTTCTTTAGGTTAAGGAAGTTTTCTTCTATAATTTTGTTGAAGATATTTACTGGCTGGCCCTTTAAATTGGGACTCTTCATTCTCTTCTATACCTATTATCCTTAGGTTTTGTCTTCTCATCTTGTCCTGGATTTCCTGGATGTTTTGGGTTAGGAACTTTTTGCATTTTGCATTTATTATGACCATTGTGTTAATGTTTTCTATGGCATCTTATCCACCTGAGATTCTCTCTTCTGTCTCTTGTGTTCTGTTGGTGATGCTTTCATCTATGACTCCTGAATTCTTTCTTAGGTTTTCTATTTCCAGGGTTGTCTCCCTTTGTGATTTCTTCATTGTTTCTATTTCTAGTTTTAGATCCTGGATAGTTTTGTTTCGTTTCTTCACCTGTTTGGTTGTGTTTTTCTTTAATTCTTTAAGGGATTTATGTGCTTCCTCTTTAAGGGCTTCTAGCTGTTTACCTGATTTCTCCTGTATTTTTTAAAGGGAGTTATTTATGTCCTTCTTAATGTCCTCTATCATCATTATGAGATGAGACTTTAAATGAAAGTCCTGCTTTTCTGGTATGTTCAGTTATCCAGGGCTCACTGGGGTGGGAAAACTGGTTTTTGATGATGCCAAGTAGCCTTGGTTTCTGTTGCTTATGTTCTTGCCCTTGCCTCTTGCCATGTAGTTATCTTTGGTGTTAGCTGTTCTTGCTATCTCTGCCTGTGGCTTGTCCCTCATGCCTCCTGGGAGACCAGTTCTCTCTGGGAGGAATTTGTATATGGAGAGCTGTGGCACAGGGTCAGCTCCAGGGTGCAGACAAAAAATGGAAGGATTCTGTCCCTGGTTGTTCCTTGGTTCTTGTGTCCTGATGGCTCTGGGTGGGTCCCTCTTGGGCCAGGAATTTTCGTGAAAGTGGTGGTCTTACCTGTGATCACAGGTGTGTTGGCACTCCTGGGAGACCATCTCTCTCCTGGTGGTATTCAGTATGGAGAGCTCTGGCACAGGATCAGCTCCCAGCACATAAGGAAACCAGAAGGATCCTGCCCCAGGCTGCTCCTCATGTTCCTATGTCCTGAGGGCTGTTGGCATGTCCTTCTGAGCAGAAGTGTTGGTCTTTCCTGTGCTCACAGGCTTGTCAGCACTCCTGGGAGACCTGCTCTCTCCAGTTGGTGGTATTTGGGTATGGAGCACTGTGGCAGAAGATCAGCTCCAGGTGCAGAAGGAACCAGAAGGATACTGTCCTGTCCATGAATTTCTTTGATTGTAGGCCTTTTACTTTGTTTCTTTTTATTTATTCTTCTTTCACACAACACCTCCTGACCATGGATTCCCCTTTCATTTCTTCCAGTTCCCCTTCTCCATTTCCCTCAAGAATAGAGCAGGGCTCTCTTGGATATCAACTGAAAACAGCATGACAAGACACAACCAGAGTAGGCACAAATTCTCATATCAAGGCTGGACAAAGCAACCCAGTAGGAGGAAAAAGTCCCAAGAATAGGCAAAAGAGTCATAGAAACCCCCACTCTCACATTTAGGAGTCTCACAAAATCCCCAAGCTAAACAATCACAATATATAAAGACCTAGATCAGATCCATGCAAGCTTCAGTCTCTATAAGCCCCTATGAGCCCTGCTTAGTTGACTCACTAGAGATAGGGTCTCTGTGACACTGACACTTGTGAGTTGGGCTAAGACAACTGGCCAGTGAGCTCCAGGGATCTGCCTGTCTTTCCTCCCATGTTTGGTTCACAAGAGCATGACACCTTTCTCAGCTTTGTCATAGGTTATGGGGCTATATCGTGTTTTATTTATTCATTTATCCATTGATAGGCATTTAAGTTGTTCAGGCTTTGGTTATTGTATGCAAATATTTAAGGCAATGTTCTTCACATTAGGTTCTATGCAGCATGTCTTTTAATTTCTCTTGACAGTGTACCTAAGGGTGGATTTGAAGGGCTATAAAACAAATACAAAACCACTAAACTACTTTTCCAAATGAGCATACCATAGCAGAAGCATTCTAATTTCTCCACATAGTCCTCCACACTGTTCTGACTTTTATTTTAGCCTTGGAGCAGTGCCTTACTGTGACTATGGTTTGCATTTCCCTGATGGCTAGTGGAATCCTTAAATGACCTTACTGATTGTTAAAGAAAGTGTTTAGTGTAATGTATGCATATCTTCGCAAAGCATGTGGAACTGAGAGTTTTTTATCTTTAAGGGTCTTAATGAAGGGGTCTATACCATTCCCTGCAGCCAATGTGATAATATAACCCATAGCGTATAGAAAAACTGGTAAATGGTTCCATATCAGAGTGATCAGTCTTTAGCACTCACTGTATTTTGTGATCAGCAGGACCTCACATGATCAATAATGATACTTGTGGAGGAGACACAGCTGTTCAACAACTGAATCTTCTCTGAAGCACATCTCATGGGCACCCGAGGTCCACCTTAATTGGTCCTTATAGGTACGTGAGCCTTATTAAATAAATCCCTCTGTACTCTCTGTGTTCTGCTCCAAAGTCGAAGGAAACCAGGCTGCTCTGAAGTACTCATTCTAAGTAACAGAACACCATCTTTTTTTTTTTTTTTAATTTAATTTTATTTTATTTTTTTAATTTACATTCCAAATCACTTCCCCTTTCCCGTTTCCTCCCTCCCCGAAAGTCCCATAAGCCCCCTTCCCTCCCTCTTTTCTCCGTTCAACCCCCTCTCATTACTCTGTCCTGGCGTTCCCCTACATCCAGTCTTTCCAGGACCAGGGGTCTCTCCTTCCATCTTTTTAGAAATCTATTGATATGCTGATTGTGTCTAGGGTATTCTGAGATTCTGGGTCAATATCCCCTTATCAGTGACTTCATACCATGTGTGATCTTTTGTGATTGGGTTACCTCACTAAGGATGATATTTTCAAGTTCTGACCATTTGCCTAGGAATTTCGTGAATTCATTGTTTTTAATTGCAGAGTAGTATTCCATTGTGTAAATATACCACATCTTCTGAATCCATTCCTCCGTTGAGGGACATCTGGGTTCTTTCCAGCTTCTGGCTATTATAAATAAGGCTGCTATGAATATAGTGGAGCATGTGTCCTTATTGCATGCAGGTAAAGTCTCTGGGTATATGCCCAGGAGTGGTATAGCCGGATCCTCCGGAAGTGTCATGCCCAGTTTTCTGAGGAGCCGCCAGACTGCTTTCCAGAGTGGTTGTACCAGCCTGCAATTCCACCAGCAGTGGAGGAGTGTTCCTCTTTCTCCACATCCTCGCCAACAACTGCTGTCTCCTGTGTTTTTGATCTTAGCCATCCTGACTGGTGTGAGATGGAATCTCAGGGTTGTTTTGATTTGCATTTCCCTAATGACTAAGGATGATGAACATCTCTTTAGGTGCTTCTCAGCCATTAGATATTCTTCAGGTGAGAACTCTTTGTGGAGCTCTGTACCCCATTTTTTAATAGGGTTACTTGCCTCTCTGGAGTTTAACTTCTTGAGTTCTTTGTATATCTTGGATATTAGCCCTCTGTCGGATGTAAGGTTGGTAAAGATCATTTCCCAGTTAGTTGGTTGCCGCTTTGTCTTTTTGACGGTGTCTTTTGCCTTGCAAAAACTTTGTAATTTAATGAGGTCCCATTTGTCTATTCTTGAAGCAGCAGTATAGGCTGAGGCGATGATATTATGAAGAAAGAAGAGTACTCTCTTCTTTCCTCAAATTAAACCCTGTGGTTCTGAATTAGCCCCTGGAGGTGTTTGAATAGGGTTCGCACATCTGTTCAAAACTTAGATGCTTTATAGCTAATAAGACTGCGTTTGATGCTGCGTAATTCCCTTGTCAGAACTTTATAAATCACTTCATGATTTTGAAGGTACTGGGGAAAGTTATAATAGAACTTTGCCTTTCTCGTTAGCAGCCTTTTGTTACCTACAGTCTCCTCTAGCTTTGGGGACTTAATCTTTTTTGATGACTTATTTAATGTGCTCCAGATTCTCTGAGTTTGGCAAAGGAAACTTACATTTAAAAAAAAATCACTAACTGCCCTATTTCTGAAATGTATGCATCTCAAATGTTGCAAGGCAAATTTTCTTCAAGCAGACACAAAAGTTAAGCAATTATATAAATTTTTTCGAAGGCAGAAAGAAGTAGGAAGAAATCACTCAAAGTTGGGCATGGTGGCCAGTGGCAGCAATCTCAGTTACTCAGGAGGGCTGATGCCAGAATTTAAGTGCAGCTATGAGTTCAAGACCAGCCTGGCAGGACAGTGAGACCCTAGCTCTGAAATATAGGTCCAATTTCCTGATGAATATAAATTGGATATGCAAGCGTCTTTTTCTCCCTCTTTTATTATCTTTCAGTACTGTGGGGATTAAATCCAAAATTAGACCAAAATCGGTGATTCTCCCTGTTATCAGTGTGAGAAAATTAAGTGTGCAATGAATAACATGTAGAGATAGTAAATAAAGAGATTTACTCCCCAGAAACAATTCACAGTTATGTAGTAATAGTAAAATAGGGAGTGAAACAGGACGCTAATGGTAAGGAGGGAACAGAAACGAACTCCTCAGAAACCTCCTTGAAAGTCCCCAGGGCCACTAGGGACTGCTCAGTCTCTCTGGTTTCATTTTGGGCAGCAGAACAAGGTAAAATATGGACAGGGATGTTGTACAGTGCCAGTGTGGTCATCTGGACTGGCTCTGCCAGCTGATAGTTGCCACCATCCTTGCCTTTGGCTGGGCCTATCCTCTGTTAGCAGGACAGCCTACATGATGTGTAGCCACTGTGACCACAGAACACTTGTGTTTAATGCCCCGCAGTCGCCATGCTGCCGTTCTTGATGACTTCTCCTCTTGGATCAGCCTTTAGAAGTGAAATATGATGGGGCAATGGGATATGTTCTGTGGGCTTGGGGACTTGGCTCATGTGCGATCTACTTTATGTGACCTATGGTGACCCCTGAGGATGGATTCACAGACATGATCGGTTCCCTGTCCTTCTTTCCTTGTCACCTTCTCCCTCCAGCAAGGGCCTGAGCGAGAGAGCAGGCAGGGTTGGGGCTGTGTTTGTGCAACAGGAGATACTAAGTTAAAAACCAAAGAAAGAAAAGGAACCTCAGCAGCAGAAAGGAGAAAGCTATTTGTCAGTTTCGTGAAAAGGAGACCTGCATGTCTGTTTTGCATTGGACCTTACAAATTATTTAGCTGGCCCTGTCTGAAGCACAGCAATTCCTCCTGTCTTGCCCTCCAGACTAAATGCTTTTCTTTGGATATGTGTGGATAGAAGAGAAATAGCACCCTATTTTTCTTGTCTACCTCTGCCTTTTGTGTCTGAGTGCTTCTACTGAAATTTCTAAGGCAAAAGAGCCCAACAGCGTTCACTTACAAAGCCTGTTGTCCTAAGAACTCCAGGATGAATATCTCTGAAAAGCTCCATTAGACTTTTTTTCCTTCAAGTGGTGCAGGGCACCATTATATGAAAAAGATTTTCCAAATGTTTGTAATTTCCCTGTAATTATTCTTGCTATTGACGATATCGATTAGCCACATAATCTTAAAATCAAAAGCTGTAGAGGCATAACAGACGGGCCAATCATCAGTTTTCTTGTATTTTTATTGATTGACACCTTTTCAAGTAAACTTACTGAGCTTTACAATAGCTTAGAAAACTTTTCTCCTCTTTTGTCATATAAATACTTTCAATCTCACAATACTTTGAGGGAGTTACATAGCTCTATGTGTTGATACTCTGTAGAGTATATTTTTTTTTCAAAAAACCTGTGATCAGTAGAGTTGACTCTTTCTTATAATTTATAGAGAGATAATACAAGCATAGTGATGGTATGTGATGATGTAAACAAAGCTTGGTGACTGTAATGAACATCATTCTTTAGTAGGTAGAAAGTTGCCTCCAGCATTGTTTCAAAAATTTCCTGGGCCAGGTTTTCTTCCTCTTCAGCTTCTAGGAAGTCATGTTGGTGATTCTTAAGTTCTCGTATTTTTTTGTTTGTTTGTTTTTCATAATCACAACCATCTTTTCCTTATCTTTATTACATTTTTAGGGTTTAGATAAAATAATTTCCTAAACTATTTCCTACACGTTTTTGTTGTTTCATGGAGTGACATCTTCAGAAAAGGTTTTTATGGCCATCTCTGCTTACAGAATTCTGGCTGAAATCAGCCCACTGAAGGCTTCAGTAGAAATGATGCAGAGTGAGTGATCAGTGTGCTCTAGTTCCTAATTTCCCAGTCTGACTTCCTAATCTTCTGCTTGTTAACTCTTAAGAATACTTCACAGCAGAGCAATTCATGGAGAACCCTTTGGTAACAGCTTGTCTAGCTGGCTGGAACTGGTTTGGAGAAGGGAGAAAGGATCTCCATCTCAAATCATTTGATTTGATTGTAAAGATAAATAGGGATCCCCTGGGGTCAGATGTCATCACAGAAGCCTGCAATTCAGACTTGTCTGTTTCAGAAGGAGGCGACTGCAGTTGGGTATCAGGGAGAAAGTCATTGGTGTGAGTGTATGTTACTATTTGAATATGAAGTGTCTCCCACACGCTCATGTTTTGAACAATTTGTCCCAGATTCTAGCACTGTTCTGAAGGTCAGAAAGCCTTTAGGAAGTGAGGCCTGGCTGGTAGAATTAGGTTACCAGGGACAAGCATTTGAAGGTTAATCTCTGGTTGTAGGCTGCTGTCTTTGCTCTCTGGACAGCCACTACATGAATAGCTGTCCCCTCATATTCCCACTGTGCTGGTGGCCATCCTACCAGCCTCTTTAAGTATGACAGTCTACTAGTCTGTGACACCATGAGCCAGAATGAGCCTTTCTTTCTTAAATTGTGTGTGTCAGATATTTCTTTGGAGTGATACAAAAGTAGCCCATGTGATCATATCATAAGAAAGATCTTCTAAGGATGGAAATCTTTGAATGGGGAGCAGAAACTGTCATGTTTTGCTACAGTGCACCTCCTAGTATGAAATGTGAATTCCTGTGACAGTTGAAGGGATTGAATTTGACCATAATTTTGAATGAATATATAATATGAATCTAATAAGCTTGTGGTCCTTAATTATATGGAGTTCAAATCCCTGAAGCCTGAAGTGGTATTATGTACAGGAAGAGTGGAACTGTGGATCTCATTACATTAACCATCTCAAAGGAGAGAATATCCTGGTCTATTCAGGCAGAACTAACCTTGTATCCTTAGAAAGAAGAGGGAACTTACTCATAGAGAAGAAGAGAAGGTAATACGGTCAAGGACAGAGAGCATGATGTAGTATCAAGCCAATAATATCGATGTCAACAGGAGCCAGAAGAGGCATGGAATACATTTTTTCCTAGGCCCTTAGGAAGAATTGTGAACCTGCTGATGTCTTGGTTTTGGGCTGTTAGTGCTGATTTAGGATTTCTGACCTTTCAACTAGGGCAATAAGTTCCAAAATTTAGCTGCTATAAAGTGTTAAGACAGTAAATAAAGAAAGTAATAGTTATACATTTCAAGTTTTGCTTTGTTGATCTGAGCTGAGGCCACTTCTTGGATCTATGAACCTGAAAGGCTCAGAGCCCTTTATCAGGCCTTCAGATTCATTGAGAAGATTCATATCTATTTTTGCCACAAAAGTCAAGGTCTCCCTAGGGAACTGCAGTCATAGGAAGAAGAATGTGTGAGAAAGTAGGCCTGGGAACTCACGAGAGGGACAAGAGGAACAGTGTTTAAGGTGGAAAGAAGAGAGCACAGTGATTATGAAATTGATCGACTATCCTGAAGGCCAATTATCTCATTTTTTTCAAATTTGAGGCCATTATGAGTAGATAATCTATAGATTGCAAAATTAGATGAAAACTAATTTTTATGGGGGTACATATTCAATGCTTTATGGTATTGAGTACAAGATCATAGTTAAATGGGATGAGGAGGACATTAAATATATGTTCTTTCATCCCTCTTGCTGTATATGACCATCTATCTTCTGTCTATCTACCATCCTTGCCTATCCATCATTTATAGCCACCACAGTTTTGTTTTCTTGTATTGAGATCAAATTTAAAACTGCACACAATTAAAGCACATACTCCACAACTAAGCGACACCCTTGGATATAGTGCTGTGTTTTCTTACGTATTACTTGTTAGAATAGACTTTGAACAAACTGCCAAATCATATGCTGAAACTCCACCCCCTTCTCTCTAGATGCCATTGCCAGGCCCAGCCACCCACTGTCCCCTGCATCCTGATAGCTGGGACAAGGCTTTTCCTGGACAAGCAACTCCAGGAGGAGAAACTACAGGCTTGCATGTAGTACTATAAATTGTACTTAATTTCCCATTACCCAATCCCCCTATACACATCTGATGTATCCCTTTCCCCTTTGGCAAACACTCTTTTCTCCTGTGTCTACCACTAGCGCTTTGAAATAAATACTCCCTTCTGTTGAGGTCAGACTGGTGTCCTTCTGCTTTCTGTCTCTTTAAGTTGTCCCAGGAAAACAACATGAGTTGCTATGGTGCTGTCCTTATGAACTTTACTATCACTTGGGAAGAAATCATCAAAAGCCCAGGGGCTGTAGAGATTACTATTGGTAAAATGCTTGATGGGCAAGTATAAGGCCCTGAGTTCAAATAATCAGCACTCAAGCTGGATTTGGCAGGCTGCCTGTGACCCCAGAACTTGGGGTACAGAGACAGGCAGATCCCTAGAGCTTGTTAGCCAGCCAGGCTAAGTCAAACTAAATGACTCTAGTAAACAGAGATTTTGAAGAAGATACCCAAAGTTGGTCTTTGGTTTCCACACATATGTATATCCCCAGCATGCATATGTATACACACATAAATCCATAGCTACATGTACACCATACTCCAATAATAGCGCTGATAAGGGTCTTCACTGTCATAGGATAACAAGAATAAAATTTTCTAACGTTTAGCAGGATTTTCAATTTATACAACCAAATATACATATATTCAAATTTATGATGATCAAATATGAGAACAACAAAATGCTATTTGGTTTAGGGGGAAATATTTCTACAATCACAGTCATATAATGATATTTAAATTGTATTTCTAAGTTCCATTCATACCACAAAGCTTCTATCTTGGATGTTACACTATTTAACAAGAATAAATCCTTCATTTCCAAATTGAAGAGACTTATTGATATTCATCAGAGGGGGCTTATGTATGGAATGTATTCATTCTGGGAGATGAGTGTTTGCTAATACTAAAGACTGCCCTGGTTGAAATACCAAAGCAAAAAATCAACTCAAGAATGTTGATACCAAGGATGGTATGATCTCTACATGTCCAGGACTACACTCATGAGTTGGCTGAGACAGTTTTGCTCCATCTCAAGTTCAGCAGCTGGGCAGACATCCTGGGGTCTGCTGCATAGAAAGAGCTGGGATCAATGGCCTGTATTAGTTTCAATGGAAATGAAGAATCTTCCATTGCGCTGGCTTCCTCAGCAGTGTGGTTACCTTATCCCTTCATCTTACTATGTTTTCTTAGTCTCATCTTTCAGGCTGTGATGGGGGACATTCTGTGTATTTGGGTTTTGACCTGTCTACCTTCTCTAAACCAATTATTTGCTGACCTTTACTTGCTTTAATTTCAATCCCTTTGCACTGCTGGATTTTCATGGAACTCACTACTTTCGTAATTTCTTCTTATTTTATTGTGGCATTGAGTTCCAAAGTCTGCTAATTGGCAACTCAGCACAGAGAAGACAAGGAGGATCATAATTTTTCTGTCTTTCTCATCAAATATTAAGTTCAAATATCTTTCCTCCATCATCAGCAATTACATAGGTTTGCATAAACTCACAGCAGGCCTATTGCCTAAGTGCATTTCTGGCAAGTATAAATGTTACTGTCAGACACAATTTAAGGTAGCAATGTAAAAAGACAGTGCTCCTCCAAATAATCTTTCCAAACCTCAAATCTCTCAAAGGAAGAAGTAGAGAAACATGGAACATAGCTGCATGAAGGAGAAAAGAAAATGTAGTTGCCCACAGTAAGAGGAGACAAAAAGCAATGTAATTATTGCTGTTTTCTGTCCTCAAGAGTGGAATGAGGTGGTAGTGGTAGAGGTGAGTGTGTGTGTGTGTGTGTGTGTGTGTGTGTGTGTGTATAGGTAGGGATGGAGCCCCCTTTTTGAAACATTGGGTCAGCTCAGTTAAAACATTCTTTCAGCAAAGGAGGATGTCTAACATGGGTTAATGATGCAACTTGATTTTGTGCAATGTTTATCAACAAAAAGAAAGACAAGTTCTTGCCTGAAGGCCTGGATGAAACCAGCAGTGTGGGCTTTCATTAGTGCTGTTTTGGTGTATTTTCTCCCTTATATTTAATGAGACAGATGACAGCTTCATTAAGAAGTTAGGTCAAGAGCACTCTGTAACTTTGAAAATGATTCTGTAATCCCAACAAATTAAAAGAAGGCTGGCCTAATGAGTTTTCATTTTCACTTTTAGCAGAAAGTAAACAGTAATCTCATCTCTCAAGATTTTATGTATTTAATCTTTTTTTTTAAAAGTTAGGGTACTTTTCTATTTTTCTTATTTTTTAAGATTTATTTATTTATTTTACGTATATAAGTACACGTAGCTGTCTTCAGACACCCGAAGGGAGCATCAGATCTCATTATAGATTGTTGTGAGCCACCTTGTGGTTGCTGGGATTTGAACTCATGACATCTGGAAGAGCAGTCAGTGCTCTTAACCTCTGAGCCATCTCTCCAGTGCCACATATTTAATCTTAAAAGATCATGTGCTTTTTACGCTCAGCCATTTTTTTCTCATTTATAGTGACTCACTGCCTGAAGCAAAATAAGGCTCACACATCTGTTCCATCTTGGGAGGGAAGGAGCAACGGAGTTAATGGAAGTACTTCCTCTCATTGTAGAGGCAGACAGGAAGTAGAGAGCTTGGGTTGGAAGGACATACAACCTACAAGGGCATGTCCCCGGATGCCCTTCCTCCATCTTGACCTCATATTCCAATGGTTGACACACATTATAAAGTAACATCACTGTGTGATGACCATCTTTGTTACTTTTCTATTGCTGTGAGGAACAACTTCTGCAAAGCAACTTATAAAGGAGAACATTTATTTGACTAAGGACTTGCCTACAGTTTCAGCGTGTGGGTCTGCTATCATCATGACGGGGAGCATGGCAGCAGGCATGGTGCTGGAGCAGTAGCTGGGAAGTTACATCTGATCCACAAGCTAGAGGCAGAGAGACACAGAGAGAGACTGGACCTGACACCCCCCAGGGACATACCTCCTCCAACAAGTTGACATCTCTTAACCCAGTGCTTCTCAGCCTTCCTAATGCTGCGACCCCTTAAAACAGTTCCTCATGTTGTGGTGGCCCCAAACCATAAAATTGTTTTTGTTGCTACTTTATAACTGTAATTTTGCTGTTGGTATGAATTGTAATGTATATATCTGTGTTTTCTTATAGTATTTTTGGGGTTGCAACCCACAGGTTGCAAACTGCTGTCCTAGATCTTTCCCCAAATAATTTCATCATCTGAGAATCAGTCCAATAGATGAGCTTATGTTGTCCATTCTTAGTCAAACCACCACAGTGACCAACAGTTCAAACACAGGAGCCTGCTGGGGCAATTTCACATCCAAGTCATAGCATCTGTCCAGGAATATGTAGGATACAGAATATGCTTATCTTATGTGGTCTGACAATGATAAGATGCCTTTTAACTGAACTGAACTTTCAAAAATTTATTCCTCAGTGGAGTTTGCTCTTGTTTACTGAGAATGCTCCCAAAAGTCCTTCTAATGGAGTTTAGTGGGATAAATACAGTAATAGTCAAAGCAGAAACAATAGCCTTTCCCGCTCCACACCCTCCCTTGTATTCTTTTGGGAACAATTGCAAATTGTTTTTAAAAGCCGAGTTTTCTTCCTTTGAAAAAAAGACTAGGTTTGAAACCCATAAGAGAGGAAATGCATTTATTTATTTTTTTTCCAGGCAAATGATTTACTGTTCTAATGTTGCCTGAAAAACAGTCACAGTTCAAAGTCAACAACAGCTGTGCCCTTTCTAATGGCTCTCACAGGCAGGTGGCATTTGCCTGCTAGGTTGCCTTCAAATACTGTTTCTTTTCCAGATCTGAAGTTTTATAATGTCTCAAGTCTCATTTTTTTTTGTGGATATTATGCAGAAAAGAAAAATGTCAACATAGCTAATTAAATCAATTTTGTGGGAAAATATTAAGTCTTTCACTCAAGAGAGATTTTACTTGAATTACACTGACTTGACAGGAAGACAAATCAATCATGAAAGTGAGTGTGAATTCTATTTTTCCTTTTATTTTTGAGATCACAATATAATTGTGTCACTTCCCTCCTCCTTTTCCTTCCTCCAAACCTTCCCATATACTTCTTCTGGTTCTCTTTCAAATTGATTTCCCCTTTTCCCAATAGTGTGGTTACGTGTGTGTGTGTGTGTGTGTGTGTGTTTCCTAAATATAAGCAACACCATTGTATAATGTTCCTTGTATGCATGTTGTCAGGGCTGACCACTTGGGACTGGATAAACAATTGGTGTGCTCTGCTCTTCTTAGGGAAAACTATTTCTCCTGCTCTCAGCATTCCCGAGTTTCCTGTAGTTCTCTGTGTAGGACTGAGGCCTCATGGTATTTCTCCTGTCCACCTTAACATGTCTGTTGTTGTCTTCGTTCATCTCAGGTTTAGGCAGTCATGTTAGTGTAATTGTGTGTGTGTGTGTGTGTGTGTGGGTGTGTGTGTGTGTGTGTGTAACTTCTAAGATTTCTAGGAAACATGGCTTCATAGCAGACTCCCTGGTCTGTGGCTTTAACCATGTACCCCACTCCCAATGGATACATTTGCAAAACAGCTCTGACACCTAAGGCTCAGAGAATATTCTAAGACTGTGCATTCTTTCTAGAAACTACCTCAAGACAGGCTCATCATAAATCTTATTGTGTGTTATAAGGTATATGAATTATACTGAAAGTACTAGAGTGGTTCCTTCATGTATGTTTGTATGTATATATGTATGTATGTTATATGTGTATATATGTATGCGTGCTTATATGTATTTAACTTTTCAGTTATGGTTTTGCTACCGAGCCCAAACTGGTTGAACAAATGTTACCCTTGCCTCAGCTATCTGAGTGCTGGGATTACTGGTGTGAACTGTCACACCTGGCTTTGTAGGTTTATTCTATATAATCCAACAGATTTATTTGACTGTTTTAGCTTTTAATCATACCTTGAAGCAAAATTTTGGGTTTCATTAAGAATTGAGTTATTAGTGGGCATGGTGGTATAGTGTACATCTTTGATCCTAGCACTCAGGAGGCAGAGGCAGATGATCTCTGTGAGCGTGAGGCCAGCCTTGTCTACATAGTGAATTCCAGGCCTGTGAGACCCAGGGGAAAAAAAAAAGAGTAGACTATGATTTTAAAGAGAGGGTGATGGGCTTTAAATTTTTCCACAATGAATTGGGAATTAAACATCATCATCATCATCATCAACAACAATGACAACAAAAAGCAAAGACATTAGCTAGAGATGTTGGCTGGAAAAAAAGGACTGAAACTTATTAATGCCATTGTGAGGGAAAATCACATTATTGAGCTGTGACGACACACAGAGATTTGCTTGTTTGTGTGTAATATGAATTTAGAGGTAATAAAGATACTCCCCTGAAACTATTACCACACTCAATGAACTATAACTTCCTTTTCCCCTCCCCCCCTCCCCTCTCCCCTCTCCTCCCCTCTCCTCTCCCTTCCCCTCTCTCCTCCCCTCCCCTTCTCTCCTCTCCTCTCTTCTCTTCTCCTCTCTCCTCCCTTATTCCTCCTTGCCTCTTTTCTCCTTTCTCTTTTCTCTCTTTTCCTCATTCCCCCTTTTCCTCTGGAACACTTATGATCAGCATTTTGAGCTAAATTCTAATTATATACTGCATTTTTGTTAACTGTAGACACAGTTCTGAAAGCGGGGCTCTAGGATTTCCTGAGTTGCAGAATCTTGGTGCTGTTGTTATGGTTAAAACTAGACTAGACAAGACAAGACAAAACAAAACAAAACAAAGCAAACCAAACCAAACCAAACCAAACCAAACCAAACAAAACATAATAAAACAAAACAAGAATCTGCTTCTAGGTGGAGACATAACCTTATCTCCCTCCTTCAGAGTCACTCCAGGGACTCGACTAGGGGACCACTCCTAGGAAAGAGAGTACTTTCCTTCCTTGAATTTCTGTCCTTAGTGTAGTTCCTACAAATTATCATGAAAGGTATACTTATTCCTTCTTCTCTTCTGCCCTTTTGTCTTTCAGATATTCCTTTTTAAAATCCCTAGTTTAAGACTGGCATTCATTAGTCTTTTTCTGAAGTTCCCCTCCCTGCCACAGGAACCCTACCATGTGATGGGACTTCCTTCCTGCTTTTCCTCTAAAAGTCTCCTCTGCAGTCCTGGTGATTCTACAGCTTGCAGGCCCTGTTGTTAGGCAGTCCCCCGTCCCCTGCCAGCTTCTGTTTGTGTGTGCTCTTAAATTCTCTTATTATGGAGACTAAGAACACCAGAGTGGACTCTGATTTCCCCTATGTTATATGATGGCTCTGCTGAGACTTCCCTAGATTTTTGGTAACATTTCTTTTCTGCCTTTTAAAACTTTAATTGGCAAGGAAAAGGAAGTGGGTTCCTGGACCTGTAGCTGGCCTCACCTTGACAAGCAGGTCAACATTGCCCTCCTCACCAACAGTGACTCTGTTCTCTGCATTCACAGAAGTGGGCTCCAGAGTACACATACTTCTGCATTTGTCAGTTGTCCTCCAGGCTTTTCTGAGTTGTTATAGATCACAGAATTTTTCTTTGCTTGGAACAACTGAATATTAATTATTAATTATTCCACCATATGTGTGGGTGTGTCACCTTTCTTTATTCATCTGCCCACCATGAATATTACGGTTGCTTCAGCATTGTGACCACCATGAGTTATGCTGTACCCAACAGTTCCCTTATGAGATCTTGATTTCAGTTCCCTTAAATACATACACAGATATACACAGAGATGGAATTTCTGCCTCCAATAGTAGTTCTAAATTTTACGTGTTTCTTCTTAGAAAACTCTTTACTGTTTATGGTTTCTACATACACTGACATTCCCATCTACACATGATTTCTCCATATTTTCATTAGTGGTGGCTTTTCCCACCCTTTTGCTAACACCCATCATAGCAGGTATGAGGTGCTGTCTCTTTGTAGTTTTTACTGGGATTCCTGGATGCTTGTGTTGCAGATTTCATATTTCTGCTGGGCATTTGTATATCTCTTTTTTTTAAAATGTCTGCTCAGATCTCTTGCCGAATTTTAAACACAGATTATTTGTTTCTTGTTGTTAGTTTGCCTGTATATTCGGAGCGGTAGACCCTTTGCATGCATACAGTTTGTGAGTATGTTTCCCTCTTTCCATTGGCCGCTTGTCGCCTGCTTGTTTTGAGATGGCACTTTTCATTCGGTTTGTTTTAACCGGTGTTGCTTGTGCCTTTGGTACATCCTCTAAGAAATACAGTCAGTTCAATGTGTTTTACGGCTTCTGGTTTTAGGTTCTAATTTTTATTCTCTCTTGAGCAGATTCCATGTTTGGTGTCGAGAAAGCACCAATTATTTGATCTACATTTGGATTTCCTCAGAGCCTCCCATTCAAGAGACTGTCTCTCCCTCCTTTACTACGAGGGTTTGGTCTTGATAAGTTCTTTGTGCTTTCTACATATATAAACATGCTATGTGCAAACAGAAGTAATTTTACTTCTCCCTTTCTGATTAGGACTTCACCCGTCTCTTGTCTAATTTCTTTATATAGATCTGGCTAGATCCTACAGTATTATATTCAATAGAAGTTGTAAAGTTCCTTGTCTCATTACAGGCCTGTCATTCAGAAGGCCCAGGTCTGATCTCTAGCACACACACACAAAAAGTACAGAAAGAAAGGAAAGTTAAAAAAAGAGAGGAATATGATGTGGCAGAAGAGACTGAATAAGGCAGAGACTTAACAAGGTCTTTATATTTAATTTGTTCCAGATTCTCTGCTATGTGTTCCTTCCTCCTGACTATAGGGCCAGGCCCTTTCTAGAATGGGGATCTGATGACCCACAATAAAACAAAACAGTTCATCAGAATACTTATGGTAAGCTCTTACATAGAAAGTTAGTGGGGTCTTTTTACTTTTTTTTTTTCATGGGTTTTGTCTTTGGGGAAGAGAATTATTCTTTGAGGTACCTTGTGTGTGAGAAATGCTTGGTTGTGTGGCTTTACCTCAGAGAGGGATGGACTGCAAGAGACAAGCTGCAAGGAAAAATCACAGAAGAACCTCAATTCCAAGCCTGATTCCAAGCCTGCTTCAGTGTCTCTTTGAAGTTGTTTGGTCAGCACTCAGAGAAACAGATTTTTTTATATACTAATTAATTGTGTGTGTGTGTGTGTGTGTGTGAGTGTGTGTCTCTGTGATATGTGTGTATTGTCTCTCTCTCTCTGTGTGTGTGTGTGTGTGTATGTGTGTGTGTATGAGTGTGTGTGTATAAGAAGGCAGCCTTTTGGAATTCATCTCTTCCTTCCACCATGTGAATCCTAGAGATAGAAACTTACCAGCTGAGCAATTCTGCTGGTCCCTAGAAATAGATTTCATTGTGATTTTCATACATTATATTTGCTTTTTATTCATATCTCTTCAGTGTTGGTGGTTTATTAGAACTCATGTCTAAAGCTTTTAGGAACAATGATTATTTATAATATACAAGGAATACAATTAAATAGGTAAGCATGTATCTTCATGAATATAAATTTTCTATCATATTTCTTTCTATGCAATATAAAGTGAATGCATAGAGATAGACAATTTCTTCTAGTAATTCTATCAGAAACATCTACATCTGAGAGTCCCTTTGAAACAATAAATCTGAGTTTTGAGCATCTGAAGCTGATGGTAGGTAGTGGTGCTTTGCTTTAGTTTGTAGGACTCTAGACAACCAAATAAAGGGTCCCTGCACACAGTTTTATTCTAGGAAGCCATATTTTCACAATAGCACATCTGGAATTGTGTCTGAAGTAACTATAGCTGTGAGACAACCAAATAATACATAGAATAATTCAGTAATTTTACTTAACATAAAGATGATCTTTCCTTTACAATCTCCTTGATCTTTACTGGGTCTGAGCTTGAAACGTCCCCTTGGTTGCTGAATGCAAGTTGGCAATTTCACTCATGTGCTTCAGTAGATAGAGAAGTGTCTAGAAAGTAATGAAAACTAAATAACTCTCTGTTGGGCAATCCTGTGAGATATGCATGCTAATAAAAGTCCAGGCTCTCGAATGAGGGAGAGCTACTCATCAATTTCAGTTCAGTCTCCTTGTCCTCTCTTCCAGGGTCTCCCTACACCTGATGGCCCCTCCCCATACCCATACCCTCTGTTACCCAGTTTCGTCTCCCCATCTACCTCCAATGACAAATTTATTTCCTCTTCTGCGTGAGATTCAAGCATCCTCCCTTGGGACCTCCTTATTATTTAGCTTCTTTAGTTCTGTGGCAAAAAGAATGTGAGGAAGAATACAGAGGTGGTGAGGCTGCTTGGGAAGGAGCGTACCAACTAACGCTGAAGTGTCAAGGCAGAGTGAAGAACGATCATACACAGACTTCAGACATGGGAACTCTCTGCCTCCGAAGCTCCACATAAGTAAATGAGCCTGAATTCCTGGGGTCCTCTGCTGTGCAGTATTATGACCATGTTGTTCCCACCCACCATTTTGTACAAATCTTACTGTATTCTAATTTTATATACCTTGGTTGCATTTGTTGAATGTCTTTCTTAGTAATATTTCAAGTATTTACTTTTAGCTCCTGTCTTTTGGATAAGTGTGTGTGTGTGTGTGTGTGTGTGTGTGTGTGTGTGTGGGTGTGTGTGGTGGAGCCATTCTGGATCATTTCTATCTTCTAAGGCAGTATGACAGCATCTTTCTGTTTTGTTATCATTCAGGTTAATCTGAAGGAATCAGGAAGGATATTTGGAAATTGCTAAAAGAACAACATGAGTTTTAGCTCATGTCCATCTCTAAGTTCTACTTTCTTTTTCCTTAACTACACTGATTCTGTCTTACTCAAATAATAAGAGAAGACATCCAGCTCATGCTGACTTGTCTATCAAGTCTATTTCAATAGTTATGAATTAGTTATTTTTCTGTTGCTATGATAAAATACCATGGGCAAATCAGAAGAAAGCAGAAGAAAGGTTTTTTTGTTTTTGATTTTTTTAAGTTTTCTTTTGGTTATTGAATAGAATCCTTATCATTGGGATGTGCTGGTAGGGTGGGAGGATGGCTGCAGGGGTAGGAAGCTGGCTGGTTATGTTTCATCCACACACAGGAAGCAGAAAATCTTGCCCCATGGATATGCTTTCTCCAGCAAGTTTGTACCTCCTAAAGTTTCCATAATTTCCGCAAATAGTGCCACCAACTACAGGCCAAGTGCTCAAATCATGAACATATGGGCTACATTTCTTATTCAACCACCTCAGTATACATGTGTTCCTGTAAGTAAAATCTCCATGTCTAAATATTGCTGAAATGGGCTTATAAACATTATTGGAAGCAGATAGCTTAAAATTATTGGATATAATTAATGTATGGTCTTCTTTTTGAAAATGTCTTTTATTTTTGTGTGTATATGTATGGTGTTTGTGTGTGTGTGTGTGTGTGTGTGTGTGTGTGTGTGTGTGTGTGTGTGTATGTGCAGGTGTGAGCATATTACTGCCCATGTGTGGAGGTCGTAAGACAACCTCATATTTGGTCCTTGCCTCTACCTTATTTGCAACAATGTTTATTGTCCTTCAATGAGTATTCCAGACTCCCTCATCCACAATATTCTGAAGAACTCTTTTTACTTTGTGTTGCATCTTCCCATTGCTCCAGAAGAGTACTGGGACTATAGACCCATGTCTACCCTGTCTGTGTTTAAATTGTTTCTAGGACCCCAGATCAACTTTTCACACTTGTACAGCAAGCACTCTACTGATTGGTCAATCTCCCCAGTCCACGTATGTTTCTCTAACGACAGCAATCATATTCTGTCATTTCCTAGATGTGGCTTTTAATATTTCTCACACATTAGCATCACCCTGAGATTGATGTTTACTCAAGGAGATTGTTGTGCCTGCTACTACTCTTCCTGGTTTCTAATCAGGTGATGCTCCTGTTGTTGGGCTGAATTACTCTTGAAGAACCACTGTGCTAAGCAATGAGGTCCTTTCCTTTTCATGCTTATGAGTATCCATTGTTTTCTTTTTTGAAAACATACCTCACCTTCTGAGGTTCATATGATAGGCAAGAACACAGTTTTGTTGCCAAAAATTAATTTTGAGAGAACAGGTAAATTTATACCAACACAGAAGGCTTTCTCCCATGACATGGGAACTTCTCATTTTGTTTCAAATCCCTATCAATTTTGTAAATATATTTCTCAATTAGTGTCAAATTAATTATCTACAACATCATAAATATAAGCATGGTTGCCATAAACATTAATCATTTTGAAGAACAATAACTAAACATTTTCACCCTTATTTGTATGCTTTTGAAAAATATTTAAGGAAATTCTACTTTTAATTTCCTTTTTTTTAATGAATTACTTTTTCCAAGGTCTCACCATGTAATCCACACTAGCACTGAACTCAGAATTTACTTGTATCAGCGTGTTAGGGGATGGCATTATTGGTGTGCACTGTGTGGCTTTAATGATGGAGACTGTTAGTATGCCTCCCTGTTTTCTTAGCTTGTGGTTTGAGACACTATATTTGCTAAAAGAAACAAAAAATATAACAAGACCTTAGTCAATTTTTTCAGTGATTGCTGCTTTTGTCATTGTAGGCTTCTACTGCCTAGAGGCCAGAGGTGCAGTTAAAACAATGGAGAGAAAGGTGTGTGCTTAGTGTCAAATGACAAATGTGCTCCTTGCCCACAGCTATAGGCTACAGAAATCACTTTTTCTTGTAAATGTGAGAAGCAGATCCAACATAAAAGATTGCATTAATCTACTCCTTAACACTCCACAAAGCTTATAAATTATGACTTATGTGGCCACTAGAAGTCTGGAATTTCTCATGGGGGATTTCTCATGGGAATTTCTCTATATGGAAAAGGTTTGAATAGTCACAACATTAAATTTATTTTAGGAGAAACAAACTCAGTCTTATGTCATCTCAAGACTTTAGTTATCTAGTAGAATTGAGTAAGGTGACTCTTAATTATTAGGAGTTACTGTAGCATATTGTTTAAACAGGGTTGCCTAAGGAGTATCCTAAATGTGTTGGATATGGATTTCCCACATGCCTGTTTTGATTTTTATACTGTGACTTTTTTGAATTCATTATTTTCATTTTATATTATATGTGTGTATCTGTTTGGAGATTTGTGTACATGAGTGCTATGCCTTCTGAGGCCAGAATAGGGCATCAAATCCCCACGAGCTAGAATTACAGGCAGTTGTGAGCTATAAACATGGGTGCTGGGAAACAAACAGGTCCTTGCAAGAATGACATTTCCTCCTATCTAATGTACCTTCTCACAAATCATAAATAAATTATTCTATCAGGTGGATAAAAGCATTAAATGGCTTTTTTTTTCTATTTTTGTACACTTTGTTTGGACTGTATGTCAAATACTGCAATGGTAATCTCCATCTCTCTTCAGGGAGCAGTACTTCAGCACCCAGGGGACAGACAATTCCCTGCAAAACTTGATTTTTTTTTAAGAGTTAAAAATTAATTTTTATGGAATATTTATTTACATTTCAAATGTTATCTCCTCTCTCAATTCCCTCCCTCCCCCCAGAATCCCCCTATCCCATCCCCACACCTCCCACTTCTATAAGGGTGTGCACCCACCCACTCCTACCTACCTGCCCTCCCATTCCCCTACACTGGGGTATCGAGCCTTCATGGGACCAAGGGGAATTTCTTCCACTGATGCCCAACAAGGCCATCCTCTACTACCTATGGGGCTGGAGCCATAGGAACCTCCATGAGTACTCCTTAGTTTAGACCCTGGGATCTCTGGTTGGTTGATATTGTTGTTCATCCTATGGGGTTGCAAACCCCTTCAGCAACTTCAGTCCTTTCCCTAACTCCTACATTGGGGCCCCCGTGATCAGTCCAATAGTTGACTGTGAGCATCCATCTCTGTATTTGTCAGGCACTGGCAGAGTCTCTCAGGAGGAAGCTATATCAGGCTCCTGTCAGCAAGTACTTGTTGGCATTCACAATAGTGTCTGAGTTTGGTAACTGTATATGGTATGGATCCACAGGTGGGGCAGTCTCTGGATGGCCTTTCCTTCAGTCTCTGCTCCATACTTTATCTCTGTATCCCCTCCCATAGGTAATTTGTTCTCCCTTCTAAGAAGGACCAGAGTATCCATACATTGATCTTCCATCTTCTTGAGCATTGTTTGATATGTGAATTGTGTCTTGGGTATTCCAAACTTATGGGCTAATATCCACTTATAAGTAAGTGCGTTCCTTTGTGATTGGGTTCCCTCACTCAGGATGATATTTTCTCGTTCCATCCATTTCCCTAAGAATTTCATGAATTCATTATTTTTAATAGCTGAGTAGTACTCCATTGTGTAAATGTACCAGATTTTCTGTATCCATTCCTCTGTTGAAGGACTTCTTAGTTCTTTCCAGCTTCTGGCTATTATAAATAAGGCTGCTATGAACATAGCGGAGCATGTGATTTTGTTATATGCTGGAGCATCTTTTGGGTATATGCCCAGGAGTGGTATAGCTGGGTCCTGAGGTAATACTATGTCCATTATTCAGAGAAACTTCCAAACTGATTTCCAGAGTGGTTGTACTAGCTTGCAATCCCACCAACAATGGAGGAGTGTTCCTCTTTATCCACATCCTCGCCAGCATCTACTGTCACCTGAGTCTTTGGTCTTAGATTTTCTCACTGGTGTGAGGTGGAACCTTGGGGTTGTTTGGATTTGCATTTCCTTGATGACTAAGGATATGGAACATTTCTTTAGGTGTTTCTTGACCATTTGAGTTTCCTCAGTTAAAAATTCTTTGTTTTACTCTATACTCTATTTTTAATAGGGTTATTTGATTGTCTGGAGTCATTTTTTTTTTTTTGAGTTCTTCATATATATTGGATATTAGCTATTG
This sequence comes from Tokudaia tokunoshimensis, assembly GCA_036184795.1. Taxonomy (NCBI): domain Eukaryota; kingdom Metazoa; phylum Chordata; class Mammalia; order Rodentia; family Muridae; genus Tokudaia; species Tokudaia tokunoshimensis. The sequence continues at coordinate 63,894,855 of BTHU01000022.1, read as the reverse complement.
GATGTAGGATTGGTAAAGATCTTTTCCCAATCTGTTGGTTGCCATTTTGTCCTATTGACAGTGTTCTTTGCCTTACAAAGCTTTTCAATTTCATGAGGTCCCATTTGTCAACTCTTGATCTTAGAGCATAAGCCATTGGTGTTCTGTTTAGGAAATTTGCCCCTCTGCCCAGGTATTCAAGGATCTTCCCCACTCTGTCTTCTATTAGTTTCTGTGTATCTGGTTTTATGTGGAGGTCCTTGATCCACTTGGACTTGAACTTTGTAGAAGGAGATAAGAATGGTTTGATTTGTATTCTTCTACGTGCTGACTGCCAGTTGAGCCAGCATCATTTGTTGAAAATGCTATTTTTTTCCACTGGATTGTTTTAGCTCCTTTGTCAAAAATCAAGTGGCAATAAGTGTATGGGTTCACTTCTGGGTCTTCAATTCTATTAAATTAATCTTCCTGCCTGTCTCTGTACCAATACCATGCAGTTTATAATCAAAATTGCTCCATAGTACAGCTTGAGGTCAGGGATGCTGATTCCCCCAGAAGTTCTTTTACTGTTGAGAATACTTTTCGCCATCCTGGATTTTTTGTTATTTCAAATGAATTTGCAAATTGCTCTTTTTAAGTCTATGAAGAATTGAGTTGGAATTTTGAAGGGGATTGCACTGAATCTGTATATTGCTTTCGACAAAATGGCCATTTTTATTATATTAATTCTGCCAATCCACGAGCTTGAGAGATCTTTCCATCTTCTGAGATCTTCTTCAATTTCTTTCTTCAGAGATTTGAAGTTCTTATCAAACAGATCTTTCACTTGCTTGGTTAGAGTCACACCAAGATATTTTATATTATTTGTGACTATTGTGAAGGGTGCCTTTTTCCTAATTTCTTTCTCAGCCTCTGTATCCTTTGAGTAGAGGGAGGCTACTGATTTGTTTGAGTTAATTTTATATCCAGCCACTTTGCTGAAGTTGTTTTTCAGGTTTAGGAGTTCTCTAATGGAATTTTTGGAGTCACTTAAGTATACTATCATATCTGCAAATAGTGATATTTTGACTTCTTCCTTTCCAATTTGTATTCCTTTGACCTCCTTTTGTCGTCTAATTACTCTAGCTAGGACTTCAAGTACTATACTGAATAAGTAGGGAGAGAGTGGGCAGCCTTGTCTAGTCCCCGATTTTAGTGAGATTGCTTCAAGTTTTCATTTGGTTTGATGTTGGCTACTGGTTTGCTGTATATTGCTTTTACTATGTTTAGGTATGGGCCTTGAATTCCTGATCTTTCCAGGACTTTTACCATTAAGGGGTGTTGAATTTTGTTAAATGCTTTCTTAGCATCTAATGAGATGATTATGTGGTTTTTTTCTTTGAGTTTGTTTATATAAAACATTACATTGATGTATTTTCTATACATTGAGCCATCCTTGCATTCCTGGGATGAAGCCTATTTGATTGTTTATATAAAACATTACAGGATGATATTTTCCAGTTCCATCCATTTGTCTCAGAATTTCATGAATTCATTGTTTTTAATAGCTGTGTAGTATTCCATTGTGTATATATACTACATTTTCTGTATCCATTCCTCCACTGAGGGACATCTGGGTTCTTTCCATCTTCTGGCTATTATAAATAAGGCTGCTATAAACATAGTGGAGCATGTGTCCTTATTGTATGCTTGGAAGTCCTCTGGGTATATGCCCAGGAGTGGTATAACAGAGTTCTCCAGAAGTGTCATGCCCAGTTTTCTGAGGAGCCACCAGACTGATTTCCAGAGTGGTTGTACCAACTTGCAATCCCACCAGCAGTTGAGGAGTGTTCCTCTTTCTCCACATCCTCGCCAACACCTGCTGTCTCCTGAGTTTTTGATCTTAGCCATTCTGCACCCCTGAATGACTGGGTTTCCCCTGGCACAGATTGCTGAGGGGCTTCCCTGCTCCTGGGTGCCGTTGGAGCCCTGGTGTGCCTTGCCCCAAGCGATGTTATACTTGGGATATCTCTGTGTACCTGGTTGTCCTTGTCTGATCCGTCACTAGTGCAAAGATTGCTGAGGCTATGGGACCCACCCCGTCCAAGTGTGGGTCACCATGCAGGGCAAATGTCCCATGGCAGGCCTGGCATACAGACAACCACAGAGCTGCCCAGTTCTTGGGCGCAGGTGGAATCTTAGCGGGCTCTGTCCCAAGCAATGTTATACTCAGGATATCTCTGTGTACCTGGTTGTCCCTGTCTGGTCCATCGCCAGTGCCCTGAGTTTTTTATCTTAGCCATTCTGGTTTGTGTGAGGTGAAATCTCAGGGTTGTTTTGTTTTACATTTCCCTGACAACTAAGGATGTTGAACATTTCTTTAGGTACTTCTCAGCCATTCGATATTCCTCAGGTGAAATTTCTTAGCTCTGTTCCCCGTTTTTTAATAGGGTTTTTTGGTTCTCTGGAGTCTAACTTTTTGAGTTCTTTGTATATATTGGATATTAGCCCTCTGTCTGATGTAGGGTTGGTAAAGATCTTTTCCCAATTTGTTGGTTGTCTTTTTGTCCTATTGAGAGTGCCCTTTGCCTTACAGAAACTTTGTAGTTTTATGAGGTCCCATTTGTCAATTCTTGATCTTAGAGCATAAGCCATGGGTGTTCTGTTCAAGAAATTTTCCCCTATGCCCATGTGTTCAAGGCTCTTCCCCAGTTTCTTTTCTATCAGTTTCATTGTGTCAGGTTTTATGTGGAGGTCCTTCATCCACTTGGACTTGAGCTAGTACAAGGATATAAGAATGGATCGATTTGCATTCTTCTGCATGCTAACCACCAGTTGAACAAGCACCATTTGTTGAAAAGGCTATCTTTTTTCCACTGGATGGCTTTAGCTCCTTTGTCAAAGATCAAGTGACCATAGGTGTGTAGATTCATTTCTGGGTCTGCAATTCTATTCCATTGATCTACCTGCCTGTCACTGTACCAATACCATGCAATTTTTAACACTATTGCTCTGTAGTATTGCTTGAGGACTGGGATACTGATTCCCCCAGTAGTTCTTTTACTGTTGAGAATAGTTTTAGCTATCCTGGGTTTTTTGTTACTCCAGATGAATTTGAGAATTTCTCTTTCTAACTCTATGAAGAATTGAGTTGGGATTTTGATGGGGATTGCATTGTATATATACATTGCTTTTGGCAAGATGGCCATTTTTGTAGAGTCATATTGAAGTGTTTTATCACATGGCAGCTATCATTCAGCTCCAGACCCCAGTGAGCTACAGGTCCCCAACCAGACAGAGCTGGCAGAGCTCCAGGAGGAAGCCTTTTGTCACACCTCAGCCTCCCACAGAGCAACAGACCCTATGGGGTCAACTTCCTTGAGGAACAGTGGAGCCGAGGCCCTGCTGAGAAACACTGAGAAGACTCTGCAACCCTTGGAGGGAGGGTCACACCCACAGAGCATATACTGCCATGCTTATTCCCCAAGTAAAGAGAGATGTTCTACAGCCATGCACTAATGTCTCTGTGTGTTCTCTTTCTCTCGACCCCCGTCGTTTCACTTCCCAGCTCTCTGTTCACAGAAAACCCGCTCGTGAATAACTCCTGGGAAGCTTCACATTTTTACTTTATTAATCCTGCAAATCCATGAGCATGGGAGATCTTTCCATTTTCTGAGGTCTTCTTTGATTTCTTTCTTCAGAAACTTGAAGTTCTTGTCATACAAGAACTTGTTTCACTTGTTTGGTTAGAGTCACACCAAGATACTTTATATTGTCTGTGGCTATTGTAAAGGGTTTTGTTTCCACAATTTCTTTCTTAGCCTGATTATCCATTGAGTATAGGAAGGCTACTGATTTGTTTGAGTTAATTTTATATCCATCCACTTGACTGAAGTTGTTTATCAGCTGTAGGAGTTCTCTGCTGGAGTTTTTTTGGTCACATAATTATACTATCCTATCATCTGCAAATAGTGATAATTTGACTTCTTCCTTTCCAATTTGTATCCCTTTGACCTCTTTTTGTTGTCTAATTGCTCTAGCTAGAACTTCAAGTACTAAATTGAATAGATAGGGAGAGAGTGGGCAGCCTTGTCTAGTCCCTGATATTAGTGGGATTGCTTCAAGTTTCTCTCCATTTAGTTTGATGTTGGCTACTGGTTTGCTGTATATTGCTTTTACTTTGTTTAGATATGGGCCTTGAATTCCTGATCTTTCCAAGACTTTTAGCATGAAAGGATGCTGAATTTTGTCAAATGCTTTTTCAGCATTTAATGAAATGACCATGTAGTTTTTTTCTTTGAGTTTGCTTATGTGGTTTATTAACTTGATGGATTTTTGTATATTGAACCATCCCTGCATCCCTGGGATGAAGCCTACTTGATCGTGGTGAATGATCATTTTGATTTGTTCTTAGATTTAGTTGGCCAGAATTTTATTGAATAGTTTTGCATCAATATTCATAAGGGAAATTGGCCTGAAGTTCTCGTTCTCTGTTGGTTCTTTATGTGGTTTTGGTATCAGCGTAATTGTGGCTTCATAGAATGAGTCGGGTAGTATTCCTTCTGTTTCTATTTTGTTGAATAGTTTGAAGAGTATTGGTGTTAGGTCTTCTTTGAAGGTCTGATAGAATTTTGCACTAAAACCATCTGGTCCTGTGCTTCATTGACTTCATTGACTGCTTCTCTTTTTTTATGGGTTAAGGGACTGTTTAAATGGTCTATTTGATCTTGCTTTAATTTTGGTATTTTATATCTGTCTAGGAAATTGTCCATTTCCTCCAGATTTACCATTTGTGTTGAGTATAGGCTTTTTTGGATCTAATGATTTTTTGAATTTCCTTTTTAAGGGCCTTTACCTGTTGATTCATGTTCTCCTGTACTTTCTTAGGGTAGTTATTTATGTCCTTCTTGAATTCCTCTATCAGCCTCATGAGATGTGATTTTAAATCCAGATCTTGCTTTTCTGGTGAGTTGGGCTATCCAGTACTTGTTGTTATGGGGGTACTTGGTTCAGATGGTGCCATGTTGCCTTGGTTTCTGTTGGTAATGTTCTTGTGCTTGCCTTTTGCTATCTGGTTATCTCTGGTGTTAGCTGGTGTTACTGTCTCTGACTGTGACTTATCTGTCATGTGTTCCTGTGAGACCAATTCTCTGTGTATATACTGGTATGTAGGTATTTCTGCGAGACCCACTCTCTTGTGGTGGTATTTGGGTATGTAACTCTGTGGCCCAGGATCAACTCTGGGTGCAGGTGGAAATTGGAAGCCTCCTGTCCCAGCCTGCTCCTAGGCCCTTGTGTCCTCAGTGTTTATGGCTGTTTCCTCTGAGCAGCAGGGGTAGTCCTACCTGTGGTGTCTGACCTCTCTGCACTCCTGAGGGCTTACCTACCTCCTTGTGTCACTTGGATATGGTGCACAGTGGCCCACAGGTGGCCCCAAGCCAGAGATAGAAACCAGAGGGTTTCTGCTAGAGGGCTCCATCTATGTGATCCTTTGAGCGGTGTGGGTGGTCCACCTGTGCAGGCAGACCCCTTTGCACTCCTGGGTAGTTAAGCTGCCTCCTTGTGCCACCTGGGTTTGGCGTGCTGTGCCAGAGGATGGACCCAAGCCGGAGACAGAAACTATAGGGCTTCAGCCAGAGGGTTCCTGGTGCAATCCTCTGAGCGGTGGGGGTGGTTCTACCTGTTCAGGCTGGTCCTCTGCACTCCTGGGTGGTTAAGCTGCCTCCCTTTGCCACTTGGGCATGGTGAGCTGTGAACTTCTCTTTCATTGTTGGGTCTTTGTATGTTTTAGGTATAAGGGTAATTGTGGCTTCACAGAATGAATTGTATGATGTTCCTTCTGTTTCCAGGGAGCAGACAGAAACTCGTATAATTTTGTCCCTGGCTGTTCCTTAGTTTCTGTTTCTTGAGGGCTCTTGGCGGGTCCCTCTTGTGCCAGGTATTTGAACAGAAGTGGTGGTCTTACCTGTGCTCTTTGGTGTCTCAGCATTCCTGGGAGACCAGCTTTCTCCCGGTTAGATTTGGTTATGGAGAGCTGTGGTACAGGATCTGCTCCAGGCACAAATGGGAACCGGAAGGATCCTGCTCCTTGATTCCTGTGTTCTGAGTGCTCTGAGCAGGTCCCTCAGTGCAGAAGTGGCGGTCTTACCTTTGCTCATAGGTATGTCAGCACTCCTAAAAGACCAGCTCTCTCCTGGTGGGATTTGGGTCCGGACTAGACTCTTAAATCCTCTGATGTGTTATGTACATGCCTCAAGACATGCCTTTTCCTGCTGAACTCTAAATACACTAGCTACTTTGGTTTGAGTTACTCTTTTTAAATAAGCCCGTAGAAAGGTCATAGAAACCATGTCTTATTTTCAAGATGATACTATGAAATTTTACCAAAGTCATAAAATAAGTAGGGTGGTTAAGCTACCTAAATGTGTGTTCAGTTCTTTAAAGAACCCTTATGTTGTCCTTACAAAGTGATTGTAAATCACTTGTTTAATTCTTACTACATATTAGTTGAGACTTCTCCAAATCCTCTAACATACCTGTGAACTTCAAGGCTACACCTGTTTGCAGCTAAATTACTTGGCCAAGTCTTAAGAAAAAGCAGAGATATCTAAAACATAAGATCAAGCTTTGCATCCTTCTAATTTGAGTTGGCGCCCTGAGCAGACCTGGGGCAATAGCTCCTCAGCAAGTCCCACAACACTCAAAGGAAGATCGACTCCCAGGTGCTCTAACATGCCCAGGAACATAGAATCATAGGATCACAGGATCTCAGGTGCTTTGTCACACCAGAATTTCAGGATCCCAGAGGCAGCTTGACTTTCAGGAGCTCTTACACCCAGGATCTCAGGATAACAGGATCACAGAGACAACTGGACTCTGAGGAGTTCTAATGCAGCCAAGATAACAGGAGGGACAGGCTCCAGTCAGAGATGGTGAGTGCAGGTAGCAGATGGCGAAAAGGAAACATAAGGACATAAGCAACAGAAACCAAGGCTACTCGGCATCATCAAAACCCAGTTCTCCCACCATAGCAAGTCCTGGATACCCCATCACATGGGAAAAGCAAGATTCAGATTTAAAATCACTTCTCATGATGATGATGATAGAAGACTTTAAGAAGGACATAAATAACTCCCTTAAAGAAATACAGGAAAACACAGGTAAACGGGTAGAAGCCCTTAAAGAGGGAACGTATGAAAAGGATATGTAAACAGGACCCAGCATTTTGCTGCAAAATGAAATCAAAATGAACAAAGAACTCAAGAAATTAGACTCAAGAGAACCAAATAACAGAGAATTCTCAACTGAGGAAACTCGAATGGCCTAGAAGCATCTAAAGAAATGTTCTACATCCTTAGTCACCAGGGAAATGCAAATCAAAATGACACTGAGATTTTACCTCACTCCTGTGAGAATGGCTAAGATCAAAAACTCAGGTTACAGCAGATGCTGGCAAGGATATGGAGAAAGAGGAACATTCCTCCATTGTGTGTGTGATGGCAAACTGGTACAACCGCTCTGGAAATCAGTTTGGTGATTCCTCAGAAAATTAGACATAGTACTACCTGAGGACCCAGCCATACCACTCCTGGGCATATACCCAAAAGATGTTCCAACATATAACAAGGACACATGTTCCACTATGTTCATAGCAGCCTTATTTATAATAGCCAGAAGCTAGAAAGGACCCAGATGTCCCTCAATAGAGGAATAGATACAGAAAATGTGGTACATTTACACAATGGAATACTACTCTGTAATTAAAACAATGAATTCTTAAAATACTTAGGTAAATGGATTGAACTAGAAAATATCATCCTGAGAGAGGTAACCCAATCACAAAAGAACACATGTGGTATGCACTCACTGATAAGTGGATATTAGCCCAAAAGTTTGGAATACCGAAGATACAATTTACATACCACATGAAGCTCAAGAGGAAGAAAGACCAAAGAGTGGATGCTTCAGTCCTTCTTAGAAGGGGGAACAAAATAATCAAGGGAAGTAGATGGTGGGAGCGACTTGGAAGGAAGAGAAGAGAGGGAGGGAAAAATGAGGGGCAGAATCAGGTATGTGAGGAGATGGTGGAGATGTACAGAGGGTCAGGAAATTGAACAGAGGTGTGTAGCAATGGGGGATGTGGAAGTGGGGATAGCATCCAGAAAGTCCCAGATGCCAGGAAAGCAAGAGCCTCCCAGGACCCCACAGGGATGACATTAGCTGAAATGCCCCACAAATGGGAGGGAGAACCTGTCGAGACCATGTTGAGGTGAGGCATGGTCCCCCGGTTGAGGGAAGAGACCTCCCACCCATCTCTAAAATTTTAACCCAGAAATGTTTCTGTTTAAAGGAAATACAGGGACAAAGTGTGGAGTAGAGCCTGAAGGAAAATCCATCCAGAGACTGCCCCACTTAGAGATCCATCCCACATGCAGACACCAAAACCAGATACTATTGCAGATGCCAAAAGTGCTTACTGACAGGAGCCTGGTATAACTGTACCCTGATAGGCTCTGCCAGGGTTGGACCAATACAGATGCGCATGCTCACAGCCAACCTTTGGTCTGAGCATGGGGACCCCAATGGAGGAGTTAGGGGACGGACTGAAGGAGGTGAAGGGCCATATCTGGCATCAATGGGAGGGCATGTCCTTGGTCCTGTGAAGGCTTGATGAATGCTAGGGCGGTGAGGCAGTTTTGGGTAGGTAGGTGGGTGGGGGCACCCTCACAGAGGCAGAGTGGGGGGGGGGATAAGGCATTTGTAGAGGGAAAAACAGGAAAAGGGATAACATTTGAAATGTAAATAAATAAAATATTTAATTTTATAAAAATGAAAAAAAAAAGAGTCCAGTCTGTCTCACAGAGTAGGTTGTGTGGGGTTTACAACACAACCACTTCTACAATTAGAAAGGAAATTTTAAAGATTCACATTGTTCTTGGTATCTGGCCATTCAAAATTATATCTGAAAATGTTCCCCTCCTTTCTACCCACAGATGCCTTAGAAATAGGACATTTTGTAAGTGCAGCATGGTTTTGACTAAACCTTTCAGATACAATTATCCTGTCACCACACAAGCTAATATATTATTGCACAAACTCTTTTTATCCACAATTACAAAGCTCACAAATATCAAGGGTTGATTAAAGGCAGATGTAATGAAGGTGTGAACGATGGGACATTTATGAGGTTTCTTTAAATATTAATAGGCACCTGATGATGAAAACTTAATTTATCAAGACATATGTGATGTTGTGTAATTAATCCCAAGACTTTGATTTCATACATTAACAAGAAATGAATGTAAGCCATGCTGAGACCCTTAGGAAGTATAACATATGGTAGGCTGGCTCCACATTATTCTATTTGAATAGCAGCATTTTTAACATCAGCCAACACAAATTATAATGTCGTTTTCCTGTGGTGTAAGTCATGTGTGATTTACTCAGGCATAAAATTTTAGTAGCACAAAAAAATTGCATAAATTGAGATCCAATTGTAAAAGTCAGAGAACACATAGACATTGCATGTGTTATAAATGAGGAGCTGATCATTTAGTTACTAGAGGGGTCAATTAATTATTTCAAGAAGGTTTAAGGTAAGGGATATTTGATGGAAAATAACTTTTAATTATACTAAAACATAATATTTTAGCTCTTTGTATTGGTCAAGATGCCTCAGAAGTACAGATAACCTGAGTGTGTGGCATGTGTCTGTATCCTAACACTTGAGAGTAGAGACTGAAGGATCAGGAGTTTGCTCACCCTAGGTTACACAGTACAGTTTATATTACATGAGGAGAAAAAATGGTACAGATAATAGAAAAAAAATCAAGTAAGCGTTCTCAAATGATAAACAAGTCTCAGTTGACTAACACACCAGCATATTCCAGAGAAGATCCTGTTTTAGGAATTTTGTGAGGTGTAATACTTTCTTACATTTTTATCTTCTCAGTTGGTATTCTATCCAGTTACCTTGTGGCTTCCAACAGCAGTGGTATGTTCTTCCTGTGCTTTATAGGGAAATGCATGGCTGCTTCCCACAACCTTCTGAACATGGTAGCTGCATTAACTTGCTTAGCAGAGCTGGGAACAAATGTCTCTTTATCACAGATGGAACACCAAGGACAGACTAAGGATTCCACCAAAGCCCAGCCTATTGAATCAATGAGTATATTGAGCTCATTTCTGTATCATAGATGAGAGGTTATGTATAGGACCATGAGTGCCCCCCTAAACAGCTGTATCACCCCTTAAATCAAGCCACATCATCAAAGACAACCTCGCAGGAATGACATCATGGAATCTTGTTTTCAGTTAATGTTCGACATCCTCTATACTCCATCGTCTCCCAAGATTACTTGCAGGCTGGAGTATGAGAGGGAGGAGGAATATGCCTGGTGGGAAAAGCTACACTGCAGCATCATTTAAGTCAGAACATTTTAAGAAGGACACAGCTCAGGAAGAGAGAAAAAGTATCTTGATTTCACACAGAATTGGCTAACTTCATACACTTGTTTATTTGTTCAATTATCTGGTAAGCATTACAGAGATAGAAATTAAAGTTTCAAATATGCTCAAAATCAGGGTTTTGTCTATTCTGCAGTTACAAGGATGGGTGTAAATGGTGGAAACATATTCACTGACTGTGTCCTAGTAAAGTATCCTAGGTCCGGAGAGGTGGTACAGCAGTTAAAAGGACTTACTGCCCTTGTAGAGGACCCAGGTTTGATTCCCAGCATGTGCAATACATGATCACAGAACTTAAAACCCACCTGTAAGCCCAGTTTGAGGTTATCCAGTGCCCTCTACTGGCCTCTGTGGGTATCTGTACACACACGCACATACACATGCACACACACATGCACACAGAGCTAATAAAATTATTTAAAAATCATGAGCTTTGATTTACTTTTTTGAACGGTTAATCTATAGTTACTGTGTTTTTATTAATTTCTCTTTATTCTCACATAGCTGTCATACCATATACAAGGTATTTTGCATTCAATGGCAAATTTAACACTCTTATAACTTCAGTTTAAAAATGTTATTAAACAAAACTATGATTTGAGGAAGCATTTTATGTTTTTGTCATTTTAAAAATAGGCTATTATCCTTGTCTCTACATTTAGTAAAATATTTTTCATCTTAAGATTATTTTTCTTAGAAGTTACATTTTTCTTTATTGTAGGTAGGTTATTTGTAGGAATTTCCTATTTTCTGATGCTTTGATATGTATGGACTAGGTAAACCTTTCACAACTCATTTTTCATTTTCATTTGTATTTATTCATGACATTTTTATGTTTTAAAAAGGTTTAAACATTTCCATTTTTGCTTTATAGGCTAATGATCTTTGATTTCTTCTCTCTAGTATGAAGAAGTATCTTTTTTATTAAAAAAAAAAAACCCAAACAACAACAACAAAAAAAAAAAAAACAAACCCAGTGCTACAGTGTAGATTTTGGCTGTTCCCCAGAGAGGTCCATGTGTCATTTATTTATTTATTTATCTATTTATTTATTTATTTACTGTTCTTTAAAGTTAATTCAATACAACATAATCTCCAGCTTCACTGAGGTGGCTGACCAAGTCCACGACCGAAGCTGCCTCTAAAGTGGAGTTCAGGTGCTGAGCCAGCCCCTAGCCTCAGCATTTTTGTCAGCTCCAGGGGACATGGCACTCCCTCTGTAGGTGCCTCTGTCTGCCTCCCCTCTTGTGAATCTTGCAGGCCGCTCACCCTCTGGACCTTTGGGCCAAGGCCTGGCAGTCTTGGGACAGCTGGGGTGCAGGGTGGCGTGCACGATCTCTGGAAGTAGGTGCAGGTAATCTCGGAGATACTGGATGCCCTCATTCCTAAGGTACCAGTAGAAATGTCTCCAAGCAAACTGCTCCTTCACGTAGCCTCGAGACTTGAGAAACTGCATGGCCTTCATTACATGAAGGTTGGGCACATTCTTGTCTGTCACCTTGGGGTGTTTGGGTACATGCACATCTTTTTTGGCAACCATCACGCCTTCCTTAAAAAGGAGTTCATAGATGGCAATCCGATTCTTTTTAGGCATCATTATCGAGGCAGCTGCAGGGTCCAAGGTAGAGTCTGGAAAAGCCCATGTGTCTTTTAGATATGGTTCCAAGAGTTACCTTGGTCCTAATAGGAGATGCTGATTACTCTAAAAGGCATGGTTTAGTGAGGGGTCATTAGGTCATTGAGAACTTGCCTCAGAGGATAATCTGGGATATCAGTCTCTTCCTCTAGTTTGCATCCTAGGCTATAAGATGGATGAGGGTTTCTCCATCACACACTTCTGGTGCTTCCCCACAGGCCCAAAGCAGCAGGGTAGACTGAGCATGAATCAGAACTTGTGTAACTATGAGAAAAAGCAAATGGTTTCTTAAGTCAAATGTTTTGTTGCTAGGAAGCTAATATATGATAGTGTTTATTACTGAAAGATGAATAGCTATGCATCTGTATTGCAATATCAAGTATGCTTGTCAACGTATCAACTATGTGTGTTTGCATGTGTGTGCATGTGTGTGTTTGTGTGTGTGTGTGTGTGTATGTGTGTGTGTGTGTGTGTGTGTGTATGTGTGTGTGTGTGTGCGTGTATGTGTGTGTGTATGTGTGTGTGTGTGTGTGTGTGTGTGTGTGTGGTGTATATATGTGTTGAGTTCATGAGGGTGTTTCCACAATGACACACATTTTGGAGGCCAGAGATTAATGTTGGATATCTTCCTCAGTTAATCACCCCCTTATGTTTTATAACAGAGTCTCTCATTGAACAAAGAGCTCACTTCTTTTGCTAGGCTAGCTCGCCAGTGAGCTCCAGGGATGCACCTGTTTCACACTCCTAGTGCTGATGTGTCTGCCAGGAATCCAAACTCGAGTCACTCCTGTCTGTATCACAGGATCTTTGCTGGCGAAGCGAGTTCCCCAGTCCTTGACTTCCAGCTCACATGAGCTGATGAACTGTTTTCCCATTCCTTTATCAACCATGTTGGTTACTTTTCTATTGCTGTGACAAAACATCATGCCCAAGGCTACTTACAGAAGGAAGGACTTGTTTGGGATTATGTTTCCTGAGGGGTGAGGGTCAATTATGGCAGACTGGAGCTGTGGGGGTTGGAGCAGGAAAACTGAGAACTAACATCTTGAACAGCAAGCATTAAGCAGAGTGTGTGAACGTAGAATAACTTAAGTTTTTTAAACTCTCGAACCTACCTGAGGTGAGATTCTTCCTCTAACAAGGACACACCTCGTAAGCCTCCCCAAACAGTCCTATCAACCATGTACCTAGTATTCTATGCTAGGGACTATGAGGAACATTTAACATTCAAACAATCATACCAATGGACGCTTTTTCAGTTTTATTGCTACAAACAAGTTGATTGTTTCTAGTAAAAAAGGCACAAATTCATGTGCTTTAAAATTTCAAATAACACCACACTGATTCCTAGGAAGTAACTGGTCTCATTGCCTACTTCCCTTTATCTTCCAGTATGAGCACTTTCCTCTCCAGGCCTCTTGGAGCAGGTGGCCCTATTCAGAAGTCACTCACTGGAGACTTTCTTATTTTTTTCCTTTGGTAAATTCCTTATGTTTTTGCATAATTCTTCTATTAGGGTATTTGCCTTTTTCTTTGTAGTTTCATAGGATAATTAGGGTCTTTAATGCTATTGTGGTTGTTTATGGAGTAGGTGTAACTTTAATTGATTTTTTGGTTGATTTCAGCAGTTATTTATGATGATAAAATGAATATTATGTTCCAATGATCCTATTTTCCGACTTGCAAGGTTTTCTACCTAAGAATTAGCAAAATTGTTGCTGTCTACTTTTGAATACTTTTTCTTAAATCCACCTCTTAAGCACTTTTGTTTGGTTTTAAGTGATTCTTGGATAATAATTTTCTCATATGAAGTTTAAATTCAGCATAGCATTCCTCTACCACAAAACAAATATGTGTGAGCTAAAATGTAGAAGCTTTAAAACAGCAACAACACATAAATAAGTGTGTGGGAATCTACATTGAAATTAGAGTTACTATAATGACTTGGAGGATAACCTAAGTTCAGATTGAGACAAATATATATACAACTATAGTACTATTAGGTAAATCATATGAATTTATGATACTAATAGTAAAAGTAAAATAATCATCTTTAAAATAAATATATATTGTTACTTTTTTTTTTACAAAATCAACTTTGATTCTTATCATTATGTAAGTGAAGTTGCCAATTTTAAACTTGGTTTTATTTTGAATCTATTTAAAAATTTTATTTTTACCTTTTAATCCTGTTAACATGTGTGATATGTGCACGTGAGTGCAGTTCCCTTCCAGAATAAATCATTTGTGTCCTGAGGAGCTAGAGTTACAGTTGTAGCTGAGTTGCCTGCTGTGCATGTTGGGAACAGAACTCAGCTCCTCTCTGCAAGACACACAAATACTCTAATGTGCTGAGTTATTTCTCTAGTCCCTCACTTCAATGGTGGTTCATTCAAATGTCAAAAGTGTATTTTTATGAATTTGACAATTTGAGTGAAAATTCAAGGAAAATTGTATAATTGGTTATATACAAAACATGCTGTTTTGTATATACATGTATATCCATTTGTGTTAGTAAAAATGAAAGGACTAAGTTACTCCCATATTGACCCAAATGCTGATTTTATTGAAAATGTCACATTATATATTGCAGTATTCTAAAGTACTTTGGCCATGGCTTTCTCTGTTTAGCCAATGACAGCCATTTATCATTCTTTAAGATTATCCTCTGTGGCTATTTGATCTCATCTTTTCAGATAGATTTTCATTAACTTGAATATGTATGGGAGTTTCAGAATAAATTGTAATATCAAGTGGCTTCTTAGCAACTTTTAAAAATCAAAGGTCTAGTATTTTCCTTTTGTGCCACCAAATGTATGTCTAATAACACTCATTACTCAACACTTTCAACATCTGAAGCTGCCATTTCCTTTGTACTGTGTCTTATTGATGCATAATACTTTGTTTGTTGCTGGACACTCCTTTGATGTATGGGACTTACATTTATCCTTTGGGAAAGAGAAACTCACCATGTGAAGTACAACAACACCATTGTTTTTAGGACCAGTTTACTTCTTGGAATTCTTTATAATAACTATTGAATGAGGATTATAAAGAGCTATGACTCAAATCAATGATCATCCTTCCAACTTTTTCAGTGTTTCTTCTCAATATGTTGCTGCTAATGAAGTACTTGTAGTAGATTAGATGTCAACTGGTAGTAGATGCCTGTTGTTTATTTCATGAAAAAGAAACCTCAGTTTTTGTTCATTGTATATTTTATTAGTAAACTTTATTTATCACGCCTCTAAAATGTTGGGCACAGTGATTTAGAATAGCTTTTGGTATGTCAGATGTATCACAAGTCACATTAAAAACCTCACTTCTAGCACACACTAACAAAAGCTCAAGGTCAGGAAAGGGTAATGTCTTGGGAACCATTGGCCAGTGCAGTTTTCAGCAAACTCACAAACATTATAGGCTATTGGCAATGCTCTTAGTTACCCTCTGGAATGGGATAGTATGATCCAGTTACTGAAGACACTGCATCATTGAGTCATAGAGCAGGAAGAAATTAAGGTAATTCGGGCTTAAAAGCTTCATTCCTTTCGACTAGTTTTCATAGTGCTACAAGATGCCATGCATACCACCTTATTAGAAAACTAACTGTCATTTTTACCCTGCTGTGAATTTTGTGAGCTACAATACTGAAGGGCCTGGGGAGACATGCTCATTGGTACAATAGTGGCATGAATGCTAGTGAAGTAACCAATGACTTTCTGCTTAGATTTAAGGTCATAATATAGAACTCATATTTCACACCATTATCAGTGCCAAGAACCAATGGCTACACAAGTAAATAACCCTAGAATGAAATCTATATTATTATGCTAAATAAACAAAATATTAATTTAGATTCTAATTATTTATCATTATCATGATAAATTAGTGTGTCTCTCAGCCCATATAAGAGAAGCTTCTTTTTGAAGTAGAAGGTGATCTACACAGAGACCCACAACTAGTCAAGATGCAGTCAATAAGAGACTGAGGGGTGCCTAGTCCTAAATAGAACATCTATATTGCGTTCCCTCCTCTCAAGACTCAGCGATCAATTATGACAGAAGAAGAAGAAAGAAAGTAAGAACCAGTGGCAATAACTGACTATAATAACTGACCATACACTCTTTCCCAGAAACAACATGGCAGTTACACAAATGAACTCATGCTAGTTGTGAGGGCATGACCTGTGTAACTTCAAGTCAGATCAAATCTCAGCATGGAGAGGGAAGGTAGGCATAAAGTCTCAGCCCTATCTGAGGAACTGTTGGCAACTGGCAATCATTATAAGGTGGAAGAGTCAGTTTCCTTTAAAGGGTGTGGCCTCTATTAAGTTGACTAAGCTCCAAGGAATGATTACATATCCAGGAATGTGGTTAGCACAAATTGGACTTGATGATTTTGAAAAAAGAGGACATAAAATTGGACAGGCTGAGAAGGGGGCTATGTCTGGTAGGATTTGGGATAGGAAGGATGAGTATGTAATTCTCAAACAATTAATTAAATACAAAAATACCCTGAGTAAGTAACACAAGTAAAATATAACTGATATTTCTTAATTTGGCTTTTATTCTTTTCAAATTAAATGGCTGTAATTGGCACCTATGTTTCGTGTACCCTACATTCTTAGCTAGTGGTTTGTACTTAAAAATATAGTAGCAGGGAAAATTGTTTCGAAAACACTTAACAAATTTGAAGTACATTTAATTTTCAGTCCCAGCACTATACCCTAAATTCTATGAGCAGAACAATAAAGAGACTTTGAAAGCAAGGATAATGTGTTTCCATTTTCCCCCATTAAGGAACACCCATAGAGAAAGGACAATTATTTTGTTCTGATTATGCAACTTCAGGGTGTTGTCACTATATACAGAAATTTTGTTTAATTATAAACAGAACAGACTGTAATTTGACATAGTAAGGGTGGAGAGAAAAGTAAGATTTTATTACTTCTCAAGCTGTGCCTATTTTGTTAATGAGAAGCTGTTGTTGCTAGCTTTGGGTTTCTTGCCTAGGAATGACAAAGAAAAGTGTCTGTGTCTAAGTTCTATTACTGGTAGTAGGGTAATTGTAGTCTGTTCTTTAACAGAAGAAAAGCAAAGCTGACACCTCTCCAGACTCTCTTACATGTGGAAAGACTCTTAGGAAGTATTTTGAAAATTATATACTGACTACATATTTTTTCATTGATCACTATTTGATTTCTCCTGTGTCAGGCATTGGTATGGCAAATAATTTACACATAGAGTTCCTCTACAACTCTTAAAACTACATTGTGGGTTACCCTCTCTTTTAAGAGATGACTTTTCTTTTTTTTTAATTTTTTTATTTTTTATTTTCTATATTTTTTATTTATATTCCCAATGATTTCCCCTTTCCCAGTTCCCTCCCCTCCCTGAAAATCCCATAAGCCCTCTTCCCGCCCCCTGTTCCCCAGTCAACCCCCTCCCACTTCTCTGTCCTGATATTCCCCTACACTGCTACATCCAGTCTTTCCAGGACCAGGGGTCTCTCCTTCCTTCTTTTGGAAGTCAATTGATATGTGAATTGTGTCTTGGGTAGTCCAAGCTTCTGGGTTAATATCCACCTATCAGTGACTGCATACCATGTGTGTTCTTTTGTGATTGGGTTACCTCACTAAGGATGATATTTTCCAGTTCTGACCATTTGCCTAGGAATTTCGTGAATTCATTGTTTTTAATTGCAGAGTAGTATTCCATTGTGTAAATATACCACATCTTCTGAATCCATTCCTCCATTGAGGGACATCTGGATTCTTTCCAGCTTCTGGCTATTATAAATAAGGCTGCTATGAACATAGTGGAGCATGTGTCCTAATTGTATGCCAGGGAGACCTCTGGCTATATGCCCAGGAGTGGTATAACAGGGTTCTCTGGAAGTGTCATGCCCAGTTTTCTGAGGAACCAGAGTGGTTGTACCAGCTTGCAATCCCACCAGCAGTGGAGGAGTGTTCCTCTTAAGAGATGACTTTTCAAGAGATGTGAGCATGAACTATAAAGTCAGAGGACAATATGGACAACTTGCAGGAGTCAATTCATCATGAAGATTCTGAGGATAGAAATCAGGTCATCAGGCATGGCAACAAACACCCTTACCCACTGAGTCATTTCATTGGCCCTTCTGCCTACACTTAGAAAGAAACCAGTGACTCTAGGAAAAACACAGTGATGATTTTGGACCTTACCTCTTAGTACTCAACCTTTCTCAGAGATATTAATTCTTAAATTTCTTGCTGCTTTAGCAGCCTCTAGCCTTCATATCCCTACATTTATTAATTTACATTTTTTCTCCATGGACTTTCTAGTTGTCTTCCATATCAGAAGTTTCAAAGGCAATAGTT
The DNA here is from genome assembly GCA_036184795.1 of Tokudaia tokunoshimensis. Lineage (NCBI taxonomy): Eukaryota > Metazoa > Chordata > Mammalia > Rodentia > Muridae > Tokudaia > Tokudaia tokunoshimensis. Next base: position 63,876,436 of record BTHU01000022.1, on the reverse strand, counting down.
CTCCACGGCTATAAGTAGAATTCTCTTGTGAAGGTTTTATTCTGAAAACAAATTCCAGCATTACATTGGAATTACATAGATTTGATTTGTTGTCTGTTTGATAATAACAGTTCAAATTCCATGAAAACAGAAAGAATATGGTGCTTTCAAATAGTGGTCCTAAGAGAAGAACTGTCCACCTGACAGCTGATTGGTATTTCCACATACTGCTTTTGCTATGGTAGCTAGAAGAGAAATGCTATTATTTAGTGATGAGACTTTATATTTTCATTGTCCAATATTATTTTTGTAAGTTAAACTGTATCTAACAATTTATGTGATAAAACAAAATAAAATAATTATAGCCAATTATGTGTATGTGTGTAACCTGGAAACTTTGAGAGTTTTTTCATGTCAGAGAATTCCATGTTGGTAATTTTGTAACTTTTCTTCATTTTCTTCTAATTTGGCATCCACAAGGCACTAAAAATTGAAGTGATCATCAATTCTGGCTGCCTACTAGAATCATGTGTGGTCATTTAGCTTTATACATATTTCAAGTTTTGTCCATAGAAACAGTAACTGCATTAAAGTGGGTAGGACACAGCTGTCTTCCCAGTTAAATATCAGATCATCTGAGTTTTGCTTATGCAAATGTCTTCTTTGTAGTATTTTCTCTTACATCTTCAGACCCATTTTTCTACTCTTTGAAATATACAAGTTGATCACAGTCCAGAGCACTTATATATACACTTGAATTCCTTATGCAATCATTGTAATTCTTTAATAAGTCGTGTGCTTTTCCTCACAGTTTCAACTACCAACCTTTCCATTGGGGTCCTAGCTCATATTGATTTTATATATACATGAACACATCCCAGTTCCTGGTAAAAAGAAACATGCAGTGGTGAAAAAAATCAAACAAACAACAAGCAAGCAGATCACCCGCTTAGGAAAATGGGGATAACTATTACAAACCTGAGGAAAGCGTACTAGGAAAAGACCACATTGGGGCAATAGACACACTTACTAAATTTTGTCTCTGTACATGAAGAGGAAGGCTCTGCCCCAAGTGTGTGTGGGGGGTGGTAGGGAGACAGCAAGCAGGCAGTGGGGACGGCTTGGCAGCTGCAGAGCAGACTGGTCAAATTTTAATAAAAACGTGCAATAACTGAACCTGAAGTTATCTTGCTACACTTAAGAAAGTAACAGTCCCTGTGTTCTTTAGGATTTCTATTGCTGTGAAGACTCTTATAAAGGAAAACATTTAAATGGGGCTGGTTTACACTTTCAGAGGTTTAGTCCTTTATCATCATGGCGGGAAGCATGGCAGTGAGGGAGGCAGACATGGTGCAGGAGAAGGAGCTGAAAGTTGTACATCTTGTTCTGAAGGCAGAAGTAAGAGACTGTGTAACACTCTGGGTATAGCTTGAGCATGTATGATCTCAAAGCCTGCCTCCTCAGTGACACACTTCTGCCAACAAGACCACACCTACTGCTGCAAGGTCACGCCTTCTAATAGCCCCATTTACTATGGACCAAGCATTAAAACATGTGAGCTTATGGGGGGGTCATTTCTACCCAAATGACTACAACCTCTTTGTCAGATCCAGAAGATCAGTAATTTGCTACAAACTGGCCTATGAAATGGACTGTAACTTATCTAGATCCTCCCCTATTGCTAAATGGTGACAAATAATTGACTCATTTACCTGGTCTTCTAAACAGTTGAAGTTGATAGGATCCTGTTTGAGTTGAACTAGTTCAGTGAAAGCTGTAAGATGGAGTCAGAATTCTATCACCATAGACTGTAGACATTCTGAGAAGTCATAAAAAATTTAATGCAGTGGGTATTCAGGTGTACCTCCTTTAGATTTTAAGTTACTTAAACTTTAAGATTTTAGGAATTAACATGTAAGTTACCACACAGACTATAGGGCCATAGAAATTGTTTTTTGTTGTTGCTGTTCTGTGGTATAAAGGAACATACACACACACACACACACACACACACACACACACACACACACAATCAGTTCTGATGTGATGTTGAGAAAATCACTCAGCCTGTGCTTCATATTTCTTAACTTTAAAAATGGTGAAATAATAGTGCCAAAAATACAACCTTGTGCTGAAGATCAAATAACTTATTGCATGTCTATCCTTCAGCTAAATTGCTGGTCCATGGCAAGAAGGCAAAAAAGGGTTATCCATAATGGCTTTACTGTGAAGGGCACCTCTCCATCCTGCTTTGCATTAGAATTGCCTGTGGAGTTTAAAAAGAAAATGTACATGTTCACATTCTACCCCAAGCCTATGGACTAGAAATCTGGGCATGTGTAGAATAAAGCCACAGGGAGTCTGAGGTATTCTATGCTCTGAGAAGCAATTCTGTGGTATATTCTCAAATAGAAAAATATCAAAGCAAGTGAGAATAGTGATCATTTTGGATATTATGTCACTAAAGATACCTGACTCTAGCTACCGGGTCCCAAATTCATTAGTGCCACAGTAAGCGATGTCCAAAATGTCCTTGGGCTTCAAATGGAGATGTGGCAAGGCAGCTGCTAAACTCATTTCTGCCTCCAGCTGGGATATGTCCTGGCAAGAATCTCTGCCTCTGTCTTTCCAGGTGGATCTTATTGAAAGGTAATAGGAATTTTCAGTCTGATTTGTCTCAAGAGTGAATTCAAAGACCCTGAGAATGCAATTGCTGTCTGCTTTTACAATATTCATATTAAAACCCAAAACTATTTTCCTTATTGGAAACACACCTGTTTCTGCACCAGGGGATTTTGATTTTAGAAGTCTAGACTGATGATTATCTCATGACAAGAGGTTCTTCCCACCTACCACTCACTGCTACATATCTACTCTACTACAGACTATTACGGGGTCCCTGACCCATAGGTCTGGTTCCGAGTCCAAATTCACAGTTGCATTGAGAGAAAATGCCCCTCTCCCCACCCCCATGAATTATTTCCTATTTTGATATTACTAGTGTTTGGGCTGAGAGAAATTCTGACTCTACCTTACTTATAGAAATTTTAAAACTCAGAGAAATGATGAAACAAAATCCAAGAATATGCCTATGTATGTTGAGCTTAAGGCCTGCCAGGAACTGGGGCTCCTGTTCTTGATACATTTCCCCTTTTAGAATTTGTGTGTGTGTGTGTGTGTGTGTGTGTGTGTGTGTGTGTGTGTGTGTGTGTGTACATGAATTCAGATGCCCACAGAAGGTAAAGGCCTCATATCCTTTGGGAGCTATAGTTTCAGGAACTGGTGAGCTGCCCTACATGGGTTCTGGGGGCTGAATTTGGGTCTTCTGCAAGAGCACCAAGTCCTCTAATAATTGAGTAGTCTCTGCAGCCCTGGGAATACATTGCCTTCCAGTTTTGGGTTTCCTACAGGGACTGTAATTATTAGGATGCTACTGAAGAACTGACATTGGACTGCATATGAATGCTTTGAGAGCTTTTGGTGGTTCTTTACTACTGTTGTAGAGTTATGACACTTAAAATTCTCTTTCAGTGAAGATTATGCAATGTGATCCTTGATAATTTTACTCCTGATGTAGGCACTTAGCTGGTTGAGCATTTCTAGTATATGAGAGTCTGCAATGATAAGGATCATATCTGACGTAGTAGTTACCCTTAACTTAGCAGACTCTCCTCCTCCTCCTCCTTGTCTTCTTCCTCTTCCTCCTCCTCCTCTTCTTCTTCCTCTTCCTCCTCTTCCTCCTCCTCCTCCTCCTCTTCCTCCTCCTCTTTCTCCCCCTATGAGTTGGTGGTCAAATTACTGCTGGATCTGGAATAAACTAAAACATGGAGCCACTGGGCACTTAAGTTTTCTTAATTGCACTGTTTGAAAGAAGAAAAACTCACTGTAAACATGGGTCACCCCTTTATGGTAACAGCCCAGAAAAAAGCTCATGGAAGAAGAAAACTTTTCTTTTTGCCGACTTACCTTCATTCTCATTTATTCCATTGTTGCTTTGTTCCTTTGATATTAAAACTAGCATCACCAGGTTTTGGCATTGACTTGTGAAGAGCTTTTGAGGTTACTTCTAGAAACTAGGCAGGAATTTGACATTGGACCAGGACACTGAAGTAAGTTTAGGCCGGAATCTGATTTTGGACTAGAACAAAGATGTAGGCTTCAGGCAAGAATGTGACTTTGGGCTAGGTCAGGGAAGTAGGCTCTCAGATATCTTGGCCATCCTGATAAAACCCTAGAAACAGTGATCATGGGCCTTTGTTTATTGCCATGCTTGTTCCTTGACTATTTGTATTTATTGCCTTGTTTGTTACCTTAACCTAGAACTGACCTCATTACTTGCATGTAATTAAAATGGTATAAAAGCAGACTGAGAAAAATAAACCTGCTTTAGTCTCAGAACTGGCTGGGGTCATGCTACTGTGTTGTCTAATTGTCTTTTTCTTTTTAATCCTTGCTCCTTTCCTGGAGAACCTGTTGACTGACTGAGCTGACTTGGTCATTGACTGAAGACTGGTAGTTCTCAAGGAGTCCTTGAAGCCTTCAATACAGATTGGGACTGCTGATATATTTGGCTTCATGACCTGATCTGCTGCTGCTGCTACTACTACTACTGTTGCTGCTGCTACTGCTACTACTACTACTACTACTACTACTACTACTACTACTACATGATTCTTTGCCTCTCAGGTGTGAGACAACCATTGTTAGACTACATGGACCACATGGTATAACCCAATCTAACACATTCTAGGAACATGGAGTCATGAGGAGAGCACCACTGCGCTTGGTCATACCCCAATATTATTCTAGTTTGTACTCCATTTGTCTTATCTCTTGGGCCTGCTCCACGTTGGTTTCTGGTTTCCTTGGGACTGCTGAAGGCACTTATTTCTCAGGTTTGATTTATCTGTGTATTTATGGTGTGGGGCAGGTAAATTATCTACTCTTTGAGATGGCAGCAGACTTTATTATTAGTCACATGGTGCTGATGTTTTAGGTGTGCAGAACGAAATGTTATGAGGACATAGAGGATTTTGGAGAGGTTTTCTGAAAATTTTCAGCAAAGCTTCTGATGTTATTCTCCATCATGCTTCAAGTAAGAAGTTCATGTGTTGTATAAAAAAGCAGAAATCTCTCACAGATAAATATATTCTTGCTTGTATTGACTTGTGCATTTTGATGACCTTCCATTTTATTAGTCTGAATTAAATACAAGGTACAGGGTTATATGGACCAAATTAATAAAGCAGTGATAATTGACATAATTTTTGTTTCTAATTAGCAGAAAACTAAACACAAAAATGTATTTATGGCTAAAAATTAACTGTCTAATGTTACAAGGAATTTGGACATAGACTGTCTTATTCTGATTGTTGAATATTTTTATCATCATAGAGCTGGGTTTATTTTATTTCTATTCATGTATGTATGTATGTATGTGTGAATGAATGTATGCAATACTATACACAGGACCTTACTATGCAGCCCAGGGTGGCCTAGATTTCACAATCTTGCCTCAGCTTCCTAGGTGCTCAGAGTAGAGGGATGAATCTCCATATATGGCTTTTTTCTTTTTCTTATACTGTTTTTGTTAATCTTATGGTCTCAGTGTGGTTCTTATGTCTTTGATAACTCTTTCCATGTTCTTGAAAGAAGGGAAAAGGATAAACATCCAATGCCAATACACCCTAGTCATACATAACTGTCCATTTACAAAAATATACCTAGAGAATTCTCTTGATGTTTTCCTTGCAGAGAATGAATTGCATGGAAAAATCCATATTGGGAGACTCAAGGAGGGTTTTTTAATGCTCCAATGTCTATTTAGGAAGAAGGAAAGGCAATATAAAACTATAAATAATTTTTGGTTTTTTATTTGAGATAGGGTCTCAATATATAGACCAGACTGGCCTTGAACTCACAGAGATCTACCTGCCTGGAATTAAAAAAAAATAAATCACCATATCCAGCAGTGCTGTGAATAATTTTTGTATGAATTGATTTACAATATCCTAACATTTACTTTAAAGCCTTCATATAGTCCATAAATATTTATTTATATATATAGCTATTTTTATGTAGTTTAAACTATGATACTCAAAGTGGAAAAAATACTATGAAGTCTTATCTCGATTGGATTGGATAAAACTCAATTTCTTCCTGTCATGTTGTAACTGGCATTTGCTTAGATATTTTTAACACTGAGACACAACATTGATGAAGGATAGAAACAGAGGAGATTGATGCAGACAGGCCTGCCATCCTTCTCCTCAATGGTGTACTGGCTCTTCATCATCCTAGATGATATAAGACAATCCTCAGACTTTGAGGACTGTGTCAAAGCCCAGGGCTCAGGCTGAGGAGATGTGGGTCAGATACTTACAGAAAGGTGGGTGTGGATATGGACTAGTTGAAGAAAGGAAATGTTTTTTTTTTCTAAATTTTTTTTATTTACATTCAAAATCATTTCCCCTTTCCCGTTTCCTCCCTCCCCGAAAGTCCCATAAGCCCCCTTCCCTCCCTCTTTTCCCCATTCAACCCCCTCTCGCTTCTCTGTCCTGGCATTCCCCTACGTCCAGTCTTTCCAGGACCAGGGGTCTCTCCTTCCATCTTCTTAGAAATCTATTGATATGCGGATTGTGTCTAGGGTATTCCGAGATTCTGGGTTAATATCCCCTTATCAGTGACTGCATACCATGTGTGTTCTTTTGTGATTGGGTTACCTCACTAAGGATGATATTTTCAAGTTCTGACCATTTGCCTAGGAATTTCGTGAATTCATTGTTTTTAATTGCAGAGTAGTATTCCATCGTGTATTTAAATCCCACATACCACCAGTTGTATATGGAGAAATTTCATGTAATTCTCTTTAACTAGTGCAGTTGCTCATGTATCAGTGTGGTATGTGATGAGCACCTGACTTGATAGACAGGGAAGGTTTGGGTTCATGCTTTCAGAGGTTTCAGCCCTGGGTTTCCAGACCTTTTGCAATGACCTTGATGCCTGGTTGAGCATCATGGTAGAAACATTTGGTGGAGCAAAGGTGTCCCCCTCATGGAAGACATGATCATGAGACAGGAAGGGCTGTAGGGAAGTGACCTGTGACACAAGGTTTATCATCCAGGACACATTCTGGTGACTGCTTCTCTAGCCAAGTTCAGCTTCCTTCCATCTCTCGACAATACCACCAGTTTTCGAAGTTACCAATGGATTAACCTGAGGATGAAGTCAGAGACTTTGTAGATCAATCACTTCTTCCTAAAACCCGTCTATCAGTTGACAGAATATCATTTGACTCATGAATGTCTGGGGAACATTTCAGTGTCATATGGAAAATGGTTACTCAATTAGAAGAGATACAAACAGATTTTCACAACTTGTATTAGACAATATGATGGATGATAGAGCAGGCAGTAACAGATAGATCTAACTCCAAAGTGAACGTCTTTCTACTGGTTGGGAGAAAAGACAGGGAAATAACTTGGGCCAAAGCTCATGTTCTCCATTATGTTCCTTAAATAACGATGGAGAGGTCATTACTTCATAGTTCACCAGTATTGTCCACTTCTGCTGATGAATCAAGCACCTAAACAATTCCTAGCAGTGACAATATTCTGTTGTCTTGAAACTCTTTTGTTTTGTGGTAGCACATGGTTCTTTTAATGTATCATTTCAGATTCAATTTGAACTAATGAAATGACAGGCTAAGGAAAGCATTGTAGAATTGTAAATCACGAATGCTTTGGTATTCTATAGTGTCCCTTACCACTGTATAGAGGTTGAGTGTCTTTGATAATGTTAATTAAACAGTGGCTCTTGGATATTTTGCATAAAATAGTCTTACCTCAATTTACACTGCCAAACTCTTTGATAAAACGCATGGTAATTGTTGGGAGGGAACACACCACCCTGCATTCAGGCTCTTGATCTGAGTTCTTAGTAGCAAGAACTACAATTTAGTAGAGGGAAGATGGAAGTACATCTTGAACATCATGTTACAGTTGTTTTGTGTTGTGTCTTAAAGTTATTGCATTGGCATCTTTGGTGTAGGTACTTTAGAGGTTAATTATTTTCTTTCATTTGTTTGTGGACACTTTTATCTTTTCTAATAATGTTATAGTTAAGCACTTGCATTATTAGATAATTTAGTATATTGTAATTGGGCATGTGTTAGCTGAGCTATCAGACATGTGTAGTGTTAAAGTGAGCTTCTCTCTACTTATGTGGGCTGGAACATGTGTGGAGAAGATGACTCTGCTTTACTAGTAAACATGACAGGGAGAAGAGAAATTACTCAAGGTTTAATGTAGTGGTTCCCACTTTTTCAACTACAAGAAAATCTCTTTATAAAAACGTTAAAACAAATATCCACGTGTTACTTAGTGTCTGTGCATATATGCAGGTACCTGTGACCACACATGCTCTGGCAGAGACCAGAGATTAATGGCTATGTTTTTCTTTCTTTCTTTCTTTCTTTCTTTCTTTCTTTCTTTCTTTCTTTCTTTCTTTCTTTCTTTCTTTCTTTCTTTCTTTCTTTCCTTCTTTCTTTCTTTCTTTTTCCCATAAAAGCAAACATTTTATTATGACTGGCTTACAGCTTGAGAGGTTTAGTCCATTTTAATCATAGCAGGAAGCATGGCAGGCATGCAGGCAGACATGATGCTGGAGAAGAAACTGAGAGTTCTGCATATTGATCCAAAGACAACCAGGAAGAGACTATCCTCCAGGGAGCTAGTAGGAGGGGTCCATTCAGCACTAGGTGAGACTTCAAAGCCCACCTCCACAGTGATGCACTTCTTCCAACAGGCCACTCTTCCTAATAGAGCCTCTCCCTGAGCCAAGCATATTCAAACTACTACATTCCACTGCCTGGCCCCCATATGATTCTTCAAACACATGGGTAAATGAGGAACACACTTAAACAAAATATGCAAAATATGTGAGCTCCAACTTCAAAAGTCTCCATCATGTATAGCAGTTTCAAAAATGTTAAGGGTCCAAAGTTCAAAGTCTCTTCTGAGATTAGTCCAATCATGTAACTGTAATCCCCTATATTTTCAAAAACAAAAAGCACATCATATACCTCCAAATTCACAGGATATACTTCACCATTCCTAAATGCCATTGTGTGGAAACACTGAACTGAAAGAATACCAAAAGCCAGTTGGGAAATCCCCAAACTCTGTATCTCCATGTCTGATGTCAAAGCATTTTTCACACCTCTAACTCCTTTCTGTTTTGCTCACTGAAGCACATTTCTTTCTCTTTGGCTGGTTTTATTCCATGAAAGGAGTTTTTCTGAGCAGGTACCCCACAGCTCTGGCATCTCAAAATCTTGGGGTCTCCAAGGTAACTTCAATATTACAGCTTCTTGTTTCAGTGTCTGTGATCCAGCCATGATAATCTTTCATGTCTTTTAGAATTTTGGCAATCTTCTTCAACATGATGGTCTTCCAAATTGCAGCCTATAGCAGTAAGGTTTGTCTCCATCTTACCTTTCTGAAATTTTTGTGAAATAATCTACATAATAGAGTAGACTGGTTGACTAGCATGCCCCGAGCATCTTCCTCTTCCTGTTTTGTTGTAGTGGGATTACAGGCATATCACCAGATCTGACTTTTTACTTGTGTGCTAGGGAACTGAATTCAGGTCTGTGTCCTTATACAGCAAATACTTTACTCATTAAGGTATCTGTCTAGCCCCTATTACTTATATTTTAAACAATGAGATTTATATTATTAGTAAAAAATATGTGATCATATACTTGACAGGTGTGCCTAGAGTATAGGAGAGGGTGTTGGATTCCCTAGTGCTAGAGTTACAGGTGATGATGAGTCACCCAACCTGAATTTTGGGAATAGAAGTTGAATCCTCTGTAAGGGTAGTATGTACTTAACCATTGAGCCATCTTTCCCGCTCCTAATAGTATTTCTAATGCTGGTTGACATGATACAAATGCTGCAGATTTAATAATACTTTCAAAGAATTTATAGTTTATTAGTAACAGCTGTGACTATAACAAAAACATATATGAGAAATATGAATTATTCCACACATATTTGATTCTTATACTTTGTAGGTGAGCATACTTATTATCCTTCTAGAGTTTAGTTGAAATGACCCAAAAGACACCTTTACAGAGAATTGTGTATGCATGTGTAGGAAGCTAAGCAAAGCAACCAGGAGTAGCAGATGTTTCGGGAAGATCTATCCATCTACTGGCTTCCAGAAATGTATAAAAGTCCATAAAAAGATATCTAGCCTTATGTTCTATGATTTCCTTAAGAAATGTTTATATGAGGCTGGAGAAATTGCAGAGTGATTAAAGAATTTATGGCATAAGCAAGTGGACTAGAGTTCGGATCCCCAGTTTTGTGACTTGCATAGAAAAATGGGAGTCAGAGACAGTAGAATTAGCTGAGCCATTGTTGTGGTAATGAATTCATGAGCCCAATGAAATTGAAGGGGGAAGACCATCACTTGAGGTCATTCTTTGATCTCTCTGCCTTGGTCTGAATGCTATGTGCACTCACAGACACAGATTTTAAAATAGATGTCCACATTGAGTTGGGAAATTACATGAGGGATGTTCAGAGTAGATTCTAGCTCCATTGAAGGTACACACATCATTTGAATTTTCTAAACCACACAGCAGTATTTTGAATGATAGGATACACAGTGAGTTACTCTGAAGTGTGTAGCCTCGCGCTAATTCCAAGAAAGAGTCACAGTTGGATTACTTTAGTATTGAAATAGAATCTATTGAAACTCCCAAGCCAAATGTAGCTTGTAAAAGATTGCTATAGTGTTTGCCTTAGGGTTAGGTCTCAGACTTAAACTTGTAGGATATTTGTACTCAAAGGCTCCTTAATTTTTAAAATAATGGATTTAGAAATAGGATAAATGAATAGATTTGTATAGACCTAATGCTATTTAAAGTGAAAAAGGTAAATATTTGCTTTACAATGAGGGATCCAAAGAAAAGTGCCAAAAACTAGATTCCTTGCTAAAATAAGTGAAATAATAGGGACGAATGACATTCACTTTATCATCGTATATTATTACATACATTGTAATTTAAGAAAAAAAAATCTAATTGTCATGTATCCTATTACTTAGTCTTGAAATGACAAAAACCCAAATGATGGGAATCTAGTTATCAACTAAAGCAGTTATTAACTAAAAACCAGGTATTGACTGCTTGTTAACTAGAAACTACCTGTAAACTTAACTGGACAACTAGCTCTGTCCTTTTATTTTGGAGATATCACAATTCTCTCTCTCTCTCTCTCTCTCTCTCTCTCTCTCTCTCTGTGTGTGTGTGTGTGTGTGTGTGTGTGTGTGTGTGTGTGTGTTTGTGTACATGGGCATGTTTGTGAAGTTCAGAAGGCGACTTATGAAAGTTGGTTCTCTTTTTCCACTGAGGAATCAGGTCATCAGGCCTAGTGGTAAGCTTCTTCCACAGTTGAGCTGTCTCAGTGGCTCACATCAGAGTTTATTTTTTCCCCTTGATGATGACCACATAGTGTAGACATGGGCAGTACAAATCGTATTTGATAGGTTTTAAAACAAACAGGTGAACAATCAAACAAGCAATTTGGACACAAATTTCTATGGGTATAAGTGATGAATGTGGAAAGAGTTCTAGAAGTGGTGTGTGTGTGTGTGTGTGTGTGTGTGTGTGTGTGTGTGTGTGTGTGAATATGATCGAATGCTTTGTGTGGAAAGAACTAGTAAGAATAATTTTTCCCCAAGAAGTTGCATTAATAATTCAGGAAGCAGGGCAGAGCATCATTAGAAACTGTTGTTGTGGAATAAATGCTACAGGAGCGACTACCTCAGGCCCTGGAAACCCACACTGGTGTTAAATGCCCATAATTATATTTACAGAGGTCAGTAGCAAAGCCAGGAAGCTAAGCCATTGCTGTTCCTGACCCCCTGGAGTGACTCATATTTGTAGAGAGAAGTGTAAACTTGTTCCTTCTGTCTCAAGTCACCTGAGGAAGCTTTGGGCAAACTCATGTCTGAAAATGAGCTTCGAGGCTGACTTGAGGAAGGAATATTTGAATTAAAACAGATATAAAACTTATTTGTATATATGGAGTTTGTAAGAATGGCTATTTCCTATTTACATGCATTACCATCTAAATAAGAATACCAACAAACATTTTATGGAAGACACACATGTTAGCATCAAGGACTTATAGTGTTTAAGAAAACTTATAACGAGTTCCAGACTAATTTGGAAATGTTTCACCTATTTTTTCTCACCATTTTAAGTTATGTCTAGTTAAATTGCCCAGTGTATGTATGAGAATAATTAATAATATTTTCATGTGACTCTATCTATGGGATCAATTCTTAATCAATTCAACACCTACATTCCTCCTGCCCTTAAGCTATGCCCTACTCTTATGTAGCAATCTCCTTCAACTTGATTCCTTCCAGGAGAGAAGGTGTTGTTAGGCTCACAAGTCTAAGGGAGGACACAAATGCCATCTGTCTGGAAAACTGAAGCTTACAAGAGCCACAAAGACCCCTCCCTATGATTATAGAAGCAGTAAATGACAGGTGAGAGTTAACACTTTACCAAATCAGAATACTGCAAAGGAAAGTTTACTAAGAGTCCTTTATTGGAGCCATGGTGGGAGGTTCCACAACAGGTGGACCTGAAGTCACATATCTCACCATGCAATTTGTATTACCATGACTTTAAAGACTTCAAACATCATGTTTAATTAATTAATTAATTAATTGATTATTGAGGAAAGCAGTGACATGTGTGAACATCTTTTGGAGAACCTCAAGGAAGATTTACTATCTCTAATTTAGGAGAGAAAAGGCAACTGACATGCAAACAAACATAAAGATGTGGTCAGAAGCCTATGGGTGGGTTGTTCATTGACCTTAGAGGGAATCTGGTACCAATGTTTTGTTAAATAAATATGTAATTAAACTTCTTTTAAAATAATTATGTTTATACCAAAACCAAAGACTCAGGCAGCTCTTAGTCAGAGAAGCCTCTAAACCAAGGAACTGCAGTCAAAGTAGAGACTCGAACCTTATTAAAGTGCTGAGAGCAAGAACTCCTGAGTACACAGCCCTAGATGGGCCATCTTTGTCACTCACTCTAGGTCTCAGGAAATGCTGTGGAAGAGGGGGCAGAAAGAATGTAGGTGTTGAAGAATGGAGAAGAATGGCATCTGGACATGACACAGCAGTGCCAATCAAAGACATTTAAGTAGCTGTGATCACCTGTGCAAGGACTGCACACAAACACACACTCACACACACACACACACACACACACATACACACACACATACACACAAATACACAAAAGGAGTAGGAGGACTAATTTTAAAAGGGGGTGAGCAATAGTTGTGGGGGCAAGAGAAGGTAACAGGTGAATGTTATCACAATACATTGTCCATGGTGAGTAAAAACAGGAAATGGGTTACAATTAAAGCAATATTTAAACTGTTGGACCATTATAACTTAATGTTGTGCTGTTTACATTATCATGGATTTCAAAACTTCCTGCTTTCAATCTTAGAGTAGGTAGAACTTTTAGTTAAGATACATACAGAGGTGTCACTCATCTGATGTCGGGGTCAGCAACACTTTTCTATAAAAAGTAGTTAAAATAATTTGTTCACTTTTGAGGAATATATAAGCCCTGTTGTAGCTATGGAGCTCTGCTTCAGTGAGAGGAAAACTGTTCTTGGCACCATGTAAGTGAATGGGCCTGTGCTGTGATACATCTTTATAAACAGTGGACAGGAAGGATTTGGCCTTTGACTTTCAGAGACTTTTGTTCTGTTCTGATTTGCTGTAGAAGTTATGAAGAGTTCTTGGTAAGGGTTAAAGGAAAATAAATAATACATGTGTCCTATTCATTGCATGGTCCTGTCATTGTGAAAAACTCTACAACTCATCACAGTATGATCTTTGAAGGAAACAGAACATTCTTCTTTTTATTGCTTTATTAGACTTCCACCTATAAGCACAGAGAAAGCAGTATTGGCTTATTTAATTTCTGTATTCATGAAAAGCACAGAGTTCACCCCAAAATACGTATCCAATAGGTATTTTATTTGAACCATCAGGTGTTAAAACACTTCCAGGATGATTTAAGGGCAAGTCAAATTCTGGAAAACATATTTTCATACAAGCCACCTTCTATCCACAAATGTTTTACTTCCTCATGGAACTGTCTTTATTGTTGCAACAGAAGGAAAATATCATCCTACAAAATCTTTTGTCCAGAGGTTCTGTGTAGTCAAAGGCACAGAGCAGAAAGGTTTATGTCAAAGGACTAGTAAAAGCAGAGTCTTGAGAGCTAAAATCCAATTTAGAAGTGTTATAAAGATTCTGTTCTCTGTGGCTCTGCAGAAACAACTGGCAAGATGAAGTCAGATCGTGTCCTTAAAGCTTTCTTTAAGAGCAGTAAATATGAGGAGGGTCTGGCAGGTCCCCTTAAGTTTCACTCACAGCAGATAGGTAGAGTGCTGACCAGAGAGCATCCCAAAAGACCAAAAGTCTCATTTCCTGGAAATGTGCCACAGCTACTGTCAGATAAAGAGGTAATGATTCATTAGAGACAGCAGTCGGGTACACCCAGTCCTTCCAAATGTTTCTAAAACTTTAATTGCTGGGAGGATAAACAAGGATTACTTTGTGAAATGAAGATATTACTTTATTTCTAGGCCCACTTTCATTTAATAGGCCCTAATTGTCTTCTGTCCTGATTGATGCCTTCACCCAGGCGACTCTGTCTAGTTATCTAAGAAAGTTCCATGTTCTACCATCACTTGGGCTGGGCAAACTTAAATCAAACATGGCTTATAATTTCCTAAAGAAAAGTGATGTAAGTTATGTGAAACCATAGCTATATTAAACGTTAGGCCATGAAGAACGATGATGTGTTGGAATTGGGAAGTACTTGTGATTGTCATTGTGGACAAGGAAGTATTTTTAGGTTGTAGTGTGGTGTGGGTCAGTTCACGCAGAACCCATCAGATACTTTGAGTTCACAAAATGGATGCAAGGTTGGCCATAGTACTGTACTCTTATACTCCTAGCATTCAGGATACTGAGACAGGAAGATTGCAAGTTCATGATTTGCCTGGGTTCATAGAAAGACATTTTCACAAACAAACAAACAACCCCCAAAGAACAACAAAACAAAACAAAATCCAAACAAACACAGGGAGTTGAATCCAAGGTGATCAAATTATATAGAGTCTCTAGGTTAAAAACTCATGGAAAGAGATTGTTGCTAAAGAAAGGAGATCTTGATGTCTCCCTGTACCATCAGAACATTTAAAGAGTAGTGACTGCTCTGTGTATGTTGAGCTAACATACACAGGAGGCTGGGAAAGAAATATCACAATTATTATTTATCTCATTTT
Organism: Tokudaia tokunoshimensis; assembly: GCA_036184795.1. Classification (NCBI taxonomy): domain Eukaryota; kingdom Metazoa; phylum Chordata; class Mammalia; order Rodentia; family Muridae; genus Tokudaia; species Tokudaia tokunoshimensis. The sequence continues at coordinate 63,861,044 of BTHU01000022.1, read as the reverse complement.
AACTAAACAAGGTCAGAAGAGGGATGTTCTTGTTAGATTGGGGAATTTCATAGCAGTGGATGCTAGGTCCCATCTCAGGTATGTGGACTATGAAATACTTTAAAATATTCAAATATTCAAAAGCTTAAATAGAGATATTAAGATATAACATGCCTAGATAATAAAATTAGAATATGTAAGATTAGGGAAATACATGGGATTGAATTAATGTAACAAGTTGAAGGTGTGAGTTTAGATTATCACAACTGAAATACAGAAGGAAAAACAAAATAAGTCATGTTCAAGTGCCTAATACATGTGCAATTTTAGTTCCCAAAAACAAGTGGACAGAAAACTGCATGAAAATATTATTAATGAAGGTTTTCCAAATTTGATGAAGCTGTACATCCACAAAGTTAAGAAATCCAGTAAATCGATGTAAAAATGTACATGACATCTATATACCAGCAAAACAAGATTAAATTGGATGGAGGATGGGAGACCCCATTTATATACTGCCTTCAAAAATCCAAGTTAAACTAACAAACAAGTAGAATAAAAACAAGGGAATCTATAATGCTAATATTAGTTAAATTATTCTCTAATACTAGCAAATAAAATTCATAGAAAAGAATATATCAATGAATACATTATTATTTTATTAAAATAACATATAAAATAAATGTTTATTTTCCAAATATGGTACATCAAAATCATGGAATAAAAGCTAATAGAACTGAAGCAATAAATAAATTCATCAGTGAAATTAGAGATTCTAATACCTTTCTCTGAGAAATTGGGAGAATAATTAGTCAGTGGGCTATGGAAGACTCAATGAGCATTCTCAAACAAGCGGAGGCTGCAGATCATTTTAGACAAGAGCTGAGTACACACATGCCTTCAAATCAAAGGAATAATGTGACAACATATGACATATTCCAGGTGATAATGGAAGTTTAAATAATTTTATAAGGAGTCAAGCTTTGTAGAGCATAGTCATTACCTAGATAGAATCTAACTAAAATTTAACAAATTTATGGAAAAATTCTCGAATGTAGAAAGAATATCTTGTGTATTGTATGAATGGGATTGCACCACCTGTCAATTAAAAAATCCTATGGCCTATAGCATAGAAAAAAATTAAAGGTAGGACATCCAGGAGGCAGAAAGAATTCTGGGATAGAACCAGGCAGGAAATTTACTGAAAAGATGTAAGGAGTTGGACCTGGGCACAGGTAACCAGCCATATGGCAGAATATAGGTTAAAATAAATGGGTTATCTTTAGTTATGATCTATGAGAAGACCCTAGCTATTTGGCCAAGGTATTTGTAAATATATTTTGAATCTGAGTCTTATTTCCAGGAGCATAGCTTGGAGGAAGAGCCAAACCTAACTTCAACACTCAAATATTTGAGAACTAATGCAATTCTGTATAAACCCTGGGTCAAAAAACTAGGTAAAAAGAAAATTAAAAAATATTTTGAAGTAATGTGAGAGCAAAACATAACGTAACCTTATTAAAAATAATTCTAAAGCCAATGAGGTTACCTTTCTTTCTTTCTTTCTTTCTTTCTTTCTTTCTTTCTTTCTTTCTTTCTTTCTTTCTTTCTTTCTTTCTTTCTTTTTTCTCCCTTTCCCTCACCTACTCTCCTCTCTCTCGTTTTTTTTTTTTTTTTTTTTTTTTAGGATAGGTTGTCTCTGTGTATCCCTGGCTGTCCTGGACCTAGCTCTGTAGACTAGGCTGGCTTTAGATACACAGAAATCAGCCTGCCTCTGCTTCCTGACTTCTGGGATTAAAGATGTAAAACATTGGGACTGATGAGGTCACTTTTCTTAAGAAAACAAATTCCTAGGCAAATGGATGGAACTACAAAATATCATCCTGAGTGAGGTAACCCAGTCACAAAAGAACACACATGGTATGCAGTAATAAGGGATATTACCCTAAAAGCTCAGAATATCCAAGATACAACTCACAGACTACATGAAGCTCAAGAAGAAGGAAGAACAAAGTGTGATACTTTGATCCTTATTGGAAAGTGGATCAAAATACCCATGGCTCACAGCCAACCAATAGAATGAGCATAGGGTCCCCAATGGAGCAGCTAGAGAAAGCACCCTTGGAGCTGAAGAGGTTTGCAGCCCTGCAGGAGCAACAATAATATGTATCAACTAGTACCCCCAGAGGTCCCAGGGACTAAACCACCAACCAAAGAGTACACATGGAGGGACCCATGGCTCCAGCTACATATGTAGCAGAAGATGACCATTTCAGACATCAATGAGAGGAGAGGCCATTGGCCCTATCAAGGCTTGATTTCCCAGAATAGGGGAATGCAAGTCAGGAAATTGGTGGGGGGTGGTTAAGCAGGGGCAGGGCAGATGGGATAGGGACTTTTCAGAGGGGTAATGAGGATAGGGGATGCCATTTGAAATGTAAATAAAGCAAATATCTAAAAAAAAAAAGAACAAGTGACACTTATAGTAAGCAGAAAAAAGAAATTTCAAGTGATTTCAATGATTCCTTTGCAAAAGGATGAAATTTATAAACTTATACTCAGACTAATCAGAACAAATAAACACCCCAAGAGATAAGTGACCAATGCAATAAGTAAGTTAGAAAGAATCTGCTGATACTGCAAGGACAATGTCATTTCTTTCATCTTTAAGTTTTTCTCCTAATTCTCTTAGGGACTGCTAAAACTCAAGTCTATCATTTGCATTTACAGTTTACATTTTTTAGCTGAGCTAAGGTGTCAAGACACTTGTGAGCCACTTCCCTTTAAGATGGTAATTTTGATCCCTTTCCTAGGAGAAGCTGAGGCTTATATTCATTGTTCACCTCCAGGTGACAATTGGAGTGGCTGAATTAAAGTGGAAAATTATATGACAGGATTTCAGGTACTTGAGAAGAGCCTTGTTGTCGCTTAGTCTCACAATCAGTAAGGACCACTCTGTGAGGTCTCACTGCATGGTCTGTGATTAGACTTCAGGAGGAGCAGTGAGGAGCCAGGGCACTCATCTTCAGATCTGCAGATCTGCTTCTATCTCTGCTCTGTCACAGTTATGCCCAAATGAAAAATAAATAAATAAAACCTGCGCACAGAGCTTGCATTTTGAAAGGTTTTATCCACATCCAAACTTGCTAGAATTTATTTTCACTGAGGTCTGGCAATTTAGAAAGATGATTTTATTAGCAAGATATGCCTGTAGTGTAGAGTAACAGCAAAATTACTCTTGATTAGAAGCATCTTTGCAAACATTGAAAATGAACTATCCTCCTGCTGGTCAGATGCTTCACATATTACATTAACATAAGGAGGAGTCTTTCTCTTCATACTACTGTTTAGGAATACATGCTATGCTGCATGATTTAGAAGACAGTGCTGACAGTTCAGTAACATGTAGAATCTTTCTGAAGAGACGCGAAATGGTTAACATAATTGAGCAGTCTAAGTGCAATCAAATAAGAGTTGGCTGGACTTTAGAGGTTTTAAGAGAATGCTTTGAAGTGTTATTTTTTATTATATACAGCCAAACATTTCTGAAATGTTATTGTTGTTGTTGTTGTTGGTTTGTAGTGCTGGGAACTGAACACAAGGTATTGTCTAAGCCTGCTGTGAACTTTTTCCAGGGAGGTGGGAGCAAATGACATACTAAAGTACCAATTCCACAAAAGTGCAACTGGGTGAACCAAATTTACTGAATTTACTTTTAAAACATAGGCAAGGATCACTTACTGGAACATGGGTGACCTCAAAAGAATACACATCATTGGAAAATCTCACTCCAGCATGGTTGATGACTTCCTAATACCTGCACAGGCTATTTCTCACACTTTAGTCAATCTTTCTCCCTCTTTATATATGCTATTCCTCCTGATATTACTAGTGTTGGTATTGTATCCTCCGAGACCTGTGACATCACATAGGCGACAGCTTGACCTATACACTTGTTGCCACGGCAACAGCCACCATGTTCCCAGAGTCCACTGGGCTCACCTTTACCTGTGACCAAGTCACCATCCACATATATAGGAGTAGCACCTCCCCCCTCCCGTCTTTCTTTCCACCACCACCTTTGCCCCTTCCCTCAATAAACCCCATGTGGAACTGTTTGACCTGGTGTGGTCTCTCTGCTGCTGCTGCAGCCATTCACAGACCCTGCTGCTGCCACTGCAGTCACCCGTCATAACAACTAGACCATGCAATATTTAGGGAGAAATACAGACAGCTAGGAGAAGCTGCTGTAGGCAAGAGTGACTGGAATCTCAGCTGATGGTCTACTCACCTTCCTCACTCACTATTTCTGTGAGGGTACATCAGTGGTCTGGATCATGATGGTCTCTTGCTTTGACATATGTATAAATAACATCTTTAGATTTTAATACAAGAGTAATCGACATCTCCCTTCCACCTGCACTCACTGAGCTCCTTGCCATCTCCCACCTGACCCCACAGCCCTGCCTGGCTCTCAGGAGGCCTTCTCTGACCAGGGACAAAGGTGAGACTCCTGCTTCAATATCCCCACCTTCCAGAACCCCACAGATCCCAGCAGACTTAGGCTCTGCTGTGCCCTATTGAAGCTCCATATCCCTTCCAGTCCACACCTCCATCTGTGTCTCTGACTAGCATGTCATCCCCACTTCAAATTCATAGCCCTGCCTGCCTCTGAGGAGACCTAATTTAACCTGGGACATCCAGTTGCACCTGCCTCCTGGGAGGCCTGCTCCAACCTGGGACACTCAGGTCAGCTAACTCCAGAGACAACCAGATGGAGAAATGCAAGCACCTAATCAACAGAAACCAATGCAATATGGCACCATCAGAACTCAATTCTCTTACTACAGCAAGCACTGGATATACTAACACACCTGAAGAACAAGATTGTGACCTTAAATCTCATCTTATGAAGATGATAGAGGATTTTAAAGAGGATATAAATAATTCCCTTAAAGAAATACAGGAAAACACAAACAAGTAGAAGCCCTTAAAGAGGAAACAAATATCTTAAAGAAATACAGACAAACAGGCGAAAGAAATGAACAAAATGTTCCAAGACCAAAAATGAAACTAGAAGCAATAAAGAAAACACAAATGGAGGCAACCCTGGAGATGGCAAACCTAGGAAAGAAAATAGGAACTATGGATGCATGCATCACTAACAGAACACAAAAGATGGAAGAGAGAATCTGAAGAGTAGAAGATATGAAAGAAGAAATGGATATATCAAAGAAAATATCAAATTTGAAAAGTTCCTAACTCAAAACATCCAGGAAATTTGGGACACAATGAAAAGATCAAACGTAAGAAAAACAGGAATAGAAGAGGGTGTAGATTACCAGTTCAAAGTGTTAGAGAACATCTTCAACAAAATCATAGAAAAAAACTTCCCTAAACTAAGGAAAGAGATGGGCATAAATGTAAAAGCAGCCTAGAGAACACCAAACAGATTGGAGCAGAAAAGAAAATCCTCCCCATATAATAATTAAAACAGTAAATGTACAGAACAAAGAATATTAAAGGCTGCAAGGGAAAGGGGTGAAGAAGCATATGAAGGCAGACCTATAATGCCAGCACAGGCTATTATACCCAGCAAGACTCTCAATTACCATAGATGGAGAAACCAAGATATTCCATGACAAGATCAAATTTACATAATATCTTTCCACAAATCCAGCCCTACGAAGGATAATAGATGAATAATGCTAACACAAGGAGGGAAACTACACCCTAGAAAAAGCAAGAAAATAATCTTCTTTCAACAAATGCAAAAGAAGATAGTCACACAAACAAAAATAACATTAAAAATAACAGGAAACTATAATCGCCTTTCTTTAATATCTCAATATCAATGGACTCAATTCTACAATAAAAAGACAGAGAAAACAAGACTGGCTATATAAATAGGACCCAACATTTTGCTGCATACATGAAACACGCCTCAGTGTCAAAGACAGACACTACCTCATAGAAAAGGGCTGGAAAAAATTTTCCAAGCAAATGGTCCCAAGAGACAAGCTGGAGTAGCCATTCTAATATCAAATAAAGTCAACTTTCAATCAAAAGTTATAAAAAAAGATTAGGAAGGACACTTCATACTTATCAAAGGAAAAATCTACCAAGAAGAACTCTCAATTCTGAGCATCTATGCTCCAAATGCAAGGGCACCCACATTCATAAAAGAGACTTTACTAAAGTTCAAAGAACACATTGTCCCTCACACAATAATAGTGAGAGACTTCAACACCCTACTCTCATCAATAGACAGATCATGGAAAAACAAACTAAGCAGAGACACATTGAAACTAACAGAAGTTATGCACCAAATGGATTTAATAGATATCGATAGAACAGCTCATCCTAAAACAATAGACTTACTTCTCAGTACCTCATGGTACCTTTTTCAAAATTGACCATGTATCCAGTCACAAAACAGGCTTCAACAGACCCAAGACGATTGAAATAATCTCATGCATTCTGTCAGATCACTATGAACTAAGGCTGTCTTCAATAGCAAAAACAACAACAAAAAACAAACAAAAAAAAACCAACAGAAAGCCCACATACACACTAAATCTGAACAATGTCCTTCTCAATGATAACTTGGTCAAGAAAGAAATAAAGGAAGAAACAAAAGACTTTTTAGAATTTGATGAAAATGAAGGCACAACATACCCAAACTTATGGAACACAACGAAAGCAATGCTAAGAGAAAGCTCAGCTCTGTGTTCCTCCAAAAAGAAACTAGAGAGAGCATACACTACCAGCTTAACAGCATTCCCGAAAGCTCTACAACAAAAAAAAGCAAATACACCCAAGAGGAGTAGATAGCAGGAAATAATCAACTCAGGGCTGAAATCAATCAAGTAGAAACAAAAATAACTAAAGAAAGAATAAACAAAGCCAGGAGCTGGTTCTTTGGGAAAATGAGCAAGATAGATGAACTCTTAGCCAGACTAAACAGAGGACACAGAGAAAGTATCCAAATTAACTGAGGAAATTAAAAAAACCGCCAGGTCCTACTACAAAAGCCTATATTGAACAAAACTGGAAAATGTGGATGAAGTGGACAATTTTCTAGACAGACACCAAATACCTAAGTTAAATTAGGATCAGATAAACCATATAAACAGTCCCATAACCCATACAGAAATAGAAATAGTCATTAAAAGTCTCCCTCCCAAACATAGCCCAGGACCAGATGGTTTTAGTGTAGAATTCTATCAGACCTTCAAAGAAGACCTAATACCAATACTCTTCAAACTATTCTACAAAATAGAAACAGAAGGAACACTACCCAATTCATTCTTTGAAGCTGCAGTTATGCTGAGTATTCTCCCTTGGAGATTGAAAGGTTTCTGTTTAATCAGGAACTTTTCACAATTTTCTTTCATAGAGGACTTCATAGGGAATTTTTTTCTACTTCTATCATGTTTAATGTTCCAAATAGATTTTAAAAACTGGTTGAGTACATATTACTTTTAGCTTCAGAAGATATCATGTATATTTAAGAGGCATTTAACTAGTATAAATTATTTTGATGACTTAAAACATGTCAATACTGTTTTATATTTTAAAATAAAATTTATTAGTTTAATAAAATATGAAAAATAAAAGTAAAAGATGTAGAATTATATCTGACTTCCCAACAGAGACTATAAGAGCCAGAAGATCCTGGAGAGATGTTTTGTAGTCCCTAAGAGACCACAGATGCCAGCTGTGACTATGATACCTAGCAAAACTCTCAATCATCATAGATGGAGAAGATATTCTATAACAAATCCAACTTTAAGCAATATCTCTCTACCAATCCATCCCTACAGAGAATACTAGAGGAAAAGCTCCAACACCAGGAGTGTAACTACACCCAAGAATACACAAAAAAATTAGTTATCTCACAACAAATTCAAGAAAAGAGAACCACACATACACAGAACCAACTCCAACAACAAAATAACAGCAACTAACATATGTCTACTAAAATAGACTTTCAACCAAAAATAATCAAAAATGATGGGGAAAGACACTTCATAGTCATCAAAGGAAAAATCCATGAAGATGAAGTCTCAATTCTGCACATCTGTGCCCCAAATTCAAGGGCACCCATATTTGTTAAAGAAACTTTACTAAAGCTCAAAACACACATTGAACCCTACACAATAACAGTAGGAGACTTTACCAATGGACAGGTTATTGAAACAGAAGCCAAACAGGGACACAATGAAACTAATAGATGTTATGAACCAAATGGATTTAACAGCCTTGTGGGATTGCAAGTATGTACAACACTTCTGGAAAACAACCTGTTGGTTTCTCAGAAAATTAGAAATAGTTTTACCTGAAGACCCAGCTATACCACCCTTGGGCATATACCCAAAAGATGCTCCATCATACCACAAGGACACATGCCCTACAATCTTCATAGCAGCTTTATTCATAATAGCCAGAACCTAGAAGAAACCCAGATGTCCATCAACTGAAGAATGGATACAGGAAAGGTATTTCATTTACACAATGGAACAGTATTCAGTTATTAAAAACTAGGACATCATGAATTATGCAGGCAAATGGATGGAACTAGAAAATATTCTGAGTTAGGTAACCCAGACCCTAAAGGACATTCATGGTATGTGTTCACTGATAAATATATATTAGCCAAGCACAGAATACCCATGATACACCTCGCAGACCCAAAGAAATTAAACAATAAGGTCCAGGTGATGATACTTGAATCCCACTTAGAAGCAGGGAACAAAATAGTCATGGGAAGAAGAGGGCAGGAGGAACCTTGGTAGGAGAAGGGAGGAAGAGGGGAATAGGGGCAGGATCAGGTCTGGGGATAGATAGGAGAAAGTCTCAGAGGGCCAGGAGAATGAATGGAAATATGCAGTTGCCTGGATGGAGGTTGAGGGATTATTTAGGAAGTGCCAGAGACCAGGAAAGAAAGAGGCTCCCAGGAGTCAATACAGGTAACCTTAGCCTAAATGCCCAACAGTGGGGATATGGAACCTGAAGAGACTACCTCCAGTAGTAAGATATCCAGTGGAAGGATAGGGATACCAACTCAACCCAGAAAACTTTGATCCAAATTTGGTCCTATCTAAAAGGAATTCAAGGACAAAGATGGAGGAGAGATTGAAGCAAAGGCCATCCAGTGATTGCCCAATTTGAGACCCATCCAATGGACAGGCGCCAATCCCTGACATTATTACTGATGCTATGTACTGGAAGACAGGAGACTAGCATAGCTGTTCTTTGAGAAGGTCTACCCAGAAGCTGACTGAGACAGATGCAGATACTCAGAGCCAAACATTAGACTGAGGTAGGGGAGTCCTACAGAAGAGTTAGGAGAAGGCCTTGAAAGTGATGGTCAACCCTACAGGAAGACAAATAGTGTCACCTAACTTGGACCCCTGGGAGCTCCCAGGGACTGATCAAACAATCAAAGAGCATGCAGGGGCTGGTCTGAGACCTTGGCACAGATATAGCAGGGGGCTGCCTTGTCTGGCCTCAGTGGGGAAGGGTACATCTAATCCTGCAGAGAGTTGATGCACCAGGGTGGGGAGATACCAAAGGTGTGGAACCTTCTCAGAAGCAAAGGGGGAGGGGAGATTGGGGTGGAACCCTGGGAGGGAGCAGCATTTGGGATGTAAATAAATAAATAAACAAATAAATAAATAGTACTTGAAGCTCCTTATCAGAAATAATTCATCTAGAAACAGAATATTTTCATCAAGTGCCAAAACATCTCCATCTATATTATAAAATCATTTCTGCTACATAATTTATTTTCTTGCCAAGATAGTTGATGGAGACTAATCTGAAATGTCCTATGACTAGAGCCTCATTTATTTGGCACATATGCTTTTATAATCTTACCTTAGAGACCATATCTTTCTTTTACAAAGCAGTATTGTTTATAGTGTTTTTGAAGAATAAAATACATTGAGATTTATGCTGGTCATCTTTATTGCCTTTTAAAACCATTTCTACTCAAATGGATTTAAATTTATGTTTTTCATGATTGCTCCAAGACTTTTTTACATTTTCTTCAATTTGCATGTATAGCATAGGTTTTCTCTCCAATGTTTGAGGCTATCGATTTATTTTTATACAAAGCTTAAGCAAACATTGTTATTATTCTCAGTGAATATACTTGGGTATGCTTTGGTGGTGGCTATTATTTTCTATTTTCTAGAAAATTCTATGTTGTTGTAGGCAACTTAGAAATCAAAACTTAGAAATGCAAAATCATTGTAATAATAAACCGGCACAAGTACTATTGGACCTTGTTTATACATGATTACTTAAACTAGTGCTGCAGTCATAGGAGCAAATGCATGGAGTCAAGAAATACTTAGGTAGTCAAAGTGTTAGGATTTGGTGGTTCATTTTATTCCTTTAAATCTAATTAATGAATTTTGGTATGTTTATTTTCTTCCTTCAAAACTTGTTCCTCAGTTCGTATGTCTTAAAGAGCATGTTGCCAGTGGTTCTACATCTCTGCTTCAAAGTGTTATAACAGGCCATTACTTTGATAAGAAGTGAAAATTCATGAGGTACTGTTTGTTCAGCCTTTACAGTGGGGCATCCCTGTAAGTCACATGTCTCTATCAGCTTTGCAAGAAGGCTGTTGCTATTATTATTTTTATTTACACATTTACTTATCTTTTATGTTTCTCTGTGTGTCTGAGTGCATGTGCATCTCGTGTGTGCAGGTGCCTGTGGAAGTGAGAAACAGGCCATTGGATCCCCTAGAACTTGAGTCATGGGTAATTTGAGCCACCTCATGTGGGAACCAGCACATGCTCTTAACTGAAGAGCTCTGTTTCCAGTCCTTGGTTATTATTATTATTATTTTATAGGTGGATAAAATAAACAAGACAACTCTCTTTGTTTATTTTGTTTGTTTAAATTTTACTATGGAATTATTCAAAGTTACAGAAGACACAATAGAGAAAAATATATAGTATGGAATCCAACCTGAGAATGGCCTTTTGACCACCTTTTTTCACCCATATCCCCCACATCCTGCTGATATACCCGTTTATTTTTTACAGTCTTGAGGAATTTAAATGTCTTGCCAAAGATCAGAAAACTAGCAGGATTTTAAACTGTCATCTTTGGTTAGATAGCTGAGTATTGGGGACAGAAATAACATCTGATTCATTTTAAACACTGTTGTGTTATTTGCTTTTCTCTTTTTTTTCTTTTTCTTTCTTTAAAATTTTACAAGAAATGAGTTAGTTATTACAGGGTTAGCTAGTTCAACTCCACTTTCCAGATGTGGAAACTGAGTCACAGAAAGGGTGAAACACTTCACACGTGTGGTAAAGCTAGAATTCTGACTCAAATTAACTGGCCTCAGAGAAAGCACCTGAAAAGAATTTGCAGTGGCAAAACCAATATCTCAAAGGTGAAGCCTTTGGCTCTCACTGGTTAGCCAGCAGCACTGTCTGCTGACATTTTGCTATCCGTTTCCAGGTTTAATACCTCTCAAGGAGAATGAACATTTGAGTGACAGCTCACTCACCAGCAGTTGTAGAGTTCGATTGGGCATCTTTCTGATACCTTTCGTGGTCAAGTCAAAAAAAGATGGGAATGCAGAAGTTAATGATTGAATTCAGTCTGCTTATCTTTAAGTCTGCTACCAGAATTATGTGTTTGATTGAATACATTTAGTATGAGTCCAATGGGCCAGCATCTGAGTAGTCTATAGGGAACTAAAATTTGTTTTAAATGCCAGCTGGACTTTGTTTCTGCCATGCTGTGTTAGTTCCAGCGTGCTGGACTTTTATGTGGAGTACCTTCACCATGCCATGTTATTTTAAATGCCATCGAAGTCATTGATACACTTTGTTCTTTTATCAGTAGCAACTGCATCAGAATGTAGAGGAAGCATTTGCATCAGGAAGGAGATCTTTTCTCTAGAGGCACTTTTTTAGTTCCCTAAGGATATGAAGTGAGCATTTGACATACACTCAGATTAACTGCTATGTGGTTTGCAGAGATTTTCTTCCCTGCTCTGGGTACTGAAATGGCTTCTCTGTTACCTACAATTCAAATGCATAGAAATGCAAATATATAGCCATAGTAATGCTATGAGTGGGAAAAGGAGAAAAATGACAATAGAGAATGGGTCAAGAATAGAATACATTTTCCCCTTTGTTAAGAGTCATGATACTGTGAGTTAAGACATTGAACACAGAATGAACTGCAATTAAAATTCAGAAATGAATTTGTGGTGCAGCACTGTGCAGTTGTTGCCCTTTTATTTTGTCCTGGAATTTGTCTTAGAAACCCAAGCAAAATCTGTTCGTGCCTGAGAGTGGGAAGTCTGCAGCTCTGATCATTGGTGTTCAGAGTGTGTTGGGGGATGCAGGTTGTTTTGACTGACGAAGTATGGTGGAGCAGTGTCGTATTCTCAATTGCTTCTGAATTGATTTTGTAAACTTCTTTTGAAGGCTCTGTGTTCTAGATGCTTGGCAAGCTGCTGGATAGCTCCTTTTCAGTCCATGAATCTTTTACTTATTCATCAAAGTAGCCCTTCCACTCCCATTCACCTTTTAAACTCTCTTCGGGCTATTGATGGACAGATACCATGACTCTCACTGAGCTCACTTTCTTACTAAAAGAAGGAAGGGAAACAAAGTCTGTCATAATGATTCATTAAATGTGACACACATATCTCAGTTCACCTAAAGTTCATCAAGTCCCAATTCCCCCAAATGCCAACTTCCAACAACATTGTAATCTAGAAGGAAAGTGGATAATTTATCCCAACAGTTTATACACTTGTAAATGCCTTACTAGATGTGTGGTGTAGGCCACTGTGTAGTGCTCATCAGTGTGCCCAACAAGGTTAAATGTTAACTTTGGGCAATAGAAAATTTTACCTTATCACCAATTGGTAATATAAGGATTAAGCATCTATTTGAGTTGTACATTGTTTTGTACAATGGCAAGGCTTGAAACTATTATTTTCAAGGCTGCTCACTACTCTTTTAAAAATATTCAGAGTTAGTTTGAAGAGTCTAAGTACAAGTTCTACCCCCTACTTTGCATGACTCTTAAAAAGCACGTTGAAGTGTGATTGACACACAGAAGCTGAACATGTTCAACATATACAACCTGATGAACTTGAAGTGCTTGGCTCTTAAAATTATTTTAAAGAAAAATTATGCATCCTTATGTATCTGATGAAAATTTGAAGATAGCACAGTGAAGGATTCACATTTATTTTTCTATACAAGGTTATTAAGGAACACAGGAAAGATAAATTGATCTTTAGGAAAATAAATTACATAATTAGAGGTTTAATTTATTTCCTAAGCAATTTAATAAATAAATGCTATCAGTTATGTAAAATATTTGGTTTCTGTTGAGTACTAAATTTGAGAGAGAACAACTTCGGAATGCTTATGTTTGAGATGTTGATTTTTTTTTCTGACATTTACTATAGAGTCAGGTTTTATAGAGGATTAACTTTTTCAGAATGGAACTCTAAGATCATAACTGAGAAGATCACTATAAATATTGTTTTCTGAGAGAGAAAAGAATTATGTTACAGTATGGTAGAGTTCTTCAATAAAGCAGAAGTATTCATAAACAGGCAGGTAGAAATAAAATATGGAAATTTTATGTATGTAATTATAGGAGCAGACAAATCTCATAAAGTGTTGCTGTTGCAAGTTGATGACTATGATTCACTCCATGCACAAGGACCTGGAGACAGGAGATAGTAAGCCAGTACTCTAATCTCTAGTTGGAGGCTAGAGGTTTCTGTATAGTGATGGGAGTGTGGTAGCCAGATGTTTGAGAGTAGGTGTCCTAAGAACAGGAGCACAGATGTTCATGAGGAGAAGCAAGATTCTCCTCCTTCTACACTTATATCTGCCTTATAAGAGAGGTGGCTTTCAGGATATGAATCATGCACTACTAGGACATCAGATGTTTCAGGTTCTGCCACTGCTCCTGGACTTTTCAGATGGAATGTTCTGGGTGCCTTAGTTTGGGTACCTTTTCTTTTCTGAACTTACTCAGAGATCTTTTTAATAAAGCTTTTAGTTCCAGGTGATTCAAGTCTTAGGTCTGATAGGATACTTGGGAAAGAGCTTTACTCAGTAGCATGAACACTCATGCAAAGAACAGGTCAGTTTCTCAAAAATTAGATAATGATTAAGCAATGATTGAGATTTGAGGATAAGACATACCCTCCCTCTTTGGAGGACCAAAGACTTTAGATTTATTATTTTCCATTTTTTAGTTATTTAACTGTGGCTATTTCATCATAATAAGCCCACTTAGAACCTCTCTTCTAGACCACTCAGTTATCCTCAAAGGAGACCCATCCAATAACACACATCATATCTTCACTCATTGAAGAACAAGTATCTGTTTAGTGGGCACTATGTTCCAGGCTAGGAATTAAACACACGGTGATGAGAGAAACAGGAAAAACCATTGACTTTGGGAGGAATTGGCCAAGGGAGGAATCATACATGAGTAATCTATATCTTAGATAGAACAGTGCAGATGTATTGGGAAAATTAAGTAGGGCAAGTGACTGTAGAGAAGAGATATCTGCTGAGTTATAGTGGATAAAGCAAACCATTCTGATAGGGATCTTCTGACGTGAGTCCTGTAGAACATGAGGGAATGATCCCTGGAATCTCTAGGGAAGTATGTTCTAGGCAGAGGATATACCTGGAGATAGAAATGGATTTAGCCTGTTTGAGGACCTTGAAGGCAGTCAATACCCTACAAGGGAACAAAAGTTGAAAGGGGGAGGGTCACAGAAGAATGGGCAGGCTTGTTATGCAGGACCTTGGGGCTTTTTAAAGGCTTAGGGTTTTATATGGGAAAAGGTGGGAAGGCACCTTTATTTATATTTAATAGAACTAATTTTACTGTGGAAATAGGGTATAAGGTAAAAGAGATATACCTGTTAAAACACTATTGCAATAGTGCTTGACAGACATTGGTGGATGTAAGGGGTTGGGAAGAAGAGAAAAACACTCCTTTTTATGATACGTGTTACTTTAATAATGGGTTAGACATGGGCAATGAGTAAACAACACTTAAGACCTATCGTCTCTGCTTTGTAGAAGAAGAGGAACACATTTCAATTGATTTCCTACTTGATTTACTGAGGTATTGCTGAGACACAGACATGGCAGTTGGGTCTTCTGACAGAGCCCAGGCTTTTCTGCAGCATACCCTCTTCTCTGCACATGTCTCCCAAGATTCAGATGATTCATTCATCACTCATCCTCAGGCTTTTCTCTAAGATTCTGCATAAGATGCTGCCCTTTTTCTTCCTTCATGCTGATGGTGGCCAACAGTCCTTTGTGTGCATGCTGTTCTACACTTGGCTGTTTTTCTTTTTTTTTTCTTTTTCTTTCTTTTTTTACTGTCATTCAAGGGTTCTTTCTTTTATTATTAGATATATTCTTTATTTACATTTCAAATGTTGTCCCCTTTCCTGGTTCTCTCCTCCCCTGAAAATCCCATAAGCCTTCTCCCCTTCCCCAATCAACCCTCCCCCAATTCACTGTCCTGGTATTCCTCTACACTACTGCATCAAGTCTTTCCAGGACCAAGGGACTTTCCTCCCTTTGGTGTCTAACAAGACCATCCTCTGCTGCCTATGTGTCTGGAGCCATGGGTAACTCCATGTGTACTCTTTGGTTGATGGTTTTGTCCCTGGGAGCACTGGGATTACTGGGTGACTCATATTGTTGTTCATCTTATGGTGCTGCAAAACTCTTCTACTCCTTGGGTCCTTTTTCTAGCTCCTCCATTGGGGAACCTGTTCTCAGCTCAATGGCTGGCTGAGAGTGTCCCCCTCTGCATTTCTCATGCACTAGCAGAGCCTCCCAGGTGACACCTATATTCGGCTCTGCTCAATAAGCACTTGTGGGCATCGATAATAGTGTCTGGGTTTTGTAATTGTATATGGGATGGATCCCTGGGTGGGGCAGTCTCTGGATGGTCTTTCCCTCAGACTCTGCTCCACTCTTTGTCTCTGTATCTCCTTCTGTGGGTATTTTGTTCCCCTTTCTACAAAGAACCCAAGTATCCATACTTTGTTCTTCCTCCTTCTTGGGCATCATTTGCTATGTGAAATATGTCTTGGGTATTCCAAACTTCTGGGCTAATATCCACTTCTCAGTGCACGCATATCATGTGTGTTCTTTTGTGATTGGGTTATATCACTCAGGATGATATTCTCCAGTTCCATCCATTTGTCTAAGAATTTCATGAATTCACTGTTTTTAATGCCTGAATAGTACTCCATTGTGTATACATACCACATTTTCTGTATCTATTCCTCCACTGAGGGACATCTGGGTTCTTTTCAGCTTCTGGCTATTATAAATAGGACTGGTATGAACATAGTGGAGCATGTGTTGTTATTACATACTAGAGAATCCTCTGGGTATATGCCCAGGAGTGGTATAGCGTGGTCCTCTGGTAGTATTGTGCCCAGTTTTCTGAGGAACTGCCAAACTGATTTCCACAATGGTTGTACCAGCTTGCAATCCCACCAGCAGTGGAGGAGTGTTCCCCTTTCTCCACAATCTCTCCAGCACCTGCTGTCTCTTAAGTTTTTGATCTAAGCCTTTCTGACTGGTATAAGGTGAAATCTCAGGGTTGTTTTGATTTGCATTTCCCTGATGACTAAGGATGTTAAACAATTCTTTAGGTGCTTCTCAGCCATTCGATATTCCTCAGGTGAAAATTCTTTGTTTAGTTCTCTACCCCATTTTTAATAGGGTTATTTGGTTCTCTGGAGTCTAACTTCTTGAATTCTTTGTATATATTGGATATTAGCCCTCTGTCAGATGTAGAGTTGGTAAAGATCTTTTCCCAATTTGTTGGTTAATGTTTTGCTCTATTGACAGTGTCCTTTGCCTTACAGAAAATGAGGTCAATTCTTGATCTTAGGTCATAAGCTATTGGTGTTCTTTTCAAGAAATTTACCCCAGTACCCATGTGTTCAAGGCTCTTCCCCAGTTTCTTTTCTATTAGTTTCAGTGTGTCTGGTTTTATGTGAAGGTCCTAGATCCACTTGGACTCTAACTTAGTACTAGGAGATAAGAATGGATAAATTTGCATTCTTCTTCATGCTAGCTGCCAGTTGATCCAGCACCATTTGTTGAAAAGGCTATCTCTTTTCCACTGGATGGATTTAGCTCCTTTGTCAAAGATCAATGACCATAGGTGTGTGGGTAAATTTCTGGGTCTTCAATTCTATTCCATTGATCTACATGCCTGTCACTGTACCAATACCATGCAGTTTTTTTTTTAACACTATTGCTGTGTAGTACTGCTTGAGGTCTGGAATACTGATTCCCACAGAAGTTCTTTTACTGTTGAGAATAGTTTTAGCTATCCTGGGTTTTTTGTTATTCCAGATGAATTTGAGAATTTTTCTTTCTAACTCTATGAAGAATTGACTTGGATTTTGATGGGGATTGCACTGAATCTGTATATTGCTTTTGGCAAGATGGCCATTTTTACTATATTAATCTTGCCAATCCATGAGCATGGGAGATCTTTCCATCTTCTGAGTTCTTTGATTTCTTTCTTCAGAGACTTGAAGTTCTTGTCATACAGATCTTTCACTTGTTTGGCTAGAATCACACCAAGATACTCTGTATTGTTTGTGGCTATTGTGAAGGGTGTCATTTCCCTAATTTCAAACTCAGCCTGTTTATCCTTTGTGTATAGGAAGGGTACTGATTTGTTTGATATGATTTGTTTGGTATTTGTTTGATAATTTTATATCCAGCCACTTTGCTGAAGTTGTTTATCAGCTGTAGGAGTTCTCTGGTGGAGGTTTCTTGGGTCACTTAATTATGCTATCATATCATCTGCAAATAGTGATAATTTGAATTCTTCCTTTGCAATTTGTTTCCCTTTGACCTCCTTTTGTTGTCTAATTGCTCTAGCTAGAGCTTCAAGTTCTGTATTGAATAGATATGGAGAAAGAGGGCAGCCTTGTCTAGTCCCTGATTTTAGTGGGATTGCTTCAAGTTTCTCTCCATTTAGTTTGCTGTTGGCTACTGGTTTGCTGTATATTGCTTTTACTTTGTTTAGATATGGGCCTTGAAATCCTGATCTTTCCAAGACTTTTAGCATGAAAGGATGCTGAATTTTGTCAAATACTTTTGCAGCATCTAATGAAATGACCGTGTAGTTTTTTTCTTTGAGTTTTTTTATGTAGTAGATTACATTGATGGATTTCTGTATATTGAATCATCCCTGCATCCCTAGGATCAAGCCTACTTGACCATGGTGAATGATCATTTTGATGTGCTCTTGGATTCGGTTGGCAAGATTTTATTGAGTATTTTTGCATCAATATTCATAAGGAAAATTGTTGTGAAGTTTTCTTTCCTTGTTGGATCTTTGTGTCGTTTTGGTGTTAGCGTATTGTGGTATCATAGAACAAGTGGGCTAGTGTTCCTTCTGTTTCTATTTTGTGGAATAGTTTGAAGAGTATTGGTGTTAGGCCTTCTTTGAAGGTCTGATTGAATTCTGCACTAAAACCATCTTGTTCTGTGCTTTTATTCGTTGGGAGAATTTCAATGACTGCTTCTATTTCTTTAGGGGTTATGGGACTGTTTATATGGTCTATTTGATCCTGATTTAATTTTGGTATTTGGTATTTGTCTAGGAAATTGTCCATTTCCTCCAGATTTTCCAGTTGTGTTGAGTTGAGTAAAGGCTTTTGTAGTAGGATCTGATGATTTTTTGAATTTCAGTTTCTGTTGTCATATCTCCCTTTTCATTTCTGATTTTTGTTAATTTGGGTTCTGTCTCTGTGCCCTCTGGTTAGTCTGGATAAAGGTTTATCTATCTTATTGATTTTCTCAAATAACCAGCTTCTGGTTTTGTTGATTCTTGTATAGTTCTTTTTGTTTCTACTTGGTTGATTTCAGCCCTAAGTTTGATGATATTCTGCCTTCTACTCCTCTTGGGTGTATTAGCTTCTTTCTGCTCCAGAACTTTCAGGAGTACCATTAAGCTGCTAGAGTATGCTCTCTCCAGTTTCTTTTTGGAGGCACTCAGGGCTATGAGTTTTCCTCTTAGCACAGCTTTCATTGTGTCCCATAAGTTTGGGTATATGTTGCCTTCATTTTTATTAAATTTTAAAAAGTATTTGATTTCATTCCTTATTTCTTCCTTGACCAAGTTATCACTGAGTAGAGCATTGTTCAGCTTCCATATGAATGTGTGCTTTTTTGATAAGTTTTGGTTGAAAGTCAATTTTATCCAATATTAGAATGGCTACTCCAGCTTGGTTCCTGGGACCATTTGCTTGGAAAATTGTTTTCCAGGCTTTTCCTCTGAGGTAAGTGTTTGTCTTTGACACTGAGGTGCATTTCCTATATGCAACAGAATGCTGGGTCCTGTTTACATATCCAGTCTGTTAGTCAATGTCTTTTTATTGAGGAATTGAGTCCATTGATGTTAAGAGATATTAAGGAATAGTGATTGTTGCTTCCTGTTATATTCGATGTTATTTTATGTTTGGTGATTATCTTCTTTTGGGTTTGTTAAAAGATGATTACTCTCTTGCTTTTTCTAGGGTGTAGTTGCCCTCCTTATATTGGCATTTTCTATCTATTATTCTTCGTATGGCTGGATTTGTGGAAAGATATCGTGTAAATTTGCTTTTTATCATGGAATATCTTGGTTTCTCCATCTATGGTGATTGAGAGTTTTGCTGGGTACAGTAGTCTGGGCTGGCATATGTGTTCTCTTAGAGTCTGTGTGAGATCTTCCCAGGATCTTCTAGCTTTCATGGTCTCTGATGAGAAGTCTGGTGTAATTCTGATAGTTCTTCCTTTATATGTTACTTGGCCTTTTTCTTTTACTGCTTTTAATATTTTTTCTTTGTTTAGTACATTTGGTGTTTTGATTATTATGTGATGGGAAGAATTTATGTTCTGGTCCAGTCTGTTTGGCATACTGTAGACTTCTTGTATGTTCATGGGCATCACTCTCTCTTTAGGTTAGGGAAGTGTTCTTCTATAATTTTGTTGAATTTATTTACTGTTCCTTTAAGTTATAAATCTTTACTCTCTTTTATACCTATAATCCTTAGGTTTGGTCTTGTCGTTGTGTTCTGGATTTCCTGGATGTTTTGGCTTACTAGCTTTTTGCATTTTGCATTTTCTTTGACTGTTGAGCCAATGTTTTCTATGGTATCTTCAGCACCTAAGATTCTTTCTTCTATATCTTGTATTCTGTTGTTGATGTTTGCATCTATGACTCCTGATTTCTTTTCAATGTTTTCTATCTCCACAGTTGTCTCCCTTTGTGATTTCTTAGTTGTTTCTACTTCCGTTTTTGGATCCTGGATAGTTTTGTTCTGTTCTTTCACTTGTTTGTTTGTGTTTTCCTGTAATTCTTTATTGGATTCTTGTGTTTCCTCTTTCAGGACTGCTGCCTGTTGACCCATGTTCTTTTGTATTTCTTTAAGTTATTTTTGTGTTTCTTCTTTATGGACTTCTATCTGTTGACCCATGTTTTCTATATTTCTTTAAGCGACATTTTTGTTTTCTTTTTAAGGGTTTCTACCACTTGACTCATGTTCTCCTGTGCTTCATTAATGAGTTATTTATGTCCTTCTTGACAACCTCTATCAGCATCATGAGATGTGATTTTAAATCCAGGTCTTGCTTTTCTGGTATGTTGGGGAATCCAGCACTTGTGTTAGAGAACTTGGTTCAGATGGTGCCATGTTTCCTTGGTGTCTGTTGGTGATGTTCTTGTGTTTGCCTTTTGCCATCTGGTTTTCTCTGGTATTAGCTGGTGTTTCTGTCTCTGTAGCTTATCTGTCATGCAAGCCTCTGCATTTGTGTTCCTGGGAGACCCATTCTCTCTCTGTGTACACAGGTATGTAGGTACTCCTGTGAGACCTGCTCTTTTGTGGTTGTATTTGGGTATGTAGCTCTGTGGCCCCTATCAATCACGGGTGCAGGTGGTAATTGGAAGACTCCTGTCCCAGGCTGTTCCTAGGCTCTTGTTTCCTCAGGGTTTCTGGCTGTTTCCTCTGAGCAGCAGGGGTAGTCCTACCTGTGTTGCCCAGCTTCTCTGCACTCCTGAGTGGTTAGCTACCTCTGTGTGTCACTTGGATATGGTTCAAGGTGGCAGAGGGTGGTCCCAAGCCAGAGAAGGAAACAGGAGGGCTTCTGCCAAAGGGTTCCATGTATGATCCTCTGGTGAGGGTGGTTCTACCTGTGCAGGCCAATTTTTCCACACTCCTGGATGCTTAAGCTTCCTCTTATCACCACCTGGGTATGAAGTGCTGTGCCAGAGCATGGCCCCAAGCTGGAGACTGAAATCAGAGGGCTTCCCCCAGAGGTTTCCAGGCGTGAGCCTCTGAGCAGCATGCATGCTTTTACCTGTGTAGGCCGGTTTCTCTGTTGGCTGTTTTTCAACAAAACAAATTCCTGTGTGTATCTCTATCCTTTCTTCCTCTAAAATGAACACTGACCATTAGCACTGGATTAAGGACTCTTCAGTCCAGAATGGCCTCGTATTGACTGATAACATTGGAAACTATGGCATTGCAAGCATGGTAACATTCCTAAATTCTAGGACTTGGGTTATTCATATCATATGATGGTGGTAGTGCTTTTCTCCTCCCAGAAAGTTTTTTTTTTGACTTTTATTTTAGTTTTGAACATTTATGAGTTTCCATCTTTCTTTTCCCTAAGGATTCTTTTCAGAATGGAAGTAATAAATTATTATTTATTATTTTTAATTGTGTATTTGCAATATTCCTGGAGAACAGAAGAGGGCATTGAATTCTTCTGAAACTGGAGTTAAGAGGCTGTTGTGAGGTGCCTGACTTCAGTGCTTGGAACTGATCTCCAGTCCTTTTAGAAAACTGTAGACACATTAACTGAGGGGTGGAGATCTCTCTCCCCAGCCCCAGTACTCACCATCTCATTTCCAGTACACTTTCTTAGAGCTTTTTCAAATTCAGTATGCAAGTCTTGTGGAATAAAGTCAGTCAGCAACTGTTTCTTGGATGCAGATGATGGTAGTGTTGTGTGAGCATCAGAGATATCACCTCAGAGAACATTTCCAGAAAACACATATCTATCACTGGTTTTTAAAAAGTTAATTTCAGAGAGAAATTTGATATGAAAAGGAAATCATCATCAATCAATTCTTGGAAACTTGTCTTTTAGCTAATGAAATTGTTGGGTCATAGCTGTCAATAAATGGGAACTTAAAAGTTTATATATTAACCTCATTCTTTTCTGCCAAAACCAGGATGCAAAGTCAGGACAGATGGGAGTATTCTTTTTATTTTCCTAATCAGAAGGCAGAAAGCTCCATAGTCCTTGGCTTCATGTGGAGCCCTTAGCAAGACTCAGGCATTTTGGTTGAACATATACATAAAGCAGTTTGTATACATTTCTCCTTTGTGGTCTTGACTCTATCATTTTCCCTCTTTTTCTGGTTGGCAGCTTCTTCTTCTTCTTCTTCTTCTTCTTCTTCTTCTTCTTCTTCTTCTTCTTCTTCTTCTTCTTCTTCTTCTTCTTCTTCTTCTATCTCCTCTTCCTTCTTTTCATTGTCTTCCCCCTCTTCCTCCTCCTATCCCTTCCCCTTTCTCTTCTCCCTCATCCTGCTCTCCTCCTCCTCCTCCTCACTCTCCTCTCTTTCTTTCTCCTCCTTTTTTTCTTCTTCCTTCTCCTCTTCAGCTTATGTTAATATCTATTTACAGGGTATGGATGAAATGCAAGCTCTGAAGAAAACATACATTGTGTAGAATTCCTCCTGTATCAATTTCCAGTTGAGATGGAACCATCAAATGGTTACTTCTAGGATACCAAGTGGGTATTTCCAACTTGAAGCGTAAAGGTAGCTCAGTATATTCTCAAGTTTATATTCAGTCAGAACCTGTTTATGTAACTCACCTTTAAAACTTTAATTCAGATGGCTGTTGTTTTTGAGAGTCTATACTGCCAAGCTCTCCTTGCTTAATGTTATAATTGATGCTACTATCCTGATGGTTGGATAGAATCTGGTTGCAGGTAATTAATACCATTACTTAAGGCTATGGAAGCAACTTTGATCATAAAATAATGTTTACGCTGGGGACATGCATTTGCCTTCCACTGTAATGTGAGTTTCCTTTGCCTTGATTATTTCTGGACTTACCATTCGAAGAATGTCAATTAAGTACAGACCTTCTCAAGAAGACAAATGCCTTTCAAACACAGGCTGTGTGCAGAGGGACACAGGCAATTGGCAAAGCATCAAAGTGAGAAGTTGGAGGATTGCATCAAATCTTAATGCCACTCCTTATTAAAGTCCTTATGGTGGGAAGTGTTTAAGTTCTTGATGAGCATCTTCTTTATGAGAATGCATGACCATGAGCATCTCAAAACTGAGCTCTGCACATGATTGCATTGGTTATTTATTACTATTATTAATTTTTAGCTTTTGTGTATGATTTAAATTTATTATGAGATACTCTACAAAATCCTGCCTTTGTGTTTCTACTTGTGTAAACAAAACATATACATACAGATATTTGTACACACACATACACACACACGTGTGTGTGTGTGTGTGGGGTGTGTGTGTGTGTGTGTGTGTGCATAATTTGCCATGGATCTACATGTTGAATGGAGCTTGAAAATGCAGTGTTTATTTGACCTTGTGGTTGCTGGGACTGCTAGATTAGAAATTAGTGGGTCAGTTTTCAAGATGGTCATAAGCAAGGGTGGGGCTGTCATGGCTGAGAACTCAGCTAGGGAGCAGGGTTTGGCTCCTTTTCCTTTGGACTTCTTGCTGTACCAATGATAGTTATTGCTGATAACAGTGTAGCATCATGGTTACAGACCAAATGTCCAGGAGTCCTAAGAGAATGGGAGGAGAGGCTGACATTTCTTCAGTCTTTGATCAGTGGTAGACTCAAAGAGTGTTAGCTTGTTTTTAAGTTTGTAAAAGCACCTTTAGAGCCTGAATTTAAAGAAAGGACACATAAACACTACCTTTAACTGTTAAGTGTGTCAAAAAGTTTAAATGCAATTTAAAAGTCACTAAATTCCATAGCTTGTTCCCAAAACTACGGACAATATATCAAGCATCATTTGGACAGTATTTTCAATATTTGATTATGAATTTTCCTTTAAAGTGTAACTTTTTCCTTGATTGCCTATATCATTCATCATAAATGTAGCCACTATTCATGTACTTATCCTGTAATTAGACTCATTCTACTTATTTATTTGTGGATGAGTGTCAGGGGCCCAGACTTGCCATGGATTGGATCTTCAGGTTAACTCAAGTCATCATGCTGGACAGCAAGTTCCTTTACTCTCTGAGCCACCTTGCCAGTTCTGCATAATATTTTTAGTAAAATAGATGGCCGAAGATCTAGACAACAGAAGAAAAATCCCATAATTCATCAATTTAATATGAGAAAGAAAGCCTAGAATACAGCTGGAGGTATATCTTTGGAGAAATGTAACATAAAGCCACGATGCACAGGGACTCATCATTCCTACCAGTTTCGTTGATGGGGGATCAGTAAGCACAATATTGAAAGGAATCATGGAGAAGAGGCAGCTTTGGGATGCTCTTTTGGGGTTGGCAGTAGGATGTCTGGGTAGCATCAGCCAGGTTAGAGGGTATAAAGGAAATCTTCTCTAGCATCCTACATAGCACCGTCTGCTCCTATGAAACTTATTCATCAAGGAAAAAGCTTTTCAGTGTGTTCCCACTTGGCTGCTTCCTGTCTTATGACCAAAGCATATGGTGTTGTCTTCAGTGAAAAGTTCTTTCTATTGAGCTCTAATGGGCAACAAAGAGCAATGAGGGCCATCAGAACACCAAGTCATGCAACAGGTCCACAGCAAGCTATTCTGCTCCTTAGACCACATGATTCAGCACATACAATGGAGACTTGGACTGTTAGCAGAGATAGGGATACTGTTTGTACCTGTGAGTGAATCACAAGACCTCTAACATTAAGAAATGGCATCCTATTATCCTCAGTATATAAGTCTTCTAAGAGATAGTTCTTTGTCTATTATTGGACAGCAAGCCAGTTCCAGTGTATCCTGAGATACTCATCATGAACCAGGCATGTGTCATCTACCAAAAAATAACATTGTATGTGTGACACAGCACTCTAATAGGGGAAAGTGGTTATATATTTTATTTTCAGATGTATGTCCTGAAAGCAGAAATAAATGACATGAAAAAGTGATCTAAAATTCTATGGTCTCCACTCTAGCTGTGCCCCCTTTTCTCTCTAAGGCTGCACCTGTGGCCTCATGAGATGCTTTCTATGATCAGGTAACTGAGGGTTTATAGATAGTCACAATATACAGGCACTAACCACAACTGTGCAGCTGCGGTTATCCAGCTTCTTCCTGGAACTCCCCTGAAGGACAACAGTGAAGGAAAATCCTTCCTGGGCAGATAGTCAAGCAACACATCTGGTTGTTTAGTTTTCTTGGAAGGAGAAAGGACCAGACATGTAATTATATGCTGATTAATGGGCTGTGGCCAGTGGCTTAGCCAGATGGTCAGGGATTTAGAAGGAACATAACTGAAAGCATGCTAGGCAAGATGTATGGGTATGTTAGACTTCTCTAATTTGTAAATGAAGATTTTTGTGTTGCACATGAAAGTTCACTACAGAATAGATCTAATAGAAGCTGATTTTAATAATTAAGTGACAGGGAGGCTTGTTCTACTTTATTGAATGGTTTTTAGTCACCCTTTACTTTTATGCATCCTTGTTATTGCCCTATGGGCTTGGAAACAAAATGGCCATCATGGCAGGATGAAGATAGGTATGCATTCAGCAAAACACATGTTCATTTACCAGGACCAAACTGACTTACACTCATTGTCTTGTGTACAATATGCTGACAGCAAAGGCCAATACCAGGTACTTGACAAGTCGTCATTCACTGAAAGGATCAGCCAGCTACCTGAGGATGGTTGATTACAGTGAACTGTTCCAACACTGGATTCGAACTTATGTATGGGGACTGGCCTTCCCCGCATACAATGTATGTACCGAAACCAGCGTTTGAGGATTTAGAAAATGCCTTCTTTAGCATCATGATAGTCTATAGCAGCACTGTTACCCATCAAGCAGGCCACATCCCTGACAATGAAATATGGTAATGGATCTGTGATCATGGTGTTCACTGGTCCTGCCATGTTTTTTGCTGCCATGTTTTTTCCAGCCTTGAACCAGTTGTCTAGATAGAATAGTGAAAATGCCTTCGAAGTCTCTCTGTGTCAGAGAGGTGGGTATACCTTGCCAGGCTGATGTCCTTCAGAAGGTCAGTTACCATATGTAATATAGTGCTATTTTCCCTAGAATCAAGACTAAGTGTCCCAAGAATTCAGAAGTGGAAATGGGAATGGTATCATTAATGATCTCCTAATGACTTAGTAACAAAAGTTTTGCTTTATATTTCCATGACTTTATTTTGTATTGATTATGAGGTCTTGGGTCCAGAGGATAAAATGCACTTACCAGGACACTCACCAACAAGATTTCATTAAATTAAGATTGCTGTTATGCCATTTTGGACTCCTTACCCACCTGAGTCTGTGGTCCAAGAAGGGACTTTTGGCTGGGGACACTAATACTAACTGCCAAAAGTAAATTGGATAGCAGGAAGTAAGGATGAGTATGTCTGGAATACAAGCTGATTACTTATGCATCTCTCTGCTACTCTATTTTGTAAATAGGACAAAAGAAATAGAGTGGGTAATAGAAAAAGGCATATACTAGCATCAGCTAGAGCCATGAGCTAACACCAGCAAGAGGACTGACTGCAATGTCTTCATTTGGCAATGCAAGGGAGAGAACCCAGGGCTGTGTGCATGCTAGGTAAGAGGTATTATCCTGATCTACATCTCCAAACCATGAGAATTGGAATACTATGGTTTGTCCTCATTTTGTTATCAATACATATCAATAAATATGCATGTATGTAGTATGTTTTATTAACAAATCATTAAATCTGAGATATACTGATTTTATATCATAGTATTAAGTACTCTTAAATCTACTACTTAATATTTAAGTTATAATATATTAAAAATATCAACACCATTCATGAACCTTGCTTTTTTGGAGAAGAGGGCCAATGTGATTTTGGTTGTGTACAGGTTCATTGCATTGTGTTAGGAGGAGGTGTAGCCTTGTTAAGAGTTATCAATTAATGTACTTAAAAAATGTGCATTGGTATAAAGTAGAGAGGGGTATCCGTAGTGACTGCTGTGGCTGAGATGTGAAATGACTGCACAGGCTCATTGCTTGAGCACTTGGCCCTTAGCTGGTAATGTTTTGGAAAGTTTGCTGAACCTTTCAAATGTCAGGCCTGGTTCATGAATGCAAGCCACAAGAAGAAGTCTTGAGTGTTATAGGCCTTCTCAGACATGCTTTTGCTTAGCCCTGTGCTATGCTTCCTTGTCCCACAAGATGTAAACAAACCATATGAAAACTCCTGTCATAGCATACAGTCATTTCAGTCACCATACTGCTATGACACACTAGTGTTTCTGTTATCAGTGATAAGAAAAATCACTTACAAATGGTCGTTGATTGTATGTCCAGCTGGCTGGGCCATAGAATGCTTAGATGTGTATACAACCAATCTGGAAGATTAAGTAAAAAGCTTTTGCCCAAGATTTAGGTGGATGGATACTTGAGTGAAGTTGAGTGCTCTACATAAAGCAGGTGTACCTCATTCAATCTATCAATGGGCTCAGTAGAATAGAACATAGACATCCCTGAAGAGTGAATTTTACCAGCTGGTGGTCTTGAATGTGACTTAGCATTGGCCTTCCCAGTGTCTCTTTTTCTGGGTCCTCACTCTCTAGGCCTTACAGCCCACAAGTCCTCAGGCTTAAAATAGAGCCTGGGCTCTTCCTTTGATTCTTACATGATGGCTGTGGAGCTTGGACATATCATACTCTATAATCATGTTAACCACTTTCTTCAGTCTTTATAATGCTTCATTTGATTCTTTTCTTTGGAAAACTCCAGTAGACCTTCTAATGTCTCCACTAAGGCAGCAGCAGTGGGGAAGGAGACCGAGGAAGTTTTACTACTGGTTAAATAGTAAATCAGTATGATACATATCACAGCATTCTTTTTGTTGCAAAGACAAAAGGAAACCTGTTTTTATAGCTTGACAAATATGGCCCATTAAATACATGTTCTGGGGCTGATAACTCCATTATCTTGTGACACAGTCTTCTATGCTTAATTGATATTTGTAGCCATCTGCATTCAACAATCAGCATGATGCAAAAGAGAAATACATCTCATACCTACATGGTAGGAGAAGTTACAGATTGAGCTGCCTGTCTAAGTTGGTACCAAACCCTCCTTCTGAAACCAGAAGTCAGGGTGCTACCTTTTTTGTATTTCCATTTCACATAGATGTTTCTCAGCTCCCTGAGAAACTCATTAAGTTGCATAGTTGACCGGCAGTTTATTTAGGGTTTAAGAAGATTTACATACATTTCAGAGGGACATGGGAAGAATTTCCAATAAGTTTATTAAATAAAACACTCTAAAGCAAAAAAGCAGCTGTCTCCTCTGCAGTTTGAAGCCAGGAAAACAAATTCTTTTCTCTCTGATTTGAATTTCCCTTTAAAGCATTCCTCATTGTTTTTGAGGATTCATTTTTAGTCATAGGGAGAATGGATTCCTTCACTTCACATTCATTTTTTTTTCTTTTCTATATTCTTTATTTACATTCCCAATGATTTCCCCTTTCCCGGTTCCCCCCTCCCCGAAAGTCCCATAAGCCCTCTTCCCTCCTCCCCCTGTTCCCCAGTCAACCCCCTCCCACTTCTCTGTCCTGGTATTCCCTTACACTGCTACATTCAGTCTTTCCAGGACCAGGGGCCTCTCCTTCCTTCTTCTTGGAAATCAATTGATATGCTCATTTTATGTAATGCTTTTATTCTCCTTTCTGGACATTAGGCTATCCTGCAGTTTTTCAGTATTTTGGTTGCTGAAAGCAACCTTCTGTTGTAAATGTAAAAGGACGAACTTAAAGTTATCACCACACAAGTGGGATAATATGGCAGAAGAGACATTTTATAACGATGACAATTTGTTTTCCTTATTTTTAACTAATTTCCCTTCTGCTAAAAAATTAGTGGTGCTCATATTTGGCAATACTTGCTAAAATTTGAGTTTGGAATTGTCATCAGTCTGATGTGTACAAAATGGGTTGTTTTTATATTTCTAGCATGCTTTCATTTGTTTATTAGATAATCATGCTTTTTTTTTGCTCATTCGATCATTTCACTCTTTTCATAATTTTTTTGCTTTGTAAGAATTGTTTATACATTCTTTATTTTTCATTTTGCAGCATCTCATTTTATAAATATATGTTTCAAATGTGGTAGAAACTGGAAGAAACAAGAAGGAAGAATTGGTTATCAGAGGGAAGGTTAAGAATTGCATGTAGTATCCTCTGGTCATAATAAAATCCTAAATCCTAGGCAGAGGCACTTCCTGTTAATGGGAGAAAGGCCCTAAGGTCAGATCATCTGAATTTAAATTTCCACCACTTTCATTATATGAGTTGTGTAAGTGACTCATCATCTTTGTGCATTTATATTTGTTTTTTTTATTAGATATTTTCTTTACTTACATTTCAAATGTTATCCCCTTCCTTGGTTCCCCCTCCCCAAACCCCCTAACCCATATCCCCTCCCCCTGCTCACCAATCCACCCATTCCAACTTCCCTGTCTTGGCATTCCTCTATATTGGGGCACCTAGCCTTCTCAGTTCCAACGGCCTCTCCTCCATTTGATGTCCAACAAGGCCTGTTTATACACTCTGTGTTGTATTACCTAAATTATAAAACATTTTCTAGGTTGGGCATTTGGCTTTACATTTTCTTTAAGTTAAACAAAAAGCCAAGCAATGACTAACTTAAATAGAGAGCCATCCCATGGGCAAGCACCAATCGTTGACACTATTAATCATACTCTCTTATGCATGCAGACATGAGTCTAGCAAGACTGTCCTCTGAGAGGCTCTACCCAGCAATCTAATCAGACATATGCAGACATCCACATGCATACAGTGGATGGAGCTTGGGGGCTCTTATGGAAGAGTTAGGGGAAGGATTGAGGGCCCAAAAGGGGATAGGATCTCCACAGGAAGACCAACAGAGTCAACAAACTTGAACCCTTGGGAACTCTCAGAGACTGAACAATCAACCAAAGATCATTTATGGGGTGCACCTAGGCCTCCCTGAACATATGTAGCAGATGTGTAGCTGGGTCTTCATATGGGTCCTGAACAACTGGAGCGGGAGCTATCCCTAAAGTTGTTGCCTGTCTGTGTATTCCATTTCCCTAACTCAGCTATCTTGTTTCTCTTCAGTGGGAGAAGCACCTAGCCCTGCAGAGACTCGATGTACCAGGGTTGATACCCAGAGAGAGCTCTACTATCACAGAAGAGAACGGGATGGGGAATGGGGGATTGTGAAAGGACTTTCAGGGGGAATTGGGAAGGGGAACAATGATTGGGATGTAAAGTAAATAAATTTTTTTTCCAAAATTGTTTTTTGCTTTATTTTTATTATTTTATTTTAATTGCTATTTGTATTTATTTATGTTTATTATTTATTTTATTGTTTATTTATATGACCTATGGCATGTGTATTTGTGTGTGTGTATATGCATGAATGTATGCATATTTAATGTATGTGTGTATGTATGTGTACGTGCCCACATGTACCATAGCGTGTGTGTGGTGGCCAGAAGACAAATTTCAGGGGTCAGTTCTCTCCTTCCATTACTTAGAGCCTGAGACTGAACTGAAATCCTCAGTCATGGGATCAAGCATCTCTGTTTGAGCCTTCATGCTGTACCATTTTTGCAATTTCTTTTTTTAAAATGAATCTTTGGATGAATTAACCAAGGAGTCATTTATTTGTTTTTCTATCATGATTCTTGTTTGAGAAAACCTAATTTTCTTCATATTTGTCTTTAATCTCATAGACATGACTGTCATGTGACAGCATTCTCACTTCCTTCTTTCAGTTAGTCTAGCCTATTTTTACATTAATCCATTCCTTTACATTACCAATGGTTTCCACTTCCTTTCCTGTTGGGTGTCCAGTTCACATTTACGCAAGAGTCTGTTTCACCCATTTTATTGCAGACTGTACCTTTTATGGCTCAGTGACCTGATGTTTAACAAAATGTATTTCTTCTTTTATTATAGTAAATTTAGTCTTGCTCTTGGTTCTCTTTGATTTCTCTCTCTCTCTCTCTCTCTCTCTCTCTCTCTCTCTCTCTCTCTCTTTTGTTCTTTTGAACTTTCATGACTTGCTAAAGGATCTTACCCATGTTTTTAACTTTCAAATTTTTACTGCTATGCATGTAGTTTGTAGCTTTTCTGTTTTTTAAATCCTGCTTGAACATTTCTATGTTTTATCATTTGAAGAAAATTCTTAGATACTCTTTTGTATGAATTTTCCACATTTATTTATTTATCCAACTATCTATCTATCTATCTATCTATCTATCTATCTATCTATCTATCTATCTCTATCTATCTATCTATCTATCTATCTATCTATCTATCTATCTATCTATCTATCTATCTATCTATCTAATCTATCTATCTATCTATCTATCTATCTATCTATCTATCTATCTATCTATCTATCTATCTATCTATCTATCTAATCTATCTGTCTGTCTGTCTGTCTGTCTGTCTGTCTGTCTGTCTGTCTATCTATCTATCTATCTATCTATCTATCTATCTATCTATCTATCTATCTATCTATCTATCATCTATCTAATCTATCTAATCTATCTATCTATCTATCTATCTATCTATCTATCTATCTATCTATCTATCTATCTATCTATCGTATGAAGGCATGCATGTGGGCATGTGTAAGTACACATGAGCTATGGGCATGTGGGCAGAGGACAACTTGCAGGAATCCATTCTCTCCTTTGCCTTGGTTGTCAGGCTGGGTGTCAGATACTTCACCAGGTGAGTCATCTTGCCTGCATGAGAAGTCTTTAGCTGTTGTCCATACTTCTTCATCTTTGTTGTTATTATCTATAGCAATGATTGGGCAGGGAAGTCTTCTCATCCTATTCCCTGAAGTTTAAAAATTATCCCCTTTCCCATACTTCGTTTGTCTAATTTCTCAGCATGTCTTTTCTTCAGCTTTTCTCCTTTTTTTTTTTTGGCACTGGTTTTCTCATCCAGCGAGTTTTGAGCTTCAATATCTCCACCTGTTTTTAAGACATTTGGCTTTGAAGACCTTGGTTCTTGGATAAGTGTCCTTGGTCATTTTCAATATTCTCTTGACCCCTGCCTGTCTTTGATTTGATGTTTATTCTTTAAACATAGGATTGCTTGGTTAAGTTATGTACTATGCATTTTAGAGTCAGTATCTTTTGAGATCTAAATATATTGTTTGGAATTTTCTACTGCTCCACACTCAAGATGGCTTGTTTTTCTTTTCCATGCATTTGATAATTATTGGGGGGCTAATAAGTGACTGTGCAGAAATTATGTGGGAGTTAAGTATAAGACATAATTTTCCCCGAGAGGTCATGTTGTCATGGGAACCTCCCTGCATCCTTGTACAGTGTGATGTTCAGCCCCAGATGCATGTGGTAGTAGTACTGTGCTTTGATTTTTAAATAAGAAGCAGTTTTCATTTGTTGTATCTCTGCCATCCTGGAACAGGAGGCTGGCTCAGACAGGTGTTTCATTAGCTTCTTGTATGGATGACTGAGTTGTATGCTATGCTCAAGTTCTTGGGGTCTTAGATCCAGCAGTTTCTCTCTTGGCAACCCCCTCAACCTAATCCTAAGTGTCCAGCATTATAAGACTTTAGGTCCCCAACGGTTGAGCTCCTGTGATTGGCATTTGCCCAGCAGATATTGCCAACTTCATCTCTTTTCAGTCAAATTTTAGCTTTTTAAAAAAATTGTTATCACTATTATCATCATTAATTTTGCCCTTGAGGAGCTTCCCAAATATCTTCTATACTAATATCATGTTAAAAGATATGGAGTTTGGGAAGACAAATTAGTTAGTGGCTGCCTTTTAAAAAACACTATACATTGGTAGAGGACATTTAGAGTACTAATATCCAAATGCCTATAAATAAAATTTTAACGTAGTTTGAACATACCAACAAAACACCCAGTATTTCAATTAGTTTGTACTTCCAAGGGAAAACAAAATAAATGATGTGAGAAATTCAATAGAAACAAATACAAGTTCTGATGGAAAGGTGTATGATGTGATGTGATAAATATTTCTAGCAGGTTATACTTTAATGATAGATTCTGCAGGATAGAAGAAATTGATTTGTTAACTCTTTTTCTAAGTGCAGTGATTCCATTATGTTTTAAATTTTTAGTTGTAAAATATTTATGTGTGTCTGTGTGTAGGTATATGCATGTGAAGCTGGAAGTGATACTTGATTCCATGGAGTTTGAGTTCCAGGATGTTGTGAGCTGCCTGATCATGGTGCTCTGAACGGAGCTCAGGTCCTCAGTAAGAGTAATGCATATTCCTAATTTGGGAAGCATTCCTCCAGCCACTCTCATTTAAAAGCCATATATTATGACCAAATCTACTTAGAGAGGTCACAGAGAAAATCTCTGCCTTAGATTTTCTAGCCTAATGTTCTCATCAAAATTTCTGTTCTAAGATTCTCAATGTGACCATACCTACATTGCGATTCTTAGATCTGACATAACTTCAATATTTGCTGAATGACTTCATAGTTAGAATGTAGTGATTTCATTTTAGTAAAAATATAACCAAGATCACTCTAGTAGTGGAAATGATATGCTTTCTATAAGTCTTATTAAGTATGTAATACTCAAGGGAAGTTAAAAAGATTTTCTAGTGAAATTTCTTCCTAACACTGAAAGATTCAGGTAATCTCCTATTCTTCTGTCCAATTTGCTCTACTGGCAACTGTTAGAACTTTTTTATCTTATATATATATATATTTTTTTTTTTGAGACAGTATTTCCCTGTGTAGCCTTGGATGCCTTGGAACTCACTCTATTATATAGACCAGGCTGGCCTTGAACTCCCAGAGACCTGTCTACCTCTGCCTCCTTAGGGCTGGGGCTAAAGGTGTACATCACTATCACCCTGCTCAGAGTATTTCTTAAAGAAAGTAAATGCCAGTATATGGTCCTTTTTCTACTAAGGAAACTCGAGTTAATTACTGTTTTCACTATTTGTTAGATATTCTCTCCTGTCTGAATGTTCAGCCGGAGATCAATTGATCACAATCTGAAGCCTTTTGCTTCCATTAAGCCAGTTCACAGAATTTATGGAAGCCTGTTATATATATAGCATTCAGTCAAGTGGGCTAAGGGAGGAAGGAAAGGGAGGGAAAGATTATGTGAAAAAAAAACCATAAGATAACATAAGGGTTGCACACAGATGCAAAGGCCTGTCATCCTTTCTTAGTTTTCAAAAACACTTTATATGTCTCATGTGACATTATTGTATGACTTTAATACACTTCTCTTTGGAGAGCAAAAATTTTAAGGTCAAGCCTCAATTGTTGTGTTTGTGATATCTGTTTTGCCCAGAAAATGCATGAAGGCACAGGGAAGAAAACAAGAATAGTAACAAGAGATAGTATAAACCACTTAAGTGCCATTAACCAGATGTTTATTCTGGAGTCTGTTCTGGAGTCTATATTTAACGTGGGAGACAAGTATGGATTATTTCTGACTGGCATGATACTCTCTCAGAGGAAATTGCTTAAAGGAGGGAAAGCTTTTGGCTGAGGGTATTGGTGAGATTTCACTCCATCATGGTTGAGGAGAACATAGTTCCTTCCACAGTAGATGTATCAGAAGGCAGCTGCTTCTTCACATACTGACCGGGAAGAAACAGCATACAAGCCAGAGCCAGAAGTGGGTCTGGCCATCAAAAGCACATTCTCTTGGAGTATTTCTACCAGCCAGGTCCCTAGACTCCACACCCCCAAAGATATTTAGGTTCTCTAAACTACACCATCAGCTGGGAGCTGAATGCTCAAATGTGACCCTGTGGAGGATTTTTCAGACTCATCGCACAGCAAATTGGTTTCTTAATCATTCAGCTACTGAGGGAGCTGACCACAGGGAGGTTCAGTAAGTCACTCAAGTTACATAGGTAGTCATACAGAACTCAGAGGTGGGTCTAAAAGGCTCCCAGGAAACATAGAATGAAACCAGAATGAATTGACTTTACGTTGCTTTCCAAAGAAAGAACTTAAACACAATAGTCATGGGAACTCTACATCTAATGCTAACACGTTTCTCTTTGTTTTTCAGACTTCATCCTTGATGGTGGCTACAAAATTCTGTCTGCATTAAAAGACTTTCTTCATGTCTGGTAGAAAGCTCTTTAATGTCCTTACCTTAAGACATAAAAGATTGACATATTTTACCTCCAGCAGTTTTTGGTTTTGTTGTCTTGTTTTTTTTTCCAAGCTGAGTAGTCCTCAAAGGATGGAAACTTCATTGGTATGCTAGCTATTTCTTATGTTTTACAGAGAAATTTCCCCAATGCTCAGAATATGAATACATTTAACCTGCAATGCATAACAACCACTTTTTAGCTTGCATATTAATAGAATGTGATGACTGAACATCATTTGGAAATGTGGACTTCTCTCTCTTCCTTTTCTACATGGTCCCTTCTACCTTCAGGCTTTGAGATAATCACAGCTCAGTGGAGTTAGAAGGGTAATAGTATTATCACGTGGTCCAAGGGAACTTCAGTTTACAGAAGCTTTAACTCTATGCTATGGGAAAAAATTGAAGGAGAATAAAATAATAAGAATAGTTCTGCTTAGAGATGAAATCATCACACACAAAGTAATCAGACGAGTGATTACAGGAAAGCATTAGATACTGCAGTGGAAGGAAAGTCACATAAACCATTCCTTTCCTTCCAGTGAACTACCATTAGTAGAAAACAATGGGTTATGAGTAGCTAACTACAGTGTCTTCCTCTGAGGCCTATGCATGTGACAGAGGTTAGCGCATTTGAGGCTGCAGAGGAGCAGAGTCCATGCTGAGAGCATGCGGACTGCCATCTTTGGGGAAGCTGCTCATTTATTTATTCACTTGATACGTTTCTGTTCTGTACATAGTCCAAGATGTCAGAGCAGAATTCAGATTTAATAGAGATCTTGTGCTCTGAGGTTTGGGTAGATCAACAATCGAGACTATAATCTAAGGAAAATGGCAAAAATGTAACTTTTAAATCTTTTTTCTTTTATTAAAAATAGATTTTTTATATAATATATTCTGATTATGTTTTCCCCTCCCCTACTCCTTCTAGTTCTTTGCCTCCTCCCCTCCTATGTGGATTCACTCCCTTTCTGACTCTTCTGACTTTCCTTTGGGGTGGAGGGGCAGACCTCTAAGGGATAATAATAAATAAATTAAAATAAGCATGTAGAAATGTGAAGCAGGCATTTGTGAGGAGACTAAATGAATTAAATGATGAGTCTGTGTTTTTATTGGTACACAATGGACAAGGGAGGCAGAAATGTTTTAGCTAATGACTAGTGTGCTGAAGGTACTGCCAAAGACACTCCCATAGGGTGAAATAGAAGGAATAGGTTTGAAGTGATGGTTTTGTAGACTCGAGACGTCTGAGGGTGAAGAAATTATTGTCGCACAGGGAATAAGTAAAAGTTTGTGTGTTTCAACACATTTTTGTAGTACCAAACAGCTTTTAACACTAACTGTTATAAAAGAGACATGTAGAGAAACTGATTGTGGCCAATGGGATTCTGAACAATGAAGGAAATCTTCCAGGAGCACTCGCCTCAGTAGACCATATCCCCTGCCTAACGTGAAGAGGATCTAAGGTACATTTTATGTCCTACAGGAGATACTGTATGGGGATTCACTGGTCATTTTCCAAAGGACATTTACTTCTGTCTTATTCATGGTTCATTTTTAAACAGTGGGGTTTAGACTGCAGATTGAAATGGAAATCTTATTCTTTAGGAGCTGTTAGGATTTTTCTGTGGCATAAAATCTCCAAGTTAGCATGCTTTTAATTCATATTCATGTCAACTCTTAGCTAATATGTCCAATTACTCCTCCAGGATATCTAGGTACTTTTGTTCCTAACAGCTCTTGAGTTACCCCTGAGACTGTAAAAATCCTAGAGGTATAGGGTCCTTGTTATTTCTCTAGGATGCAAATGTGAGAAGTTTGTCATGGATTGTAGAATTGTACTGGTGACTGACAGAGTGGAATGACAGTTACCATTTGAGTGACAAATGGCTTATAGCAGATTTTTTTTTATACACTATCTATGTAAGTTTTAAGGCAGTTGGGAAATACATTACCCTTTGCAAGTGTGGAAACCAAGGCTGTGAATGTTAGCTCAAGGCATTCCACCTTCTGTTTGACTTCCTAGGATCTGTTTTTAACCTTGTGAAACAAATAGATCAAAGCAATCAATACCCTGCCTAGACAGACCCAAGACTCCCAATTAAGGACTCTCCTTCTAAGGAAGGAACTATTCCTTAACCTTAAACCTTGCATTTTTGCCTTCAGTTTTAAATATTTGACTCCAACTGTTTACCCCAATAACCCAGTCATTCTTTACCATTCTCTTTCTCCTTTGAGTGCATTAGTATGATGAATTGTAACAGTGTAGGCTTTATTGCAGCATATTTAAGACAGATTAACTCACTGTACAGAGTCATCTCTCAGAACCTAAAGTGTATTGCTCTCCCGTAAAAGCCAGAATCTGAGCATGGGCAAGTAAGGTATAAACATTCTGTAGCTTTCATACTAGTCAGAGTGGGGATCATACAGTGCTGTTTTGGATTCTCCTTGTAACTCAAATAGAAACTTCACATGAAGTTCAGAACCTTTGGTGTCCTGCAAATGACAAAGAGAATGTCCTTGCATTCCCTTGAAGCAAGAATCCACCCAGGTGATACCATCCTTGATTTCCAGATGGAATAGAACATAAACAAAAGAAGAAGTGATGTTTTCTGCATCATAATTCTGAAGAGGATCTGGGAGAAGCAGCTGCTAATAGTTACAGCTATTGTTGCCATTGGATAGTTTATTGATATCAGCATCCAGCTCTATTGGAGCTAGTGATTTCTGAGATCTTAACCAACCAGCATGCAGCCTTCTGAGAACTCTTATCTTCTGCCTGGTGACTGATCTCATGGGTGGCTTCTAACCCCTCTTGTTTCAACCTGCCTACTATTGCTCTGAGTAACATAGATTCTCCTATGTACTGTGTGTACATTGTCATCACATGTACCAGCAAGGGAACTCACTCATTAGGTTTGATATGGTGCCTAGGTTGGATATGGTTGGTAGGTTTGATATGGCTGGCCAGGAAGCTGTGCGGCACCATTTCCTGTAAGCATCCTTGGAGAGCCATGCCTAATTTCTGCATCTATAAATATCCTGAAATCATGGAAGAGAAAGCTACTGCTGGAAAGTCTCTGACCAAGATGGATTTCAGGGCAAATGAATCATGCCAGCTCCTGTGTTCAGTATTGCTTCATCTGGAATCTACTGTGATCCAAACAAGGCTGTGCAGGCCCCCTCTTTGCCTATCCAGATTTTTCCTGACTGAAGAGTGGGTTACTTACTCTTCCCATTGAGGACTGCTCTGTGGCTCCCATTTTTCAGACCAATGAATGGGCAAGAACAACATTGAGTTGTCCCAAGCTGTTGTATAGACACTGAGGAAAAGTGGAAAGACTGTGGATAAGACGGAGATGAATAGAAAAGCCGCAGCATTGCATAAATCCCACTTAGATCCTCATGTACTTGTGGTGATCCATAGATTCCTTATAACATCTAAGACAATGTCAATATTCTGTAAGCAGTTACACTGTATTGTGAGAGAGGTCTGTGCATATTTATTCCAGATGCAGCTTTTTATTTTTCTTCTTTAAATAGGTTCTTGATTTAGTTGTTTGAATTCATGGTTGTCAATCCTATAGATAGTTTTGAAGTAACCATTTGTTATCCCTATAAAGATACACACATATGTGACTTTAAGGACTAAGCATTCTTCTAATGATCCTTGCAAGTCTTTTGTTCCTAGATATTTCTCCCTAACTCCCTATCCTCACTTTGTCTGCTTCACAGCTTCTACACTGTCGATTCTTGTCTGGAGTTCTGCTCTACTCCACAGTTAGCATAACCTGTTTCTTAGAAACTTCCAAGAAATTGAACAATAAACAATTCCTAGAACCCAATTTAATGGAGCTTGCTTTTGCCATAACAGATTTTCTGGAGATATTGTAAGGACATACGCAGCTTGGAGCTTAGTTTATCTGTTTGGCATTGAAGTGACGTCTTAGGAACACATTAGGTAATTAGAGATTATGTGACTTTATCCCTCAATAACTTTATTAAAAAATAGTGAAGCAGTTTTCTTCTCAAAACTTAGCTGTGAAATTTAACTCTCTCATGGCAATATTGAAAGGTGATACTGTGAGATGATTAGAATTGTGGGACATTCGCCTTGATAATTGGGTTAAGGTTGTCATCACAGGACTGGGTTAGGTGTAGAGGAGGGAAGTTTGGTGACTTTTCTTTCTCCCTTATCTTCTGTCTTGTCATATGATGTTTTCCATGGTATGATATATCAAGATAGCTTTCAACCAGAAATTTCACCATATGTCCCCCTGGCATTCTAAGATTCTAGATTGTGAAGCATATGTTTACTGTTTATAATTTTTCTAATGCATGCTGTTTTGTTGTAGAAGCACCAGATAGACTAAGACACAGATCTATTAATATCTTACTTTGAGCAGTATATATATATATATATATGTCTGTATATATATGTATATATATATATGTGTGTGTGTGTGTGAAACCATCTTTGAGAAGAAAATCATGTGTTCTAACTACAGTCCCACTTGAAAATTAGTGAAACCAAAGTTTAGTATAGGTCACTTCTGAGGCCACAGATTGTAAATGTCAGAACTCTCTTTGGAGATCAAGTATACTTATTTCTAAAGCCTGGCATTCTAACCTTTACAGAGCATATTTGTGCAACCCATACCTTAAAAACAGAACAATAACAACAACAACAACAACAACAACAAACATAGCTAGCAATTCACAAAATGGCACAAACCATTCACGAAATTGCTATATAACCAAGTGTTATTATGTATAGCAAAATTTCTTATTTGATCACAAATTATAGTTATGCTTCAAATAGATCCAATTCTCTCGTTGGATCTTACAGATTTTTATTTTTATTTTTTTATTTTTATATTTTTGTTTTAAAAGACAAATGTGAATGCTGCTTATTTCTTCAAATAAAAGGAACAGAAAGCACTTTATTGGACTTAAAAGTGTGTTAATTTGTGCTTCCCTTTTACCTTCAGTGGTGAAAAGTCAGGGTTTAAACACATCTCTTTTATAGTCTTGAAAGCACGAGATAATGTAGCTTATTTAAGTTTGAAGAAGACATTCATGATGGCTTGACAGTGAATTTGTCGGAACAACTCCCTTTTCCTGGATAATTCTTACTGAAAGATGATTTTCTTGCTGCTCCCTATCAATGTCGCCACAAAGCAGTTTATCAGCTCTTTGTTTCACTATGTATTTATGCTGTTGCCAAGACTGAGGGGACCCATCATCAGAGGATTTCCTGGCAAAGACGATGACACCTGTGAGCTCTTGCTGTCTGTCAAGTCTTCAGGATCTAAAGGGCACATTTAAACAACACCCCCTGCAGTTTCCCAATGATGACTGGAATACCCTGTGCCATCTGCTAAGGAGGCAGTTACCTACACTTTATAGCATAAATTTTTTAGCAAAGTGTGTCTTAGTCGCATCATTTTATCCTACGTTTCCTGCATGTTATGTCATTGTCATTAAAGTTCAACAAAATCACCGTAATCCTAATAGTTTGCAGCCAGCATTCCAGGGACAGGTTTGCATCAAAGGCTTTTGAACACTGGTGAGCATTGTAAATGGGCAAGGAGCAAATGTCGGCATGAGCTCAGTATGTAGAGGGTTTACTCAGCTTGGAAGTCAATTAATTTCTTCCATGCCCCTTTTGTTATAGCTTTTTATTAATGGATCATTTTCTCATGTCATACATAATTCATAATCTATCACACTGGTACTATTTTCATGCCTTTCAAATCCATCCTTTTTACTATTCTTACAGAGTCAAAATCAATGAAATACTATAGGTTTGTGTAGAAAGCTCAAGTCTGCTTTTTCAATGAACATGTTTTGTGCATTTTAGATTACTTAGTTCTGGTGAGGAGGAAGGAGAGAGAGGGAAATATTTATGTTTATAGTTTTTATCACCTCCAAACAGAAACACATACACACACACATGCGTGCGCATGCGCACGCACACACACACACATACACACACACACACACACACACACATACACACACACACACACACACACACACACACACACACACACACACACACAGAGCAACCCCTCCCACACACCATCCATGTTTTGCCTGAGGAAATATTTTATATAAACACAATACAAGCCTAGAAATGAGGTCAAATTAAAAAGCAGGTACTTAGACTCCTAGAGAAGAATGATGTTGGTCATACTGTGCTGTACACAGTAGTCAGCAGAAAAAAAAATAGTGATTTTAAGTATTTCCTTAAGTCCACGAAATAAATTTTATTAAATGATTGGTTTAAAAATTTAAAAATATTTCTTTCAATTTTTGAGGTTATAGCATAATTACATATTTCCCCCTCCCTTTCTTCCATCCAAACTTTCCCATAGAACCCTCCTTTGCTCATGTTCAAATTCATAATTTCTTTTTTCATTAATTATTGTAACACATTTATGTATATGTTACACATACATATTCTTAAATATATGAGTGCAATCTACTAACTCTGTATAATTTACTTGCATGTGTGTTGCCAGGCCTGACCACTTGGGATTTGGATAACCAACTGGTGTGCTCTGCTCTTCTTAGGGAAAACTGTTTCTCCTGCTCTCAGCATTCTTTTGCTGCCCATAGTTAGTACTTCGTTGGGGGCTGAGGCCTCATGGGCTTTTCCTCTTCCCATTTTAATAAAGCAAATATTCTTGTCAGGGAAGAAACTGAACAAAGCCCACATCTCCAGACTCATATCTTGGATACTTTAAAAATCTGGCAAATATTTTAAGGAATATTTTTTTTTGAGATGAACATTATCCTTCATGTAGGACAATTCAATTTTAATCTCAAGTATATATGTACATACATGAGATGATGCATGTGTGTATGCATGCATGGCATGTATATATAAACACACACATATATACATTTATAAAATAGTAAGATTTTAAAATAGATTTTCTTCTTTTTAAAATTTTTTATTGGTTATTTTATTTATTTACATTTCAAATGTTATCCCCCTTCCTAGTTTACTCTCTGCAAATTCCCTATCCCATTCCCTCTCCTCCCTGATTCTATGAGGGCACCCCCTCACCCACCTACCCACTCCTTCCTCACTGACCTAGCATTCCCCTGCACTGGGTCGACCAGCCTTCACAGGACCAAGGTCCTCCCCTCTCATTGATGCCAGATATGACCATACTCTGCTACATATTATGTAGCTGGTGCCATGGGTCCCTCCACGTGTAGTCTTTGGTGTTGGTGGTTTAGTCTCTGGAAGCTCTGAGGGTGGTCTGGGTGGTTGATATTGTTGTTCTTCCTATAGGGCTGCAAACCCCTTCATCTCCTTCAGTCCTTCCCCTGACTCCTCGACTGGGGAGCCCACGCTCAGTCAGATGGTTGGCTGCCTGCATCCATATCTGCATTGGTCAGGCTCTGGCAGAGCCTCTCAGGAGACAGCCATACCAGGCCCCTGTCAGCAAGCGCTTCTTGGTATCAGCAATCGTGTCTGGGTTTGATGTGTACAGATGGGATGAATCCCTAGGTGGAGCAGTCTCTGGATGGCCTTTCTTTCAGTCCCAGCTCCACTTTTTGTCCCTGCATTTCCTATGGGAAGGAACAATTCTGTGCTAATATTTTAGAGACAGGTAGTGGGTGGCTCCATCCCTCAACTAGGGGCCATGCCTAACCTCTGAATATGGTCTCTAGAGGTTCTCCTACTCTTTGTGGGGCATTTCAGCTAATGTCATTCCTGTTGGGTCCTGGGAGCCTCTTGCTTTCCTCGCAGTGGGGGATGGGGAACTGGGGGTAGCCACCAAAAAATAGTAAGTTTCTTACAAACACCTTTAGTCTTATCCATGCTTCCCTACCCTCTTCTCACCCTTCCTTACCCGCTGCCTTCCCTTCCTTGTTCCCTTTGTTGCTTTTTAGAGAATGCTTGAAGCAAACTGGCATTTTTGAAGCACTGACAACCATGCAGACTTGGACTTGTAGAGAGATGCTTGACCTACCTGCCTTGTTTTTATCTAGCATCAGACTGTGGAGACACCTGTGAACACATCACTATTGCTTCAGTTCCCTTCAGCTGTCAATCCGTAGTGCGACTTCCCTATGACTACTGAAAGTTGTTCTAATTTACATCCCCAACTTCTGAAACCATGTCAAGGCAAGCCTGGGCAGGCTTAGATAAACTAGATCTTGGTCTGCTGCTGAAATTAGCTCCTGTTCCATGGGGTTGGGAGCAGATCTGGGTACTATTAGCTTTCCCCAGAATGCGTCCCCTCTTATATGTCTCCTTAAATTTTATTCTTGTATTTTTAAAATTTTATCTTGCTTATTTATTATCTACTAATTTCTACAACCTTGGCAACATGATTGGAATCATTTACTTTTTTTTTTTTTGTACCTACTGTAGCAGAAGCATTGGGGTTTCTGCAAATTAGTATCTCAGACCTAGATTTCAAGTTTGGGTGGGTTGGCTATCTTTCCCATCCCATGTTTTCTCCACTTAGCTTTTTAAATGATGTTGTCATTCTCCTTTCATTTAGACGTTACCTGTGTTGTTACAATACACATTCATATTTTTGTTGCTTAGGAAACATAAGATATTTCTGTTCCCAATCATTGCACAACAAATTGCCACCAAATGTAATGTCATAAGCCAATACTTTTTGGTTTCTTACATTTCTGTAATGACTGTGGCTTACTTGACAATTCTCCAATGGCCTCTTATATAAAGCTCTGAATAGATAGAGTCGAATTAATACCATTCAAAGACTCAGTTGGGCTAAACTTTGATTTTATTTAACAGCTACATTTTCTTTTTTTTTTTTTTGGTTTTTCGAGGCAGGGTTTCTCTGTGTAGCCCTGGCTGTCCTGGAACTCACTTTGTAGACCAGGCTGGCCTCGAACTCAGAAATCCTCCTGCCTCTGCCTCCCAAGTGCTGGGATTAAAGGCGTGCACCACCACCGCCCGGCCAGCTACATTTTCTTAATAATTTTTATTTATTTTCTCATTTTCTTTCTTTTTTTCTAGGCTTTCTTAAATCACCTTTGATAGTCTCATTGTGAGGAATGATAATTAAAGGGATTT
This sequence comes from Tokudaia tokunoshimensis, assembly GCA_036184795.1. Taxonomy (NCBI): domain Eukaryota; kingdom Metazoa; phylum Chordata; class Mammalia; order Rodentia; family Muridae; genus Tokudaia; species Tokudaia tokunoshimensis. The sequence goes on along the minus strand of BTHU01000022.1, from coordinate 63,816,522 downwards.
TTCTTTGGACTCTATAGCTTTTTCAGGATATAATTGACAAATAAAAATTTCACAAATTTGTAGTTTATAATATTATCTATTCATACATTATGAAAGATAATTACCACATTTATCACTTAGCATAAGGTTCATTATTTATTAGCAATTTTGAGCAAATAATACATTATTGTTAACTACAGTCACCATTCTGTACAATAGAACTTCAGAATTAGTTATAACTGAAGATTTGTCTCCTTGACCATCATTTCCCAATTCTCTGAGCCATCTCCATTTGGGATAAACATTTTTGGTGGCTCGCTCATGGATTCCCCTCTTCTGAAGTTGACTTGATCTCAGGATGACTATTTTTTCCAAAGGAGGATATGGAAAAACATCATATTGCGTAGCTATAGAAATAAAATCGCATTGAAACATCTGGCATTTTCTTGGACTTACTGGTTGTTTGCTCCTAAGCTGTCTTCTTCTAGAGTGCGGCTGATGTGACTTTCCAGGTGGGAAGGTCATGGAAAAGCTTACAGCTTAACAGTTCGTTTTACTTGGCCTTGATTTCTGACTTTTGGTTTTGTAGCCCCACAAACCTTCATAAGGCTCTGTTCAACGAGGCTACTTCTTACAGTTCACATTCCCTGGAACCACCAAGTATTTCCAGGGAGAATTAACTTCAAGTCCTAGGTTCCTCTTTGGATAACTTTCCCTTTCAAGTCTTAGCTATGCAGTATGTTATTGGCTTATTGTCCTTTTGGTGTATTAGTCTGTTTGTTGTTGTTATTGTTATTGTTAATGACACAGTGCCATAGATTTTGTGATCTGTAAAGACATGTTTATTTTGGTTTACAGTTCTGGATCAATGCTAAGGCCTCCATTTGAGTCTGGTATTCTTGCTGGCAGAACCCTATGATGTATGGTACCAGGTATCACATGGGAACAGAGAGAATACTTCTGTCTCTTCTGGTTTATGTTCCTCTTACCAGTCATACTTACCTTACTTAATTACACTCCATGGACCTATAGTCAAACTTTCCATCATCATAATGTCTCACAGGGAGGATTAAAGTAAAAAAAATGGGTTTTAGTGAAGATGAAGCACATTTGGACCATAAAAGTGTATGTCTTTGAGATATGTGTGTATTGACTTCTGATTTCTCTTACTCAGGAAGATTTCAATTGTCAGTATATGAAGTAACATTGGTTATCTGGTTGTTTGGCTTATGATACTGAACTAACAAATCTAAGTTAAGAATTTTTCTCAATCTAATTTATTATCATCAGCCATTTAGTGGGACATATGGACTTTTTATGTTGTGGAAATTTAGGACATTGGGGTAGGTATATATTAAAAAAGAATAACTGTAAAGTTTCAATTTCTAATTTTGTTTGGAAATATATATATGTATTCAGATGTAGGGCTTACATTGGCAAGGCAGCATACTTTTAATGCCAAGAGAATCACATGGATATATTTCTGGAAAGTCCTGGAAAACCAATATATCTCCATAGATGTTCTCTATGCATCTCTTTCCCTATAATTACTAAGTCCTTGGTGTTGTGCCCTCTACTTCCTTGTACTGAAGTATGTTGTATTGGCATCATACACTTAGGAGTGTGTCCAAGCTGCTTCTGAGTGTGTACAGGGCAGGTGCAATTTCAAGGACAGTGACTATTCTCATTTATCTTTTGTCCTCAGTCCTTCTATATTATCATTCCATAGTCACCACTAAATATATAGGTACTGATCTGACCTGAAATGAAGCACAACTTGAAGATTTGAGATAAGTATATTTTCCAAGGTGAATTTATCTGTCTGTCTGTCTGTCTATCAATCAGTTATGTCTCATGGATTCTAGGTATTAAAATCTGGCTTTGCTGTATTCTTTTGGTGATCACCAAATCAGAAGTTGAGCCCACACTCATCAAGAGATAATGATGCAAGGGAATGGTTAATAAGATCCCCTTTCCTAGGCAAATGGTCAAAACTTGAAAATATCATCCTTAGTGAGGTAACCCAATCACAAAAGAACATACATGGTATGCAAGCACTGATAAGGGGATATTAACCCAGAATCTCAGAATACCCTAGACACAATTCGCATATCAGTAGATTTCCAAGAAGATGGAAGGAGAGACCCCTGGTCCTGGAAAGACTGGACGTAGGGGAATGCCAGGACAAAGAAGCGAGAGGGGGTTGAATGGGGAAAAGAGGGAGGGAAGGGGGCTTATGGGACTTTCGGGGAGTGAGGAAACGGGAAAGGGGAAATGATTTGGAATGTAAAAAAAAACTTAGAAAATAAATAAATAAATAAATAAGATCCCCTTTGCAGTTCTGCCACATTTGGATATTTAGTGGGGACCAAAATGGGCAAGAAACGGATAATTAAAAAGGAAATCAAGGAAGCTCTTGGGGATGACAGATACTTTCACTATCTTGACTGTAGTGATTGCAGTTATCAACACATGTTCTAGCATGTTTCCATCTCAGTAGAAACCTTGCCCAGCAGAGCCAAGCCCTGCTGTTCCTCATTGGATTGTTGCTGTTTACATTCCTTTGCTGAGCCCACATTTTCATAGGCCTTTTTGCTATTCACTTTTGATTCATGGAGAAGACAGACCCAGAGGCCATCCATATAGCAACTGACTTGTCTGTTTTCTTCTTTTTACATGACTATGTCTACTGCCTTGTCTTGACTTAGAAGCAAATAAGAAATAAATGTTTTGTGATTTATCTAAAAATAATACAGAAAATATTGCTGTTATTTTTGGTGAATAAAATCAATATGTATAGTTTATTTCAATTCAAATAAAATGTGAATTTTGTTTTTTAAAAAAAAAGAAACCTTGCCTAGGATTCAGGGAATCCTAGGTTTGATTCCCATTATTACAAACACTAGGCATAGTGGCACATACCTATAATCTCAGCATTGAGTAGGTAGACACAGGTAAATCAAAAGTTCAAGATCATTCTTGGCTACATGATGAGTTTATAGCCAGCCCAGGATATTTAATACTGTCTCACATAACAAAATAGAATTGCAAAACACATTAAATTATAGTTATCCTTTAATAGCCATCAGAGTTGGATCTAGGACTCCTTATGTCTCCCCGAATTTAGAAATGCCCAAAAGTCCTACATAAAATCGTGTAATGTTTGAACATAACATAAATATTCTTGTATCTTAAATGTTTTATAGATCATCTCCATGTTCATTATAAAATCCAGTTCAATGTAGCTGACATGCAAATAGTCATTATGCCACATTTTTCATGTAATAATGGTAAGAGGAAAATCTGCATAAATTCAAATGTAATTTTTTTCTCCAAATATTTTCAGTACATAGTTGGTTAAATATTTCCACATGAAACTCCTAGATATGGAGGATCAATTGCATATAGTCAAATTGTAAAATTTATTGTATGTCAATGATCTACTGACAAAACTATCTTTTAAAAAGGAATTCTAGTTTATTATGTAATCAGGCTAAAATTGATGGTAAGAAAGAAGCAGGAAAAAAAATCATTGGCATTTACTTAGGGTGGGCTCCTCGCAGGGAGCTCATGGATACCTCATTCATTCTTCCTATATAAAGTATGGTAATGTTGCTGCTATTGCCAGCATTATGTAAACAAATACAATTGCACAAAGCATTAATGCAGCTAACATCATTTGAATGTTATGCAATTATGTGCTGTAGTTTATGTCTTCTCAGGATAACAAAGAACAATGCAGCTTGTGTGTTTTTCAACTGACAAGTTAATTCCTTGCATAAAGCATGGACAGAATAAGAAAATAATCTGTCATATTTGTGAAACCAGAGACAGAGCTGCTAGACAGGTACATTATTTTAATGGCAAATGCAAGTTCTTTTACAGTTTTTCATGACAATGGAATTATGCAAATTTGTTTTATAACATGGGCAAACATGGTATAATGATAGAAATATGGCTATTAAACTGAATTGTTATTATGTTTCCTACTAAATTTGAGTGGATATGGAAGATCTATCATCTAAAGTACAGAGATAGACAACACTGTCATATATTACTTTCTGATAAAGATAAATTCTGGTAGATTAACATAGTTTATAAATAAGGAAATGGGATCCATGGAAATTTTTCTTCTCTTTATTCTCTTCTCTCTCCTCTTCCTTCTTCTCTCTCTTCCTTCTCTAGGGATTGAGTCTACAGCCTTGACTATGCTATGTGTGTCTGATATCCTCTACCACTGAGGTACATCTGTAGCCCTCAGAGACCTTACATTCATAATGAGAAAATGATGTAGAAATTGTTGAATAGGAGCAGTATGGTAAGAAAGAATGACAAGGCTGAGGAAATGGCTCAGTGGTTAAGAGCATTAGTTGCTCTTCCAGAGGACCTAAATCAGTTCCTAGTTTTCTTCTCATGTTTTAGCTTTTCACAATGTCATATTTTATATACTGTTTACTTTTTTATTTTTAATTCTTAAATTCAGAATTAATTTTAGAAGTTCTCTCTCCAGTTCAGATTCTGTAATAATCTTTCTTTCTTTCTTTCTTTCTTTCTTTCTTTCTTTCTTTCTTTCTTTCTTTCTTTCTTTCTTTCTTTCTATCCCAATCATAGCTCCTCCCTCCTCTCCTCCAAGCCTCACCCTCATATCCCCTCCTGTAGCTTTAATCTTTTTTCAAAGTCTACTTTTATTAAAAGCTCTTAAACACTTTAACCTCCCTTCTAGCCCATCACCCATGAGAGGTAGTGGAAAAGAAAGGATATGGGAGAAGTGGACCTGTTTAGAAATTGTTCTTTGGAGCAAATCTCATCTGCCTTGTCAGGAAATCAGCAGCTCAGTTCACAGATCAGCAGCCACAGTACAATCCACTCTTTAACACTTCACAGATACACCAGCAGTCCAGTTCAGTAGAGTCGGGAGAGCAAACACAAATCAGCAGCAGTGGCAGCACCTAGCAGAGACACCCAGGCCTCAGCCAGATTGGCACAAGTCAGCAGGATTGATCAGGGCCAACAAGGATGGCAGAAGTTCTCAGCTGTGCCTTTATCAAACAAAGCAAATATCAGTGAATTCACAATGCCAAAAGGCACTGTACAGCTAGTTCTTTTTCAATTAGATATTTTCTTTATTTACATTTCAAATGTTATCCCCTTTCCTGGTTATCCCTCTGAAAACTACCTAACTCATCTCCCCTCCCCCTGCTCACCAACCCACCCACTTCTGCTTCCCTGTCCTGGCATTCCCCTATACTGGGGCATTGAGCCTTCTCAGGACCAAGGGCCTTTCCTTTGATGTCCAACAGCAAGTTCTACAGGCAACACCGTAGAGTCCTGTTTATAGTCCCTCCAAACACCATGTGTCCTCCTCCGGTCTTACCTCACTACGTGCCTTGCCTCAGCACATGAGTCTGTCTTAACAAAACTCCACACGAGCAGCTGACATCACGCTGCTGATCTGTCTGAGTCAACTGAAGTAGCAAGAACCTACAGCACACCACCAGAAGGTTTTTTTAAAACTGCATTTCTCTCAATGGAGTCCCGACAAATGCAGCTCGGCTATGCAATGTAAGGCAGACCAATACATTCATGTCATTATTCTTGCTTTAGCAGAACATCCTTTCACCTGTGTCTACTTCAGAGAAATGTTCCTTCATGAGTCTGCCTTAGCCTTTCACCTGAGTCTGCTTCAGCAAAATGCTTCTTCACATGTTTACCCCAGCAATACACCATCCAACCCAATTGACTTTCCAAAGAACCCTTAAGTTTCCACTTCACCCTACCCCATCCTCCCTCTTTATCTCCTCAGAGAAGCAAAGCCACTCCTCACCCCCCCCCACCCCCCCTTGCACCACCCATGGCTACCAACCTGCCCTGGCACACCAAATTTCAGTAGGACTAAATGCATGGTCTCTCACTGAGGCCAGACAAAGCAACCCAGTTAAGGGAACAGAATCCAAAGGCAGGTAACAGAGTCAGAGATTGCTCCTGCTCCAATTGTTAGGACCAAACTGTATGTCCATCTGCTTCTTATGTGGAGGGAGCCTAGGTCCAACCCAAGCATGCTCTTTGGTTTGTGGTTCAGTCTCTGTGAGCTCCTCAACCCTGTGGTCTTAGGTCAATTGACTCAGTAGCTCTACTTTTGCTGTCCTAGACCCTGCTGGCTCTCTTAATCTTTCCCCTACTCTTCCACAAGACTCCTCAAGCTCTGCCTAATGTTTGGCTGTGGTTCTCTGCATCCATCAGCTGCTGGGTGAAGCATCTCATAAGACAGTATGCATAACATACTGTCATAAGACAGCAAGCATAACATAGTACCATTAATAGTACTATTCCCCCAAGAGATGTGTTTCAAGTTGGGCTTGAAACAACTTGAAGCCAAGCTGTTGTCTGTTCCCTTAATCTCTCCTCCATCTTTGTCCCTGCACATCTTGTAGGCTGGACAAATTTTGGGTTTTGTGGATGCACTAGTGTCCCCCTCCCTACACTGGAAGTCCTGCCTGGTTACAGAATGTGGCCGTTTCAGTCTCCATTCACCCAGCTGCCAGGAGTCTCAGCTAGGATCATCACCATAGACTCCCAGGAGCCTCCCTTGTCCCAGATCTCTGGCTAATTCCAGATGTGCACCTCCCCCTATAGATTTCCATTCCCTTTCTCAGTCCTCTGACCCATCCCCACACCCCCATCCCCACCTCCACTTCCCTCTCCACCCCTTCTCCCACCTAGTTCCCTTTTTCAATCCACCCCTTGATGTCTATTTTATTTCCCCTTCTGAATAAGATTGAAGCATCCTCCCTTGAGGCCTCATTACTTAGCTTATTTGGGTTGATAGACTGTAGCACTCTATTTCTGTATCATATTTTCATTATCATGTACCATTGTACACGTAGCTCCCAGGATGTGCTGTATTTCATTTCTTGTTCCTATGTCCCTTGCTTCTTCTATTCTTTACCTACTTCCCCTTTGCCCACCCCTGCTAGCTCTTCAATTCTCCACTAAATAGAATTCACATGGGACAAATTATTTGGTATGGGTAGCATGTGTTTCGTGACAGTAAGGGCATGCAAGTCTCTTTTCTATGTAGCCTAACAGTTAAGAATGACTTTTAATTGCTCAAGTAGTTGAAGAATAATCAAAAATAAAATAACATTGTGACTCAAGCATTGTATGAAAGTCAAGTATTGGTGACCCTTGACACGTTTAGACTTCATGCAGCCACACCCATTTGTTTATACTATATATGTGGCTGCTCTTGCCACACAGGAACTGAACTGGTAGTTGTGACAGAAATCATGGTTATATAAAAACTAAAATATTTATTCTCTTGTCTTTTATAGACTCATCATGCTGATCCCTGTATAGAGTAACATTCTCTAATGGAAATTTCTATAGAGACAGAAATGTTCAGAATTACACTTTTATTAAAGGAGTTGCTGGCATATTATTTTGATTTGAACTGAAATTTACATTACTTAAAATATAATGAAAAATCAGTCTTTTATACACACTATTTGCATATGTCTGAGGGCTGTGCTGTTGTGTGGGGGAGCATTTAGAAATTGAGTTTGTCATGCTGGTAGCTTCTTAGTTACATAGCACCCCAAATATAATTGTCTATGCATGATTGAATGTAATATATTGTTTAATAACTTCCTAGTCTCTTCTTTTTATCTGGCTTACAATAAATGTTTTGGAGAAAGTGATTTTTATTTTATTGGACTTTGGGATTTAGGCCTTTTGTAGCACTTGAGAGAGGTCAAGACCTTAATGAGTCCTCCTTATGCTTGCAGTTCACATACACCTATTTGCCAGTTATAAGTTGAAAATATTCAGAAAGTTTCATATTTGTTAAATATATACATACTTATTTTTGTAATTATTTCTTAAACAGTAGAGTATAATGTCCATTTACATGTCATTTAAATCATATTTTGTAATCTGGAAAAGATTTTAAGTATGTGGAAAAATAGGTGTAGGTTATGTCAAGCATTGTCACGTTTTTATCAATGAAATAACTATAATGAGATAAAACAAAAACTACCACATCAGAATTGGACAAAACAAACAGAAGGAAGAGGGTCCAAGAAAAGGAATTAGAAGCAGACTCACTCATTTGAAATTAGGATTCATATAAAAAACACTGAACTGGAAGCCATATAGCCATATATAAAGAACATGTAGCATAAAAAGAGAAGAATAACATACATAGATAAAATTAAAATAAAACAAAAAGTAAATAAGACAAATTTTAAAAAGGGGGGAGTACTGCTATAGCATTAAGAGACAAGGAACCCCAAAGAGGCCATTGAATTAGTTTTCTTTTTGCCACCTACTGTTGGGCATGCTGCTGACCCTTAAGAGTCGTTTGCTTTTCCAATAAGACTCCCTTGGAGGAAACTGCATTTTCATTTTCAAGTGTTCATTATAATCTCAATTGGAGATTGCTTCTGAGTTAGGGATGGGTATGTATAAATACCTTTCAATTCTAGGATGCCATCTGGTGCAGCTCCATCACAGGCTAGTATGGCTACAGCCTCAGTTTTTGTGTATTCATGTGAGCTTTGCTCATGTTGATATAGAGCGCCTTGTTTTTTGTCTTCTACAGCCCCTCTGGCTCTTACACTCTTCTCACCTCCTTTTCTGCAGGGTTTTCTAAGCCCTGAGAAGAGGGATTTGATGGAGACATCCCTTTAAGACTGGGTGTTCGGAATTTTCTCACTCTTTGGTTAATGCCTGACTGTTAATCTCTGTCTTTGTTCTCTGTTTCTTATGATGCTTGAGCAAGACATTGATCTATGACCATAGCAAAATTTCATAGGGAATTATTTTATTGCTACTTTTCTTTTCTTTTTTTAAAAAAAAGAACAGTAAAGTAGTATCTGGTATAACTCTAAGACACTGGGCTATCTAGTCTCAGGTACTTGGTCACTCAAGCTATGTCCAATATAGGCTTGATCTCATGGAGTAGGCTTTAAGTTAAATCAGTCACTGATTTGTTGCTCCCACAAGCTTTGTTCAACCATTGCACTAGTGCATCTTCCAGATAGGACACCATGGTAGATCAAAGCATTGTGACTGGGTTGATGTTTATCTTTCTCCTGTGATAGCATGCAGAGTACGAAAGATGCATTTTCTATACTGAAGTTGCTGGAACAGAGGAGTGAAGACTCAATGTAGGCACTAACTGTGCTTGCCTATGTTCAATGTGTTGTGTAGATGTCTTCAGCAATGGGACCTTGACATCATTTGCGGAGAGTAACCTATAGTCTGGGCAATAGACTGGGTTATTTGGGAATGCTTATTGGACCCATCTGGCCAACAACTCAGTTAGCTATAACTCAGTTGTAGTACTGGAAGTGTCATTTGGTAACAAGAGATGTCCAGTTGTGGCTATCTCCTACTTTATTTAGCAACACTTTAGATTCCCTTTATATGTACATGTATATGTATATGTATATGTATATGTACATGTATATGTATATGTATACATACATGAATTATATTATATACCATATTCTATAAATAAATATTATATATAATGTATTATATTATATTGCATATAATATATCATATGACAAATGATATGATATATAATTATATAAATATATATTCACTTATCCATATATATTCCATATGTATATGAAAACTTCCTACTGTACTAGATTTCATTTTTGTTATTATACAGGCTTTAGGAATCCAGTGTAACATGACTGGATTTGTTTGAATGAATAACAGAATGTTTATAACTCTTAATACAAGCCAGAGAGCACACAGCGTCTAAATTTTCACACTTTAGCTAGAGTTACTATGCATATAAATTCCAATGGTTTATCTTTTATTGTTGGAAAGAATGATGTAATTAAAATGATGTGTTGAGTCACTTTTACTGATTGTGATGGATAATCTTGGTCATTAGCTTTACACCTCAGAAGGAACCTTAATTCAAGGAATTATCTCCATTACTCTGGTCTGTGGAGACATTTTCATGATTGTTATTGATGTAGAGGGTTCAGCCCACTGTGAGTGGTACCATCCCTAGGCAGGTGGGTCTGGAATATAAAATGAAGGTAGCTAAATATAAGCTTGAGAAGAAGTCACTTAATAGCAGTCCTCCTTAGTCTCTGCTTCAGTTTCTGCCTCCAGGTTTATGCTTTGAGTTTCTGCCCTAGCTTGCTTGGAGGTATGTGGTGACCTGGAAGTTCAATCTGAAATAAACCCTTTCTTCCACAAATCGCGTTGGGCCATGGAGTTTATCAAATCAATAGCAAATGAATCTAAGATACACATTTAATTGATATGTTACTGTAATATAATATATACATCATAGTATCCTAGATCTGCATTGCTTTGGAGTCCGGTAGATAAAGGATAACCTGCCATATATTCTCTCTCATGTATTTATATCTCATGAATCTGAAAATATATAATATATATATTTTAAAGATAGTTTTAAAAAGCTCAAGAGAGTCAGCATCATGGTTTTCAGTAGCAAAACATCCTAATCTGTAGAATTTTGTGGCTATATACATAACAAATGGAATTAAAATTATGTTGTTGCATAGATGCCACATAGCCAACATTCATATATCATTATCTTTTATTGTTTGTGTTAAGCTGCTCTTAGGAAGTCTTCTAAGAAAGTCGTCTAAGGAAGACTTCTTAGAAAGAATAAACCAGATGTCAGAAGGATGCATAAAGGGTGTAACTTCCAGGTGCTTTCATGAATATGGAGTGAAGTACTCCTGAGCTAATGAATGTGGTGGTCTCTAACTCCTGAAATGTAAATAAAGAAATTCTTTCCTTGAACGTCACAAAGACAAGTAGTCCAACCCAACACCTGGACATTAGCTTAAAAGACCAGTGATATACATCTGATCTGTAAAAGAATAATGTACTAAATTTATGCTGTCTTAAGCAACTAATAAACAAAATGAGCAAAACTTCATGCTAGGCATGGAGTTCCATACTTAGTTCCTACAATTGTGTAGAAGAAGCTTTTTATTTTTTTAAATTGCTATTATGACTAGATATCTTCTAAAGGTCAGTATCACTAATTTTACACGAAGATTTGAATTACTCCAGGAGATTGAAACAGATTTTAAACAAAGTGAATGATTCTTTGATGTAAAATGTCAACAATCCAAGATAAATGAGAAAGGTAGGTACTTAGAATGAAGAAAATAACATCTGTGTTTTCTGAAATCTCACCTCATAGGTGGTCATGCCTATTGGTTAATTCCCAAGGCGTTTGAGTAATACACCTTCATTTAGTTGGAAAGGGATCTTACTTAGTTACAGCTATCTTGTGTTGTTAGTGTAGAACAATACTAAGTTATCTAAGTTAACAACACTGAATTTCCTAACTCAAAATTGATAACTGTCAATCAATGCTACTGGGAGGATCAGTTTTCTCTATAGATGAGCCCCTTGATAGATTTTCTAAGCCCAAGTGCTCCTCCCTAAACACTAAACACATGGATGTACAAAGACTACTAAATGGAGTCAATTGGTGTTTGTGTGTGTGTGTGTGTGTGTGTGTGTGTGTATGTGTGTGTAAAAGTAACTATTATAGGCTCAGAAATCATGAATTTGAGTGGAAGTAGTGGGGTAAGAGGGAGGGGTAGAAATGTTGTAACTATGTATGAAATGCTTATATATATGAAATGCTTATTATAAATAAAATTTAAATTTAAATTTAATTTTTTAATTTAAAATTTGATGACTTCTTAATTAGGATGTACTCAACAGAGATGCTTTAGAATTAGGTGCCCCAGATGATGCAGTTCCAGCTGAAGCTTAGTAACTAGTTCTTGGCTCAGGAAAATAGTATTTATACCTAACACAGTGGCAGTATAGAGCATCCTTGGAGATTCAACATGTTGGCACCCACAATAGTGTCTGGGTTTGGTAACTGTATATGGGATCTATCCTCAGGTGGGGCAGTCTCTAAATGGCCTTTCCTCCAGTTTCTGCTCCACTCTTTGTCTCTGTATCTCCTCCCATGGGTATTTTGATCCCCCTTCTAAGAAGGACCAAATTATCCACACTTTGGTCTTCCTTCTTCTTGAGCTTCATGTGGTCTGTGAATTTTATATTGGGTATTCTGAGCTTCTGGGCTAACATCCACTTATCAGTAAGTGCATAGAGAGGCTCTGCCAGTGCCTGACAAATACAGAAGTGTCTATGAAAGCCAACCAATGGACTGAGCAAAGGTCACTAATGGAGGAGGTAGAGAAAGGACCCATGGAACTCAAGGGGTTTGCAGCTCTGTAGGAGGAACAATATGAACCAACCAATACCCCCAGAGCTCCCAGGGACTAAACCATCAACCAAAGAGTACACATGGAGGGACTTATGGCTCCAGACACATATGTAGCAGAGGATGGCCTTGTAGGACATCAATGAGAGGAGAGGTCCTTGGTTTTGTGAGGGCTCATTGCCCCAGTGTAGGGGGATGATAGGCAGGGAAGCAGGAGTGGGTGGGTTAGTGAGCAGGGGGAGGGGGAATGGATACTGGGCTTTTGGAGGGGAAACAAGGAAAGGGGATAGCATTTGAAATGTAAATAAAGAAAATATATAATAAAAAAATTGCTGAGATATCTTTCCAGCCCTTATTCATAAAATAGTTTGAGAAATCACTTGATGATTTCTTTGGATAGTTCATCATCTGTCTGTCTGTCTATCTATCTATCTATCTATCTATCTATCTATCTATCTATCTATCTATCTATCTATCTATCTATCTATCTATCTGTCTATCATCATCATTATTGTCAAGAATACAGTAAGACTGGAATCTACTTGTACTGGCTGGTTTCATGTGTCAACTTGACACAAGCTGGAGTTATCATAGAGAATGGAGCCTCCCTCGAGGAAATGCCTCCATGAGATCCAGCTGTAATACATTTTCTCAATTAGTGATCAAGGGGGGAGGGCCAGTTGTGAGTGTTGTCATCTCTGGGCTGTTGGTCCTGGGTTTTATATGAAACCAATATAAGCAAGCCAGGGGAAGCAAGTCAATAAGTAACATCCCTCCATGACCACTGCATCAGTTCCTGCTTCCTGACCTGCTTGAGTTCCAGTCCTGAATTCCTTTGGTGATCAACAGCAAAGTGGAAAGTGTAAACTCAATAAAACCTTCCCTTCCCAACTTGCTTCTTGGTCATGATATTTGTTCAGGAATAGAAACCCTGACTAAGACACTACTTGCTTTGTGTGTATTTATCTTATTTCTGCTTTCTTAAGTACCTAGAATTCCGAAATGTTTTGCAAGTCAGATGAATTTTCAGTTAAGTATTTATCATCCACAACATAATGTCCGTTTAGCAAATGAGTGGAAAAGAGAGAAAATATATTTTGTTGCAGCAATTTCCTGTAGCTATGTTTTAATTTGAAGATGTTCTTTAGATTATGTGAGTAACATATGAAAATATGTTCTTTGAGGAAAAATTTTAATTGCTAAGATTATGTATTTGAAGAGTAAAAATCTACCATAGTGTCTATATTAGATCTACCCTATCCCTAAAGACAAATATTATAAATGTGCTACATATCTTCTAGACAAGCTCCTTATTTTGTGTATATGCTGGGTTCAGTTTTAATGTAATGTGATAATTCTGGATTTTTTTCCTGTGAAATGCTTTTATGACAATAAAATATCGAGTATGCTACTTGTTAATATATCCTGACTTTCTATTAACAGCTGCATGATGTGCAGTAATTTGGATTTTATTTTCCACCCATTAGGTGATCAGCTTTTCTAGGCCATGTCTTCTTGGTATGATTTGCTGCCTAACCTCAGCCAGTGCCTAAAAGCAAAGGTCTCATCACCTCAGTCACCAACTGGGACATTGTCACTGTGAGTCAAAATAAACTTTTTTGTTTATTAACTGGATTCATCTCAGATATTGTAGAATAGTGCTCACCTTGTAACAAAATATTTCTAATTACTTTAAAGGATAGCCATTTACTTCTTATTTGAAAATATATCATTATTTTACTTGTACTGGTGCTTTTGCTTGCATGTATGTCTGTGCACCAACTATGTTTGTGATCGGTACATGTGGAGAACAGAGGAGAGCATCAGATCCACCAGCACTGGAGTTACAGATCATGTGGATGTTTGGAGTCAAACCTTGGTTTTCTGGAAGAGTTGTCTCTTAACTGCTGAGACATCTCTCTAGTGCTCATTAATAAGTTAGTATGAGTGGATAGTCACTTGATGATTCTTTGGATAGTCTATCTATCTCTATCTATCTATCTATCTATCTATCTATCTATCTATCTATCTATCTATCTGTCTGTCTATCTATGGTCTATCTATCTATCTATCTATCTATCTATCTATCTATCTATCTATCTATCTATCTATTTATTTTTATGTGTCTGTTGGCAAGTTGGTAAGAAGTTAGCAGGTCCATGATATCTCAACTGGGAAACTTGGCTTTTCTTCATATCTCTGTCATATCTCCTATACATAAGATTATAAAAGGGTATTGTAATGGTGTAAAAGGGAATCCAGGAGTTCATATAAATATAATTCAGTAGGGTCACACCCAAATTAATTAATTCTGGACAGACATTGAGATTTCGATTAGCTACCTCTGAGGTAGACATTGTTTCAAAAAGAGTGCTTTAACATGAAGTTTATATTCCTATTTAATTTGGAGTAGTCATGCATTAAAAAATATCTGGTATTTTTTTTAGTAAAAGAAAAAGAAATTGTGAAATATAATCTTTCTTTTTAAAATGTGTCAAGAAAGCTAGTCCCTCAAACCTACTCACTGTTCTTTCATGTTATGACCCACAGTTGACTGTTTGTCTTCCTATTGCGAAGGGCAAAAGGCAAAGGGGAAACGGCAAATGGACAAACTTCTGTTGATTCTCTTCTAATGTTCTTGGTAGTTTGAAGTAGGTCCAGTAAGAAGAGGGAGTTAAGGAGCTGCTGAAACATAATTTCAGGTGAATGCTTTTATGTTTTATTTTCTCTATTAAACCAAAATTGTATCTCATGATTTTAAAAATTATTCTATGTTGGGGCATTGGAGAATATACAGGATGCTCTTGCAAAGGACACAGGTTCTAATTCGAACACCCACATGGCAGCTCATGACAATGTATAATCCCAGTTACAGGGGAGCTGATGCCTTCTTCTGGTCTCTATGGACACACATGTTATGCATTCTGTACACAGATATATATGTAGGCAAAACCCCAAACACATAGAATAAAAGACAATTTTTTTAGTTACCATATGTAGTTATTTCCTTTGAATCAACTAAATGTGACACTGAAGTATTTAGAAGCTCTAAAAACATCATATAAATCTTGTTCATGTCCTAAATATAGTGTTTGGATCACTTTCTAGCACTCAGTATGTATTTAGTACATTTTTGTTTAATTAATATTGAAAATTTGTCATAGTTTGTGCAGTAAGTTCTGTGTATAACAGAGGTTATATGACTACAGAAAGTGAACTGATGCCCAAGAACTAGAAAATCTTGTGATTTTCGCTTCTTGGGATAGCAATCCATAGACAAGGATTCTGGTTTTCTTCATTTAGTCAGTGTCTAAAGTGCTAGAATAATAATTCTCTGCCATTTCATAGTTCTGTTCATGCCCAGCTGCGAATCTATCAGTTATAGTATGAAGACTGATGCACTATAAATAGATCTGTAAAGAGCCCAAGGCTTTGAGTGGGGTCACACAATTAAAAAATAAATTCTTAGCCATAATGAGAACATCTGAGGCCTAAAGACTAAGAATTTAAAGGGAACAGACATTTGCAGGGATGATAAACACCATCATTATATGAACGGTGTTCTTTTTCCTATTCTTAAATTGAATATCCTAATAATTCAAAGCTCAATTTCTTTTACTTATTACTGAATAGACACTTGTGCCCTGTCTTCTCCTTCTTTGATTGTCAAATTTGGTTCTAGAAATAAAGAATAAATCAGAGTGCCATTGGTGTTTCTTAGAGGAGAGATGATTATATAATCAAGTTTAATTAGGATGTAGAAAACATCTTTTCAAAATCTGTTGTCTGTAAAAGCAATATGCTTTAATTCTAACTGGTTAAAAGAAACAGTTGAAAACAAGATAACATATTAGCACTCAATTTTTTTTTTACATCCTGGAAAAACTTGTTAAAATAAAGCTGATTTTTCTATTAACAATATATCTCACCACTAAAAATATATAAACCACTTTATGATACTTTTGCTTTCAAATGGACAAATTGAATCTATAGAAACTCTGCTTTTATTTCAGCAAGTAGAAATCACTGAGGAAGGATGATGTACCTGCATTCAGACAGTGTTTTAGGAAAAACTCCTTCTCAAAGGAAATGCTGTCTAAAATGTATTTCTTCAGGTAGCACAAGGTCCAAGAGGCATCATTTGAGAATCACTGATCTGTACTGGCTGATTCAACACCATCTGCTCATAAGGAGCCCAGAGGCCTTGCTGCCAGTACTCTGGTAAAATCCCACAAATGTTTCAGGAGTGAGGCTTTCCTCCTTTGGTGCACTACTACTGTTCCTCACCATTCTCTGAGCAATTCCTCCTTGATTTTGGCTGCTTAGATGCTGCCCAGGGCTGTCAGAGAAGCTCCTGGTGCAGGAGCACCATGCAGGGAGCCTGAAGATCCTTCCTCTCAGGAATTGCTCTTACAAGTCACCTGATGACATCACCATACTCTGTTCCATACAGAATGTGGACATAGCCCCTTCCTTTCTTTTAACATTTTGCTACCCAGGATCATAGGCAGTTTACTTGTGTGTTATCGTCCCTTCTTTAAGGCTAGAACTGCAGTTGAAAATTTTCCTTAACAGTTAGAGTTGTTAATGTAGGGCTTTGCAGGTTATAGCAAGCATTCCTTCCTTGTCTACACATACCACGCACTATGCACATAGACACACGACTTCTTCAGACACAAAGAATTCTTTCAAACTATCTCAGGAAAACCAACTGATGATACCTTCTCATAGTTCAGGCATTAATACTCAGATGAATGGCTTGTAATCTTGCAAAACAGTGACAGGCTTCTCAGCTTAGGAATCTCTTTTTCCCCCACTTTAATATGCAAAAGAGCCACCCAAGGAATCTAGTCAGAGTGCAGATTCCTCATGATTCAGTCTAAACAGGCTCTCAGTTGATGCTGGTACTGCTCCTTCATGGATAGTGAGATGGATTCCAAGACCTAAAACACAATGGAGACTTTTGTTCAGTGAGTAGTTGTCAAACCAGAGTTACACTGATATGTTGAAAATCTGTCTTTTTTATTTCTTCTTGATTTTTTTCATGTTTAATGAAATAAGCAAGACATCACTAACAGAAACAGAAAATAATACCTGTTCAGTATTTTGCTGTATTATGTATAATATTATGTATTATTATGATCAATTTTTATTGGTTATTTTAATTAATTACATTTCAAATGTTGTCCCCCTTCCTGGTCTTGCCTCTGCTATCTCCTCATACCATCCTCCCCTCCTGTCCCTGTCCCTTTTGCCTCTAAGAGGTTGCTCACCCCACCCCCACCTCACCACTGTAGCATCCCCCTATACTGGGGCATCAAGCTTCTGACCAAGGCCTCCCCTCCCATTGATGCCAGATAAGGCAATCCTCTGCTACATATGTAGCTGGAGTCATGGATTCATCCATGTATATACATTTAGGTTGGTGGCTTAGTCTCTGGGAGCTCTGGGGGTTCTTGTTATTTGATATTGTTCTTCTGAAGAGATTGAAATCCCCTTCATCTCCTTAAGTTCTTCCCTTAACTCTTCCACTTGGATCCCCGGGCTCAGTCTGATGATTAGCTGTGAGTATCTGCATTTGTATTAGTCAGGTGCTGGCAGAGCCTCTCAGAGGACAGCCATACCAGACTCCTGTCTGCCAACACTTCTTGACATCAGCAATCATGTAGGGGTTTGGTGTCTGCAGATGGGAAAGATCTTAAAGTGGAGCAGTTTCTGGATGGCTTTTCCTTCAATTTCTGCTACATTTTTTTTTTGTCCCTGAATTTCCTTTAGACAGGAACAATTCTGGGTTAAAATTTTTGAGATGGGTGGGTGGCTCTATCACTCAACTGGGAGCTGTGCCTATCTACTGAAGGTGGCCTTTAGGTCCCATCTTTCCCTTGTTGGGTATTTTGGCTAATGTCATCCCGCTTAGGTCCTGGGAACCTCTCACTACTCTGGAGTCTGGGGCTTTCTACTGGCTCCCCCTCCCCCATTCCCCATGATCCACTGCTACATATTTCTATTTATTTTCCTGACCCTCTGGATTTCTCTCCTGTCTCCTCCCATTCCTAATCCTGCCCACTTTTTAACTCCTCCTCCTCCTCTCTCCCTCTCAGGTTCCTCATTCTCTCTACTTCCCATCATTATTTTGTTTTCCCTTCTAAGTAGAAATGAAGCATCCACACTTACTTCTTGTTAAGAACTTACTTCTTGTCAAGCTTCCTATGGTCTGTGAGTTGTATTATGTGTATTCTGGGCTTTTGGGCCAATATCCACTTATCAGTGAGGGCATACCATGTGTGTCCTTTTGTGTCTGGGTTACCTCACTCAGGATGATATTTTCTAGTTCCATCCATTTGCCAGCCAATTTCATGATGTCCTTGTTTTTAATAGCTGAGTAGTATTCCATTATGTAAATGAATCACATTTTCTGTATCCATTCTTCTGTTGAGGGACATCTGGGTTGTTTCCAGTTTCTGGATATTATAAATAAGGCTGCTATGAACATAGTGGAGCAGGTGTCTTTGTTATATGTTGGAGCATCTTTTGGGTTTACGTGCCCAGTAGGGTATAGCTGGGTCTTCAGGTAGAACTATTTCCAATTTTCTGAGGAGTCACCAGATTCTTTTCCAAAGTAGTTTTATCAACTTGCAATCCCACCAGCAATGGAGGAGTATTCCTCTTTCTCCACACTCTTGCCAGCATCTGCTTTCGCCAGAGTTTTTAATCTTAGTCATTCTGATCTGTATGAGGTGAACTATCCAGGGTCATTGTAATTTGCATTTCCCTGATGACTAAGGACTTGGACATTTCTTTAGGTGCTTCTCAGCCATTTGAGATTCCTCAGTTGAGAATACTTTGTTTAGTTCTGTACTCCATTTTTAATATGGTTATTTGGTTCTCTGGAGTCTAACTTCTTGAGTACTTTGTGTATTTTGGATATTAGCCTTCTATCAAATGTAGGGTTTGTAAAGATAATTTCCCAATCTGTAGGTTGCCTATTTGTCCTATTGACAGTGTCCTTTGCCTTACAGAGGTTTTTCAATTTTATGAAGTCTCATTTATTTAATTTTTGATCTTAGAGCCTAAGTCATTGGTGTTCTGTTCAGGAAAATTTTCCTTGTGCCAATGTGCTCAAGGCTCTTTCCTGATTTTTCTTTTATTAGATTTAGCATGTCTGGTTTTATGTGGAGGTCCTTGATTCACTTGGTCTTGAGCTTTGTACAAGGAGATAAGAACGGATCAATTTGCATTCTTCTGCATGCTAACAGACACCTGAACTAGCACCATTTGTTGAATATGCTGTCTTTTTTCCACTGAACGGTTTTGGCTTCTTTGTCAAAGATCTAGTGACCATAGGTGTGTGGGTATATTTCTGGGTCTTCATTTCTATTCCATTCCTCTACCTGTCTGTCTCTGTACCAATACCATGCAGTATTTATCACTATTGCTGTGTAGTACAGCTTGAGGTCAGGGATGGTGATTCCCCCAGAAGTTCTTTTATTGTTGAGAATAGTTTTCGATATCCTGGGTTTTTGCTTATTTGAGATGAATTTGAGAGCAGCTCTTCCTATTTCTGTAAAGGATTGAGTTGGAATTTTGATGGGGATTGCATTGAATCTCTAGATTGCTTTTGGTAAGATGTCCATTTTTACTGTGTTAACACTGCTTATCAATGAGCATGGGAGATTTTCCATCTTCTGAGGTCTTCTTTGATTTCTTTCTTCAGAGACTTAAAGTTCTTGCAATACACATCTTTCAGTTGCTTGGTTAGAGTCACACCAAGATATTTTATATTATTTGTGACTATTGCAAAGGGTGTTGTTTCCTTAATTTCTTTCTCAGCCAGGTTTTCCTTTGTGTAGAGGAAGACTTCTGACTTGTTTGAGTTAATTTTATGTCTAGCCACTTTGCTGAAGTTGTTTATAGCTGTAGAAGTTCTCTCGTGGAATTTTTGGGATATCTTATGTATACTATCATATCATCTACACACAGTGATATCTTGATTTCTTTCTTTCCAATTTGCATCCCTTTGGCTTCCTTTTGTTTTCTATATGCTTTGGCTAGAACTTTAAGTAGTATATTGAGTAAGTAGGGAGAGAATGGGCAGCCTTGTCTTGTCCTTGATTTTAGTGGAATTGTTTCCAGCTTCTCTCCATTTAATTTTATATTGTCTATTGGTTTGCTGTGTATTACTTTTATAATGTTAGGTAGGTGCCTTAAATTCCTGATCTTTCCAAGACTTTTAACATGAATGGGTGTTGTATTTTGTCAAAGGTTTTTTCAGCAACTAATGAGATAGTCCTGTGATTTTTTTTTGAGTTTGTTTATATAGTGAATTATGTTGATGGATTTCCATATTTTGAATCATCCCTGCATCCCCGGTATGAAGCCTACTTAATCATGGTGAATGATCATTTTGATGTGTTTTTGGTGTGGAAGAATTTTATTGATTATTTTTGCATTGATGTTCATAAGCAAAATTGGTCTGAAGTTCTCTTTCTTTGTTGGGTATTGCTGTGGTTTAGGTATCAGTGAAACTGTAGTTTCATAGAATGAGTTAGGTAGTGTTCTTCTGTTTCTTTATTGTGGAATAGTTTGGGAAATATTGGTATTAGGTCTTCTTTGCAGGTCTGATGCAGAGACTTTTAATGACTGCTTCTATTTCTTTAGGGATTATGGGACTATTTAGATCATTTATCTGATCCTGATTTATCTTTGGTACTTGGTATCTGTATAGGAAACCATGTTGGTTTCCTGTTGTTTTTGATGTTATTGAAGACCAGCCTTAGTTCATGGTGATATATTAGGATGCCTGGGACTATTTCAATTTTCTTGTATCTCTGAGGTAGTGTCTGTCTTTCTCACTGAGGTTCATTTCTTGTAAGCAGCAAAATGCTGGATCCTGTTTATGTATCCAGTCTGTTAGTCTATGTCTTTTTATTGGGGAACTGAGTCCATTGATGTTGAGAGATATTAAAGACCAATGATTGTTGCTTCTTGTTACTTTTGTTATTAGAGGTAGATTTATGTTTGTGTGGTTCTCTTCTTTTGGGTTTGCTGTGAGATTAATTTCTTGTTTTTTCTTGGGTGTAGTTTCCCTCCTTGTGTTGGAGTTTTCCTTCTGTTGTCCTCGGTAGGGCTGCTATGGTGGAAAATTATTGTTTAAATTTGACTTTGTCTTGGAATATCTTGGTTTCTCCATCTATAGAAACTGAGAGTTTTTCTGCATATGGTAGCCTGGTCTGGCATTTGTGTTTCTTAGGGTCTGTATTACATCTGTCCAAGATCTGACTTTTAAAATCTCTGTTGAGAGGTCTGGTGCAATTCTAATAGGTCTGGCTTTATATGTTACTTGACCTCTTTCCCTTATGACTTTTAATATTATTTCTTTGTTCAGTTCATCTAGTGTTTCTTTTCTGGCCCAATCTATTTGATGTTCTGTAGGCTTATTGTATCTTTATTGGCATCTCTTTCTTTAGGTTAGGGCAGGTTTCTTCTATGGCTTTGTTGAAGATGTTTACTGGCCCTTTGAATTGAGAATCTTCACTTGTTTCTATACCTACTATTCTTAGGTTTGGTCTTTTCATTATGTCTTGAATTTCTGGATATTTTGGGTTAGCTGCTTTATGCAGTTTGTTTTTTCTTTGACTGTTGTGTCAATGTCTTCAATGGTATCTTCTATGCCTGAGATTCTCTCTTCTATCTCTTGTATTCTTTTGTTGATGGTTGCATCTGTGACTCCTGTTCTTGTTCCTAGGTTTTCCATCTCCACGGCTGTCTCCCTTTGTGATTTCTTTTTTTTATTTTCTATATTTTTTATTTATATTCCTAATGATTTCCCCTTTCCCGTTTCCCCCCTCCCCACACACAGCTTCAAACTGGAAGGAAGTGTCGATCAAATACAAATTATAAGTACAGACCTTTCTGAAGAAACACAGGCTGGCATAAGTTGTGCTTAACATTTGGAGGGTAGGTTATGATGATGGTGGTAGTGGTTATAGGGAAACTTTATCACAAATTAAGTCTACTCATAGTTAAAATTTTTGCCACTATTCTCCATTTTGGCACAAGTGGTGTTCTTAATTTAAAAGAATGAATAATTTTGGCATAGTAACAATGTTAATGGTTAATGAAAACATCAGAATAAAGTGTATTATTTATTACTCTAATTATAAGACAATAATAACAGCAGTTATATGCTGTGAAATTTATAATCCATTAAAACTTAATACATGTTCTAGACTTTAACCCTGGTAAAAATCCTGTGAAAGTAGATGGCTTTACATTTGACAAACAAGGAGACTGAGGTCTAGAGAAGTTAATAACTTGTACAAAATTGCAGGGTTAGCAATTGGTGAAGGAGCAATTTGAGAATAGGTCACTGAGCTTAATTAAAATAAGCCCATTTCCCAGTTAACCACATGACTTAAAGAGTAGATTGCTGTCTCCTAAGTGTTTCAAATGGTCCTTGTTGTGTAATGGTTGGATTTTATACATAAATGGATGTATGTCCACATCCTGTGAGCTTGTATTACTGTATTATGCATTCTCCGTACTCTAGTTTATGCCTCACTTGTCTCTCTTATCACATCACCTTGATCTATGGTTTTTATTATCTCTTAGTAACAATTGTCTTTTTCCATCATGCAAGTATCATACAAGTATAAGCTCAAAAGTCCATGGGAATGGTTAAACATTTCACCTACATTTCTGCACTTTTTCCCATTCATCAGTTTCAAATCTCTAAATTCAAAGCTTGTTACTTTTTCTTTTTATTAACCATAAAACATATCATGGTCATGCACAACTTTAATATGTCTAGAATTTATATGATAATGACCTATTTGTTTACAATTTTAGTCATTCTGAGCAATGTTTTAATTAACTTTCTTTGAGATTCCACTATGGGGTCTAGACTAGGCACAGTAAACTCTATGTAGTCTATCCTGCTCTCAAACTTGTGACCTTTCTGGTTCTGCTTCTCATGGGCTGCTGTTATAAATGTTTGTCACCCTGCTGAGGAGCAGTTGTGATTTTTATATGTATATTTTTATGACTTTAAATATTTGTTTAATAATTTATTAATTAATATCTATTAATTACTAAATAATTTATGGCTATAAAATATTTGTTTACAGATGAGCACTTGGGATTGTATAGGTGTATCTGGGCACTCATTCCTGGAATTGACTAATTCTCCCAGCTCATCTAGTTCTTCGTCTCGAGATAGGACCCCATGAGGTTTTCTCTATTCCCACTGGCATGCTAACTGGGGTGGTCATTATTTGGGTCTTATTTAGGCAACCATGTTGTTGAGGTTTCAATAGTAGAGCTCTGTCTTGTTGGGAAGATGCTATCTCACAGCAGCCATCCCAATCTTCTGGCTCTAACAATCTTTCTGTTCCCTGTTTCATGATGTGCCTTGACACCAAGGTATAGGATTTGTGTTGTATATATATATATATATATATATATATATATATATATATATCAGTTGGGATTGGGCACCACACAGCTATTCCTTCTTGTAGGCTTAAATTTTTCAAAACATATTTTAATTATGGTTCTTTAATGCTTCAACCTTCCTTCTAGCCCACCACCTACCAGAGGTAGGGAAAAAAATGGTTAATAGGAAATGGGAATTGTGGATCCATTTAGAAAGAGTTCTTTGGAGCAATTCCAATCTTTGTTGTCAGTAGTCCAGCCCATACGGGTATATTATTGGTGAGAAAAGTTGACTAGCTTGAGTCTGTTGGTCCATGTTTACAAGTGTAATGTTGTGCTAAGCCTAATATATTATAATGTTAGTTTCATATTATTCTTTTGTATTTAAATATTTATATATGAGTTATTATAAAGCTCTACATTTTAGAGACTTATGGTTGCTTTGTGAAATTAAATTTTGAAAAATATTTGAAAACTGTTTTCACTTACTAAAGCTTTTTAAGTTTTCAGGAAAGCATCAAAAATAATATTAAATCTTAACGCCTACCATCTAACTTATATCAGAATTTGGAAATCATTTTGAAGATAAGAATGAAGTAAAATGAGTAACTCTTAAGATGTAATTACATGACATGTTTTTACAAAACCTTCATGAATTTATTTAGTCCCAAGTCTTATTTTAACTGGGATAGTCTAGAAACAGCGCATATTAGTTATTTTAACAATTTCTCAGGCGCACCACACATTGCGATTATATTATCAATAACTCAGTCCTGTTTGGAAAATTCAAGTTTGTAGGAATCACTCTACTATGCCTAAAACCCAAAGACAGTGGTCAAACAACCCCTTTCATAGTGGTCTTCTGAGATCATCAGAAGTACCAGATATTTACATTATGATTCATAGTAGCAGCACGATTACAGTTCTAAAGTAGCAATTAAAATAACTTTATGTTTGAGGGGTCACCACAACATGAGAAAGTGCATCAAAGAGTTGCAGCATCATGAAGGTTAAGGACTGTTGCCCTAGAACAAAGACTTCAATGCAAGTCAAAACAAGTGACTCCTTGTGCACATAATATTCACATAGAAAATACTCAAATTTTTAGCATGTGGCAGAAGCATTTTCATATGGCACAAAATCATATAATTGGAAGAAAAACCCTATAAATCTCTATTGAGATGAGGTGAAGGATTATGTGGTTCTTTATGCAGAAAATATCCCCAGTTTCCCTTGCCCTATCCTCTCATTTGGTTTGAGATGAAGGATGTCAGAGTGGATAATGAGGAAACCAGTTCTCATTTTCACCAAGACTGCCCAAATTTAATACATGTGCTTCAAGCTTCAATGTCTTTCTAAGTAATAAGCTTCTGGATGTCTTACTTTGTATCTGTTAAATGTGTGCAAGGGCATTATGAGGCTTATATTTGTTTTGTTCAACCACCTGAAATAATATTAATTGAAGTGACAATTATTTACTGTGATCATTAAAAATTTTAATGCTCTACTGTCTTCATGTGCTTTTAAAAGAATTTTCAGATTTATTGGAGTAATTAGAGGTGGCACCCAAAAAACACTTCTGAGACAATTTCTAACGTATTTATGGATCTAAAAATTCATAATCAGGAACTAAATGCCACAATGAGCTACATCTAGGCTAGGATTATGAAGGACTTTCCATCTCTTACATAACCACTTAAAAGTAAATTATTTACTATCTATACATTCACTGTTTTTGTATGTTATTCTGTATCTATTTGGAATTCTGTCATATAAGAAAAGGATCTCTTAAGACTATTGTATAACTCTATTTTAGGTCCTTTCCAGATAGAAAACATATAGTTTTGCTTACATAGGTGTGCATGTATGTGCGCACACGCGCGCGCGCGCGCGCGCGCGCGCACACACACACACACACACACACACCCCACAGATACACACACGCACAATGAGCAGCACATACATGATCATGAGCTGCTTCATCAGCTAGCCTACATTTTATGCCTGAGAAGAACTGAGTTATAGTAATAATTTTTTTGAAATGATAAAAGTAGCTTTTTCTCACTGGCCATTTCTGGAAATAAAAAGAGCAGAGAGATTTTGAATAGAAACAGATTTGCAATTCCTTTGTTTAATAATTCATTAATGAAAATAAGATTTATTGGAAAGAACAACATATTTTTTTTTTGAACAACATAATTTGATCCTGCCTGTTTAATTAAATTAGGCCACCATTTTATCTGTAAAGGCAGGCAGGAAATAAAATGGCTTCAAGGAGGAAATACCTTGAGAGAGAATCAGTCATAAGGGAAGTCTTAATTGTACACTTCTATGTGAGGCACTCAGAAACATAAATGAGATGAACTATTCAATTGTAAAAGTGGGGGACTTTGTAAATTATAAACTAATGTGTACCCTGTGACCAAGGACTGTGATCATTAGGAGGTTTGGCATTCATCTCCATTGTAAGCTCTATGCTCAGAGTTAGTGAAGGAGACAAGTTGAGGCAATCCCGGGGTTGGAACTGAGACTTAGGTATGAATGAGTAACATAAGACAAAGGGCCTGGCAAAACCTAAGCCCTCAGTGTTAGCTCTTGAGCAGATTTATAGGAAAAATACAACTCAAGAGATAAAGATTAAAATAGAGACAGGGTTTTGATTCATCTGCTGTTAGAGGACATAGGCTGTCCTCTTAGAAATCATTCAGCAAACATATCAGAACCTTAGAACATTACAGGGATAAGACAATGGCATAGAGTGGAAACAGAAACCAGATCCATGACAATAACAAGGATGTACTTATGCAAGGAGCTATTGTCCTTATTCATAAATCAATCTTTTGCTATGGCAATCTCTGGAGGACATGAAAAGATTGCTTAAAATTGGCAAAGATAAAGAAGATCTTTCTGGTTTTTGTTAACATTTATTTATTTTATTTTATATTTCAGTATTTTGCCTGTTTCTATCAATGTGGATTGTGAACATATGCAGTATCTCTGGAGACGATATGATAGTATACTTAAGCGACCCAAAGAACTCCACCAGAGAACTCCTACAGCTGATAAATGACTTCAGCAGAGTGGCCAGATATAAAATCAACTCAAGCAAGTCAGTAGCCTTCCTATACTCAAAGGATAAGCAGGCTGAGAAAGAAGTAAGAGAAATGATACCCTTCACGATAGCCACAAACCATATAAAGTATCTTGGCATGACTCTAACCAAACAAGTGAAAGATCTGTATGACAAGAACTTCAAGTCTCTGAAGAAAGAAATTGAAGAAGACCTCAGAAGATGGAAAAATCTGCCATGCTCATGGATTGGCAGGATTAATATAGTAAAAATGAACATCTTGCCAAAAGCAATATACAGATTCAATGCAATCCCCATCAAAATCCCAACTCAATTCTTCATAGAGTTAAAAAGAGCAATTCTCAAATTCATCTGGAATAGCAAAAACCCCAGGATAGCTAAAACTATTCTCAACAGTAAAAGAACCTCTGGGGGAATCAGTATCCTGGACCTCAAGCTGTACTACAGAGCAATAGTGTTAAAAACCGCATGGTATTGGTACAGTGACAGGCAGGTAGATCTATGGAATAGAGCTGAAGACCCGGAAATGAACCTACACACCTATATTCACTTGATCTTTGACAAAGGAGCTAAAACCATCCAGTGGAAAAAAAGATAGCCTTTTTAACACATGGTGCTTATTCAATTGGTGATTAGCATGCAGAAGAATGCAAATCGATCCATTTTTATCTCCTTGTACAAAGCTCAAGTCCAAGTGGATCAAGGACCTTCACACAAACCAGATACACTGAAACTAATGGAAAAGAAAGTGGAGAATAGCCTCAAGCACATGGGCACAGGGGAATATTTCCTGAACAGAACCCCAATAGTTTATACTCTAAGATCAAGAATTGACAAATGGGACCTCATAAAATTATTAAGTTTCTGTAAGGCTGAGGACACTGTCCATAGAACAAAATGGCAACCAACAAATTGGGGAAAGATCTTTACTAACCCTACATCCGACAGAGGAGTAATATTTAATATATACAAAGAACTCAAGAAGTTAGACTCTAGAGAACCAAACAAAGAACTAAACAAAGAATTCTCAACTGAGGAATACCAGATGACTGAGAAACATCTAAAGAATATTAACCCAGTAGCTTGGATAACCCAAGACACAATTCATAGACCAAATAAAGCTCAAGAAGAAAGAAGAACAAAGTATGGATACTCTGGTCCTTCTAGAAGGTGGAACAAAATACCCATCAGAGGAAATACAGCGACAAAATATAGAGCAAAGTCTGAGGGAAAGACCATCTAGAGACTTCCTCCCTAGGGACCCACCCCTCATACAGTTACAATACCAGACACTATTGTGAATGCCAATAAATTCTTGCTATCAGGAGCCTGTTATAGCTGTCACCTGGAAGGGTCTGCCAGTGCATGACAAATACAGAGGGGGACTCTCTCAGCTATCCAGCTAACTGAGCACAGGGTCCCCAATGGAGGAGCTAGCGAAAGGACCCAAGGAGCTGAAGGGGTTTGCATCCCCATAGGAGGAACAACAATATGAACCAATCAGTACCCCCAGAGCTCCCAGGAACTAAACCACCAACCAAAGAGTGCATATGGAAGGACCCATGGCATAGCAGAGGATGGCCTTGTTGGACATTAAAGGGAGGAGAGGCCCTTGGTCCTAAGAAAGCTCGATGCCCCAGTATAGGGGAATGCCAGGACAGAGAAGTGGGAGTGGGTGGATTGGTGAGCAGGGGAGGGGGGATAGTTTAGGGGGTTATGGGAGTGGGGGGAAACCAGGAAAGGGGACAACATTTGAAATGTAAATAAAGACTATATATATTCATATATATACATATATTTATTTATATTTATATATATGTGGAACTGAAGAGTACCTCTCCACAATTGATGGCTTCTTGTGAAGGAGCTGGAAGAGAAGGAGTCAGTTGAATTCAAGGGTATGTTCAGTGAGAGTTTTGCCATGCTCCAGTGAGTACATAGATAACCCAAATTGGACGGTTTTTTTTTTAACATTTTGTTGAAGGAGGTCATAATAAGGGAGTAGGCATGGAAAGAAGAAGAAGTGAATGTGATCCCGGTGCATGATGTGAAACTCCCAGAGAATCAATAAAAATGTTCTATTGAAAAAAGAAAGACAATGCCTCACAGTAAGATATTATGGAAGCATTTTCACAATTGAGGTTCTCTGTTTTATGATAAGTCATTTGGTTATTAAGTTGACATAAGACTAGCCAACCCAACTCCCTTTTCCTTTCTAATTCTATCAATATAGCTCTTCTCTCTTTTGGTTAGTTTGGCTACAGACATAATAATTTTTTATTTTTATTTTTAAGATTCACTGATACTTTAAATTATTTGTTTTTTTTTCTATTCATTAATTTCTAGCCTGATATTAATGATAACTTTGTCTCTTTTTCCTTGGGTCACCAGAGGATGGCAGACATTTAGACAGAGCATGTATTCCAAGAGCAGCTCATGATTTTTCAAAACAAGAAGCAAGTTCTGCTGGGAGAAACCAACAAGGAGATGCAGCACAATAGGAGGAACAATTTGAACCACCCATTACCCCCAGATCTCCCAGGGCCTAAACCAGGAATCAAAGAGTACACATGGAGGGACGCATGACTCCAGATGCATATGCAGCAGAGGATGGCCTTGTTGGACATCAATGGGAGGAGAGGCCCTTGGTCCTGTAAAGAATAGATGCCCCAGCATAGGGGACTGGCAGGACAGGGAACTGGAAGTGGGTGGATTGGTGAGCAGGGGGAAGGGGTATGGCTTAGGGGCTTTTCAGGGGGAGGAACCAGGAAAGGGGACAATATTTGAAATGTAAATAAAGAATATATCTAATAAAAAAAAGAATATCATTAATAGTGTCCAGTGGGCTCCCTCTCATGGCATGGGTCTCAAGATGGGCCAGTCTTTGCTTGGCCCTTCCCTCAAATTCTGCTCCATCTTTTACCCCTGCGTACCTTGTAGGCAGGGCAAAATGTGGATTTAAGATTTTGTGGCTGGGTTGTTGTCCCAGTCCCTCCATTGGAAGTATTGCCTAATTATAGGAGATAGTTGTTTCAGGCTCCATACCCCCTATTGTTAGGAGGTAACAATAACTAGTACCACTCTCATAGATTCCTGGGAGTGCTCAATATTTCTGATAAAAAATTACACAAAGAAAGAATCCAGTGATCTTCAAAATGATAATTAAATGGATATGGTAAATTCCTTTGAAATGAGCAGAAGGCCACATTCTTCATGTCTCTAAATTAGCATCCATAGCTGTTAAATAGGTGAATGTGCCTTATGGAAGACATTTGAAGTCTGTGGCCATTGGTGTCTTTGGAGTGACAATAACTTTTGCTAAATAAAAATTAAAAGAAGCCATCATTTTGGAATGTATTTCAGACCAGGATAAAAATAAAGTGTAAATTATATAAAAATTCCCCATTAAGCTGAAACTGAACATCTAATTTGACCGTCTAAGAAATTAGGGTAGATGGACAGCAGCCAATTTTCCTCCTGGCTTGATAGGGAGTTCCTCCTGTCTCCATCTTCTCATACAGAAAGACAATGCAGAGTACCTCAATGCTGACCAGTTGGATGCTTTTCTGTTGCTTTGGCTTTCTGTCCTGGGCACACAAGGAAAATTATGATTTTTTTTTGTTGTTCTGTACAAGTTATTGGAATACTTATTTATTCTGTTTTATGAATATATATCCTGATTCTAGACTTTAAAAGTAAAGCCAATCAGATTACTAAACGCAGTCATAATTTGATTCTTTGACATTTGTGTTACTTTATATATGCCAGACCTCATACTAGTACAAAATATATCCCACTAAAAGACAAGCTGAGTTTTTACTCATATTTTCACACTTAGTAGAACTCTGCAAGTAGCGAGTACTTACTATAGAATGAATATGTGGAATATACTTTTTCCTGTATCACTGGTTACAATTGTAGGGCCTTAAATAGTTGCTATTACCTTTCCACACTAATGGCTCCTCTGTTCAGCTGACATATTTAATAACCTCTCTTATTCGATTTATTTTTCTCCTCAAATTTTCAACACTTCATTATTTTACTGCTACCTAGAAATTTGAAAGAAATGGGAAAAGAATCTCATTTTGAGACTTTTCATTCAATGCATAGGTAAATCTAATAGGTAAACTAATTACAGGTAAAAAGAGAGTTTCCATGATTTTCAAATTATTCGTTCAGCTAGAACCAGAGATGGTAAAGTTTGGAAATCACCAGAGATCATTGAAAGGGATAATGTATCAGTAAAATAAGAAAATTTAATAGAAACCACTTTGCAAACTTCCCTCTAGTGATTGTTGTAATTGGAGATGCTGAATTGAAAATGTCATAAAAATGTTCAACAACAGGCAGTGTGCCAGCCTTTAGAACGAATCTATCCAGGCACTTCACAGCATCAGCTCTTTCGGATGTTCTATTTCCTTGCTATTTGCTTATGAGCTCATTATTTTCTTTATACAGTAGTGCTGACTAAAATTTGATCTCATATTCAAATTTGACCATCTCATACTGCAAATTCCCTTAAATGCACAGTCACTGACAATATTGCTACATGCATGTTGAGCAAATTGACAAGAAAAGTGCATTTGAGTAATTCAACAGTTTCACAGTTTCAATGAGAAAGCATGGTAGTCACTGGAGCATGAAGATGCTGTCAGTATTTTGCATATCAAAAGTTTGAATCCTTAGTTAAAACAGTCGCTAATGCTTCCAAGTGAACAGCACCTACTCTGGTAGAATTCTGTGAATTCAGTCCCAGAAGATCTCTTTTAGATATTTCTGTTCTTAGAAGATTAGGAAATGGTATGCTGAGTGTGATAATATCATGCCTTCCCATTTTGTGCTTTTATGGGTTGTGTGTGTGTGTGTGTTCTTTTATTTTCTGTTACGTTTCTGAAAAGAGAGAGAAAGGGTGGGTGAGAAGGATCTGGAGAAGCTAGAGGAGGGGTTTTTTGGTTAGGGTTTATATTCCTGCACAAAACACCATGACCAAGAAGCAAGTTGGGAAGAAAAGGGTTTATTCAGCTAACACTTCCACATTGCTGTTCATCACCAAAGGAAGTCAGGAGAGGAACTCACACAGGGCAGGAACTTAAGAGGCAGGAGTTGTTGGGGAGGATGTGGAGAAAGAGGAACACTCCTCCACTGCTTGTGGAATTGCAAGCTGGTACAACCACTCTGGAAAGCAGTCTGGCGGTTCCTCAGAAAACTGGGCATGACACTCCCAGAGGATCCTGCTATACCACTCCTGGGCATATACCCAGAGGCTTTACCTGCATGCAATAAGGACACATGCTCCGCTATGTTCATAGCAGCCTTATTTATAATAGCCAGAAGCTGGAAAGGACCCAGATGTCCCTCAACGAAGGAATGGATTCAGATGATGTGGTATATTTACACAATGGAATACTACTCTGCAATTAAAAACAATAAATTCACGAAATTCCTAGGCAAATGGTCAGAAATTGAAAATATCATCCTTAGTGAGATAACTCAATCACAAAAGAACACACATGGTATGCAGTCACTGATAAGGGGATATTAACCCAGAATCTCGGAATACCCTAGACACAATTCGCATATCAATAGATTTCTAAGAAGATGGAAGGAGGTCCTGGAAAGACTGGATATAGAGGAATGCCAGGACAGAGAAGCAAGAGGGGGTTGAATGGGGAAAAGAGGGAGGGAAGGGGGCTTATGGGACTTTCGGGGAGGGAGGAAACAGGAAAGGGGAAATGATTTTGAATGTAAATAAAAAAAACTTAGAAAATAAAATTAAAAAAAAAAAGAGGCAGGAGCTGATGCAGAGGCCATGGAGGGCTGCTGCTTACTGACTTGCTTGACATGGCCTGCTCAGCTTACTTTCTTATAGAACACAGGACACAAGTGAAGGATCTTAGCAAATCCATCCAGGATCTAAAAAAGGAAGTAGAAACAACTAAGAAATCACAAAGGGAGACAACTTTGGAGATAGAAAACCTAGGGAAGAAATCAGGAGTCATAGATGCAAACATCAACAGTAGAATACAAGAGATGGAAGAAAGAATCTCAGGTGCTGAAGATACCATAGAAAGCATTGACTCAACAGTCAAAGAAAATGCAAAATGCACAAAACGTGTAACCCAGAACATCCAGGAAATCCAGGACACAATGAGAAGACCAAAACTAAGGATTATAGGTATAGATGAGAGTGAAGATTTGCAACTTAAAGGGCCAGTAAACATCTTCAACAAAATTATGGAGGAAAACTTCCCTAACCTACAGAGAGAGATGCCAATGAACATACAAGAGCCTAAAGAACTCCAAACAGACTGGACCAGAACAGAAATACCTCACGTCACATAATAATCAATACAACAAACGTACTAAACAAAGAAAGAATA
Source organism: Tokudaia tokunoshimensis (assembly GCA_036184795.1). Taxonomy (NCBI): domain Eukaryota; kingdom Metazoa; phylum Chordata; class Mammalia; order Rodentia; family Muridae; genus Tokudaia; species Tokudaia tokunoshimensis. The sequence continues at coordinate 63,783,386 of BTHU01000022.1, read as the reverse complement.
TTAAAAGCAGTAAGAGAAAAGGGCCAAGTAACATACAAAGGAAGACCTATCCAAATCACATCAGACTTCTCACCAGAGACTATGAAAGCCAGAAGATCCTGGGCAGATCTCATGCAGACACTAAGAGAGCACAAATTCCAGCCTAGACTACTATACCCAGCAAAACTTTCAATCACCATAGATGGAGAGACCAAGATATTCCATGATAAAACCAAATTTTCACAATATCTTTCCACAAACCCAGCTCAGCAACGGATAATAGGTGGAAACCGCCAATACAAGGAGAGAAACAACACCCTGGAAAAAATGAGACAGTAACTTTCTTGCTTCAAACCCAAAAGTAGATAACCACTCAAATATAAAGATAGCATCAAGAATGGCAGGTGGCAATAATCACTATGCCTTAATCTCTCTTAATATCAATGGTCTCAATTCCCCAATAAAAAGACATAGACTAACAGACTGGATACATAAACAGGACCCAGCATTTTGCTGCATGCAGGAAACGCACCTCAGTGTCAAAGACAAACACTACCTCAGAGTAAAAGGCTGGAAAACAATTTTACAAGCAAATGGCCCCAAGAAACGAGCTGGAGTAGCCATCCTAATATCAGATAAAATTGACTTTCAACCTAAAGTCATCAAAAAAGACACAGAAGGACACTACATACTGATCAAGGGAAAAATCCACCATCAAGAACTCTCAATTCTGAATATCTATGCTCCAAATGCAAGGGCACCCTCATTTGTAATAGAAACTTTACTAAAGCTCAAAGCACACATCGCACCTCACACAATAATAGTGGGTGACTTCAACACCACGCTCTCTGAAATGGATCGTTCAGGAAAGCAGAAACTAAACAGGGACACAGTGAATCTACTTGAAGCCTTGGACCAAATGGAACTAACAGATATATGTAGAACATTTCATCCTAAAGCAAAAGAATACACCTTCTTCTCAGCACCTCATGGTACCTTCTCCAAAATAGACCATATAATTGGTCACAAATCAGACCTCAACAGATATAAGAAGACAGAACTAATCCCATGCCTCCTATCAGATCACTATGGAGTAAAGGTAGTCTTCAATGGCAACAAAAACAAAAGAAAACCCATGTACACATGGAGGCTGAGCAATGCTCTACTCAATGATAACTTGGTCAAAGTGGAAATAAAGAAAGAAATCAAAGACTTTTTGAAAGTTAATGAAAATGAAGGCACAACATACCCTAATTTATGGGACACAATGAATGCAGTGCTAAGAGGAAAATTCATAGCCCTGAGTGCCGCCAAAAAGAAACAGGAGACAGCATACACTAATAGCTTAATGGCACACCTGAAAGCCCTGGAACAAAAAGAAGCAAATACACCGAAGAGGAGTAGAAGGCAGGAAATCATCAAACTCAGGGCTGAAATCAATCAAGTAGAAACAAATAAAACCATACAAAGAATCAACAAAACGAGGAGTTGGTTCTTTGAGAAAATCAACAAGATAGATAAGCCCTTAGCCAGACTAACCAGAGGGCACAGAGATAGTATCCAAATTAATAAAATCAGAAACAAAAAGGGAGAGATAACAACAGAAAGTGAGGAAATTCAAAAAATCATCAGATCCTACTACAAAAACCTGTATTCAACACAACTAAAAAATCTTGAGGAAATGGACAATTTCCTTGATAGATACCAAGTACCAAAATTAAATCAGGATCAAATAGACCATCTAAACTGTCCTATAAGCCCTGGAGAAATAGAAGTTGTCATAGGAAGTCTTCCAACCAAAAAAAGCACAGGTCTAGATGGTTTTAGTGCAGAATTCTATCAGACCTTCAAAGAAGACCTAACACCAATACTCTTCAAACTGTTCCACAAAATAGAAACAGAAGGAACACTACCAAACTCTTTCTATGAAGCCACAATTACACTAATACCAAAAGCACACAAAGATCTGACAAAGAAAGAGAATCTCAGGCCAATCTCTCTTATGAATATCGATGCAAAAATACTCAATAAAATTCTTGCCAACCGAATCCAAGAACACATCAAAAGGATCATTCACCACGATCAAGTAGGCTTCGTCCCAGGGATGCTGGGATGGTTCAGTATAAGGAAATCCATCAATGTAATCCACTTCATAAACAATCTCAAAGAAAAAAACCACATGGTCATCTCATTAGATGCTGAGAAAGCATTTGACAAAATTCAGCATCCTTTCATGCTAAAGGTCTTGGAAAGATCAGGAATTCGAGACCCATATCTAAACATAGTAAAAGCAATTTACAGCAAACTGGTAGCCAACATCAATCTAAATGGAGAGAAACTTGAAGCAATTCCACTAAAATAAGGGACTAGACAAGGTTGCCCTCTCTCTCCATATCTTTTCAATATAGTACTTGAAATTCTAGCTAGAGCAATTAGACAACAAAAGGAGGTCAAAGGGATACAAATTGGAAAGGAAGAAGTCAAACTATCACTATTTGCAGACAATATGATAGTATACTTAAGTGACCCAAAGAACTCCACCAGAGAATTCCTACAGCTGATAAACAAGTTCAGAAAAGTGGCTGGATATAAAATCAACTCAAGCAAGTTAGTAGCTTTCCTATACGCAAAGGATAAGAAGGCTGAGAAAGAAGTAAGAGAAATGATACCCTTCACGATAGCCACAAACCATATAAAGTATCTTGGTGTGACTCTAACCAAAGAAGTGAAAGATCTGTATGACAAGAACTTCAAGTCTCTGAAGAGAGAAATTGAAGAAGACCTCAGAAGATGGAAAAATCTGCCATGCTCATGGATTGGCAGGATTAGTATAGTAAAAGTGACCATCTTGCCAAAAGCAATATACAGATTCAATGCAATCCCCATCAAAATTCCAACTCAATTCTTCATAGAGTTAGAAATAGCAATTGAAAAATTCATCCGGAATAACAGAAAACCCAGGATCCTAAAACTATTCTCAAGAGTGAAAGAACCTCTGGGGGAATCAGTATCCCAGACCTCAAGCTGTACTACAGAGCAATAGTGTTAAAAACTGCTTGGTATTGGTACAGTGACAGGCATGTAGATCAATGGAACAAATTTGAAGACCTAGAAATGAATCTACACTCTTATGGTCACTTGTTCTTTGACAAAGGAGCTAAAACCATCCAGTGGAAAAAAGATAGCCTTTTCCACAAATGGTGCTGGCTCAACTGGAGGTCAACATGCAGAAGAATGCAAATCGATCCATTCTTATCTCCTTGCATTAAGCTCAATTTCAAGTGGATCAAAGACCTCCACATAAGACAAGACACACTGAAACTAATAGAAAGGAAACTAGGGAAGAACCTTGAACATATGGGCACAGGGGAGAATTTCCTGAATAGAACTCCAATAGCTTATGCTCTAAGATCAAGAATTGACAAATGGGACCTCATTAAATTACAAAGTTTTTGCAAGGCAAAAGACACTGTCAAAAAGACAAAGTGGTAACCAACTAACTGGGAAATGATCTTTACCAACCCTACATCTGACAGAGGGCTAATATCCAATATATACAAAGAACTCAAGAAGTTAAACTCCAGAGAGGCAAATAACCCTATTAAAAATGGGGTACAGAACTAAACGAAGAGTTCTCACCTGAAGAATATCTAATGGCTGAGAAGCACCTAAAGAGATATTCATCATCTTTAGTCATTAGGGAAATGCAAATCAAAACAACCCTGAGATTCTGTCTCACACCAGTCAGAATGGCTAAGATCAAAAACACAGGAGACAGAAGTTGTTGGCGAGGATGTGGAGAAAGAGGAACACTCCTCCACTGCTTGTGGAATTGCAAGCTGGTCAACCACTCTGGAAAGCAGTCTGGCGTTTCCTCAGAAAACTGGGCATGATACTCCCGGAGGATCTGGCTATACCACTCCTGGGCATATACCCAGAGGCTTTACCTGCATGTAAGGACACATGCTCCACCATGTTCATAGCAGCCTTATTTATAATAGCCAGAAGCTGGAAAGAACCCAGATGTCCCTCAACAGAGGAATGGATTCAGAAGATGTGGTATATTTACACAATGGAATACTACTCTGCAATTAAAAACAATGAATTCACGAAATTCCTAGGCAAATGGTCAGAACTTGAAAATATCATCCTTAGTGAGGTAACCTAATCACAAAAGAACACACATAGTATGCAGTCACTGATAAGGGGATATTAACCCAGAATCTCAGAATGCCCTAGACACAATTCGCATATCAATAGATTTCCAAGAAGATGGAAGGAGAGACCCCTGGTCCTGGAAAGACTGGATGTAGGGGAATGCCAGGACAGAGAAGGGAGAGGGGGTTGAATGGGGAAAAGAGGGAGGGAAGGGGACTTATGGGACTTTCGGGGAGGGAGGAAATGGGAAAGGGAAAATGATTTTGAATGTAAATAAAAAAAAATCTTAGAAAATAAAAAAAAAAAAAATAAAGAACCCAGGACTACCAATCTACAATGGGCTGGGCCCTTCTCCCTTGATCATTAATAAGAAAATGCCTCACAGCTGGAGGAATTTCCTCAAGGGAGGCTCCTTTCTCTGTAATAACTCCAGCTTGTGTCAAGTTAACACAAAAAAATCAACCAGTACAAGGCTAAAACATGACCAGTACATACTGCATGAAAAAAGTGTTTTGTGAAAGTGAAGTCAGTGCTCCTAGCTTAGCATTCTACCTCACTCTTTTCCTGAAAAGAAAAACAAAAACAAAAACCAAAACCTGATAGTAACAACAGTAAACTCAGGTTTCTCAGCATGCTCAAAATGTCTCTTTTTGTCTTTTATTTAAAGTAAAGTGGGAGTGAAGGTAGAATTCCAGAAGGCCTGGCATCCCTCGATGCCCTATAAGAGCAAACCCTATATAGTTCTTCACAGTACAGTTGGCATTCCTCACAGAAGGGAGTATGGACAAGAAAATGCTATAGTGCCATGGCTCTTATTGGGTCACACCCTGTCTCCAGTTTCTGTTCAATAAGTTTCACAAAAAAGATTCTACTTTTGTTAGCTGATTGGATAATCAAAATTGAATACATTCATATAAATAATAATCTTATACACAGACATTAAACTAGATAAGTTTCTAATGCACATTGGGTATCACTGTAATAAGTTACTCATTGATTTTAGTTTGACCCAAAAGTACAGAAGCAGCAGTACAAAGCAATACATCTCATACAAAGAAGATAAAATCTCACCAGCACTGACCAATTCACTAGCATCAATGCACATTTCAGTATTGAGCAGAGTCCCTGATGACATGGAAACTTTAGGACATGTCTTGATGTATTTTAATAGAACCACTCTGCCAGGCAGGGGATAAAGGCTGCAACAAAGAAATGAAAATATGAAGAGATCAGTGGAAAGACCCATGTCTGTTGAAGTTCTGTGTAAGAGGTTTCTTGTAGAGTTTACCATGCACTTCAATTACTTTCATAGGCTGTGCTTTGAGGAAGCTCTGGGTTCCATATGTCTGAGGTAGCTATTCTGCATCCTTTTTAGGACTTTGAATCAGCAACAGTTCATTGGGCAATGTAAAAGCAGAAACCAGCACAGCAAGCAGCTCTTTCCAGTGGCCAGGGTCAGTAGGTCCAACTCCCTACAGGCAAACTGCAAACCCCAAAGTAGCATGGACCATGTCTAAGCCAGAACTGAGGCAGAGAAGTAGTAGGGTAGATGATTGGAGTAACATTTGTTTTTTCCCCAAATCTAGTAATTTTAATTCATATGTACACTAGCTACTGGTTGTGGACAAGTATTTACTTGGTATAAAGAGCTTAATTTCAGTATAAACTGTCTCTGGGCAGCATTACTGATGTTCATCCTGAGATGTAGCCACTGTGATGGTGAATATTAACTGAGGTAGTGAATCAGGGTGTCTGGTTTTCTACTGTATTTTCAGTCTCAAGTGGAAAAGTTAACTAAATGGCTGACACAGGCATTGGTGGGGAAATTGTGAATATGCTAAAATCTTTTATTTTGAACTCTACTGCTTTGAGATTTCATCTTGGAAGAATAGCACAAACAGTCGTCAGCCTCAGCGGTGATGGTTTTTAGTGTTCACAATTGTGTCTTCTTAGGGATTTTCCACCCCTGGCATTTATAAATTGTTAACTAAAACCATTCTTCAAGTGGCTAGCTTCTTGGTTGGAAGCCAGCTGCTTTGGTAGCAACCGAAGGTTCCAGTGTTAGAGCATTTGCAAGACTCTGCCAGCTTACCTGTGTCAGAATTAACAGCATCTAAAGTGAAGATTTGTGGAAAAAAACATGGTGGCTGTTGGATTTTACTTAGGACGCTGCATGAGCTCTGTAATGTCCTTGGTATTACAAAACAAAAGTAGATTTATAACAAGATTTTTAGTTACCATTTTACAAGTGAACATGTATGTGAGTTGCCTAGATAAATGCAGTCATTATAAACAAAAAGAAAGAAAAGAAAATTAAAAAATAGAAAAATCTCAGTTAACTAAATCAAAAGGAAAGAAAAGAAGAGATGATATGGTAAATACCTGTAATCCAGGCTCTCTGAATGTTGAGGAAGGGGTATCACTGTAAGTTCAAAGCCAACTTGGTAACTAAGTTGAAGGCCAGGCTGGTCTACCAGTGAGAACCTGTCTTAGACTTCCCAAACAAACAAACAAACCCGCATGCCATTTCTCATGTGTCTCCTTGTCTGTATCTGTCTTGATAGCTGGCTTTTTTTTTTTTTTTGTATTACTGGATAATATACCACTGTGTGATGTTTGCCTATCGCTTATTGAAGGAAATCATTTATTTACAATGACTGAAAATTATGAATGAAGTCGCTATAAATATTCATGTGTAGGGTTTTGTGTGAATTACATTTTCAGTGTGTTGGGCTAAATATATACAAGTGTGATTGACAGATAATTTCAGTGAGGTCAAACATAATGTTCCCTTCACAAACAGTGCTTTTGTTGTCTTAGTTCAGCCATCACTAACCTATGATGACTTGGGTTTTCCCTGTGCCTTATTTTCTGGAAACAAAAAAAAACCTTACAATGTTTTATTATTAGGTCTATGATTTCTTTTGAGTTAGCGCTTGCAAAACTCATAAAAAAAAACTATATCAGGACAGATTTCGCACATGTCATAGAGACCTTTGTTGGAAACACTACCCTTTGACTCTGGATTTGCTTTAGGTACTTTGTGGAAGCTCAGTTGGTCATATTTGTCAGAGATATTATGGCCTATATAGGCTGCTTTTTCTTCTCTGTTGATCTATTTGCTTTTTCCTGTCTGTTCTCTGCTATCTTGATTTCTGTCGCCTTAAACTACTTAGATGGGGCCAGGTCTCTTTCTCTATTTCAGTAATGCATTACTATTTAAGCTCTTTCTACATGAATTGCTGCTTCTAAAGTTACTGTTTGATAACACTGATAACTTTGTTTTGTCCCCATTGTATTTCTGAGGCTCGAGTTGTTACCAGTCTGTGCTTTCATGTCTCAGTAGCCTTGACAAGTTTGGTTGATAAACAGTATTTAAGAAATGCAAGTGAAAGGGCCTCTAGTTGCAATTTCCCTGCTGATTGGGCTGGTAATTTCATGTCTGCTGTTGACTGAGCAGCAAATATTTTCTTTGCTAAGGATGGAACCCAGAGCTCTGTAGTGAGGATTCTACTTCTGAGCCTCACTTCAGCACTTGTCCCTCTGTCTCGCTGGGAAAGGAGTCTGAACAGAGACTCGGGTATTCAGTGCTTTCTGTTGGGATCCATGTTCCACAGGAGACTGATTGATGTGGTTAGGAGTGAGGCAAGCAGAACATCTTGTGGTCGTGGGAGTAGATCTGGGTCTTTCAGAGAGCCCACATATTTGAGCAGCAAGTCTCTCAAGTTCTTCTCAGCTTTCTATACTTCTTCACCCAGGAGAGCTGATCTTGAGGATCCCTTCCCCTTGCTATTGACAGGACTGGGATTAGTTAGACACTAGGGCTGGGACTGATTAAAGACTCTGGGGCTGGGATTGTTTAGACTCTCTGGCAAAGCCTCATTGGCTAGAATCTGGCAAAACAGTTCTTGCTGAAGACAGGCCTTCCTTAATGGAGGCATTGGGGAGCAGGACTGTTGGCATCAATCAGTAGGTTGCTATTCTCCTTCCTGTTCTAGGACTGTGTGAAGATTTTCCTCCACTCTTCATATTGAGACATGACCATCTCCAAGGAAACACACAAAAGTGCCTGTGCTCCTCTGGACAAGTTCCATGCTATGTATCTGTCTTAGTCAGGTTTTCTATTCCTGCACAAACATCATGACCAAGAAGCAAGTTGGGGAGGAAAGGGTTTATTCAGCTTACACATCCACATCACTGTTTATCACCAAAGGAAGTCAGGACTGGAACTCAAGCAGGTCAGGAAGCAGGAGCTGATGCAGAGGCCATAGAGGGATGTTTATTACTGGCTTGCTTCCCCTGGCTTGTTCAGCCTGCTCTCTTATAGAACCCAAGAACACCAGCCCAGAGATGGTACCACTCACAAGTGGACCTCCCCCCTTGATCACTAATTGAGAAAATGCCCCACAGCTGGATCTCATGGAGGCACTTCCCCAACTGAAACTCCTTTCTCTGATAATTCCAGCCTCTGTCAAGTTGACACACCAAACCAGCCAGTATAGTATCTTTCCAGCTTGTCCTAGAGAGTGTCCATGTTTGCATTTTTAGCTTTCCTGTCAGCCCTTGGCCTCAGATAGCTCCTATCCTAAAATTCTCTGCACACTGTGCTTGCCTCTCCTGGTTTTTAGGTCAGCTTCAACTGAGGGTTTTTAAATCCATTGTATCTAGAGTCAATATTCCCAACCTACATTAGATGACTTTTGATGGTGTTTTTCAAGTTTCCCTATGTTATTGACTGACTGAGTAGTGTAAGCATTCTTTGTCAAAATACTGCACACAATCTATTAGCTATATTTACATCTGATCTAAATAGAAGAAATATAATTTTTGGGATCCACAGAAGAATAAATGATTTTAATAAATTGATGTGTATGGGGAGAGATGAAGAACATTCCGAATTTGTCTAATATAGTTGCTAATGGCATACACATTTAGAAACCTTTAAATTGAAGACTTTACTTGAATCCATAACCTCTGGTCTCTTTCCATATGTGGTTGTTTGCAATACAAACATAATGTGCCTTTTTCCATTCACCTCACACACACCACACCTCATGGCTGCTGACTCTCAAAACATCCAACTCTCAGCACTGGGGTCAGGTAAATAAATTCTCCCTTGCACATACCACATTTTAAACCAGGCCCTTAGGAAAAGCTAAGGGAAAATGCCTATGGGTCTTTAATAAGGGCCCATCCTAGCAATGTTCTCTTTCCTTTCCTGTTGGCTAAGCTGTCACTATCAGTATGCATTTGCTTAAAGATATGAATGAATCACCATCAGAGCACTAAAATGGGATGTTTGTTTTATAGATTCAGAATTTTTTAACTGGAAACAAAGTAATTGGCAACAGGCTTTACAAATACAACTGAAAGAGAATTCACACATGTTAATGTGTTAAAGAGAACTCAAAAGCATATCATGGTTTCGTATCAGTTTTAAACTACTGCCTTTGTCTAGTTCAACTTTGTTCATCACCCTAAAGAGACCCAAATCTCATTATATATGCATTTTTCTGTTTGCCTCTCTGGTACTCATTGATATGATTTGTGTCTTTATCCTTCTTGGGTGTTTGTTCTCTGTTCTTCTGGATATCTCATATAATCGGAGTTGTGAAATGTGTGATCTCTGGAGTTGGCCACTCTGATTTGGAATAATGTCTTCAAGGTTCAACCATGTCACACTCATTAGTACTAAATTCCTTTGCAAGGCTGAATAATATTCTATATCTATAGAGCCATTTATATCTACTCTATAGTGTCTTCATCTTTATCTCCATCATCTATATCGGTTTTTCATTCTGGGGAACAGTTATTTTTCACAAAATTCTACTTTAAGAACAGATATATTTTCTTAGTTTATTTGGAGTAATTGTATATCTTTTTGCAGAGAATTTAGAACTGTCTAGCTTGAAAAACTAAAGATCTTGTCTACTGGAAAAATAAGTAAAATTATAAAACTGTATATTCCATTGGTACTTAAGGAAATATGAGAATCCATATTAAATTCCTTTAAGCTTCAAATATTCATCTTAAATTGGTTTGATGAATGAGACAGTACTGTAATAACTTGGGAAGATATTATACACAAATCTAGTTTAATATATGTGATTGTGAATAAAATTGTATTAGAACACAGCTACACCCATTCATTTCTATGTTGCCTGTAATTTTTTTCCACATTACAACAGAATTGAGTAGCTTTGACAAGAGAATGATAGCCCACATATCATAGCACCATTCCTACCTCACCCTCCATAGAAGAAGCAGACTAAACCAGGTTCAGGATTACTAAAATTCATATGAAATTCCTTTTCAACCAGGATCTCTTTGGCTTGAATCTCTTCATAGGAAAAACTGAACACAAATGATATGTCTCTTATTCTCTTGGTGGAAGTTATTGATTAGTAATAGTAAAAATAAGTAGAATTTTAGACTGGTAAAGCCATCCAGACTATGATGGCTACTTTGGGAATTATTTCAAAGCATGGGAACCCAGGATAATTATAAAATATTCACCATAAATTTTGAAATGATTTTTTAAAAATTATGTGCCCAAAATATGTCTCAATAAAATTAAGAATAATGACCTTTCATTTTAGGAGGAGAGCGAGACTAAATGTTTCTTTGAATAAAAACATATTAGAGTTTGGTTATTGAGCAATAACTTTGAGTTATCACTTCAATTACCATTGACTCTCATATCACCTTCTGCTACCATCAATTTTAGAAGGAACAGTTCTGAAATAAAAGTCTCAGACCTTCTGAACCATTTTGTCCAATTACTTTTCAACACACTGTCTAAACATCATCTATGCAGACATCAGAGGCAAAGAGAGCACATCTCTTCTTTCACTTGGATAAAATTGCTTTTCTACTCAATTTTATTTTCAGGGTTCTGTTGTTTCCTAAGAAAATGGATTTCTGTTGAATGTGGATGACATGATATATTTGAAGAAACTTGTTTGGGTCTGTAAGGTTAAGATAGTATAGCAATTGAATTTCTTATCCTGGATTGAGTCTATAAATTAATTTATACTCTTAAAGCATTTATACTCTTAAGGTGTTTTCATAGATTTTATTTAGTGTGCACATGTGTAGTGTATGCACATGTGTATGTGCAAGTACATGTGCCTGTGTTCTCATGGGGAAGCAATAGAAAGTTGTCAGGTTTACTGCTCTATAACTTCTCTGCTTTATTCTTTTGAGATGGGGCATTTCAGTGAACATGGGGCTAGGCTTTTCATTGGCAAGAACAAGCAATCTTCTTGTCTGGGATTATGGACAGGAATATACTGTGCTAGAATTACAGCCACACACTGCCATGCCTGAAAGTTTTTGAATGTGGCTGCTTGGGACTGAACTCAGGTCCTAATGTTTTTGTAACAAGTACTCTTTTTATTATTGAAAATCAATTATTACCTCGTATAATATATCATGATTATAGTGTTCTCCCTCTCTACTCCCTACAGTTCCACCATATATTTTCTCCCATCCAGATCCACTCCCTTTCTGTCTCTCATTAGAAAAGAACAGGCTTCTAAGAAAACAACCCAACATGACAAAATAAAATATAATGAGATGAAACCAAAGCTATCATACTGAAGCTGGATACAGCAACACAATAGAAGAAAAAATAATCTCAAGAATAGGTAAAAGTGTCAGAGATTCACTCACCCTCACAACCAGAACCTTATAACAACACTAAGATAATAGCTATAGTATATATTGGAGGACAGACACACAGCCATATTGGCCCAGTGCTTGCTGCCCCAGTCTCTATGAACTCTAATGTGCCTTCCTTAGTTGATTCACAGGGCCTTGTTCTCCTGGTGTCCTCTTTCTGCCTCCTCTTCTAAGGGATTCCCTGAGTTCTGAGGGAAGGGATCTGATGGAAACCTCCAATTTGGACTTCTTCTCTCTCCCCATAATGGTTGGCTATAGGTCTCTGTACTTGCTCCCATCTCAGCAAGTACTTTTACCCATGAAGCCATATACCCAGGTTACAATGTTATTTTCAGACAGGCTAATGATTCAGTAATACTGTTTGGTTTTCTTGGTTCCAGTATTAGAAGATAACATGGTCTAGTTTTCTGTTTAATTTTTATTTCTGTTAAGTGACTACAGAATTGTAGGTAAATTTCACATTCCTGCAGATGATTACACAGTCTTTGAATTTTTTTTCATGATTCTCTCAATTGATTGTCCCTTTTTTCAATGTCTTTTTGTTCCTGTAGTGGTTTGAATAAGAGCTATCTCTCAAAGGTCCATATATTTGGGTCCCCTATTGGTGGTACCCATTTAGGGAGGTCATGGAATCTTTAGGAAGCAGAACCTTGCTGGTGAAAGTATGTCACTGGGAGTGAGCTTTAGAGTTTATAGCCTCTCTGCACATCTCCTCTGATTCCTCTGCTTTCTCCGTGTTGCTGGAGATGTATTCTCTCAGCTTCCCACCCAGACTACTGTATCCATGGCTTCCTCACTAGTATAGACTCTGATCCAGATGAAGTCTTTTTTTCATAAGTTGCTTCGGCCATGGAGCTTTATCACAGCAACTAAATCAACCAAATATTCTCTTTATTAAAAACTGGAAAATATGGAAAATTGTTGCTAACTTAAAACCTATTTTTAAAAAAAACAGATTGGAATGTTACTACATGTATACTATCAGCATTATGACAGTCTGCAAGAATTTTTAGAAAGATATTTTACATGTTTTAAAAGGCTAATATGTTATGTTGTTGATGAATTTACTAAAGATATATTTTAGTTTCCCTGATAAACAATCCAAAATGGCATTTGCCACTTTAAAAAAATTTATCAGATAGTGTAATCTTAAACTCAAATTTAAAATATATTTCTCTAACAATTAATATTAATGGGTTTAGAAATGGTGAACTGATAATGAATTTATATTATTTTGCATGCACAGGCAATTTCTGTTTCCTTGGTTTGAAGTTGAGTCCCTGTGGCTGCCGGAATTCCCTGGCTTAAATCACTTCTTTGCTCTTATGCAGGTGTGTTTTCCTCAGTGACTAAGCAGCTGTGTCTGGGGTAAGCAGTCACTAAAACCGCCTTAGTATACTTAGTGTTTTTCATGCTGGGAATATAAGATTTTTCTGATTAATTTCTGTATTTCATTTTGGTAATTAATGATTTCACGACCAACAGCATTAGAATTCACAGAAACAGACATTTGAAGTGTTGGTTCACAAAGTAATATTTCAGTTGCAATCAATAGAATCTAATCAGGAAATCCTAAAAAATGGTGACATTCATGGGAAGGATAATGGATATTAAAGTGTTTACAGATCTGTGAAAAGTTTTGACAACTGGGCGTGGCAAGGGATGGAGACTATGTAGCTAGTAGAATCAACTGTTCATCGGATGCAGCAGGACCAGGGAACTGCTTTACCTCAGCTGGAATCTGGTCCAGTTTTCTAATAAATTTTACAGATGGGTGATGGAATTTTAATTACTACTCAGATTCATATTCTCACCTGTAGTTTACAGGAGAGAGTGAGTCAGTGGTTAAAAAATTCCTTCTTGACTATATCAAAACAGTAGAAATTAATTCTACAATGAAAATAAAGTTGCTCTTTTGAAGGAATATGGAATGACTATGAATGGAAAAAACTCAATATATATCTACTTTTGAATGTGTATTTTTAATAGAGTGCAGTTTTATGTGTTTTTTCAATTTAACACATTTAAACTTTGGTATTTTGATTAGATTTTACAATTTAGTTAAAGTTATCGATTTTAGGATTATATAATTTGGTACTTTATATACTTACATCTTTGGAAGTATTAAAAATTCTCTGATTATAGTTGTTAAAAGAATGAATTTGAAGGTTTATATTAACTATTTTAACTAATGCTTAAAATGACGTATTTCTAGGATTATACTAACACAAATTATATATATGTATATATATGCATATACATACATATGTATATGTATAATTTCTAGATTTCCATCTAAGAAGCTGCAAGTATATTAATAGCAGAAACTGTAAAAATTTCCAAGCAAACTTCAATTACAATTTTGAAATGCCCCCAAAGTATGATCCTTACGTTCAGGCGTACTTGTATATTAATTTCCTAATAGTATTTAGTACCAATACTGGTGTTCAGATTTGGACTGCTCTTGATTTCCACACACTTGCTTGTAGCATGGCTGATTCTATATCCTTAGCACTGTTAACTGCTTGCTGAGAGTTCAATTTCAGAACTTGTTGAGTTCAATTTAAGTTTCCACAAAGGGTATCTGCAATCTTCTTGCTTTGTAAGGATAGAGGAATGTACTTAGATATTTTGATTAGTGATACTAGAACCCCCTTCAGTTTGGTAGAGACTCAGCTTGGAAATAGCCCTCTATTTCTTTCTTTCTTTTTGTTTTCCCTACAAACTTTTGCCCACTAGCTTCTCATTGATTTCAGTTGCAGCTGCCATCTGGGCTTGTTGAGTAGTTGTTTGTGTGAAATCATGATCTTTGGCTTCTAGTACTCATTTATCACTGTCTGGTTCTGTTTCACCCTTGTGTAGAGAACCAATAACCAAGAAAGTGACAGCAAGAGTTTAATAGGCTTCTTAGAACAGTGGTTCCCAACCTGAGTCAAGACCCCTTTGGGGGTCAAATGGCCTTTTCAAGAAAAGAGCTCCTAAGAACATCAGAAAACACAGATATTTATATTATGATTCATAATAGTAGCAAAATAACAGTTATGAAATAGCAATGAAAATGGCTGGGGGTCACCACAACCTGAGGAACTGTATGAAAGGTTTGCTGCATTGCTGTAAGTTGGATGTCACAGTCTTTTATTGTGTTCTTCCTGTCTTACAGATACTCTGAAGGTTTTCTTGCTGGTACTACCAGCAAATGTGACCAGAAACACAGTTATATAGGAAGACACTCACTGTAGTTGTCTCAAAGAATGGTAGAAAGCTGCGTATCCAGAGAAGAAAATAAAGGGCCATGTGATAAGGTCATGTTCTACATACAAAAAATCATTTAACAATTATGATACATAGAGCATTAATTTTGTTATTCTGAAATGATAGAATAACATTATTTTTAAATAACTTAATATTTAACAATTGTACTGCATGGGTACACATTACAACTTCAAGACTATAAAAGAAAGAAGTTAACATAACACAGCAGAGCATTAAAAACTATAGCTAATGCACAACCTAAAGACAGGCATGAATGCAGCACTGCTTTTCTGTTTTCTTAATCCTACAAACACTTTTACCTTGTTTCTGTTCCTAACTGCTGCATCCCTTAAGTCTCTTCTGCATTTTAAATGAAACCTAGTTAATCTTAGAAGTCACTCCATTGCTCTAGCTGTTCCCTACATTCACAGTCAGGAGCCACATAATCTCCTCTTTGTGAATCCCTCGTCCTACCTTTCCATATTTCTTTCTGTCACCTTTTTGTTTTGGTCCCATTTTGTTTTGTCCCTGGCCTCTGAGCCATTGCTCGGGTTGTAAATCTCTCTTGCCATCACCCTATTGACCCACCCACTCATGGGAAGTCTGTTTATGTGTCAAGTTATTTTCTATCTGAGTCCTAAGGTAGCCATCATCAATCAGTTTGTCAAATATTTGTCAAGTTCACAATAAAACATCAAATTCTAGTGACCATCCCCAGTGCACTTTCCCAATATGTGCAGAATCCTGGTAGATTTCTTCTGAGAACTGCCAGCTAGGTAATTTTATCCAGTCTTTGTAATCTTCCCATATTAAGCTAGGGTTGGTTCTTGAAACTCACATACGTTGACTCTTATTTTTCTCAGAAATGTACTAACTCTCCAAGGACTCATGGGTATATGAGTTTATTGTCTTAAAAAATATTGATTCAGGTACCCTCTAGGGCAGGGACAGAAGGATTAAGCGAGCATAACCAAAATTGAAAAGGAAAAAAAATAATGTGCTCCAAGCTGCTCTTGGCTCTGTAAAAATGAAAAATGAAACAAACTCTCAGAATGAAGTCTTAGGCACCAAATATATCTATTGCAAATACTACAGTCTAGACTTTACCTGGTACACACTCAGGAAATTTTGATTGGGAAATCTTTTGCTTTTAATGTAACCTGTGAGCTAAAGACATGTTTGATGTTTAAGGATGTGGAATGGCAACCAAAAGAGAAAATGAAACCAGATAATCCAGAAAAGCTTCAGTCTTGGTGTTGTGGTCACAGAACAGTCACAGAGGCTTCTGGCTAGTGCAGAGAGAATATCTTCTGTATTGTATGAATGCATCACTTGTCAATAAAAAACCCTATGGCCTATAGGAAAAGGTAGAATACAAGGTGGGACATCTAGTAGACAGAAGGTATTTCTCGAATAGAGACAGGTGCATGGGAGGATTTGTCCCAGGATGTAAAGGACACATGAAAGCTGAGCAGAGGTAACCAGCCATGTGGAAGAACTTAGATCAGAATAAATGGGATGTTAAATTTGGAGCTAGTCAGAGAATTAGCCAAAGCTTATGGCCAAGGTGTTTATCAATATAATAAAGCCCCAGAGTTGTTATTTATGGGAACAGGGGCATGGGTGCAAAAACTCCCCACAACAGGCTAGGGCATTTTCCAATTATTCCTTCAGAGGAATTTATTACATTTTTATTTAACTTAAGAACTCTGTAGTGTCAGGTGTAAGACACCCTTAATAGGTCAAATTGTGGCTTATTTGATTGATATTAATTTCTTGCTTGGGAGCCATTCTTTTTAAAGTTTATATAAACAGTTTAAGTTGGTACTATTTAACTCTACTTGCATGTGTCTCCTGCCTGCCAAATGGGAGAGTTCATTTCCATCTTCCAAGCTGAGTGAAGAATTCTGGATCCCATAGGAGTGTGTGTACTTCCTGAATGGCCTTGCTTCTGAGGTAAAGATGCTGAATTAGTAACTATATAAAGCTGAGTTCTGTTTATAAATTAGCCAAGTTTCTGTGTTTTTCCTGATTTGGTATGCCTTTGGATTTGGTCACCTTTCACAAGGATTATTTATTAGATATTGAAATTTAAATACTAGGGCTGTCAGGAGACTTTCCACCTTCTCCCATAACCCACTTCTCACATTTTCTTCCTTCCACTAAAGCCTTTGGGAATACCTAATCTGTCCCAGGTCACACCCAGTGTACAATGATGAGCAATGTAGTCTTTGCTTTCATCAACTTTTTCAAATGAAGAATGTAAACTGATAATTAGCAACAGACTCTTTAAAGTAATAATAAAAAGACCATAGTATGGAGAGGGTGAAGAAGACAGAGGCACATATGGTGGTCAGGTTCTACTGCTGGGTTCCCTCAGGCACCAGAGACCCCAATTCTTGGTCCTACTCCAGTAAGTCTGTGAACCTGTGCCTTGCAACCCAGTGAGGCCCAGCAATTCACTCCAGAGGGATTTCTTTTTTTGTCAACCCTTTTATTGTTTTATTTCCATGCTTTTTCCCTTGTCTGTGAGTTGATCCGTTGGGTTTTGGGACTGCTGTGTTCTCTATAAGGCATTCCTTACTATACTTTTTATTGACATCTCTTAAACTTTCCCCCTTATTCCTATAAGATTTCCTTTTCTGCTCTTCCTTTTGTGTCTTAAATAACCTTCTACAACTTTTATGACCTCTAGGATCCAAGACTATAATGGTAACTCAGCTTTTTGTCTCCTAACAACTTGACACCCACTGGCTTTTTTCTTTTCAAAGACAGGCTATTATTTATGCCTATTGTCCCTCATCCAACTTCACTTATAACTGTATTAACTAAAATTTGAGCATACAACCTACTATCTTTGGCAGTTTAGCCTTCAATAGTTATTTAAATTGAAGGGGTCACTGTTGTTAATAGGCTAGTATAGCACTGGCATAATGGTAATATACAGCAAGTGGTGGTTAATGAATAATATTTACTCATAGAGTAGTATTTAGTAAGCACTGAGCACTTTACTGGATTTAGAATCTATTTGCTGAAGTATAAGCCTCAACTCAACCACATCCATATCTCACTTAAACACAAAAAACATTTCAACTGAAAAAATACTGTTAAAAATGAAGAGATGAAATAACCCCTAATTCATAAGTACAACAAAGCAAAGTTAAAAAAGAAAGAAAATCCAAAGCAACATAACTCCCCCTGAAATTACTAAGCTTTCAGTAATGACGTTCATCGAGAGTGAGATATACAAACTCCCAGACAGAAAACTACAAAGAATGATTATAAAGCAAATCAAAGAAAAGAAAAATCTAATGAGAAAAAACCCAGATAGCTAAATGGACTAATGAAGGTAATAGAAGATATAAAAGTAGAGTTCAAGAAAGAAATACTGAAGAAAATGCCTTTTTTCTGAAATGCCAAAAATGCAAAATATGATACCTCAAATAAAAAGCTCTGTGGAAAAGTTTAAAAGATTGATGCAAGGAGAACACAGAATAACTGATCTTTTCAAGATGTAGAAATTGGAGAAATATAACAAGTAGAAGGACAGAAAAATCAGGAGGTATGAGTTAGAAGTCTCATATATTCACAACATTATGAAAATATTAATCAATGGGTTATGGGAATAGAAGGGCAAGAATCTTTATAAAAGGATAGAAAGTATTTTCAAAAAAGTCATAATGGGAAACTTCCCAGAGTTAGGAAAAGGGATATCAACCCAGATAGTGGAGGTATTTAACATACCATACAGACAAAACTATAAAATATTACATAAACAATATAATACAGATAATAAAAATTATAATAAAAATAGCAAAAGTTAAAAAACAAAGTATGTTGAAACTGGCAAGAGAGAAACACCAAGTTACATATGAATGTAGGACTATCAGAATGATAGTAGGTGTCCATCAGAAACTTTAAAATGTAGTAAGGGATTAAAAGGGGATTTTAATTTATGGAAGATCAACCCAGTCTATTATACCAACAAAGGTATCTGTCAGACTGTTAATGGTCTCAATACTTCCTCCAAAAGGCACAGACTAGTAAATTGAATTAAGAATCAGAAAATTATAAAATTGTTGCTGCCAAGAAATGCAGATTATTCTAAAAGACAGACACTGCTTTAGGGTGAAAGGATAGAAGAAGGTATTTCAAATAAAACACTTTATAAACAAAAAGGCGTCACTATTCTAATAGCTAAGAAAATAGACCTTAATGTCAAAACTATTGAGAAAATCCCACAGTGACAATATCTCTAACCTGAACATCCCTGAAACAGGGGGTCAAGTGCACACACATCTTGTATTGCTTCTCAGTGATTATACTTTTGGATGGAGTGGCGACAGTCGCTGTGGACTTCATCTTAGTATTGATGCCAGAAAATATCTGACCTCTGATGGAGACATTACCAATGAAGGGGCATTTCTTGTCTGTGTAAGTGTCCTCAATTGTCTCTTTGGGTGTCATGAAGCCTAGACTGACATTCTTGTAATATCAAGGAAGCACCTCCTTGCTGGTTTCTCCCAGTGGAATCTGCTTCTTGTTTTGAAAAATCATGAGCTGCTCTTGGAATGCATGCTCTTTCTAAGTGTCTGCCATCCTCTGGTGACTCAAGGAAAAAGAGACAAAGTTATCAATAATGTCAGGCTAGAAATTAACGAATAGAAAAAAACAAAGAAATAATTTAAAGTATCAATAAATCTTAAAAATAAAAATAAAAAATATCATGTCTGTAGCCAAACTAACCAAAAGAGAGAAGAGCTACATTGATAGAATTAGGAAGGAAAAGGGAGTTGGGCTGGCTAGTCTTATGTCAACTTAATAACCAAATGACTTATCGTAAAACAGAGAACCTCAATTGAAGAAATGCTTCCATAATATCTTACTGTGAGGCATTGTCTTTATTTTTTTCAACAGAACATTTTTATTGATTCTCTGGGAGTTTCACATTATGCACCGGGATCACATTCACTTCCTCTTCTTTCCATGCCTACTCCCTTATTTTGACCTCCTTCAACAAAATGTTTAAAAAAAACCCAATTTGGGTTATCTATATACTCACTGGAGCATGGTCAAACTCTCACTGGCCATCCCCTTGAATACAACTGAGTCCTTCTCTTCCAACTCCTTCACAAGAAGCCATCAATTGTGGAGAGGTACTCTAGTTCCCATACCATATGTGGGACCATATATATACACACATATACACACACACATATATATACACACATAAATATATATATAGTCTTTATTTGCATTTCAAATGTCCCCTTTCCTCATTTCCCTCCACCCCCATAACCCCCTAAACCATTCCCCCTCCCCCTGCTCACCAATCCACCCACTTCTGCTTTCCTGTCCTGGCATTCCCCTATATGGGGGCATCAAGCCTTCTCAGGACCAAGGGCTTCTCCTCCCTTTAATGGCCAACAAGGCCATCCTCTGCTATGCCATGGGTCCCTCCATATGCACTCTTTGACTGGTGGTTTAATCCCTGGGAGCTCTGGGGGTACTGGTTGGTTCATATTGTTGTTCCTCCTATGGGGTTACAAATCCCTTCAGTTCCTTGGGTCCTTTCTCTAGCTCCTCCATTGGACACCCTGTGCTGAGAGCATCCCCCTCTGTATTTGTCATGCACTGGCAGAGCCTCTCAGGAGAAAGCTATATCAGGCTCCTGTCAGCAAGTACTTATTGGCACATACCATACTTTTTAAGACTTCTCTTCAATGGCTTCCTCTCTAGGCTGATACTTTTCGCACCAGGGAGTTGGGGGTGGGGTTGGAATTGTAACTGAAGCATTCTGTCTCCCTCCCTCTCAACTGTGCATCTGAAGTCATCATATCACAGCAAAAGTATCCGCCTTGCTCTTCACAATCAGTGGGAGTGTGCCTACATAGTTTCTGGCAACAGCACAGACGACAAACACAGCTCCCTGCTGTGGTAGATCATGGAGCCAGACAAGTCCTTCAGAGGCTGTCCAGACCATGGACACCACTACGGGCTCAGATGGAGACTACTCACACCAATAGAGCCCCTGGTGACAGTATGGTCCATGGATATCAGCATGATTTCATAAAGCATCACAGACCATGGAAAAGTGCAAGATCTTAGATGGTAACTAAGGTCATGGATATCATACAGACCCTCAGCTGCTGTAGGACTACAGACTTATCATGGCCCTCAGCAGCAGAATAGAGCCAGACATTTCCAGGACCTCAATAGACAGCATGGGCCATTCTCATCATGATGGCTCCTAGCAGCTGCACAATCCACAGAATTCAACATGTCTTCAGGCTGCAGCACAGATCATGGACATCTGCATGGCCCTTGCTGGTAACATGTGTCACAGACATCAACATAGTCAAGCAGGGCATGGCCTTGCTGGATCTTCTCCACCCTCAAGGTGTAAGGTATTTTCTTAATTTGTAATTAATCTGGAAGGGCCTAGCCCCTTGTAGATGATACCATTCCTGGGAGGTTGGTCCTGGGTTCTGCAAGAAAGCAGACTGAGCAAACCAGTAAACACCACTACTCCATCCCTTCTACATTAGCTCCTGCCTCCAGATTTCTGCCCTCCTTGAGTTCCTGTCCTCACTTTCTTTGGTGATGAACAGCAATGTGGAAGTGTAAGCTGAAAAAACTCTTGCCTCCTCAACTTGTCATTTGCTCATAGTGTTTCATTGCAGTAGTAGAAACCATAACTACGACAGATGCAACTATGGCACATAGCAAATTTTATAATCCTTTCCAACAGTGCCACTCCCTGGAGATCAAGCATTCATGTCTGTGAGCCTATATGGACTGTTATGGTTTGTATATGTTTGGCCCATGGAGTGGCACTAATAGAAGGTGTGCTCTTGTTGGAGTAGATGTGGCCTTGTCAGAATAGGAGTGTCACTGTGGGTGTGGGCTTTATGATCCTCATCCTAGCTATCTGAAAATGAGTATTCTGCTAGCAACCTTCAGATGAAGAACTCTCAGCTCCTCCTGCACCATGCTTGTCTGGATGCTACCATACATTCCTGCCTTGATGATAATGGATTGAACTTCTGAACCTGTAAGCCAGTCCCAATTAAATGTTGTCCTTTATAAGACTTGCCTTGGTCATAGTGTCTGTTTACAGCAGTCAAGCCCTAACTAAGACATGGACTATTGTTATTCAAACCACCATATTACACTCCCTTGTCTCCATAGTCTTGTGGCTGTATCATAATTCAAAATAATTCAGTCCAACTTCAAAAGTCCCCATATTAGTCTCACCACTGTTTAAAAGTCCAAAGTTCAAAGTCTCTTACAAGACTCATGACCATCTCTTTAATTGTAAACCCCCGTGAAATCAAAATCAAAAAGCAGATTATATACTTCCAACACAGAATATTCCTTACCATTGTAGAAGCGAAGAAAAGGAGCACTGTGAGGAAATAATGGACCAAAGCAAGACCAAAAACCAGCAGAACAACTCCAGGCTCTGCATTTTTATGTATGAGGTCAAAGCATTCTTAAGATCTCCAACTCCTTTCAATTTGTTCAGTGAAATACACTTCTGTCCTGGGCTGTTTCCATACCCTGCTCTCCTTGACAGATATCCCACAACTCTGGCTGGCATCTCCAGCATCTTTGGGTGTCCAGTGAAATCCAATGATCTCTGGGTCTACATGCAGGGACACTCCTGACATATGCCTAGCCTTTGTGGTTTTATTTAGCTTCAGAGATTATTCCACAATCTTTTTCTTTTACTATTGACTCTAAAAAGCTAGAATCAAGTGGTCAAGTTCTGCTGCTGATTGGAGCTAGAACTTGACCCCCCCCCATTTAATTACATTTTCACAAAATTTTTATTGTTGGCTTCCTTCATTCACTGCTCAGCTTTTTATTGTTGGCCTCTGTCACTGCTAAGACTGTTCTAAAATTCCTTTTTATAATTTGGAAGCTTAGCTGGGCAGGGTCTTGTTCTGAGGTCACCCCCCCCCCAATTATATAATTTAGCATCAGGCTTTTCTATAAACTTTCTATTCCTTTGAGCAGTGGACTCAGCTCTAATATACTTTCTGATGCTCTTTTTCTTCTCAAACTATACATTAAAATTTTTTTCCTTGCTCAGCATGCTTCTTCTTCTTATAGATATGCATAGAGTGACCATGAAAATATGCATGAGGGATTTAATACTAGGCTGTCTTGAAATCTTCTCTGCCAGCACCATTAATTCAAAACTTTTCAATTTAACTTCAGGCAGATTTTTTGGACAAGAGCAGAAAGCAGCCATATTCTTTACCACAATTTTCACAATAATGGTCTCAAGGACACTTATTAATATTTTCTTTTATGAAACTTCTTGAGGCAGGCCATCATAGTCTACACTGCTTTCAGCACCACTGTCTTCCATGATTCTACTAGTAGGGTTGAATAAGCCCCCTTAAAGCTTTTAAGAATCTTTCTAGTCCAAAGCCCCAATGTTTACATTTGGCCAACAAGGAATTTTGTCAGGTATGTCACAGAAATAACCTACTCCCTGGTACCAACTTGTGTCTTATTCAATGTTCTATTGCTGTGAAGAGGCACTATGGCCAAGGCAACTCTTATTAGAAAATGCATAATTTTGACTTGCTTACAGTTTCAGGATTTGGTTTGATATCATCATGGTGGGAATCTTGGCGGCACACAAAGAAACACGATACTGGAGAAGTAGCTGAGAACTGCAATCTGATCCTCTGAATGGAAAGAGAGAGAGACAGAGAGAGAGAGAGAGAGAGAGAGAGAGAGAGAGAGAGAGAGAGAGAGACAGACAGACAGACAGACAGACAGACTATGTTTTTTACATGACCGTTTGAAACCTCAAAATCCACCTCCAGTGACACACTTTGCCACCAAGGCCATATTTTCTAGTCCTTTCAAATAGTTCTATTCCCTAGTGACCAAACCTTCAAATCTATGAAACTATGTGATCATTCTCATTCAAATCACCACAATGCATAATTCAGTTCATGTTATAATTTACACAAGTGGATTCAAGGGTAGACATAACATACTAATCTCTATAGAAATGAAGGTATGTATCTCAACATTGTAAGGATTAGATACAACAAACCTCTCACCAGCACTATATCAATTAGGGGAAAAGTGTGAAATTATTTTCACTTAAATGAAGCCAAGACAAAGGTGTTTCTTGCCTCCTACTCTTTTCAATATAATGTTAGAAAGGTTGGTTTATTTTTTTCCTAGAGAAATAGGACAAAAGAAGCAAATAAAACGATATTAGGTGGCTGGAGAGTTAAGAGCACTGACTGTTCTGCCAGAGGTCCTGAGTTTGGTTCCCAGCAACCACATGGTGCCTCACAACCATCTGTAATGGGATCTGACGCCCTCTTCTGGTGTGTCTGAAGACAGCTGTAGTGTACTCATGCACAAAAAATAAATCTTTGCAGGGGCTGGAGAGTTGGCTCAGTGGTTAAGAGCACCGACTGCTCTTCCAGAGGTCCTGAGTTCAAATCCTAGCAACCACATGGTGACTCACAACCATCCATAACAAGATCTGACACCTTCTTTTAGAGTGTTTAAAGACAGCTACAGTGTACTTACATATAATAAATAAATAAATCTTTAAAAAAACAATACTGATAGGAAACAAAGTTAAAGTATCATTATTTAAATATATGACTTTAATAAGAGACTTTAAGACCACCAGAACCTTAAACCACTCTTAGAACTGATAAACAGGTCCAACAAGCGGCAAGATATAGAACTAACATTTAACAATTCATAGCTTCCAATATACCAATGATGAAAACTGATAAAGAAGTCAGAGAAACAATTCCATTGACAGTCGACTCAAAACTACCTTGTCTGAAACTTAGGTAAAGAAATGAAAGACTTCTATGATGAAAACTATAAGAAACTAGAGAACAAATGTAGGA
Source organism: Tokudaia tokunoshimensis (assembly GCA_036184795.1). Taxonomy (NCBI): domain Eukaryota; kingdom Metazoa; phylum Chordata; class Mammalia; order Rodentia; family Muridae; genus Tokudaia; species Tokudaia tokunoshimensis. The sequence continues at coordinate 63,758,406 of BTHU01000022.1, read as the reverse complement.
AAGATCTTAAAGCTGAGAATAAAGAATTCCCATGCTTATGGATCAGAAGAATTAAATATTATAAGTGGCCAACTTATCAAAAGAAGTCTATAGATTTATGCATTATCGATTGAAAGCCATTCTTCATAGAAATAGGGGAAAAAAGGAACCTTAATTTGATATGGTAGGGAAAAAGACCCTAGATTGCCAAAATAATCCTGATCAAAAATTCCTACTAGAGGTATCACCATATCTGATTTTTAGTTAGACTATAGAGTAATATTAGAAAAGCAGCATAGAATTGGCCTAAAACAGACTTACAGATTAATGGAATAGAGGATCCAGATACAAACATGTACAACTATCCCTACCTGGATTTTTTGGTTTGTTTATTTGTTTGTTTTGACAGAGACCAAAAAAATCTTCAACAAATGGTGATAATCAGATTGTATGATAGCACATGTAGAAGAATGAAACTATCTGACTCTGCAAGATAGGCTACATTCCATGGAAGGCCCCATGCCCAGGAATAACATAATGGGACTTGAGGTTAAAGAAGATGAGAACGTGAATTTTGTTGGTAGGGGATGATGTTGAATCTGGTAGGAATTAGATGAGGTGTTGAGTATTATGAAAATTATTTGCATGAAATTCTCAAAGAATTTATAAAATTTCAGTAAGAATGTTGAATTTTATGTTATCTAGAATCTCCTGTGGCTTGCAATAGCAAGGACAATTCTACTCATCTCAGTCTATGCTGTGGTTATTGAAAATGGTTTGAAGATACTTTCTTGAAGAGGCTGTTTCCCACCCTGCTGTGAATCATCATTCAGATATCATCTCTGCATTTTGTTAACAGTTTATATCATTCCCCATCAATTTTTTAAAAGGGATTTATTCTTTCGAACATATTTAAGTTTACAGTGATCAGGAATAGAGGTTAGAATCTTTTCCTTATGTTTCCAATCCCCACAGGTATAGCTGACCCGACTGTCAACAAGCCATATCTGAGTAATGAATTCTTTTCATACTTGATGAACCTCCATGGAAAAACCATAAGTGATGTATATAAAGGCTCTCTGTTGGTCTTGAATATTTTACTGGTCTAGACAAATACATAAATATGCATTAGCCATTGCTATAATGGGCAGAGCAGTTTTACTTTGCCTTAAACATCTAAGCTCTTTCTATTTTTTTATTTCTTCTCTATTAACACTTGAAAGTTTGGCAGCTTTAGTCAAAACTTCAGTAGCTATTCACATACAGGTTTTTATGTGAACATAACTGCTCAATTACTGTTGGTCAATACCAAAGGGCATAATTGCTGGATCAAATGGCAGAAGTGTACTTAGTTTTGTAACTACCAAATTATCTTCCAAAATAGCTGTAAAATTTGCAGTTCCACTAGTAATGTAGGAACTACTGCTGGCCCACACCCTTGTCTTTTGTATTTGAGGTGGTCCACCGTCATTGTCATTTTAATTAGCATATCTCAGGTGCATATGAGCTAAAAATTATTTCACGGGGTTTCTACTCTTACATATCTTTATTGATGAATTAGCTTTTATCCTTCTGGTCTAGTTTTTAAGCTGCATATTGAGCAGTAAGGATTCTTTGCTTGTTCTAATAATAGTAATTTCAAAGGTATGATTCACGTACTTTTCCCTCCTCATCGGTGGCTTATCTTCTCATTCTACTGACTGTTGTCTATTACAGACACTTTCCTGATTTTAAAGGAATCATGCTTGATCATTAGCTCATGGACTGTGATTTCAGTGTACTATCTAAAGAGTCATTACCAGACCCAATGTCATCTATATCCTTTCCTGTGTTGTCTTCTATTCAATATTTGCTTGCTTTTCGTTTGGGTCCACAGTTCAGCTTTAGTGAAGTTTGGTGAAGTGTGTGTGTCTAGATTCATTTATTTGCAAGTGGCTGTCCAGTTGTTCCACCATGGTTAGTTGAAAAAAAATTGTCCTTCCTGAGTCTGTGAAGTTGCTCATTTGCTAACAATAAGTTGACTATGCTAGTAATGTATCTGAGTGATAAAATGGCTGCATGGGCTCAGCCCCCTGTACTGAAAAACAAGACCAGTTGACTCTATTAATATGCATCTGTTTCTAGGGTTTTTATTCTTTCTCACCAACTTTGTATAACAAGTATATGACTCACTGCTTTGTCATCCCAACTCCTCATTTAATTTTTTTATTCCTTTTTTATGATGACTTTTGAGTTTACAAAATACATTTATAATTAATCTAAGTTTATTCTTAAATCAATGTGATATTTCATGATGATGAATAAATAAGAATCTTTTATTAATAACAAAATAATCCTAGTTTCTGTTTCCCATCCTTGTATGCTTTTTACTACATTTATCCACAATAATATGTATACATATACTTATAACCACATAGATTATTTATATAAAATCAGATCATTTGTATAATGTAGAATTATATTCATATAACATTTGAATTTATAAAACTGCAAATGAATATTTGAGTTTGTTGTTATTTTGAATAATTTTGTTCTAACTCAATAAAAATATGAAAAATAAAATTTATATTTTACCAGCACTTATTCCTTCTTTGCTTTTCCCTTTTTATGTATATTCAAGTTAATGAGCTGTATCATTTTTTTTCTCTTAAAGTATGTCTAATAATTCAGGTAACACCAGTTTACTGGCAACAGGTTACCTTAATTTTTGCTTGTCTAGAATGTCCTGTTTTATTTAAGACTGTAAGGATGGTTTCATAATTCAATATTTGTGAACTCTTTTTGTTTATTTGTTTGGTTGATTGGTTTAAATGTTTTAGATATCCATTTTTTGCTGGCATAGGGATTTGAGGAAGTTAACTGTAATTCCGCTCTGTAGTTCAGTTCCCTCTCCAACTCCTGGCTCATTTCAACATTTATTTAAGGGACACTAACTAGAACCAATATAAAAACAGGGTTCTAAGTTTTCTTTTTACAAAACTAAGTGCAACATGCAACCATTTAAAAGTGATATTTTGAAGAATTCTGTGAGGGCCAATTCCCACGTCCAAACTTACATTTGACTGATGTTGTTGGTCAGGTATTCTTGAAGTAGAAGAGTTTGATGGGGGTGGGGTGGGGTGGGGGAGGTGTCCATCCTTTAAGGAATGAGCTTTCATGTTGTATTTGCATGGAAAGCTGGACTTTTATGACTCTGTCAAATATCTGAGAGAAGCAGGAATGATTTACTTTCCTTAGTTTCAGAGGTTTCTGTCTTTGGGTCACCTAGCTGAATTGCTGTGAGCCTGAGGCATGCACATCATTTTGGCTTAAGAACTGGCAGAGTTTGGCCTGAGATTCTCTTTCTTTGTCGGATCTTTGTGTGCTTTTGGTATTAGAGTAATTGTGGCTTCATAGAACGAGTTGGGTAGTGTTCCTTCTGTTTCTATTTTGTGGAACAGTTTGAAGAGTATTGGTGTTAGGTCTTCTTTGAAGGTCTGATAGAATTCTACACTAAAACCATCTGGACCTGTGCTTTTTTTGGTTGGAAGACTTCCAATGACAACTTCTATTTCTTCAGGGCTTATAGGACGGTTTAGATGGTCTATTTAATCCTGATTTAATTTTGGTACTTGGTATCTGTCAAGGAAATTGTCCATTTCCTCAAGATTTTCTAGTTGTGTTGAATACAGGTTTTTGTAGTAGGATCTGATGATTTTTTGAATTTCCTCAGTTTCTGTTGTTATCTCTCCCTTTCCGTTTCTGATTTTATTAATTTGGATACTATCTCTGTGCCCTCTGGTGAGTCTGGCTAAGGGCTTATCTATCTTGTTGATTTTCTCAAAGAACCAACTCCTCGTTTTGTTGATTCTTTGTATGGTTTTATTTGTTTCTACTTGATTGATTTCAGCCCTGAGTTTGATGATTTCCTGCCTTCTACTCCTCTTTGGTGTATTTGCTTCTTTTTGTTCCAGGGCTTTCAGGCCAATCTCTCTTATGAATATCGATGCAAAAATACTCAATAAAATTCTTGCCAACCGAATCCAAGAACACATCAAAACGATCATTCACCACCATCAAGTAGGCTTCATCCCAGGGATGCAGGGATGGTTCAATATAAGGAAATCCATCAATGTAATCCACTACATAAACAATCTCAAAGAAAAAAACCACATGGTCATCTCATTAGATGCTGAGAAAGCATTTGACAAAATTCAGCATCCTTTCATGCTAAAGGTCTTGGAAAGATCAGGAATTCAAGGCCCATATCTAAACATAGTAAAAGCAATTTACAGCAAACCAGTAGCCAGCATCAATTTAAATGGAGAGAAACTTGAAGCAATCCCACTAAAATCAGGGACTAGACAAGGCTGCTCTCTCTCTCCATATCTTTTCAATATAGTACTTGAAGTTCTAGCTAGAGCAATTAGACAACAAAAAGAGGTCAAAGGGATACAAATTGGAAAGGAAGAAGTCAAACTATCACTATTTGCAGATGATATGATAGTATACTTAAGCGACCCAAAGAACTCCACCAGAGAACTCCTACAGCTGATAAATGACTTCAGCAAAGTGGCCGGATATAAAATCAACTCAAGCAAGTCAGAAGCCTTCCTATACTCAAAGGATAAGCAGGCTGAGGAAGAAGTAAGAGAAATAATACCCTTCACAATAGCCACAAACCATATTAAGTATCTTGGCGTGACTCTAACCAAACAAGTGAAAGATCTGTATGACAAGAACTTCAAGTCTCTGAAGAGAGAAATTGAAGAAGACCTTAGAAGATGGAAAAATCTGCCATGCTCATGGATTGGCAGGATTAATATAGTAAAAATGAGCATCTTACCAAAAGTAATACACAGATTCAATGCAATCCCCATCAAAATCCCAACTCAATTCTTCATAGAGTTAGAAAGAGCAATTCAAAAATTCATCTGGAATAACAGAAAACCCAGGATAGCTAAAACTATTCTCAAGAGTAAAAGAACCTCTGGGGGAATCAGTATCCCGGACCTCAAGCTGTACTACAGAGCAATAGTGTTAAAAACCGCATGGTATTGGTACAGTGACAGACATGTAGATCAATGGAACAGAATTGAAGACCCAGAAATGAATCCACACTCCTATGGTCACTTGATCTTTGGCAAAGGAGCTAAAACCATCCAGTGGAAAAAAGATAGCCTTTTCAACAAATGGTGCTGGCTCAGCTGGAGGTCAACATGCAGAAGAATGCAAATTGACCCATCCTTATCTCCTTGCACTAAGCTCAATTCTAAGTGGATCAAAGATCTCCACATAAAACCAGACACACTGAAACTAATAGAAGGGAAACTAGGGAAGAACCTTGAACATATGGGCACAGGGGAGAATTTCCTGAATAGAACTCCAATAGCTTATGCTCTAAGATCAAGAATAGACAAATGGGACCTCATTAAATTACAAAGTTTTTGCAAGGCAAAAGACACTGTCAAAAAGACAAAGCGGCAACCAACTAACTGGGAAATGATCTTTACTAACCTTACATCCGACAGAGGGCTAATATCCAATATATACAAAGAACTCAAGAAGTTAAACTCCAGAGAGGCAAGTAACCCTATTAAAAAATGGGGTACAGAGCTAAACAAAGTGTTCTCACCTGAAGAATATCTAATGGCTGAGAAGCACCTAAAGAGATGTTCATCATCCTTAGTCATTAGGGAAATGCAAATCAAAACAACCCTGAGATTCCATCTCACACCAGTCAGGATGGCTAAGATCAAAAACACAGGAGACAGCAGTTGTTGGCGAGGATGTGGAGAAAGAGGAACACTCCTCCACTGCTGGTGGAATTGCAAGCTGGTACAACCACTCTGGAAAGCAGTCTGGCGGTTCCTCAGAAAACTGGGCATGACACTTCCGGAGGATCCGGCTATACCACTCCTGGGCATATACCCAGAGGCTTTATCTGCATGCAATAAGGACACATGCTCCACTATGTTCATAGCAGCCTTATTTATAATAGCTAGAAGCTGGAAAGAACCCAGATGTCCCTCAACGGAGGAATGGATTCAGAAGATGTGGTATATCTACACAATGGAATACTACTCTGCAATTAAAAACAATGAATTCACGAAATTCCTAGGCAAATGGTCAGATCTTGAAAATATCATCCTTAGTGAGGTAACCCAATCACAAAAGAACACACATGGTATGCAATCACTGATAAGGGGATATTGACTCAGAATCTTGGAATACCCTAGACACAATCCGCATATCAATAGATTTCTAAAAAGATGGAAGGAGAGACCCCTGGTCCTGGAAAGACTGGATGTAGGGGAACGCCAGGACAGAGTAAGGAGAGGGGGTTGAATGGAGAAAAGAGGGAGGGAAGGGGGCTTATGGGACTTTCGGGGAGGGAGGAAACGGGAAAGGGGAAATGATTTGGAATGTAAATTAAAAAAAATAATTAAAAAAAAAAAGAACTGGCAGAGTGATGCAACTCCCTTGATTGACAGGAAGCAGAGAAAGGAGAGGCATATGGAAATGGGGCCAATATTAATGAAAGAGCTTGCCACAATAACCCATTTCTTCCAACTGGTTTTCCCCTCCTAAACTTTTACCACCTTCTGTGCTTTAGAAAAGAATATATTCAGTTACAATCTCCTTTACATTTCTTATGCAACTGTCATAGGTTTTTTGTTTGCTTCTCTCTGTCTCTCTCTCTCTCTCTCTCTCTCTCTCTCTCCAGGGTCTCTCCAGTCTTGCCTGTCCTGGGACTCTCTGGGTAGATGAAGCCAGCCTTGTATTTAGAAAGATCCACCTGTATCTGCCTCCAGAGTGCTGGAATTAAAGACATGTTCCACCATGGCTGGTTCTTAGTTAGGTTAGGTTTCTATTACTGTGATAAAGCATCATGACTAGAAGCAATATGGAGAGAAAGGTGGTTATTTAGCTTAGATTATATAGTCTATTGTGATAGCTCCATGAGAACAGTTACCAAAGACTTGTATGTTTGAATACTTGGTCCCTAGATGGAGGAACTATTTAGGAAAGATTAGGAATATTGGCATTTTGGGAGAGGTGTATCACTGGGTGTGGGCTCTGAGGTTTCAAAGGACCATGCCATGCTTACTGGTTGTATCTCAATATGTCTTAGCTCCAACACCTGTCTGCCACACTCTCTGAAAACTCTACACCCACAATAAACATTCTATTCTGTAAATTACTTTAGCAATGGTGTCTCACCACAGAAATAGCAAAACAACTAAGATATTTATCATGGAAGGAAGTCAGGGAAGGAACTCAAAGCAAGAACCTAGAAACAGAAAACGGAAGATAAGCCATGGAGGAGCCATGCTTCCTGCCTTTCTCCCCACGACTTGTTCCATTGTTTTTTTTTTTTTACATACCCCAAGAACACCTGTCCATGGATAGCAGTACCCACAATGGGTCAGGCCTGAATCATCAACCAAGAACGTTCCTCACAGGCTTCCTACAGGCCACTCTTATGGATGCATCATCTCAGTAGAGACTCTCTCCTTAGATCTACTCAAGCTTGTGTCAACCTGACAAAAAGCTAACGAATACAACTACTGTTCAAAAATGAGTCAGGTGGATTATAATTTTTACCAACTTAAATATATGAAGAGACTATTGACTGTGGTTCAAGGAGAATGTGCCATTTAAAATTGCCTACTACCCTTGTTTACCTTACAAGGTAAAGGAAATATATGCACTTTTAATGATTTCTTTAGGGTGACTAACTATAAACACTAATTTCAACGAGATTTTTTCTTCCGTTCTGCAATTATTATTTGCACCTTCTAGATTTTTTAAAAGGATTTATTATTTATTCAGTTTTATTTATGTGTATATATGTGTAATTGTGTGAGTTTATATGAATCACATATATCCAGACACTTGAGGAAGCCACAAGAAGATATTGGAACCTCTGAAACTGGAGTTACAGGAGGTTGTAAACTGCCTAGTGTCAGTCCTGGGAACTGAACTCGGTCCTCTACAAGAGCCATCAGCACTCTCACCTGCTGAACTGTCTTGCCAGTCTCCAGACTTTTTATTCATGTGTATTAGCTATACAACGCTAATAATTTTGCTGATGTTTTGCCATCTGTATATAGTGTACTATCACTTTCACCCATCTTTTACTCTTTCCTAATTATGAACAAATGACAAAAGTTAAACAGCATTGACACCTTACAAATCATACCAGTTACCATGCTGTTGCCTTTGACTTTCCTGTTGACTGGTACTGTGATGAACTGTCAACACATAGAAGATGATTTTTGAGAAGATTTTGGATGTGGTAGAGGTTTGGCGGCCCTATGAATCCTTTGGTGACTTAAAAAATAAGGTAACTTAAAATTAAGGTAATCTTAAAAATAAGTGAAATACAAATGCATTTAGATCAATTTTTTATAAGGAGTGAAACTAAAAATGAATGGTCACCACCAGGGGAGGGGAATAGGATTTCAATGATTAACAATTCTCAAGAATGCCGTTTAGCAACATATTGCATGCGTGTCTGTGCCTCTTGGAAACACTGGGAAATATGTCCTATAGAAAAATATTATATATGTTTCTTGCTGAAACTCCCATATCTGATAAAGGGTATCATACATAGATCTGAGTACATGCTTACTAAACTGATACCTCAAGGGAAGTGATTATGGATGACACTGAAATGTAACCTTATTTTTTTTAATATAATCTAATGTGGGTCATATGTAATTAAATGCTGTTTGTGATAGTGTTATCAATTTTATAGAGTCTAGAAGTACCTGGAAAATGGACTTCTGGACATGTAAGTGGAAGCTATCATGATTGTATTACTGGCTGTGAGAAGATATATCTTAACTTGGGGTCGAACCATTTCATAGAGTGAGGAATTGTGTAGGTAGACAGACAGAGACAATCAGAGGCAAGCATTAACTCAATGCCCTCTGTTTCTTGACTGAGATGCAGTCAATAGCTGCTGTGACTGCTGTAACTTCTTTGCCATGATAGACTCTATCCTAGAACTGAATGCTCAAATCAACCCTGCCTCTTTTTTTTTTATTTTATTTTTTTAATTTACATTCCAAATCACTTCCCCTTTCCCGTTTCCTCCCTCCCCGAAAGTCCCATAAGCCCCCTTCCCTCCCTCTTTTCTCCATTCAACCCCCTCTCGTTACTCTGTCCTGGCTTTCCCCTACATCCAGTCTTTCCAGGACCAGGGGTCTCTCCTTCCATCTTTTTAGAAATCTATTGATATGCGGATTGTGTCTAGGGTATTCCGAGATTCTGGGTCAATATCCCCTTATCAGTGACTGCATACCATGTGTGTTCTTTTGTGATTGGGTTACCTCACTAAGGATGATATTTTCAAGTTTTGACCATTTGCCTAGGAATTTCGTGAATTCATTGTTTTTAATTGCAGAGTAGTATTCCATTGTGTAAATATACCACATCTTCTGAATCCATTCCTCCGTTGAGGGACATCTGGGTTCTTTCCAGCTTCTGGCTATTATAAATAAGGCTGCTATGAACATAGTGGAGCATGTGTCCTTATTGCATGCAGGTAAAGTCTCTGGGTATATGCCCAGGAGTGGTATAGCCGGATCCTCCGGGAGTGTCATGCCCAGTTTTCTGAGGAACCGCCAGACTGCTTTCCAGAGTGGTTGTACCAGCCTGCAATTCCACCAGCAGTGGAGGAGTGTTCCTCTTTCTCCACATCCTCGCCAACAACTGCTCTCTCCTGTGTTTTTGAACTTAGCCATCCTGACTGGTGTGAGATGGAATCTCAGGGTTGTTTTGATTTGCATTTCCCTAATGACTAAGGATGATGAACATCTCTTTAGGTGCTTCTCAGCCATTAGATATTCTTCAGGTGAGAACTCTTTGTGTAGCTCTGTACCCCATTTTTTAATAGGGTTACTTGCCTCTCTGGAGTTTAACTTCTTGAGTTCTTTGTATATCTTGGATATTAGCACTCTGTCAGATGTAAGTTTGGTAAAGATCATTTCCCAGTTAGTTGGTTGCCGCTTTGTCTTTTTGACAGTGTCTTTTGCCTTGCAAAAACTTTGTAATTTAATGAGGTCCCATTTGTCTATTCTTGATCTTAGAGCATAAGCTATTGGAGTTCTGTTCAGGAAATTCTCCCCTGTGCCCATATGTTCAAGGTTCTTCCCTAGTTTCCCTTCTATTAGTTTCAGTGTGTCTGGTTTTATGTGGAGATCTTTGATCCACTTAGAATTGAGCTTAGTGCAAGGAGATAAGGATGGGTCAATTTGCATTCTTCTGCATGTTGACCTCCAGCTGAGCCAGCACCATTTGTTGAAAAGGCTATCTTTTTTCCACTGGATGGTTTTAGCTCCTTTGTCAAAGATCAAGTGACCATAGGAGTGTGGATTCATTTCTGGGTCTTCAATTCTGTTCCATTGATCTACATGTCTGTTACTGTACCAATACCATGCAGTTTTTAACACTATTGCTCTGTAGTACAGCTTGAGGTCCGGGATACTGATTCCCCCAGAGGTTCTTTTACTCTTGAGAATAGTATTAGCTATTCTGGGTTTTCTGTTATTCCAGATGAATTTTTGAATTGCTCTTTCTAACTCTATGAAGAATTGAGTTGGGATTTTGATGGGGATTGCATTGAATCTGTGTATTACTTTTGGTAAGATGCTCATTTTTACTATATTAATCCTGCCAATCCATGAGCATGGCAGATTTTTCCATCTTCTGAGGTCTTCTTCAATTTCTTTCTTCAGAGACTTGAAGTTCTTGTCATACAGATCTTTCACTTGTTTGGTTAGAGTCACGCCAAGATACTTAATATGGTTTGTGGCTATCGTGAAGGGTATTATTTCTCTTACTTCTTTCTCAGCCTGCTTATCCTTTGAGTATAGGAAGGCTTCTGACTTGCTTGAGTTGATTTTATATCCGGCCACTTTGCTGAAGTCGTTTATCAGCTGTAGGAGTTCTCTGGTGGAGTTCTTTGGGTCACTTAAGTATACTATCATATCATCTGCAAATAGTGATAGTTTGACTTCTTCCTTTCCAATTTGTATCCCTTTGACCTCTTTTTGTTGTCTAATTGCTCTAGCTAGAACTTCAAGTACTATATTGAAAAGATATGGAGAGAGAGGGCAGCCTTGTCTAGTCCCTGATTTTAGTGGGATTGCTTCAAGTTTCTCTCCATTTAGATTGATGCTGGCTACCGGTTTGCTGTAAATTGCTTTTACTATGTTTAGATATGGGCCTTGAATTCCTGATCTTTCCAAGACCTTTAGCATGAAAGGATGCTGAATTTTGTCAAATGCTTTCTCAGCATCTAATGAGATGACCATGTGGTTTTTTTCTTTGAGATTGTTTTTGTAGTGGATTACATTGATGGATTTCCTTATATTGAACCATCCCTGCATCCCTGGGATGAAGCCTACTTGATCGTGGTGAAAGATCGTTTTGATGTGTTCTTGGATTCGGTTGGCAAGAATTTTATTGAGTATTTTTGCATCGATATTCATAAGAGAGATTGGCCTGAGATTCTCTTTCTCTGTCGGATCTTTGTGTGCTTTTGGTATTAGTGTAATTGTGGCTTCATAGAAAGAGTTGGGTAGTGTTCCTTCTGTTTCTATTTTGTGGAACAGTTTGAAGAGTATTGGTGTTAGGTCTTCTTTGAAGGTCTGATAGAATTCTGCACTAAAACCATCTGGACCTGTGCTTTTTTTGGTTGGAAGACTTCCAATGACAACTTCTATTTCTTCAGGGGTTATAGGACGGTTTAGATGGTCTATTTGATCCTGATTTAATTTTGGTACTTAGTATCTGTCAAGGAAATTGTCCATTTCCTCAAGATTTTCTAGTTGTGCTGAATACAGGTTTTTGTAGTAGGATCTGATGATTTTTTGAATTTCCTCAGTTTCTGTTGTTATCTCTCCCTTTTCGTTTCTGATTTTATTAATTTGGATACTATCTCTGTGCTCTCTGGTTAGTCTGACTAAGGGCTTATCTATCTTGTTAATTTTCTCAAAGAACCAACTCCTCGTTTTGTTGATTCTTTGTATGGTTTTATTTGTTTCTACTTGATTGATTTCAGCCCTGAGTTTGATGATTTCCTGCCTTCTACTCCTCTTTGGTGTATTTGCTTCTTTTTGTTCCAGGGCTTTCAGGTGTGCCATTAAGCTGTTAGTGTATGCTGTCTCCCGTTTCTTTTTGGCGGCACTCAGGGCTATGAATTTTCCTCTTAGCACTGCTTTCATTGTGTCCCATAAATTAGGGTATGTTGTGCCTTCATTTTCATTAACTTTCAAAAAGTCTTTGATTTCTTTCTTTATTTCTACCTTGACCAAGTTATCATTGAGTAGAGCATTGTTCAGCCTCCATGTGTACGTGGGTTTTCTTTTGTTTTTGTTGCCATTGAAGACCACCCTTATTCCATAGTGATCTGATAGGAGGCATGGGATTATTTCTATCTTCTTGTATCTGTTGAGGTCTGATTTGTGACCAATTATATGGTCAGTTTTGGAGAAGGTACCATGAGGAGCTGAGAAGAAGGTGTATTCTTTAGCTCTAGGATGAAATGTTCTATATATATCAGTTAGTTCCATTTGGTCCAAGGCTTCAATTAGATTCACTGTGTCCCTGTTTAGTTTCTGCTTTCCTGAACGATCCATTTCAGAGAGCGGGGTGTTGAAGTCACCCACTATTATTGTGTGCGGTGCGATGTGTGCTTTGAGTTTTAGTAAAGTTTCTTTTACGAATGAGGGTGCCCTTGCATTTGGAGCATAGATATTCAGAATTGAGAGTTCTTGATGGTGGCTTTTCCCTTGATCAGTATGTAGTGTCCTTCTGTGTCTTTTTTGATGACTTTAGGTTTAAAATCAATTTTATCCGATATTAGGATGGCTACTCCACCTCGTTTCTTGGGGCCATTTGCTTGTAAAATTGTTTTCCAGCCTTTTACTCTGAGGTAGTGTTTGTCTTTGACACTGAGGTGCGTTTCCTGAATGCAGCAAAATGTTGGGTCCTGTTTACGTATCCAGTCTGCTAGTCTATGTCTTTTAATTGGGGAATTGAGACCATTGATATTAAGAGAGATTAAGGCATAGTGATTATTGCCATCTGCCATTCTTGACGCTATCTTTATGTTTGAGTGGTTATCTACTTTTGGGTTTGATTCAAGAAGGTTATTATCTCATTTTGTCCAGGGTGTTGTTTCTCTCCCTGTATTGGAGGTTTCCACCTATTATCCGTTGCAGGGCTGGATTTGTGGAAAGATATTGTGAAAATTTGGTTTTATCATGGAATATCTTGGTCTCTCCATCTATAGTGATTGAGAGTTTTGCTGGGTATAGTAGTCTAGGCTGGCATTTGTGCTGTCTTAGTGTCTGCATGAGATCTGCCCAGGATCTTCTGGCTTTCATAGTCTCTGGTGAGAAGTCTGATGTGATTCGGATAGGTCTTCCTTTGTATGTTACTTGGCTCTTTTCTCTTACTGCTTTTAGTATTCTTTCTTTGTTTAGAACATTCGGTGTTTTGATTATTATGTGACGGGAGGTATTTCTGTTCTGGTCCAGTCTGTTTGGAGTTCTGTAGGCTTCTTGTACGTTCATCGGCATCTCTCTCTTTAAGTTAGGGAAGTTTTCCTCCATAATTTTGTTGAAGATGTTGACTGGCCCTTTAAGTTGCAAATCTTCACTCTCATCTATACCTATAATCCTTAGGTTTGGTCTTCTCATTGTGTCCTGGATTTCCTGGATGTTTTGGGTTACGCGTTTTTTGCATTTTGCATTTTCTTTGACTGTTGAGTCGATGCTTTCTATGGAATCTTTAGCACCTGAGATTCTTTCTTCCATCTCTTGTATTCTATTGTTGATGTTTGCATCTATGACTCCTGATTTCTTCCCAAGGTTTTCTATCTCCAAAGTTGTCTCCCTTTGTGATTTCTTGGTTGTTTCTACTTCCTTTTTTAGTTCCTGGATGGATTTGCTGAGATCCTTCACTTGTTTGTTTGTATTTTCCTGTATTTCTTTAAGGTATTATTGCATTACCTCTTTCAGGATTTCTTCCTGATGACCCACGTTCTCCTGCATTTCTCTGAGCGATTTTTGTGTTTCCTCCTCATGGGATTCCATCTGTTGATCCATTGTCTCCTGCATTTCTTTAAGCAGTTCTCGTGTTTCCTTTGTAAGGGCATCTAACCGTTGATTCATTTCTTTAAGCAATTTTTGTGTTGCCTCCTTATGGGCATCCATCTGTTGACCCATATTCTTCTGCATTTCTTTATGCAAATTTTGTGATTCCTTTGTGAGTTCATCTACCCTTTGATTCATCTCGTTAAGCGATTTTTGTGTTGTCTCCTTGTGCGCCTCCATCTTTTGATCCATGTTCTCCCACATTTCTCTAAGCGATTTTTGTGTTTCCTTTGTAAGGGCTTCTAACCGTTGATTCATGGTCTCCTGTAATTCTTTATGAGATTTATTTGTGTCCTTCTTGTGATCCTCTAATAGGATCATGAGAAGTGATTTTAAATCCAGATCTTGTCTTTCGGGTGTGGTGGGGTATCCAGGACTTGCTGCTGTTGGAGAGTTGGGTTCGGATGGTCCCACATTACTTTGATTTCTGTTAGTAACATTCCTACGTTTGCCTTTTGCCATCTGGATACCTCTGGTGTTAGTTGGTCCTGCTGCCACTGGCTGTTGGTTGGACCTCCTGTGAGCCTGCAAAGCTATTTCTGCCCCCCCTGGATTACCAGGTTTCCCCTGGCACCGATTTCTGGGGCCTGCCTGCTCCTGAGTGACTTTGGAGCCCTAATGTGCCTTTCCCCAAGTGATCTTATATTGGGGAGGCCTTGCACCTCCAAAGGCTCAGCCTAGTGGATTCCTGGAGCAGAGGTCGCCAAAGGGAGGCTGGTAGGCTCCTGCCCTGTGCAGGGGTGAGTGATCTCTCCTGGGGGGGGAGGGGGCGTCCCTCTGCCCGGCAGAAGTCCCACAGCAGAGCTGGCGCGCTGGTTACTGCAGATCAGCCCTGCACTTGGGAGCTGCATACACACAAGCCGCCCGAGACCCAAGGGATATTATGCCTGTCTGTCTCAGAACCTGGCTGTCCCAACTTCCCAGCCACTGGAGCAAAGATGGCGGAGTGCAATCGGCACTCTCTCCGTGGCGCCGCTCACCTGCAGACGCGCTGGCCTGCAGATCTGGCACCCAGACGACCACAGCGCTGACCCGTTCTCGGGCACAGACGGAAGCCCCAACAGGCCGTGTCCCAAGTGATGTTATATTGGGGATAGGGAGCTTGGGGTACCTGACTCTTCAGTGCAGTCTGTGGGAACAGAGGTCGCGGAAGGAAAGCTGGTAGGCTCCCGCCCAGTGCGGGGTCCCTCTGCCAGGCAGACCTCCCACAGCAGAGCTGGCGCGCTGGTTACTGCAGATCAGCCCCGCACTTGGGAGCCGCATACACACAAGCCGCCCGAGACCCAAGCGATATTATGCCTGTCTGTCTCAGAACCTGGCTGTCCCAACTTCCCAGCCACTGGAGCAAAGATGGCGGAGGGCCCAACCCTGCCTCTTAAGTTGCCTTGGCAGAGTATGTTATCACAGCAACAAGAAAAAGGCTAAGGCGGTGCGAGAAACTAAAACATTGAAGCAGAGTTTTATTTTAGGAAGAACTGATCCTTAAACATCTAAATTTGAAACTAAGGGATCAAGGGATCTTTTCACATCCCAACTAAATAATTCAAACTGAGCACACTATATCATCCTCAGTTTTTAGCACCAAGGTTAGCGATTTATCTGGAGAGTTGTCATAATTTTAAATTCAACTTATCTCACTTTATTTTCTTCTTTCTGTGAGAAAATAATATGGCAAAAAGTAGTAAGGGAGAAAGAATTTTGTCGTATTTTCCCACCGTGACCAGCAAACATTTATTGTTGTTATTCTTGTATACACAAGCAATTCCAGACACTGAAGTTGAGTATAGAAAATATCTCTCACTGGAAACTTAGCTTTGTCACATGGTTTAAATAAAACAGAAATTATTTGCATGGGTTAACTTTTGGTAGATTTAATTAAAAATTTTGAAAATATGCCTACTGAATTAGGGACAAAAAATGACCTCAGTTTTTTAAACACCCTGATGAGTTATTCGAAGACATAGGGTTGAAGAATGTATAATTGCATTTAAGCAATCAACGTAGCAATAGAACTGTTAATATGGGGGAGAATATTCAGTGGAAGATGGTAAAATATGAACAGTATTATTTTTGTTGAAATAAGAGTAGTTATTGACAACTCTCAGTGGCTACAACATTGAATTGCTACTCAGTTTTAAAAACAAAAGGTATGTCTTGCTGAGATATGGCTTCAATCACCCAGGGGTCTCGATGATAACTTTATTGCAAGTAGAGAGTGGAATTCCACTTACAAGTGGAATGCTTACAGATGTTCTTGGCTTCTTGTGTTAAGAGTCAAATTAATAGTATGGACAGTATGAAGTTCTCTTCAAACATATCCCTTTATGCTGGCATGTCTATTGAATTAGATATTGACAGGGTGGCCAATTCAATCCTATCAGACACTTGAAACATCACATCAAGAATCCTATCCCTGGTGCACTTCTCCCTCATTTTCAGCTCATTTAGTTTCTATCTAGAAATCCATTTGGTGCCTCTATTACACAGTGAATGATTCTCCAATTTACACCATATTCATCCATATTTTACTGTTTTGTTTTGTTCCAAAAGAAATATTCTTTAGAATAAGACTTAATGATCACTGCTAATTAAAAATTTACAAAGTTTCCACTTAATCCTCTTGAAGTTTACATTTGCTGAGGGAATTGAGGATTTTGTAATTTAGCAATATTCTTGAGGAAACATGATTTCAATCACTACAGAGAAGGCTAATATTCAACCCTGCTTTTGAAACAAAAGTTGGGGTCCTAGGGCTTTGTATGGCTAACCCAGAAGGCTAATGAACTGAGATCATGGTCTATATCCATATATAATTATGTTCAGTTGGAAGCCTTATTAATATGATGACTTGCATCCTAAGATTTATATATTAAAAACTTGAAACTTAGTGTGATACTATTTAGAGATGGAAATTCTGGGAGATAATTAGGTTTGGGTAAGCTCATGAGAGTGGATCTCTCAGAACATAGGATTTAAGTAGAGACACTAGAAAGCTTTCTTTTTTTTTTTTTTTTTTTTTTTGTTAATATCCCCTTATCAGTGACTGCATACCATGTGTAAGAACCCTAGTTTTTTTTTTTTTAATTTAATTTTATTTTATTTTTTTAATTTACATTCCAAATCACTTCCCCTTTCCCGTTTCCTCCCTCCCCGAAAGTCCCATAAGCCCCCTTCCCTCCATCTTTTCTCCGTTCAACCCCCTCTCATTACTCTGTCCTGGCGTTCCCCTACATCCAGTCTTTCCAGGACCAGGGGTCTCTCCTTCCATCTTTTTAGAAATCTATTGATATGCTGATTGTGTCTAGGGTATTCTGAGATTCTGGGTCAATATCCCCTTATCAGTGACTTCATACCATGTGTGATCTTTTGTGATTGGGTTACCTCACTAAGGATGATATTTTCAAGTTCTGACCATTTGCCTAGGAATTTCGTGAATTCATTGTTTTTAATTGCAGAGTAGTATTCCATTGTGTAAATATACCACATCTTCTGAATCCATTCCTCCGTTGAGGGACATCTGGGTTCTTTCCAGCTTCTGGCTATTATAAATAAGGCTGCTATGAATATAGTGGAGCATGTGTCCTTATTGCATGCAGGTAAAGTCTCTGGGTATATGCCCAGGAGTGGTATAGCCGGATCCTCCGGAAGTGTCATGCCCAGTTTTCTGAGGAGCCGCCAGACTGCTTTCCAGAGTGGTTGTACCAGCCTGCAATTCCACCAGCAGTGGAGGAGTGTTCCTCTTTCTCCACATCCTCGCCAACAACTGCTGTCTCCTGTGTATTTGATCTTAGCCATCCTGACTGGTGTGAGATGGAATCTCAGGGTTGTTTTGATTTGCATTTCCCTAATGACTAAGGATGATGAACATCTCTTTAGGTGCTTCTCAGCCATTAGATATTCTTCAGGTGAGAACTCTTTGTGTAGCTCTGTACCCCATTTTTTAATAGGGTTACTTGCCTCTCTGGAGTTTAACTTCTTGAGTTCTTTGTATATCTTGGATATTAGCCCTCTGTCGGATGTAAGGTTGGTAAAGATCATTTCCCAGTTAGTTGGTTGCCGCTTTGTCTTTTTGCCGGTGTCTTTTGCCTTGCAAAAACTTTGTAATTTAATGAGGTCCCATTTGTCTATTCTTGATCTTAGAGTATAAGCTATTGGAGTTCTGTTCAGGAAATTCTCCCCTGTGCCCATATGTTCAAGGTTCTTCCCTAGTTTCCCTTCTATTAGTTTCAGTGTGTCTGGTTTTATGTGGAGATCTTTGATCCACTTAGAATTGAGCTTAGTGCAAGGAGATAAGGATGGGTCAATTTGCATTCTTCTGCATGTTGACCTCCAGCTGAGCCAGCACCATTTGTTGAAAAGGCTATCTTTTTTCCACTGGATGGTTTTAGCTCCTTTGTCAAAGATCAAGTGACCATAGGAGTGTGGATTCATTTCTGGGTCTTCAATTCTGTTCCATTGATCTACATGTCTGTTACTGTACCAATACCATGCAGTTTTTAACACTATTGCTCTGTAGTACAGCTTGAGGTCCGGGATACTGATTCCCCCAGAGGTTCTTTTACTCTTGAGAATAGTTTTAGCTATTCTGGGTTTTCTGTTATTCCAGATGAATTTTTGAATTGCTCTTTCTAACTCTATGAAGAATTGAGTTGGGATTTTGATGGGGATTGCATTGAATCTGTGTATTACTTTTGGTAAGATGCTCATTTTTACTATATTAATCCTGCCAATCCATGAGCATGGCAGATTTTTCCATCTTCCGAGGTCTTCTTCAATTTCTTTCTTCAGAGACTTGAAGTTCTTGTCATACAGATCTTTCACTTGTTTGGTTAGCGTCACGCCAAGATACTTAATATGGTTTGTGGCTATCGTAAAGGGTATTATTTCTCTTACTTCTTTCTCAGCCTGCTTATCCTTTGAGTATAGGAAGGCTTCTGACTTGCTTGAGTTGATTTTATATCCGGCCACTTTGCTGAAGTCATTTATCAGCTGTAGGAGTTCTCTGGTGGAGTTCTTTGGGTCGCTTATGTATACTATCATATCGTCTGCAAATAGTGATAGTTTGACTTCTTCCTTTCCAATTTGTATCCCTTTGACCTCTTTTTCTTGTCTAATTGTTCTAGCTAGAACTTCAAGAACTATATTGAAAAGATTCTTCTTCTCCATTTTCTATTCATGTGAGGACATAGCAAAGTGGCCACAGTTTATGTGGTTCAGCTCCTAGTATATAATTACACTTTAGAACTGGTTCCTAAAAATATGCTTTCTTTATAGTTTCCAGTGCCTTTATCTTCTTTTACTTTTACCCCTGAAGCTATGTATATAGTATTATCACCTAATAGGACAACTGAAGGGTAAAGCTAAGTAGCAGTTTTTAATTTCAGCTCCATATATAGCTCAAGTTGAAAAGAATCTTACATAAGAATCTTATTTTTAAAGGTTAATTAATTTTTGTTCGTGTGTATACGTATGCATGAGGATGTGGGTACATCTATATGCCCATGCCCATGGAGGCCAGACAAAGGCATCACATCTCATGGAACTGGTGTTGTGGTAGTTGTGAGGCAGCCAGTGTGTGTTCTGGGAACTCTGGACCTTTGGAAGAGCAACAAGTATCTTTAATTTCTGAGCTGTTGATCCATCTCTTCAGATTCAAATATGAAAACTTAAAGACAGCATTAAAACTAGTCAAATAACTGAGCCTAAACAATGAAAGAAAATATGTTAATACTTACAGTTTCCTTATTGCTATCAGTCATCTCTTTGAAAATAATATACATATATATCACATATATGCATATTTGCATATAAATCCACATATACAAATCATATCCACCAATCCACACCCACACACACACTAGTATTTGTGACTGTGGATGACTTTAGTATTGTGTACTTTGGCCCTGCTTTTCCAGACCTGTCTTTGTGTAATCCATCTGTGATCCTCTTCTTTTTGCCATTTGTCCCTTATTTTTGTCAACTTTTAGTATATATATAGGAATTATCAACTTTGGCCTGTTTTTTAGACACGAGGAACCACATGTCTTGGGTACCTTTAGAAGTGTGGTGGAGTTGTCCTCTCACCAGCTAGACATATGTCTTCTTTATTTAGATGACTCTTGTCAATCTATGGGCAAATTCAGGGCATTATTAGAGACTTCCTCCTTATTAAAGTTTGACCTACTCCTGGAGCCTGTTGCTTAGGAACACTTTCAGTATACCCTGGCGGATTTAGTCTCTGGCCTGTGAACTCTCTGAGTGCTACTGTGTCAACTGGGAGATTCTGCAGGAATTGAAGAAGAAAAGGGCAAGTTCTGGGGTTGGCAGTAATCAGGAAAAAGTGTTTTGGTATGTGGACTTTATGACACTCTTTTATACATCGAAAATAAGTTTCTTGATTTAGTGACCTCTATGCTTTCTCTTTATTTACATCAAGCCTAGAGTACATATGTACTTTCAAATGTATCATCTTATTTGATTTCCCTTGCATCAAGGTATGTTAAGATGCTAGAGTCCCTGTTTTACACAACAGATGATGGCAGTCAGGTACAGACTAAATATACCCTTGGCAATATAAATAAGCAACATTAATAACAGCAAGAGCAAGGCAACAGCAGCAGCAGCTCTCTTCAGTGTCCTGACATAAATAAAATTCCCTGACGCTGTACCCAAAGGCAGGTGATTTTCTAAAAGGAGAACTATATAAATTAAGATTTTAGAAATTACAGTTGTGCTGTTAGGAGGTGTGATTTCAACAATGGTTCTAACCATGAAGCATCTAGTCCCGCCCTGATTACACACTTCAGACTTTCCTCATCTCAGCTTCTTTTACCTCTTTATCACACTATTTTTACATAATTTTCTTCGTGCTGTTGCTTTTCCTCATTGTTTTCTTGCTTTTCTCAGATATCATTCTGTACCTGCAGCTCTCTTATTTTTCTTTTATGAAAGCCAGGTGGAAACGTTCATTCTTTCTCTCCCTTGCACTTTGTCTCCGTGGTGTGCTTAGAGCACACCTGGGATTCATTGATGAGATGCTGAGAGTGATTTTTGTTTTTTTAGTAGAGACACCAGTGCCTTACTCCATTTTGGACCTTCTTAGCATCTACTAAGTCTTCACATGGACATGAATTTGTGCTTGGTCATACTCAAAGGAAAGAAGGAAAGGAGCACAAATTAGGGCTCATGTCCTTCCACAATAGCAACATAAATGAGAAAAAATGAAGAGAAACAGAGGTGACAGCAGAAGGTGCTCACAAATATGTCTTCATTATTATTGGGTTATGCAGAAAATATCATTGTCAAAAGGCATTTAGAATGGAATAGCAAAGTCTATCATTTTTATTTTGTCAAAAAGAATTGCAAATTTTACTTATTTAGTCTATTTATTGATTCAGTAAACAGTGAATTGTCTCTTCTATGAAAGTCGTTTTGATGGATACTAAGGATGCTATGCTAAGTGATAGAGACAGCTTTTGTGTTTATTTTGTGGTCTACTGGGATATAAAGAGAATGAAAAACAGCAGGAGGATAGAGTTCTTCAGATTATGTTATGGGCTTATAGCTTGAATGCCTAACCACAACAAGGGCTCATCTATTGAAGGCTTAGCCACTCATGAAGTACTGGTGGTAGATTGGCAGACTTCTAACACATGACTTAGTTTTTGGTCAGTAGGGTCATTAGGTTGTACCCTTAAAAAGCTTACTGAATCTGATTCCTTCTCTCTTTGTTGCTTCCTGGCCAACTGCTTCAAAGGAACAGTTTTCTTTTGGATGCTCTCCTATCATGGTGTCCTGTACTGCCCCACATCCAAGTTTAAAGCAACATGTTAAAGCCAAGTGACCATGGGCTGAAAGCACAGAAAATGTGAACTGTTTATTTCCTCTTTTAAAGGTGATTGTCACAGGATTCCTAAGAATGAAGCAAAGCTGACTGACAAATCATAAGCCAACTCTCTGAAACATGGTGTTGACACAAGCAAGAGAGAGATAGGGATTTTGAGGACAAGTTGCTGAAATAAAAACTTTAATACTTAGGCATGGTTTATGAAGGGGGC